>OX421471.1:5000-1205000 GCA_949126895.1 Eilema caniola | reverse complement strand
TATGAAGGGAAACTGAATTCTGCCATGTATAATGAAGTCATTTTACACCATCTTGAAAACGAGATGGACGAATGGCCCCTGTCGGAATTGCGAAAAGTTCATTTTCAACAAGATGGTGCTCCGCCACATAACAGTCACCTTTCACGTTCCAATTTGAGCCGCCTATTCGGTACACAGTGGATAGGTACACATGGTCCAACACAGTGGCCACCTCGTAGCCCCGATCTAACACCACTTGATTTTTTTTATGGGGCTTCGTGAAAAACGAGGTGTATAAGACGACGTACGCCAGTGTTCAAGAGCTCAAGGATGCATTAATGACCATTTTACGTAATATTCATCCCAGAACATTATTAGCCGCCATTCGTTCAGTGCAAAAAAGGATAGACTTATGTATTCGTGAAAATGGAAATCATTTTGAGCAATTTATTTCATAAACCAATTTCTTAAATGTTTAAATGATTTTTTTTATTTAAAAAAGTTCAAAATTTTACCTGACCTATGAGTTTCGAGTTGATTTATCATATTTCCGTACGAAATGTATGGGAAAGGTCTTTGGCGATTTCTGTCTTTTCTAGTACTGAAAGCTAAAATGGTCCCATAGAGTTTTTTGATCCCCACATTCGATTGGCATAAAAAAAAAATTTGAACTTTTTGCATTTTTTTTGCTAACTGTAAGTTTTTTACAAAATCTGTGAATGCAGTTCAAAATGTCCCAAAAAGTTAGGGAAGGTCTTTTAAGAACGTTTTGCTGTAACTGCAACGGTTAAGGTACTTGCCCTTACTGCCCCGTTTCAAAAATACACCCTGTATACTACGAGAATAACTTGGAACGCATAGAACATGTGAAGACGCCTAAAGTAATACTAAAGTAGTATTATCCGTCTAGGCATTGATATGTACCGGGTGTAAAGGGAACGCTCCCGAAGCCGGAGGCCCCTGGTAGTTCTTCGGGTACACTACATATAGTCGGTTTTTTTTCGATTTGGTGAAAAAACTTTCTTTTTCAGTTTACTTCGTTTAATTAGCATTAGTTATTCTCCAACGAAAAAAGCAATACGGCTGGCGCCATTTGTTTTTTTTTCTGTCGTGTTGTTTTTTTTTAATGAATTATATTTCATTGAGATTTCGTAATATGATGGACAATAAATAATGCTAATTAAACGTATAAAGAATTTTAAAATACTCAAAAAAAATTTTTTTTTTCCCTAAATCGAAAAAAAAACATGTAAAATTTTGTGTATCCGGAGTACTACTAGGGGCCTTCGGCTATGGAAGCGTTCTCCTTACACCCGGTATTGTCACTAAAGTACGTCTAGGTATATTAATTTTAGTCTGAGTGCCCTACATTCGTGATTTGACTCGCTTACTTTAGGTACCTCGCTAAGTATCTAATGAAGAAAAAGCTTTTTCAACTTTTTTTATATTCTTTATCTACTCTGATACTATAATACAAAGTATATAAAATTGAAATCAAAACTCTTATGACAAACATTACGCACAGGCCAAAAAAAAGTTTTATTACGATACAGGTCTTGTATGGACACATATATCATTAAATAACTTTTTAATCATAACGATACACAACGTCCATGTGGACTGAACCTCTACTTTAAAAAAAAATCCGCCGATTCGCAAGAAAAAAAAAGAAACACGCATGCGCAATCGATGTTTGCGCCTTAGCGTTCAACATTTTACATTTAAATTAAACAAAGTTGGGTTTTGTTTGTAAAATAAATTAGTTTATGTATTATAGTATGAGAGTAGATAAAGTAGTGTATGACACTGTACATAACTTGGTCTTATAACACTCGTGTGATAATATTAAAAAACTCGCCTACGGCTCGTTTTTTTAAAACACACTCGTGTTATAAGAACCCTTATTATGCAACAGTATCATAAACTACTATAACAATATATGAAATACACACTGTCTCAAATACACATCCACCACATACATTATGAAACGCAATCCACCTTCCATAACACTGCAAAGGTTTTTCATTAAGCGTATGTGTGTTACAGCGTCCTTTGAACGATATTATTATGCGACACGCGCTTTAAAAAACATGCTAAGCCACAGAAATGTCTGAATAAGTGTATGATTGCGGCCGCAACGCGACCAAAACGACAGTTTCATTAGTAGGTTTCTGTATTCATTTTGAATTTGTTCACCTTTTGGGTGATGCCTGATTGAGGGAAGGTGAAATTGCTTTTTACTAGACTGGGGTAAAATCAAAAGAGGACCCTATGATCCCTTATAACTATAAAACGGTGGAACTGAATTCGACAAATGATTTCTAATTATATAAAATTTCTGCGGCATTATTAAAACTGCAACGAGAGTCTGAATTATTTTTCTGTGTGCAATAAAAAAATCTATAAGACCTCCTTAGCTTGTAATACAAATGACACACGATTCTATTTTTGAAATAAATCGCGTGTGGTCGTCTTCGCGCCATAAAACGTGTCCAATCAAAGCGTTCATCGGTCCAATAGCAGTTGTCACCTCAAGTAATTTGAATTTGGAATACAACGCGCGTTTGGCAAGACGTGGCGGCAATGGCGCGTGTTCGGCGCGTCTGTTGCAGTTATACCCCGATGTGTGCGGGCCTTTATGTTAAGCGTGTAAAGTGCCTAATGTCTGTATTTTTAAAGGCTATTAAAAAGATTTAGTGGTACTTGTGAATAATATTGCAAATCGAGCGAAGATAAAAGGGTAACAGGTTTTGTTTTATATTAGCTTGTACGATTATGCTTGAGTTTATTTTGATACTGTTGCCCGTTAACGAAGGGAGATTCATAGGTGTTTACGCAAAAATAACGATATTATACATAGGTAAGAAGATTAAAGCTTTTTGGTCGGCATGATGAATATTTGCTGAATTTTTTACAACACAGACAAACAGCTGCCTCAATGAATTTAAAAAATTAGGCATTTTGTTCTGAGAAACATTGACATTTTTTTTTGTTTAAAAAAATGCTTAGTTTTTTTTTACAATTTTCAAATTTATACGTTCCATCATCATCACAACATTAGTTCTGGTAGCATCAAAAGCTTGAAGTTTTGAGTCCAGGCTTCGCACTCACACTGTTCTTCTCTTAATAATTATTTACTTTGGCTTTTGTGGGAGTGGCTGCTGCTTCAAGTCAATGGCAAGGCCTGCACCAAAGTGTCGTCTGTTAGAAGTTCCTAGTTTGATCATTCCTGAGGATAGGTAAACACAACTCTTAGGATAAAATCTGGATGGGTGGCCACCACTTTTTGAACCTCATCTTACAGCCATGTTGACGAATCAAACATAGATATAAGTTAGTCTGATAAGTCTATCTACAGGACTTCGATGTCACTTATTGGTTGTGGAGGTCAGATGGCAGTCGCTTCACGGAAAATATAGAAGTGTAGCCGCATCATAGTTAGAATGGAAAACCGACCCCAATTGGGAAAAGTCTTAAGGCGCCCACTTATTATCAGTTTACCGGACGACGGCCGGACGATATAAATCTGTCAGTTAATTACAATAACCCAGACACTCACAGTTTCGTTAACGATGTTGGACTGAAGACTAATACGATCCGATAGTGTGTGGCCGCCGGACAGTCCTAGGACAAACGAGCACACACCGGCAGGCGATCGCACGGCGGGAATCTGTAGACTCACAACTGCTAGTGTGTTGTCGAAAACTGACAACAGGGAATTACCTGCAGGCTAAAATTGCTTTAGTGTATGAGCGCTATCGGCCTAGCACTGCAGGCCGCCAGGGAGATCAAATACTGCAGGCGGGCTGCAGGTAGACTGTTAGTGAGTAGGCGCCTTAGAGAATGATGAAATAGAGTACGAATGGGCATAAGATATAGACTACTACATATTATTTACTTCAAAAGTTGCAAGGTTCACCTGTGAACCTCCGGCAATAATAGAAATAAATAAACATAATGACAATTTTCTTTATTAAGAGGAGCATACAATCATTTATAGTCTGTCTGTTTTGACCACTTTAAATCCGTAACACAACACAACTTTAGTAGTCTAAATATAAAAACAAATTTATAATAAGTAGTTGACTTTAAATGCGATTCGATTATTTGCAACGTATAAATTTATTCCCAACACGAAATTTTTTGACATCAATAGTGTTGGGATCGAATGTATTCATAAGTATTCGATGTAAATTATCGAATGGTATATAATCGTTCGCACTTACTTGTATTTACGTAAACTATAGTAGTATGATTTTTATAATCGAGGATTATTTTAAATAATTTTATGAACAACAACATAATGAAGAAGTTGTGTGGTATAGGAAATTAAAAATGACATTTAATTTCACGTTTTTAGTTTTTTGCGTATGTATAATATATATGTTTTGGCGTAGGAATAGATACCGCTAGAAATAGTACATTTCAATGTATTATTCGCGTAAACTTTCGACAAATCCAAACATATTAAATTCTTTAGCCGATTGAAACTTCTTCATAAACAAAGTCGATTATCATATAAAATCAGTCGCTCATCTGGAAATTCCGACATGGAACTGTCATAAGTTAAGTTATTCGTTGGACAGGGTATAGCTACTTATATTCCAATACCTAAAACAAGTAAACAAAAAAAATATTTGTTAGTATAAGCATAAAATAAATAACGCAATTTTAAAATGAACGTCTCCGCAGACTGTACCGTATCGCTGGGCCGCGCGTTATGACGCGTGTCGCGGCCGCGCGGCCGGAGTAGTTTGTCTCCGCTGACCATTTCCTGGTCGCAGCTCCTGTGTAATATAGGGTGGATGTGGAGTCGCCTTCTAATAGATTTTTTTCTCAGGGAAACTCATGGTGTTATTGAAACTAAATGTAGATGGCAAGATTAAGAATTAATGGTTCATAATACAACTGGGGAAAGGTAGCAATATAAAAAAATCATACATGATTTTGATACCTGACATAAAAAAAAAACTCTGCATATAAATCAGATAACTTGCCCTTATCCCAATTATTTGGAGTCGACGCAACATGTCATTCTCCTACATACATTCCTATGTATCCATTCATATCCATATCTAATTATATGAGACAAAAAACCATGAATTGCGGGTTAGCAGAAGGAAATTGTTGATTTCTTACATGAATTATGAAAAAGCCTTCTTAAATTACCAAAAGGACAATGTTGACATCTCCACAGTTTTTATGACCGTGATAGGTTGCTTTCGGTCCCCTAGAGGGAATATTTCAAGAATATTATTATGTAAGAACATGCGCGGGACTTTATGATCACCTAGCCTTTCACGGTGACCGCT
Source organism: Eilema caniola (assembly GCA_949126895.1). NCBI lineage: Eukaryota > Metazoa > Arthropoda > Insecta > Lepidoptera > Erebidae > Eilema > Eilema caniola. The sequence continues at coordinate 1,199,709 of OX421471.1, read as the reverse complement.
CTGCCACGTCGCGGACAAACAACAGGGTTGTCTACTCGATGTAGTTTAGCTACTGAGTCCTTTTTTTATTAAATTTATATCCACCTCTAAGAGTGGCGCATTAAACAAGATTTTTGCTTGCTTGTAACTTTAGATAAAATATAATTTGAAGTTGTATTTCTCATAGCGCTATTTTACCTGAGATGTATTATAGATTATAAAAAAACGCATTTTTTATGTTACATCGAGATCGTAATAAATTATCCATTAATACCTCGAAGTACCAGGAAAAGAAGGAAGAGTAAGGCATAAATTAATAATACAAGTAGTTAATATTAAGAAGGAAGAACGAATTACACATACTTTTTCATGTTATCTGTCAATTTAGGTGACGGTCCGTATCACCACCCAATGACACTACTGATAGTGTCAAGGGTAATATTATATTCCCATGATACCACCGGCGTCATGTATAACTAGGTACTCAATTTTTAGTCATGGTTACTGGACATTTTTTTTTATTTGTAACATAATTTTGTTTGTACCAACCCTACTGTGCCGGAAGTTTGTCCGCAGATTCTTTATATTTATATTCACCTTGTCGTTCGTCCGGCAGATTTATTCACTTCTTTAGAGCGAGCGCACTGACCGTGTCCACAGAGCACCCTCTGTACCCTCGCTCTAACTTGCGTACGCACTGGACTTGTAAAGCGCATTACTACCAATTGTGTGTATTATGGTTATGTTAACTTGGTTCCAGTGACTTGTTGCAATATGAACTTTGAAGTTAATTTAAATTGACTCATGGGTTTGACCTACATTGGTTGGTACAATATACCATCACTAACAACTTTTTTTAGTTTCAACGAAGCTTATAAAATTAAAGCATTTGATGTTCTCAATCAATCAAACACTATCACCATCGTAGTCTACTGCTGGCCTCTCCCAATGCGTCATTGATCCTGATCCTACAACTTCCGCATCCAGTCTATCTCAGCCACCTTTATCAGGTTGTTAGGCTTGTTTGAAGTACTAGAAAGAGTGGAAACTAGAAACCCCTTTACAAATTCCTATAAAACATTATACTGAATCGCAGCTTTTTACTAACCCAGTGCGTAGCCCCAACGAACCCCAGTTCACTATGATATGTGTTGCGTAAAATTTTGTTTTTCAGAAGTCAGTCCGGCCGGCCTAAGGTATCGCTGACAAATGTCCGACAGTTTATTATAAAGTGGATAAAAGGGATAGTGGATGCGTACCTTTAACGTGTTTTGCTTCATGTTTATTTTTCGTAAATTTTGTTATTTTGTATAGTTTATTTTGTGTAGATATAGCTGGTGAGGGGTGCAAGGACAGATGCAATCTGCATTGCTGGGATTGCTCTCTGTTCTTACTTTGCACGACAAAAGGCAAGTTAAAGAGGTAAGTTTCAGTTTTCAGGGATCGACAATCGTCTGACCCCCAACCTTAAGAGAAAAGACAGCACCAGAGCACTGTCCGTTATTCAGCTGGGTTTCAATGTTGAATATATATAAAAAAATTAACACTTGTTATTCTACTTATTTCAAGCTAAAATATAAGGCATTTATTTTAGTATCTTGCGAGCCCTACGTCGTAGCTAAGCACTTACCTCGGTCAATATTATATATTATTGCCTCTTATAGATACAGGCATGCCTAGCTCAAGAGATAAAACATACAATTATTGTACGGACTCTTGTAACTATACCTAACTTATTGTACCTTGTATCTGTATTTTTGTGCGTAAATTTTTTTAATAACATTTTTCTGCTGAATCCAAACAGGAAAACTTTTATAAGTCATACCTACCTTTTTACATCAACCTGTAATATTAGAAACTAAGCCAAACCTGCCAAACAAAAACCTTTGAATTCGAAAGAGACAACAAACGTTATAGCTGTTCAAACATTAAGCCGAGACAGTAGATGGTAATCTTACCATCTTTCAACAAAGCGTGCAATTTTACATCAAAATAAATAAGCAGCAATCTTTATGTCCCATTAGCCCCAACCTGTCTTCGCTAGCCAGCGTCCAACTCCATTCTCATTATCGTTGACAAATTTCCTGCAAGTTTGTTATCTGTGTTTTATTACGCGCGACGTCACGCGTCATCGATGACGTATAACTTTGACGTCGCGAACTGTATTTGGAACTGTCGAACGTTCACTGTGATCATATATATTTGTACTGTGGCTTTTAGTTTTAGTGTTGTGAAAATAAATATTCTAGGATATTTAATCTTCTTCTGTTGTCGAAACGACGGCACGTCTACTCTCGAATGTTATGTTCCCAATGTGCTGCTACCTGGAAAGCCCTGCTACAATCTCACGGAACAGAAAAACCAGTGGAAGTGCGAAAAATATGTTGTACTACTAGTAAACAATTGTTTTGATGTATCCTTTAACTCCAAATTAGTCTGAATTAGGTATGCGTACTTTAGGTACCTAAAACTTAAATGTTCAAGTCACATAGTACTTCCCTATGGATATAAAAGTATTTACCATGTTTCATATTTTGAATCAAACAAGCTTCACCTTGTCAAAGATCCCACTTATCATCCACTGGTTCATGTGCTTATTTGCCAACTCAACACTTATAAAAACTTTTTTAATCAAGGAGGATCATTAAAAAATACCCACAATAATCAAATCAATAAAATAACCCTACACTCGCTTACGCTAAGCCTTTTAATGTCTGCTCAGGCCTCCAGGTAGGGATTATACGCCATCGCGCAGTTATGCCGCGGGGCGCCCCAGGTATTATGCCGCGCTGTGCAGCTATGCCGCGGGCGAAGGGGTGATTAGTCCAACGGGGGATTACTTATGGTAGTTGCGTGATTGATGGACGAGGGACAGTTTAAATTGCTTTGGTAAGCTCATTTTCTACGTTCTATTGAAACTAGCTGTTGCCCGTGGGCCCAGCCATGTGGAAGTTTTATCGCGTTCCCGTAACTCGTGGAAACATATTAAAGGTATGGAAAATGTAGCCTATGTATTATTTCAGACCAAATAATCTCTACCAAATTTTATCTAGAAACGTTCAGTTTGAACGTGATTGATAAAAACATCCAATCATTTTCATGAACTTTTATGTTTTAACAGATATTTTTAGTGGGATATAATGCCCTTACCGCAGTATATACGTTCAATTTGACATAATAATTTATTCTTTAAACAATAATACGGATGGCCACCAATCTGAAACTTTTGAAATAGTGTTGTGGAATGTATACGCAAACTGCCGCCTAAGTGGCATATAAAAACCTTAATTTTCACTGACTATTAATCGGAATATTTTTACCTACATAGGTAATATGTAGACACACCAATTTTAATGGCGACTCGCACCAAAGATATAAAATATAACGCACTAACTTATAATAAATAAACCATAGGTAACTACGGCTAAACTAATGAAAGTTATTCGCATTAAAATTTGTTACATTACTTTTAATTTCAATAACCTTTTCAAAATTTCAATTATCCATATTTTTCTCGAATCCACACTGTACTAATAAAATCAAACGTACCTACTTGTAATATACTCGACATGGTACACATCTGTCCTCATTGCATCGCACCGATCGATTGCTTCACCTTGAATCGAACCCACTTGAGTCGCCCTCGTACGATCACCCTTCGCTTATTACGCCCCGCGGCTGTGGCCACGCGCGCTTTGTTCCATCTTTTCATTAAATAGTTTACCTTTAAGCGTTATCAAATGAGTACCAATGCAGTTTTGTAAGCTTTTCTTTTTTGTAATATTTATATGATGATCTTTTTATTATCTTACAGTCAATAATCCCAAAAAACTGACAAAAAAATTTTGAGAAAATGGGTTACGCGACTCACAGGAACCGATCCCGGAAAAGAGTATCTAGCGTATAGCCTACCTCTGGATTAAAATTTAATCTTATTCTGTTTAGCTGTTATTGCATGATAGAGTAATAAATATCTACACTCACAAGGTATAATCACAGGGTATACCTATGTACATAATTTTAGTGGGATTTCATTCAAAACCAACAAACAAAAAACTTTAAAGTAAATTTATAAATTAGATAAAAGTCATTAATTTCTGTGTAGTCTGTGTACATGAAACGAATACTTTATAATAAAATCTAAAAAATTAGTTTACTCCACTACATAGAACACTACCCCTTTCAATAAAGCGCATTCGTATGCACCAAGCCGAAGCGGCCATTTTAAATGTTTTTTGAATTAAGAACTCGCCCGCGGCGCAACGGTCATTTTTTCTCTCTTTTATTTCTCTCTTTTTATATTATTTTATTTGCGCAGGGGCTTACAGACCCATAAAGGTAGGGATGGGTTAATAAATTTCGGACGTGTGGCGGTAATAAAAATTTTGATTGTGTTTTTAATATAATGGTCTCATTCAACGGTGAGTGCATTATGAATGATTATTATATCGCATGGATTTTGTTTACGATTTAGTGTGTGTGTGTGTGTGTGTACTTTTCACCACACACTCACACACGTGAGTGTGTGGCAAAAAGTATGGAAGTGTGGTTGTTGTGGTCATTACCCCTCTAGCTATCCCTTTGACAAAATATGGACGTTAGGATATATTCTCGCTGAAATCACATCTCCGTGAATCACATCAACGAATGCGAAAATATCGTTCAAACATTCATGGCACTCAATCACCGTATTGGCAATCTTGCATGGATATACCTATGGCAATTCGTGGTAAAAAAAACTATTTTTAAAAAAATGATAAAAATTAACCTCTAATAACAGCTAGCTCCAAAATATAAGTAAATAATATATTTGCATATTTTCAGAGAGGCAGCTTCTACTTCGATACGAACCACAAAGTTACCGCTACTCCCCGCTAGAGGCACTCCCGTCGCCGCCCACGCGCCAACTCAATGAATGAAACATTGGCTGTTTTCCCGAAGGTATGAGATGTGAAGATAAATACATTTTGATGTTTCTAAGAAATGATTGCTTGTAGTAGTTTTATGACCACGCGTGGCCTAAGGATCTCTTTAAACATTATTAATGGGTACATTGGAATGTGTGCATATGAGTGTGTGTGCGTGTGTACATGTGTGTGTGTTTGTTATGTAGAGATGACAACATATAAAAATAATGTCGTCATCTATAACAGTACCTATAATATAATAAATATTGTGATAGTTTGTTTCTCCGTAGATTCCTCTGGAAGTTTTCCTATGTTTATTTCGTAAACATGTAATATTATAAATGTTATATAATATTTTTAGGGCATTTAAATTAAATACTTTATTAAATTTGTAATGTATACGTAACTTCTGAGAAGATGACAATTTATTCTGATTTTAATAACTCTATGTGTGGCAGTGGTGAAGGGTTAAGATTTTTTATAGGGAAATCAGTGAAAAAAAAAACTTATCTCGATCTAGTTTGTCATGCACCAAGCGACCCATTGGGAAGCCGGCAAAAATCGGGTAACAGGGACCCCTTGCCACTTATATGTGATAAATGTTGTTGTTCAAAAGTACATTTGAATGAAAGGTACTAAGTTGTTTTTTAGTACCAATAGTTTATCTTTTTACACCTTTTTTTACCAATTCAAGGTGTTCGTTACCAGATAGTGTACAGAAATATTGTTGATATATGACCATCTGCCGACTTTTTGATATTATATTGACCCACAATATTTTTCTTGATTATCTATCTAAACTTAGAACTGCACTCTTGTCGGTGGAGTAATCGCCACTCTTCTCTCTTCTCCTTCGCCAATCCTTTACCTCCTGATATGATGCGACTTGTGTCTTTATCTGTGCCATATACGTTCCTCTTGGTCTACCTTTTTTTCTCTTTCCTTCTACCTTCCCTTTTATGATTTATTTAGAAAATAAAAATAAGTTGGATCTCATAAGGTGGCCAATCATCTTTCCTCTTCAGTACATTGATCTTCCTTCATATAGTCGGATTTTTAATTGGACGAACTCAGCTGACGTTTTCTGGGTGTCAGTTTTTGATGAAATAAAAATAGTGTTGTGATAAAGTGAATGATTATGACAATCTTAGTAAAATCATTCGTTGATTGTTAGTGGATTCCATCAAGAAAGTTAGAACGATTGAGGGTGGCGCTGCTGCGTCATGAGTGAACGGGAAATGAATGCATCACTATTACATTGAATATGTCATCATTATTTCATAAAGTGATATTAGGTGCTGTCAATTGACTTCATTTAATTAAAAAATTGACTATTTATAACTCTCTCTTAAAAAAATTATAACTCTAATAAGTAGTTATATAGATTCCATAGCATCCATCAAATTGTCTCTAACAGCTTTGTCTTCAGTACGGTAACCTATTGAAATATCGAATTTCTGTTACCCGAATCTTAAAACCCCGAAAACGGTTGGTAGAACTTTTAAAAGACAGATGTAATGAATGACAACTTTCTATAATTCCGTTTTTCATTTCCCAGATGAATCAATTTCCAGGTGCACTAAAACCAAATTTTCAAATAGTATTTTTTTGTTTCCCATATTGTCATAATCCAAATATAGTTATACCAGATTCTCAGAATATTTTTTTTTGTTTCCCATCGTACCATTTTCCAAATAAACTATTACCAAATTTTCATAATCTTTTTATTTGGTTCCCATACAAATCGTGTTCCAGCTAAACTAATTACAGGTATAGTAAAAATCAGTAAATTTATACGATTTATTTAGGGTGTGTAACGGTTGATATAATAATAAAAATTCTAACGTTCACTTAAGACATAAATAATTTCACTTAATATAATGAAAGCCTGTAGACTTATAATATAATTTTGTTTAAATTATTGTTTTCCATGTCATGCATGAACAGTTTTGTATGCAGGTATAATCAATGAATCAGGAAAGCGAGCTCGTGAACACTGCGTACCACACCCGACCCGACTCGCCGTGGTACTTGTCTGCCCTACACTAGAGAGTGTTATTTAAGAACCGGAGGCGCGGAGGGAAGGGAGCCCCTTATTTCGTAGAAAGAAATTTCATAGAATTTCGTTTCACAGAAAATGCTTCATATAATATTTGGTTCTTATATTTTTATTTCGAATATTATTGTTTCAAAAACAATTTCCTAAAATGAAACATATTTCACAGAAACACAATTGAACGAATTTTTAATCACATTTTTTTTGTTTAACAAACTTATCAAACTGTAGAATTAATTTTTAAAGAATATTAAACCACCTTTATAATGTTCCAAATCACATTTATTTTTAACTGTAACATTTACAATTTTAACACCCCGACTCAGATTACCCCGACTCGGATAGGTTAGGTTAGAAGGCTAATGCGGGAGCGGAGCGTAGCGGAGCTCCCGCATTAGGCCTTCGTGGTTATTTTTTTATAAACCACCCAGAAGTAGGAGCCCCGCGTAGCGGGGCTCCGTCGACCTTGCAGACGCATCAATTGTTTAGTTCATAAAAACCATATATATGATAATATGTTATTCTTTGTAATAAGTTTCTATTAAATAAACAATATAATTATTAAGAATAGTTCATTTGATATTCTATGAAATGATTATTCTAATGTTTAACTTTATATGAAACAAAATTCAATGATTTAAAATTATATTGATTATATATAATGATTATATTGATTATTCTATGAAACGAAATTATGCGAAACATTTTCTGTTATACGAAATTATATTAAACAATTGTCTATAAAACAACGCACACCCGCGGAGGGAGGGCAGTCCTCGCCCGCACCGGCAAGCATGCAGGCATGCCTGCATGCCTGCATGCTTGCCGGTTTGATTGCCAGCTTGCCTGTATGGATGCTTGTTTGCTTACATGCATACATATATTTTTTAAGGCAACGTGTGTTTTGTTCAGTGGGTCTCCAATTGTAATTAGTAGACGCCATATGAGGTTTAGTTTTAGGTTTATAAATCTGGATATTGTTTGTCTGGATATCAATTAACTGGATATCAATTAATTGCATTTCAAAAATTTGTGTTTTAAAAATTAGGCTTTCGTGCATATGGATTACGGTCATCTGGATTTTGTGCATTTAGATTTCGTGTGTCTGGAACTCGTTCGTCTGGATTATAAAACGTCTTACAAATGAATAAATGGGCAAATGAAATTCGGAGTTGCGATTATATGGCAAATAAAACTTCGGAATTTGAAAAACCGGGATTATGAAAAATTGGCCAAACGTTTTCTGGATTATGATATTCGGAATATTAAAATTCGGGATTAAGATAGGTAACCCTTCAGTACCAATAACTAACTATTTTACATTCGTAGTTCGTTTTTTGGTTACACACTGCTAAATCTAAAGATAGTCCCCGCCTACTGCTTAATAAACCTAACTTATCCAATGAGATACCGCGAAATGACACATACCAGGGGATATTATAGTGTTATTCAGAGAACTGGTTATGAGTTAGTGCGCGCTGTTAAGAGCGGCGCGGTGGTGGTGCGACTCGACATAGGTAATCAATTAATTTAGTCGCGCCAATTAGTCGGTAGTCGCACCTCGCTGTTATGATTAAGATTGATTACTTGGATAGGTTTATGCGAAAATGAAATAGTTGGCTACGCAAGAAGCTACGTTTGCTTGAGGATTTGTAATCGAGACCTGGCCATTCGAATATTGCTGACGCAAAGCCACTAATCTTCTTGATTCTAGCGCCCAATCCAGGCGCATTCGAAGCTCGCACTGAGTCCAGGGCCTGCTTTCTCATTCCTTATATAACTTTTGGGAGTGACTATCATCTGATCTCCCAACCTGAGAGGAAAGCTTACGTCGAAGTTTCGTGTATCAATTGGCAGCTTTACCAGTTTACAGGTGAAGTTGGCTCGACCCTTGAGTCTTGTTGGGGTATTACAATTTGTTGTGAAGTAATTTGTCATAATATGTGTGACCTTGATGCCACTAATGGTTTTAGAGCACTCCTTGAAGTACTTGGTTGATGGTAATAATGTGGTAGACCTTTACCTTACCTTCCTATACTGCCTTGCCTGCCCTTTTCTATCTCTTATCCTACAATTATTCATAAGCCACAGTAACTGTATTACCAAATCCAGGTCAATCTATTATTACACTTTCAAACTAAATAAGGCCGTGGATACTAATATTTATTCAACTTTGGAATCCCTTCCATTCGTCCCAACATACACATTTAGCTTAAAGCCCCTCGAGAAACGCAAACAAACCATCATCAAAATAAATGTCGATATATATGCAGACGCCTGTGAGCTCCGATGATATTTTGATACTGAATACGTTGCCATGTTGTATGACGCCGTTGAACGAAGTGAAAATCTCACAAAGGAACTTGTTTACCTCTAATTAATATGCCTTAGGTAAGTTAATGGTGGCGTGGAGTCGAAGAATTATATTTGCTATACATTTTCTTGACGCAAGTGTAGCAGAATTTAGATACAGGATGTGTCGCTCAGTTTGTCTTATTTTACCTAGAAAGGAAATAGAGAATCATTTTTTCCTAGGAAAAACATGCATAATATTATTTTTTCTAGGATGTCTGGATGGGTCTCAGCTGGTGTCATAATTAATCACAATAAATCCTAGGTACTGTAGGTATTACTGTAGGTAAGCATTGCAACAAATTTAATTATCAAGGATTCATTGTGATTAATTATGACACTAGCTGAGACCCATCCAGACATCCTAGGAAAAAAAAATCCTCGATTACGATTTTTATTTTCATCTAATAGGTGTATTATTTACTTTATAAAAGTTATAAGGATAAGAACTCCGTAATATTAAGTAGTAACCGTGCCTTATGGTTTTACCTACCTACTCGGTACTATTCCACTACGTACTGCACCTTTTATCTCATTACATGGCTCTTAAAAGACATAGCGTGATATTATATAGCTTTATATAGCTTACAGCCTTCTCCGAGAACTGTGATATCACATGGTAAAAGAAAGTTTCAAAATCGTACATATCGTTGCAGAGATAAGGATCCACACAAACAGTTATTTCGTTGTATGTGACCACTCTCTTTGTTCCTTGGAGGTTTTTATAACCTAGGCATTAAATATTTGAGTAGTATATCTTCGTGATCGACTCCACAGCTCCCGTGTGCATCAAAACGTAGAGAATGACATCAACCCATTAGCGGTACGCGCAGTCAGCGCCGCCCTACCGTGTACACCGCGTTTGTCTAGCGATCTGACGTTTATAGTGTACGACATTTTCAAATAAAACGTATCAGTATAATTTGTAAATGACACAGCAGTGATATTAAACGCCTAAAGCCTAGTTTGAAACCAAGTAGATATGGTATATAACGCATAGCGAGTTGTTGTATAGAAATTGTAGTTATAGAAGTAAGTTTCATGCACAAGGCAGGTCACGAGGTATACAACATAGTTACCATCCCACACATTCGCTGTCCAGTTTAAAGTATCCACTAAAGCTAGAGGGAAAGCAATGTGGAAATAATCATAACTGACTCATATAAGAGGACTGAGATATCTCGGCAGTACTTCTGTCCTTTTACGAAGTACCTACTCATAGAGAGATCACGCCTCCCTCAGGGTTTTGTAGAGACTGCAAGAAAACCCTGGCGAGATGGGCACAAGTCGGCCGGGGCGTCCGGGCCATTGATAGAGGGACCGACGCACTATTCAATCTCGAGCTTCACAAGATGGACAGAGAGGCTCTTTTTAATCAAACTATATCGTTTTCTTTTACGGCAAGTGGTCTAATTACCCTCAACAGTAGTTTCAGTTCCAGTTAACAAGTTATGATGTATTGTAATTACCTTATCTTTTGAATTCTGTTATAAACCAACTCGGGATATACGTTCTGCAAACGAATATTTATCGCTATTTACGCATCCGACACGCTATCGTATCGTAGACTGTAAGTAACTCAAAAGACATTCTCCCACGTACATCCAGGTTGCTTCGCTTAATCAACCCTCAAGTAATGAGGGGTATCTTCGGAGGGGCTGAATCAATTAATGAATATTTTACTTTGCCGGGATCTTAATAAACGTTCCTTGTCCCGGATTTTTGGGGATTGCCAGGGATTGCGCGTGATTTATTATACTCGACTCAAGTGATTGATTTAAACGTGATTTAATTATGAGTTTGAGATTGTTTCTGTTTCGATTTTCATTTAGGAAATGGCCAGTGAGTTCGTTTCGGATGACAATGTTTATTGTTGAAGGATTTCACATTTATTTAAATATATAAGTAACCATACTTTATTTATATTAAGGCGTTTAAAATAGATTTCCACAACCAGTTTATTATACTATTTAAAGTGATATTAATTTTTAAAGTATGCACTTTTTCTGTGTACCTATAATTAATTTCAGTCCCATGTTTACAGATGGGCCGAAATCCATTAAAGTCCCATCAAAAAGAGGTCAGTAACCTCTTTTCTTTGTTAACCTTGACATGTACAGCACAGACAGCAAGCTTAATAATTCAGTCATATCTTTTATAAAAGAAAAACATTATATTATGATTTATCTAAACATTAACGGAAAGAATTTTTAACAAGGTGAATAAATCCGGCTATAAACATTTCGCAAGATGAACGGAAATACTTGCCAGTGTTTGTTGTATGTGCTGCAGAAACAAACTAAAATCATCTATAAATCAACGTCATTGCGTTTATTTACTATTTCCTACGTAACTTTTTGGACGGCACCTTAACGCAGCGCACGCTAAAATTGATCATTAACTAAATTTCAAAGATTATTCCTCTCATTTCTAGATCACGACTGTTTGAAATTAATAACTGTTTTTGTTTTTACCTACGAGCTCAAATCTTTCACTCAATAATCGCCTCCAAAACGAAAAACTTAAGATTGTTGTTCGAGTTTCGTAGTCGTATTTCTAAATTTGTGCTCACAGGGACAGCCAGAGGTTATAAATTATAACGTCAGAGCAAAATCACCTGAGTGTTTTTATATTTTACGAGATTCTTTTTAAAAATGCGAAACATGTTTAGTTTGACAACGCAGTAAAATAATGTTGTAGGTATAGAAGTTTGATCTTGGCGGTCTAAAAGCTTTTTTATTTAGGACCATTTTATTTCGTGTACAAGTTATCATTACGGAGTTTCGTGTCTGGGGCTTTTGATCTATGTTTAGGTTCTAATGGACTCTTATGGTACATCAAAGTAGGTACTCACATTTTATCGTGTACTATATACGAGGTACATCCCAATGTATATTGTTTTTAAATTTATGTAGGCTTTTGTTTTCCAATCACATTATAACGGCTGAACTGATCTACTGAACTTTGGTACAGGAATAGATTAAACTCTGGAATAAGAGATGTCACTTTCCAGGAATCGGTTCCCATGCGTGAAATCAAAATTCCATACGGGCGAAGTAGGTAGGTACTAAGTTTAAAAATTGTTTAAAGGGGATTTTCGGTTGATTTTTCTCCGACACCTTTGCCGTGTCTTAAGTGAGGTAATATCTAGAGGTTTCTATTATTCTAGATTCCATAACACAAGCTGGTTAAGCTATGCTTACCATGGGTCTAGATAGCGTTTTGTGAAATGTTGTGGAATATTTATTTATTTATTTATTATTCTTACATTATAGTCCATGGGTGTATGGAGCCCTATCAAAATCAGCCTCATGCACTAAACGCACTCACTAATTCATGGAAAAGGTTCTGACTCCTTTCGACATTAGGGGGTAAGACAGTCAGAAATGGATAAAAAAATACTATAAGCAAACTGCAAGGTAAGATAAAAACTTCGATTACAACTAAGACTAACACGAAAATAACGACGATAAATTCCAGAACCTCCAAAACTTTGATAAAATATAAATAAGCACGTTATATACCTACAACCAAAATCGATCGCCGTACATAATTGGTTGGGTCAATTTAAAGCACTTAAACTGAGAGTTTTAGTGCGCTGAACAGGACGGGGAGCCCCGCTGCGACAGTGGCGCCCCGCTGGGGCCCTGCGGTACTAATGACCGCTACCTATTGTAAAAGGTGGACTTTTCTATAGATTTATTGGCGACAAAGGGGTTAGGGACTTTTCTTTTTTCAATTAATAGATTTTAATTGACCGTGGTCATGATAGATGGGTTTCTTTTGTAAATATTTTAATATTATGTTTTTTTTCGATTAATGTTTACGACAGATGTTTTATGTTTAGAATCTTGTAAAGTGAATGAATCCATGAAAAGTCAGAAAGGCAGAAGAAGCTCGTGAACGGTGCAGTCAATTAGATAACAAACTGTTCTCTGCCTACACTGAAAAGAGGAAGTCGTGATGAGTACATAATATGTATCTATGTAGGTACAGTTCAGAAATTTTCAAAACTTGCGAGTATGAAACGTCTTGACTTTTGAAGGAGCGACTGTTGTGCTACCATCAAACCGCGCCAACACGCCAGAATCTTGTTCTTTAATTATTGGGTGTACCTATTGACTTGCAGTTGGCAAAAGCCTTGGGCCTAGACAAACTCTATGGGCCCATACACCCTACCCTCATAAAATTATGCACGGAGGTAAATTTTGAGGTCGCATGGGTTCATAACCAAGCTTGAGGTCACACTCTCAATATTTGGATCCTATGACAAAAACACCAGTACGTCCTTTTTTTTATACCACTGAAGTGGTAGACTACCACACGGACCAGCTTATGGAAAGTGGTGACCTTAGCCTATGGAAGTATGTAACACCGGGGGAGTCACACCCATGCTGCCGACCCTATAAACACCGAGAATTTCTGTGCCGTTAGTGTAGAAGACATAGCAGGAATAGCTTTTGGTATTTCATTTTCAGACCCATTTATAGATGTGGTCCAAAATGTTTCCAGTGCTTATTCTCAACACCTCATCTTCATTCTCGAAGCCTTTTTCGGCTTATTGGCTTTTATCGGCTGAACTTTGTTATTTTTCGTAAAGCGACTGCCATCTCACCTCTACAACCAGTTGACGATATCGGCGTATTCAGACTTCTTAGGACCTCAACTACGCTTCTCTTCTAAATCAAACTTCATCAGAATTTTAAAATATAAGTTCCACTATATTAACGGCTGTTAAAGCATTATTAAAAGAATAAAAGAACAAGACAAGAGGTTGGCTCCGGCGACGGAGGTGTCCAATAATTCACTCTAAGCTTAGTTTAATTCTTCGTAAACAGAGTTAGGGCGGCGACCTCGTTCCCGAAATTACTTATGTTCTTAAAACTGATCTTGGCGATTGGTATCGTTAATTGGGGTACTTGTGAATCAAGGTTCAGATGTTTTGATAGAAAAAAATCGAAGAATTAAAAAGATTTGTATTATTTGTAGATAGATGTTCTCTATCACATTTATTGGTTCGATCCCCGCTCAGTGCAAATATTTGTATGCATGAATATGTATGTTTGCATTGGTCTGGGTGTTTGTATTTATAATATGTATGTATTTACAACAAAAAAAAACGTATCTAAGTATGTTTATCCGCATTCTAGATTCCATAACACAAGCTAGTTAAGCTATGCTTACCATGGGTCTAGATAGCGTTGTGTGAAATGTTGTGGAATATTTATTTATTTATTTATTTATTTATTATTTTTATTTATAAATTTTTCCACGCTAAGTAGCAGATTACTTTTGAGATTTACGTTTCTTTATTTTGCAAACGTCAATATGACTTCAGCTTGCCTGATGGTAAACTGAAGGTAAAGTCTAAAGAAAAAGTGACACAAAAATGTTGCTTAATCCCGAAAGAGGACCTTTTTTACGTGCGGGAAATATATTAAATATATTAAATTCAACCGCACGCCGTCTGTGGGTCGTTGTGCTAGGCCGAAGGTGAGGTTGTCTCGCGACATATCCCTCGCACCACGGCTGAACTAGGGCCATTCCTCTCGCTCTGGCCCTCGGGAGGGAGGACCACGAGGTCCCCGATCATGCAAGAGGACCTGAGACCTTTTTCACAAACTTTGCAGACACTGCCGCTGTACACATACGATCGTTCTCGAACATAAGATACTTAATTTAGTTTCAGGATATGAATCTTTCAAAACCTTAGTTATAAAATTAATAAGGTTAGATTTAACTGCGATCTCATATCATACTTAATGAAATCGTGATAGCCCAGTTAATTTTCAATTGACCGCGGTCCCCATTGAAATCTAATCCTAGCCCTACAACAACAAAACAAATGAAGATTTTATTAAAAACCTTAAACACAAATCCGTGCTACGTCCACCACGGTACATAAACACGATCGGCCATTTCATAAAACGTCTGTGTATTTTCTATTTTGATAGGTTTCATATTTCTGACCGCAGGGGGCGCTGTGGTCGTAAAACGTGCACAGTTTGGCTTTTTGCCCTCCGTTTCTATTTTATTAACGGCAAACGCTAAGGTATGGCGTGTCGACTTCGGGGTTTTAATAAAAATTCGGTAACACAGCCAAAAGTTGAAACGGGAACTAGTTTTTATACATCTGGTGCTGCTTCCTCGGTGTTCGTGATTTTATATGGGTTAAACTTCTTGTCTGTGACTTGGAGGTAAAGTTAGATTTGGTTTATATATTGTTTGATTGAAATTTTTTTCAGCAAATAATTTGCATATCATTTTCGTTTTTTTTACTAAATTGAAGGTCGGTAAATAATTCTAAAGTATGCAGGTAAAGTACCGTTATACAGTAATCATGAAACAAAAAAGCATATATAATTGATTTTAGAATAAAATTATTAATTAATTATTCACTAAAATTATCTAAATCGCCACAATCCTTTTCACAACAACGTATATTTGTATCAGCTGTCGGACAACACAAAATTATTATTATGTCTGCATTAGTCCACAAGCAATAAAATAATTCTAATGTATTTATAAACCTTTACTCTAATAGAATTATATGGTCGTAAATTAATATTTTCATTGTCAGTTTTATTCACAAATCCACATCGCGGTCACAACTTCAGCCTGGCTTAAGATTTAAAACGCATAATCAATTACATGAGACACATCGTATTTAAGACAATAAAATTAAAACTATCTTACTTATACGACTTTGGCATAAAACTAGGTAAGTCATAAAAGTTGTATAACTCTTTGATTTTTTTTATTTTCGCAACGTAGTGTCGCTGTAGCATTTTATAGGTAGTTATAATTATGATGGTAATTGGAACAGGTGCGAGCGATAAAAAGGGATAACCTATTCTTGGCAAGGTTTATGGGGCATTCAGATCTCAATTACCTACGTAACGAAACTGAGATACCTGATGTTGAACAGTTACAGAGAAAGTTACGTAATGAAATGATATTTATTGGTACGAATCTTCATCCTAGTGTTAATCCCAGTCGCATCTGAAGCTTTCAACTTGGAGTCCTGGGTCCGCTTTATCAGTCAGTGTGGATTTTCGATATTTTTCTTGAAGCGACTTCCATTTGGGATCCACAACCCAAAGGCGTAATCAAAGCATTGCAGTTAAACTAGTTGTTGGATTTTTTAGGGCTTCAACTACCCCTAACGACTGCCATAAAATGTTTGTACGGTAACCGGGCTTAAGCTCACTTGAGAGTTTTTATGCTGTCGGTGGAAAGACTAAAGGCTTGTCCTGCTTTGTCCTCTGTACTGACGGCACAGAAACTCTCTGTTTTTGCAGGTCGGCAGCACATGTAACTTCCTGTTACACGCGTCAATACTCCACGGTATCCAGTTTTTTTTAAGTGGGCCGTCTGCTTACTTGTCTCCAGCCAGAGTGGTACAAACATAGTAAAGGACATGTCAATCCTGTGGATTTAACATTATTTTCTACAGTACGCTGAGCAACCGTTTTGAAGAAAAGAATGTATACCGACCACTCGATCGTAATTCACTCCTTCATCTCTAAGCAATCGACACTTTTTAATATTCAAAGGAGAAGAAGAAAGCTTACCTTTCCCTCATTGCGATAGGAATTGTGTTGGACCCTGGATTCTAAAGTATAAACCTTGGATTTAGCCGAGTCTAACCTTAAGATGATGATATAGACGAGCTATTGTAATTGGCAGGATGCATAAAAATCATTAATAATCTCTGAAATGTTTCATAAAACTAGTATAAGAGCTAAATTTATTAAAATGAATGGCTTTCTAGATCATTCACAGTCACAGAGACCTGAGAACTACTAATGAATAAATTTTAGAAAACTTCATAAACACTGTTTATTTAATGGACTATAAATTATATTATGCATATACGATACGAGTAGGTAATTTGTTTTAATTTGTACGTACTCGGCCCCTCCTACCTTCAAATAAAGTTTATTAATGTATGTTTTTTACTTTGAACTAGCGTTAAAAATATATAGGTAAGTTATGCTAATATCTATCAGAAGTAGGTTATTTAAAATTATGATTTTCTTTTCTCATTACCCCATTCGCCTACTGGGGATTTTCTATCAAAGTAACATTAAAATTTTGTCCATTCTGTATATCGAATCTAAAACCTTCTAAACAGCAGTAGCACTTGCTGCTACACCGCTGAAGTGCAAATTTTATGTCTATATAATCAGTACTTTTAACTAATTTAATTTATATTTAAAAATATTATTAGCAGCTTCCAATATTTAATTTTTTGACTTGCTTGCATATCATGTGCCATATATCAAATTAACTTTCTTATTTATGCATCTTTATTAAACTTGCAATTGCACCTAGCCTTTCTAAATCACATTTGAAGAAATTATGAATATTATTTTACTAAACTGTGTCAAAACACTGATAGAAGACACTCACCGAAATTCATACACTGAAATAAATAACAAACAATTGGACATTGCTGTCTTGTTTTCATAGAATGCATAAATCATAATAATGATATAGATAAACCTAATACTGATTATGAATATGGTATCATATACATGTATCCACCATATTGAATTCTTGCCAATGATTAACGTTCACTGAAATAAATTAATATTTCCAACCATTCAGTTACAGGTTCCTAGAATTAACATTCATTCAAATATTGATGTTTACACTGATTCTCTAAGTAAATTTTTTAACCAAGTATTTTTTTGGAGTAAAAATTAACGAGTATTTTTTTAATACTACTTCGGTGACAGATAAGCACACGGTCCACCTGATGGAAAGTGGTTACCGTGGCCGATGGACATATGCAACACACACGAATTCTATATGGTCAGTACTTCCTATTTGACAAATTGTGACGTTTTATTTGTTAAAAATACTTTTACTTTCTACACAGACTGTGTTCACATCTGTCGGCAGGCCCGAGTGCTTTTATATATGCAAGAAAATATTTAACTTTTAGTGCTGAAACTTGACCATGAAATTTCAGCCAGTTATGGCTTTTTTGCATTGGTATGGTATTGGTTTTATATCACTATGGCTAAGCACAATACAAAAATGTTTTAGGTCAATATACAATGTGAGATAAATTGGATTCACGCAAGTATTTTTACGCGAATATCTACACCTTGAGTGGACTTATTGAATAAAATTTTAAAGCATTTACCATGTATTCTTTGTTATCTTAATTGATTTGCATAGTAAGCATGCTAAATACTTTAAAATTTTATTCTATTGTTTAGACGGAGTTATAAACAATCAATGTTTAAAAATGATTGTAAAATCGTTCAATGGTTCCGATAGTTCGTAAGAGTGTCAATAGATGGCTCCACTGTGGAAGACGGATAATATAAAGGAAAAATTTGGATGGATTCAGGCAAGGTTCTGTAGCTTAGTGGTCAAAGCATTCTCCATGTAAGAGAAGGATCGCAGGTTCGAAACCCGCCTGAAAGTTTCTTAAAAGACTTAAACAAAAGAGTACAGTTCAGTACCTTATCTCATCTGCTTGGTAAGTGATTCTCTTATTGTTGGTTTATAGGCTACTGTAATAAAAAATAGTAACAGTTTACAAATTCCTGCAAAGATGACAAATTCAAACTACCAAATGAACTAAGGAGTAGTACTCAAAGTAGATGACGCAGATACATCAATTCATATAAGATCGTTGAACGGGAAATCCAAGAATCTGTTACTAAAATCTCGTAACTGTTATAAAAATCAATTACCGGAAATGTTTTAAGATTCGTTCGATGTTGCGTAGGAGTGTACAAACAGATGTACGAAAGGTATAATACGTAAAGTAATTTTAAAATCGCGTGTCGTTTGAAAAAAAAAATATTAACAGTTGTTAGATAATATGAAATTCCAATGCATTTTCTATGACAATTTTATTGGTAGGTACAGTGATAATAAAACAATTATTTATTTAAGAACACTACTTCAAAATATTTTAATAGATTTTTGAATGCATTTAGATTGATATACAGAAGTACAATTTTATCTTCAAATACCCTGCCTTCTCTCTATGAAACCGAATATCCTGTACCTTTTACTCATTCTTGACATCCACCTCAGTTACCATTATTCAATGTAAGTAGTGAATTTATTGATTAATTTTATTGGTATACACATTTGGTATCTTTACTTATTACCTAAATGTTTAAAAAAAAAATCAATGAAACTGGGTTGCAAAATTTTAAATGACACCGCAGGTAAATACATTATTTTCTACACATAATGAACCTTTCTTCAGAGTCAATGAACTACACTTCTCATCAGAAAAAACACTTTAATTTTTATGATATCTGTCCTAATTAAACACAAAAGAGTTTCCATTTCATGAAAAAAACATATGATTATAACTGGCAGTTTGACCATTACATTTGTAAGCGAAAATTCAAGATTAGAATTTCATTTGTTTATCTTAAAAAGAATTTTGAAATTTAAAGGTTTTTTTGAGTTGGAGTACATCTCACCTTTGAAACTAAAAATTTGCGTTTATCTTGAAACTTTATCTTCTTTATTTGTTTACTGTGACTTTGGGACGTCTGAAAAAAGTTTTTTTCTAAAACATATGGATACTTCGCCCGCAGAAGCCGCCCAAGTGCTGGCATTGCTGGATACTGGACTTAGTCAGCGTGTTGTGGCTGAAAGAGTGCGTCAATTCTGTCCTCTGTTCATAGAGTCTACAAACGCTATCAACTGACAGGTTTGTTCACCCGCCGTTCTGGATCTGACAGAGATTAGGTCACTTCTGAGCGAGATGATATATTTATTGTAACAACTGCCTTACGAAATTGACGCCTTAATGCTTTTAACTGCAGCAACAACTTCATGTTGTACGAAGAGTGGCTGTAAGTGCCTCAACCATTAGAAAAAGGTTGAAGGAACGTGAACCGAAATTAACTGCAAACCGACGAAGAGCGCGCCTTAACTTTGCACGTGAACACCTAAATTGGTCATACCTTCAGTGGAGCAGAGCAAAGCAGTTCTCTTTTTTGATGAGTGTAAAATGATGCTGTATGGTAATGATGGAAGAAACAAGGTATTCAGCACAGATGGAGAATGCTTTGCACAAAGCTACATTGAAGAAAAGGTCCGCTATGGTGACGGTTCGTAGACGGTTTAGGAAGGACTCAGTGCTGACGGTAAGACAGAGCTTGTCCTCGTAGCTGGGCTATGTTTACCTACACTAAGCTGTCATCGGTACATCGAACCTAGTCTTGAGCCTCACGTGAAGCCCTATGCACATTTTATTGGCAACGGCTTCATATTACATACAATGCTAGGGCTCACACCGCGGGCGTCGTACGAAACTATCTTAACGAAGTCGGTATCTCCATTATGGAATGGCAAGCATAAAGCCCGGACATGAATCCCATTGAATATCTATGGGATGTGTTAAAGAGAGGAATTCGTGCAAGAGATCCTGCCCCAGGAACATTTAGCCAGCTGCAAAATGCAATCCAAGAGGAATGGAGTGGAATGCCACAACATGTGATCATGACTCTCATCCGATCATGAAAACCCGTATGGAAGCAGTAATAAGAGCTCGGGGAGGGAATACAAGTTAAATAAACGCTTTTCTTTGATTAACGTTTTGTTTTATCCAATTTCTTCACACTCCATACAGGGTAAAAATGGCTCTTTAAACAAAATACGAAACCTATGAAATACATGGTAAAAATGGCTCATTAAACAAAATACGAAATCTATGAAAATTTAATCTGAATTTAGAACAATAAAATTAGAATTTTAAAGCCTCATATTTTCCACTATTAAACGACATTTGAAATAACATATTCCTAAATATGCACATTTTTTTGATAATCTTTAGAAAAGTTTACAAGGTATTTCGATTTTTCTGATGAGAAGTGTATTACACAATAATATACACAAAATATAGAATGTTATTATGAATATCGTAAAGAACCTCATTAGTATCCGGACTTTTAGTTCATTGACGTTTCAAAATCCGCGTCAATTGCCACTTTGGCACCAAAACCAACGATCTGAGTCGTAACCGTCATATCTCTGACAAATTATCGTCATCCTCGTCACATTTACCACAATTTTACTTAATTCTAACCGTTAACGTTGTTATTACCGTTTTAGATTACTTATATTTATTGTCATCTCTGCCATATTGGCACCATTACCTGAATGACAAGTATAACATTTTTAATATCCACTTTTAGCTTAGCAAATTATTTTTTGTTGGTAATATCTAAAATTTCTTCAATAAAAAATATAAGAAAGCTTTTACCACTTTGATGTTATTTAAAAATGGTCGTTTTTATAACTTTAAAATATTTAATTAATTTGTGGCTCTCTGGGTGGTCGGTATATATCTATTTTATGTTATAAAGTGAACCTTGTCTTAAGTACTTAGGTAAAACTGTAGCACTATTGTAGGATATAAAATTATTATTTTTTATTTTACTTTTTTATATGGGTATTTTAAAGACTAAAATGGGCCAAAAATGTAATACAGTCCCGATTCCATTAGGCAGGTCGTAAAAATGTATCTAATGAGGCTGCAAAGGTGATCCTCTTTCCTTCTTCGTGAAGAAGAAGAAGAATAAGATCATCGTTCCTGAGACTTTATATTCAGCTTACCATCAAAAACTAAAGGAAATTAAATTGATGCGCAAAAATACTTACCTCCCATTCTACAAATACTTTATTCATTATTAAATACACATGCCAATTACAAGTTACGTTTCATCGTGAGTCCATTACAGTTGCGCGGGCGCACATCCGGCACCAATAAAAAGTCTCGGACACATGATTGACGTTTGCTGTTTACCTTGTACTACCGGTGCACTAGAAGACGAACAAACGTACGCATTTATCCCCTGAATGTGTGTCGCTGTTAACTAGGTGGGTACAAACAGAGGTGGATCGCAGTGATTGACGTCTATGACTAAAGACTACCGGTGTTTTGGTAATGGCATGAACTGTAATATACTCGTAGCTATGTTGGTAAAACCTCGGAATAAACAATTGGGAGGAAGTAGAGCTGCTAAAATTTAAAGTCTGAATGAGATTTACTGCCCGTTGTACTTTATGTATGACACGTTAATCTTACTTTAGCTCTCCTGATGGTACACTTAATGTACATAATGCTTTAAATGATCTTAATGCCTTGGTTTTTTCCCCCTTCCTGTTGATATTTGGTACACACCTTTAGTTTAAATGGGTAATAATACAAATTAAATCAATACAACAGTTTAACTTGCCCTTAATACCTTGGTATTATGATCAATTTGTATGTTACAAGAGTGACACGCAGTTTGATGGTCTCATCAGTATATTATTTAAAAGGAAATATTATCAAAGAACCTAAAGAGTTTCAGACAAGTACCCAAACTAAAAAAAACCCACACGAACATCTCACAAATCCAATCGCACAGATAGGTATGAATCGATAACACAGCCAAAATCAACATGATCACGAAAAAAATGAAAACAAACGTAAGTGTTGAGATGACTCGTTGATCGCTCACGGCTAGAAATACGCCGGCGGTGAGTCGCCACTAAGGTGCTTAGAGGTAACCCATAATTTTCATGAAAGTATACAAAATATTATAATAGTCTATATGTAGTCTATGAGGTGTTAGGTTAGCAATGATTATAGTGAATTGGATATTGTTAAATTATCAGGATACGTAGAAAATATAGATCAGAGTTGATCGACTGTCGCTATACCAAAATTTAGTACATGTATATTTTTTTTATATAGGCGACAATAATTTCACTTCACCCAGCCTGATGATAAGCTTAAGGCAAAGTCTCAGGAAAGAAGTCACCATTACAGACACGTATGATGTAACAATGGTGGCTCAAAACTTGACTTCTTCATCAGATGCTCGTTCACACCCTGCTTTTAGGACTCGAAAGTGTAAGAAGAAGGAAACACGTATGCTGATAAAATTTTCCAAAACTTTATGGTACGGCAAAGAAAACAGTCATCGAAATGCTTGGAGAGGTTACCCTATAAGAATGTGCCCTTTTATTTAAACTTTCTTTTTTACCCTTCTACGGCACTCACTTATACAAATATTGTATCTCCTCATTAAAAACTTTCCTAATAAAAAGTTCAAAGAAACTAATAACATTAATTAATATTTTATAAAAACTGCGGTTATTACTTCCTACTTCCTATATGGCTCCTCAAATAACTCTTTGATCTTTAATCAAAGGTTAATTACATCAATATTTACATGTTGTAACATTTTGTTCCCTTATTCGCTCCACCAGTACCCAAAAGCTGGAAGAATCTTATGATAGGTGCTACTATCTAAGTGCTTTATACAAAGCGTTGATAATATTGTTATGTCTATGTGATGGCGTGGCGCCGCCTTATGCGAAGGTGCGGAAACTTTTCTTAAAGAGCTTTCACACTGGTGGTAGGATCGTGCGGTTATCGCCCAACTGTTACGTCTATGGAGGTTGAGGGTTCGATCCCCGCTGAATTTGAATATTTTGAGTGAATGAAGATATCTATTGCATTGGTTTGGATGTTTCTATGTAAGTTTAATGTACCTGTACCTATACGTAAACATTAATATAATATTATCCTATCCTATTAATATAATGTTACTAGCTTTTTCCCGCGGCTGCGCTCGCGTGGATGTCGGTTATTGCTATAATATCGGTTATCATTATAATTGTAGCATATGTATTATTCTAATGTATAAGCTATATTTTTGTAAAGTTTCATTAAAATCCATTAAGTAGTTTTTACGTGAAAGAGTAACAAACATCCATCCATCCATAACTACAAATTTACACGTTTCTAATATTAGTAGCTAGGATAAATGTTTCTAAGGATGTTTGGATGTTAGTTACTAAAACACACTTAAACAACTCAATGGATCTTAGCCGTTACTTGGTGCAAGCATTAATCATAGTTAGGAAAAACACAGGTTACATAGCGCACAAAACAGATGGCCGATGAAGCAAAAAAGTTCTGGAATGTTGACCGCGTACGAGCAAACGTAGTGTAGGACGCCCAACGGCCAGGTGGAAGGACGACCTCATGGATAAAAAAATATTATAAAGGATAGCGGAAATCGGATCAGAATTGCTCATGGGTGGACCCGCAGGCAATAGTTAGTTGGTATAGTAAATGTAGGTGTTTTTTAATGAATACTATTTGATATGTTTGCTCGTTGAAACCACGTAACAAATCGTTAGTCTGAAAGCAATTTAATTCCCCTGACAACGCGACGACTGAGAACATTTCGCGATCCTTTGATGTTCCACAACGCAATATATCAAGTGTTTTGTTTACAGAACCAGCAATGTATATTAATTGATGATATAGTGTTTTATTTAGTTCGCTAAGGTAAAAGGTTTCATACGTTGTTTGAAAGATTGGCAGTCAGGCAAAGTATGATTTCTTTTGATGATGTTTTTAGCGTGGTAGTATTGGCTTTTATGTGCTCACGTCAATATTAACATTAGGTATCAATGTGCACTGTTTAGCTGAACCTTTTGAAGTGTTAGTGCTGAAAATTATTACATTAATGTCACCGTCATTATATAGGCCTTAGTACATGCAAGTACATGCAAGGCTACTAAATAGTTTGGGTTACATTTCGAAGGAGTGATTGGTTCAGAACCGTGTCCATCTGACTATCCGAGAATGCAGTGGAGAGTAAACAAGAGGGTACTGGTTCTCTAAGTGCAAGTCTGGTAACTTTTCCATCTAAGTTGGCACGGTGCAGTTTCTGTAGGCCCTTTACAGTGGTTTGATGGGGCTTCCCATACCCAAGAGGTCCATCTTAAAACCAAATATATACCTGAGTCAACTGTGATGCAAGGGAAATACCTTATTTAATACAAACTTACACCCTGGTAATTCGAGTCTGACGACATAAACACTCCCGGCGCAGGTGGCATTACTATCCCTGGATTATGATATGAATTATGGATAAAGGCCACGCCAGCATTAGTAAGAACTACTACTCTGCAACAACGACTTGATAAGAAAGGAGAGAATCTTCGACAAAAAATACAGAATACACATAGGCTCAAGAGACGACTGGAAGACAGACACTGGTGGCACTGTATGCTACACGGACGGCTCCAGAAAAGAATCGACGAGACTCTCCGGATCCGGAGTACACATAAAGTGCGAAGATGGATCTCAGATAAATAGAGCTATACCTCTAGGAAAGTTCGCCAGCGTCTTCCAAACGGAGGTATACGCCAAAAGATGCGCCGAGATGGTCAACCACCTGAATAACACAGGAAGAGTGACAATCTACAGCGACAGCCAGGCTGCGCTTAAGGCTCTAAGCAAAGTAGAGACAACATCAGCAATTGTGAAAGAATGCAAGGAATCCTTAGAGAAACTGGCTAAGAAAACTGATTTGACCATCACATGGGTACCCGGACACAAGGGAATCACAGGCAATGAGAAAGCGGACGAACTAGTCAGAGAAGGAGCAGAAGAAAACTTGGTGGGGCCCGAACCCGGGCTGCCAATATCGCACAAGATCACCAAGGCAGTAATCAGCTGCAGTATCACAGCCGAAACCAATAGAAGATGGAGATCCAAGACCGGATTGAGACAGTCAAAGATCTTCATAAAAGGCATCGACAAGAAAAAGACAAGCCAACTCACCAAACTTTCAAGAGGGGACATGAGGCTTGTCATAGAGATAATAACAGGACACAGCAGACTTAACAGACACTTAACAGTTATAGGTGTGAAGACCGACCTCACCTGCCCGGAGTGCATGGAAAGCGAGGAGACTAGCCTCCACCTACTGGCAGAGTGCCCCATGTACTCCCTGATCAGATGGAATCTTCTGGGAACGGACACACTGGACACAGAGGAGCTACGAGATCTGAAGGTGGAATGGATCGCGAGCTTCTGCAAGGAAACAAAGAGGTTTGAAGGGGCGCCGTGAGAGCTGGAGAACCAAACTCTCCCTTAGGGGAGGGTCGGGGAAATGGATGAAATGGCCCGCAGAAGCCGCGGATAGATCATCCATCCGGCCGTCCGGCGTCCCCAAATTGAAATAATAATCCCTGGAGTTTTTCCGCAGGAAATACCCATCTTATGTGCATGGTGATTGGTGAATCTCATCAACCATTTCTCCCCAGTGACGTTATTAGACTTACATAACACAGAAAGGTAGGAAACGCTAAGAAGTACTGTCATAAAGTATACACATACAGTTTATTTACTCAACGCTAAAACGTCGATCTTGTACGAGATTTCTTCTGTTCCGTATTTTATATGTTCAGCCAGGTGTTGCGAAGGTGCGACCTGTTTAGCACCCCATCCGTTATATTCACTATCCATAAATCTCTTTAAGAACTGGTGAAACAACCATTCGGACGGCCACTGACGTTTATTGCTCTCCAAATTGATAATACTGGGATGTTCAATAAAATAGATGAATGTTTCTTGGTGATCTTATATTGGGAAATATTTTGGTACAAGTCGAATCATGTTAAATATTAAGTATCAATAGAAGGAAGATTGAATTGAATTACACGTTGAATGGTAGTAGTTTTTCTATATGAGAACGTCAATATGGCTTCACCTCGCCTGATATCAAGCTGCAGACAAAGTCTCAGGAAAGAGAGTCACTATAACAGACACCAACAATGCCACAATGGTGGCCCTCAGTTTGACGATCTCATCAGATGCTTTTTATCCCCCCCCCCCCCCAAATAAACGATTCGCGGGAATGTAAGGAGGAGCCACGACCTTTCCTGGAGCAACTACCGTCTGACGTCTCATACTGAAGTATTTTGGTAGGTCCAACCCAGGAAAAAGATTCCTTTTTTCATACCACTTCGGTAGTGGTCGACCACGATCTATGGCAACACCAGGGAGTTACACTCGTGTTACCGAACCTGTAAGAACAGAGAGTTTCTGTGCCGTCAGTGTAGAAGATAAACCATGACAAGCCTTTGGTCTTCCCACTGACAGCACAAAAAATCACCAGTGAGCTCGGCCTACCATACTCACCGCCGGGAACACAACACGAGGTTATTGTGACCGTGTTATTCTGTAGGACGAAGGTACTTTACCAGTCTGACTGCCCTAGTTCTACCTCCTAAACCGAGTTATACTTTAGGGTGGAGGTACTTCCCAAGTCGGACTCTTCAATTGGGACGGAATTACTCTTGTATCCTACTTTCTAAGAAACCAATTAGTTTACCAAGTAGATCATCATCATCATCATCATCATCAGGCTATATTAGTCCACTGCTGGTAGTAGATCATATAAGAATAATGATCTGTGGACTTGGTTACAGTAGCTAACTATACTCATATTGGCAAAGTATTGGCACGGCACGTAGCACTCACCTTACATAACAGTTACACATTACAAACTATTATGTTATGACAGACAAACAACACGACAATCAACAAACGACGTGATTTTAATGAGCTTGTTGGACTAATATCTGACACCGACTTGTCCACGCCATTTATTTTCATATTTCTCAGATATTACCTGTCTTACTCTCGAAAATATTGCATGAAATAATATTTCATTTTCTTCTTTCCTTGTGGTTAGTGGCCACCCTGAGACAGAGTTGTACAGGCTGCACATACAGGACTCCATATTAACCTAAGGACTGTTGACAGCCGGGACCGAATTTTAACATGTCCTCCGAAGCACGGGTGCGCTTGGATGTAACACCACTAAACGGTCACCAATTTTTTTTTACGCCACTGAGGTGGCAGGCCATCACACTGATGGAAAGTGGTTACCGTGACCAATAGACGTGTGCATCACCAGGGGAGTCACACTCGTGCTGCCGACCATGTAAACACAGAGAGATTCTGTGCCGTCAGTGTAGAAAACAAAGCAGGAATAGCTTTTGGTCTTCCGACCGACAGCACAAAAACTCTCCAGTGAGCTCTGGGTACCCTACTCATCACCGGAAATACAACACGAGGTTATTATGGCTTCGGTATTCTCTAGGGCGGAGGTACTTTCCCAGTCGGACTGCTCAATTAGACAGAAATACCGTCGTGTCCTACCTCTTGGTATACCTTCGCCTAGGTAACTTTACCTACTAATCTTTTACCAAACAGTGAGCTCACCTGGCCACGAGCGCTTCCGTATTATTTCATGTATGTATTTGAGAACTAGTGCACTAAATTATTTGGTGCTACAGGAGCTGTATTCTGAGTAGAACGTTCTTCAAGTACTCATAAAAGTGTAGTAAGAAACATGGGCGCCTCATCATTATTTGAGCCTTTATCAACTCAATAGGGGGTCAGCTTTTCAGTCTACAGCTGAACCTCAATATTTTTTGTGACGCGACTGTCATTTGACCTGCACAAACTACCCTAGATGTTGATTTGGCAACCGGGACCTACGGCTTAACGTGCTCTTTGAGGTACCTACCAACCTAGCCCAATGCTTATTACATATTTATGTATACAGATATTTACACTGAGCGAGAATCAAATCCGCACCCCTTTCGTAGCAATCGCGTTTACTACCGCCAAGCCACAGAGCTTATATTAACGAATATACCCAGTTTATTGTAATTAATATTTAGACGAATGAAAACAATGAAGAGTTTGGTCGCTCTGAAACCGTGTATAACTTTCTTACTGTATATTAAAGATAAGACATACTCACCTATCAGCGATTTTTATTGACGGTCCTGAAGTTGAACCAAGTACAGTTCTAACTGTTCTACCTACCCGCTCCAGGTTGACAGACGGAGATCTCGTTAAGATGTCGCCGACGGGATTGGATCGTCTCATTGATACACAGATTGACATACCGATCTTTTAAATTGCCCACCGACTTCGAGGAGAACCGAAATTAGATATATTTTCGAAATTGAAGTTTAGTTTTATTGCTTTTACTTCAGCTTCACGTTATTTAGTGATTTTACTTGAAAGATTATATTTTCAAGGGTAGGTATAATCACTAAATCAGCACATCACGCGAAAAGCTTATTTAATGATGGATGAAGAATAGGGACACTGTGAGTGTGGTATGTAACGGTACATGGCCAAAAGAAAATATTGAAAATGTGCGGGTAGATGAAGAACCTACTACCTCACGGATTCGAAGACGGCGGGCGTGCACCGCTGAGCCAGTCAGCCTGTAACCACGACCGGTGTAACCTGGTCGAAACGTCAGGCAATCAAAGGTTTGTAAGTACCTATAGCATGATCGCGTTAATTCCCGTTTTCTCAATTATATAAGGTGGAAGACGTTCATGCAAATGGTTTTCTCTAGAGGCGCGGAGGTTAAACGACTTCTCTGATATAACACATCAACCGAGGAGGATCAGACCGATAGGGATGGCCCTGGGTCAGCCTAGTACAACGACCCACAGACGGCGTGCGGTTTAGTCGGTTCGAGTCCGACATGAACTCCCCTTCCGGCTACGATATAACGCTAATATATAACATATCAGAGAAGTTTCGTATGTAGGTAACCTACAAGTTTGTTTACAACTTAATATAAAATAGCACCTAATGAATTTGACCATGAAAACTCGCACAGTTCACTTAACAACAGTAACCAATAAAAACCAAACGAATAACATTTTCGATTTACCTTAAGAAAATAATCGCATCGTCTGTGCAATAGAACATCAAAACAAAATATTTATAGTTAAACATCATAATACTATTTCAAACTGAATTTCCATTATCCAATAATTTCCGGTGGTGGCCGATCATCGCCGAAAATAGCCGAACACATCGGCTTTAACTAGACACATTACGGTGAAAAAAACTAGCATGCCGACACCTGAATACGAAAATAAACATGCCATATTCTTAACGCTTTCTTTTGTTCCGAATACATTTGCACTTTTATGAAACAATGGATATTACACAAAAGAATTGAACAAGCAATGGATGTTGATCTTTGAAATAGGGTTGAGTCAGAGAAAGTGTGTCTTGACGTTCCGTAATAACATGTGCGCTAGAGTGACAGTCCGCGAAATTGCGTAAAAAGCAATTAATGTGATTTTTGGACGAGTTTTAAATTAAAGTTGACACGGACATGGCTGAGTGTTTATGTATTATGACATGTTTAAATATGTGTTATTTTAAGACGGTCTGTGCGATTTCATACCTGGTGATATCGTTTACACGCTTGGCTTCATTTTAAATTAGACTTGCTTTGTTCCTTTTTTTTTTACAAAGATTACACAACGTAGGTATATATGTTTGATGTTTTAGTTTTTCTCCAGCCCAGAGTATTGATTTAAAACGTTATAATATGTATGGGAGTTGTTTTACTTAATCAAGTTTGAACAGCTAAACAAATGTTGGTTCAATTGAACACAGTATAAATATACCTAACAGCTATAGTCTGGAATAGCACATGGGCTACTTTTTATTCTCAAAAGTAATAATGAACATATCTTTAAGAAACTAAAACTATTTTCAAAAAACAGCACATATTTTCAAAAAATTAACATCATTATTGTCAAGAAAAAATATAGATAATTTTTTTACAGATTTGGATGGAGTGTAGCATCATGGCCGACTTTCAGAAAACATGCATCCACGTCATGAGAATATTGATCAATCGTTTTTCTTCAGCATTGTTAGTTCGTTAATGGTGCCATTTTCGACACAGAGAAAGCTATTTTTCTTTCTTTGTTAATTCCATTTGAAGTCTCACCTGCTTCCGATTGAAGCCGCATTCCGAACTCAAAATAAACTGTGTAGTGATTGTTTTGTAACACAAACAAAAAACTTTTAACTTAACAACTGTACCTACACCTTTTTTACCCAACTGCCAAGAAGGGTTATGTTTTTCGCACGTATCTTGTATGTATGTATGTTTGTAATATTTTTTATTACCTTATATCTTCTGAACCACCGTACGGATTTCAATGATTCATATATCTCAAATGGAAGGTATTTATTGCCCAAATATTCTTGGGTTCATAAAATATGAACTAAAGCTGTATGTGGGTTTTATTTGGCGCCCAAATGTATGTGGTAAAGAAGCCACTTAAATTTATTAAGTGGGGTATCAAAATGAAGGAAAATAGAAGACAATTTCAAATCAAAAGTATCATAACTTAAATGCATAAAATAAATTAAATTAATAAAAATAAAAAACCGATTGATGTTGTAAAGACCAAAACAAGCTTCATAGCAGGCGGTATACATTTGCAAATCTCAAACCAGATGAAAATTAATTTGTGCCGCCTGCTATTAAGCTTGTTTCGGTCGTTTCAGCATCAGTCGGGTTTTTAATTTTTATTATTTTATTAATAAAGGTGTAAACGACTATCTGTGTGGTGATGGCGTAGGAATAAAAGGATCACCACCCCATTTCATCCGAAGGATGTCGTAAGAGACAGAAAAAACGTAGGCGACATCAGAGTGAGAGAGAAGGAGAAGTGTGAACCTACCTAGATCAAAACATCCCAACATTGAGAGATATCTATGTCCAGCAGTGGACCAAGATTGGTAAATTGTTTGAAAACGACTACTATACTATTAAAATTGCAAAAACTCGCACCATCATTTTACAAGTACATAAAACAAGCTAACAGATTTATCCATATGCAGTAAAATAGCTTTGCTAATCACCTTACGCTGAAATATCATTATCTTAATATAAATATTAAATCTACACAACCAAGCCGAATATATTGTATGACATCGGTAATCATTTCCATCAACGCTCAAATCAGTGGTACTGTTTTCATGATTAAATAAATATACCAGAGCTACAATTGCGCACTAAATAGTTTAAATAACCATCTACCGTTGAAAACTTTATATATTTATTTATGAAGAAATGTACATTTCTTACCTACTTTTTACAATGATTGAAAGTAATATATGACGAGATATCAACAATATTTTTCTTCAAAACAATGTTTAACCTCGAATAGAATTTCGAAAACATTGAAAAATCAACACGTCCCGCCATTATTTGAGCTGAAACTTTTTTTATTTAAGCCCTAAACGAGTTAGAAGCCATTCATAACGCCTACACGGCGCGCGCGCTTCGGGATCCCTAATCTTTTGGCAAGCTATCAAATTGTATCACACCTAAATATTTATACTACACGATTTTAGAATGTAGATATAATAAATTGTAGTTATTCTACAGTTACCCAACAAATGTATGATGGAAGTAGAAATAAATTTGCATTTATTTATTGAGAACTAATACCTTTTTGCCAAAAAGGAATATTTAAGAAGGTTTGTTGAGAACTGCACTTATTGTTTACAGAAATTGCAGTTCTATGTATAAAATATGTTGAAGAAAAGTAAACCCTCTAATTAAGCAAATAGTGAAAATATGAATACAAAATTGTAACTTTGTTGAAATTATTGAGTATAATACCTATATACAGAAATGAATTGGAGGCTAGAAGCGAAAATATTGAAAATTGTAACGGATATGCCTATCCGTGCAGCTCCTTAATATCAATCAATCAATCACTGCAGTCGACTGCTGGACATAGGCCTCTCCCAATGTGCGCCATTTCGTACGATCCTTAATATGAAGGGAGAAAAAATAATAATTGTTAAGCACAAAGTATATTTTTGTAATTAATATTAAGTAGCGTTATTTCTACTATTTTCTGTTATTTTTTTCCTTTTTTCTTCACTTTTTCTCTTACCAATTCGCTATGTGTATAGCAACGTATTTGTATATCATGGTCACCGGTACGGTATTCATTATCAAACGCATTTTTCTATCGTGCAGGAAATCCGCTCGAATAGGTACCCCTCCCGTCCGGAGCCGGAGGGGGAGTCTATGTCAGACTCGAACTGACTAAACTGCATGCCGTCTGTGGGTCGCAGTGCTAGGCCGAAGGTGAGATAGTTATAGAGCATATCCCTCGCCCACTATCAAATGCCCTTGAGTATTTCGACATTTTTTAATGTTTAATGCTATACGAACAGTTTTATAACAAACTGTCAACAATTATTTTATTACAACATCGTATCGTCGTCGTATCGTGCCCAATAAAACCAATATTTACATTTTAAAGTTTTTTCATAGAATATTGTTCGCTTTATTGTTTACCATTAACTATTTTTCTTAGTTTATGGCTTGAGGGAATTAGGCGAGTTCTTCAAGCCATAGGGCCTGAGTTACGAGGTGGAGTAGAGGTATTTTTTGTTAATCGTAACTAAATCATTTTCTAGTTATACGTAGAGTGATTTCTTTACGACTCAGTGATATAATATCTATGATTACAGATTAGACGTATGAGACAGTAGTTTATCAATGTGATGTATGGCACAAAGAGGTGATTTGCTGGTAGCTATTAGTTTTTTTAATGATATTTATTGGTGGTTAGCTTGTTAATATAGACTCTGAAGTTTTATTAGATTGTAGATGTTGGGTCGTTACATATGAAATTGCCAAAATTTTCTTACAGTTTCATGAGTTCGTTATTCCTGTAATTTAATAGCTATTTCCACTATTTATACTTTGTTTGAAAGTTGATTTCAAGATTTTACAACTCTTTATTAAATTTTGTGTTTATTGGCCGCTTGATAAATTAAATTCGATCTTCAAAAACAGTACTTTCTGTATGCTATCCATTTTGGTGATAAATTTCGTATTACTTTTTTTACAGCTGTCACTTTTCAAAAAATGTAACAAAAAAACTCATAAACTTTGGATTTGTCATTCCTAGAAAAAATGCAAAAATGTTAGTACTGCAAATTGGGTTTTCTCCAATTTCGTCAATAAAACGGCAATTTCATATGTAACGACCTATTATTTTAGAAAAATGAATTTGGTTTTTTGTATAAGTATAGCTAAATATATGTTTATATAATAATTACATATGTAATGTTATAATGTACTAGTGGTTGAAAAAAAAAAACAAGAAGTGTTGGTTTGTATTTGAGTTTAAAATATCAAAATAGCAATATTTTTTGCTTTGGTGCATGACCGTGGTAAAAATTAATTAGTTACTTGGAAAGCGACTAACACTATGAGATATTTCATGAATGGCTTTAGTAGGCTCTTCCAGGATCAGCAACACGAGTGTAATGCTCCTGATGCCTCTTTATGGGACCAACTGCCGTCGGCACCCCTAACACGAACAACATTGTTAACTGAATTATATTTATTATTTCTGATATGACATGCTCATGAATAATATTTGAAATGGTAATTATATCTACTTTAATGATAAATGTGTTGTGAAAATTATTATGTAGTTTTTTAATATAAGTCTTTAGGCTTTCACGGCCGGCGTTGCATGTAGAATATACTGCTTCCGGGCTGTTTGGCCGTGGTCTATGTGAAACTTGCGTTCCAGACGTTTCGTCGATCACTGCGGTCGACATCTTCAGTGGCGCAGGGCCAGGGTTTTTGAATAGTTAATAATGATTTTATTGAAGTTCTAATAGTTTTGAAGACTATGTATGATTATGATCATGTAAATGACATTTATTGTAAATGAAATTATTATAATTATGTTGCTACTCTGTCGCATTGGGCCTGGCCGTAATGACATTGTATGTATGAAATGAATAAAAAAAAACTATCGTATTGTAAATGTATTGAGAGAATGGAGCATTGCGATTGGTCAGCTGCACACACGCACAGGTTCACAGTAGTCAGCCGGCCAATCGCATTACTTCGTTCTCTCAAAACGTTTATTATACGATTATGATAGTTGTTCGTGCTGGGGGCTTTTTTTTCTTTTTTTTACGTGCGGGAAATCCCCACGGATAGCCTCCCCCCCCCCTCCGGAGTCGGAGGGGGAGGTTATGTCGGACTCGAACCGACTAAACCGCACGCCATCTGTGGGTCGATGTGCTAGACCGAAGGTGAGGTTGTCTCGCGACATATCCCTCGCACCCCGGCTGACCCAGGGACATTCCTCTTGGTCTGGCCCTCCTCGGGGTTCGTGCTAGGGGTACGACACTCAACGCCCGTTTTTGTTGTTTGTTTGTTGTTGACTGTACCTACTGTACTGTCCCCAATTCTAAATATCGCCAATTTAATCGGACCACGTTCTGCGAATTCGATCCCAATTGACCTGCCTATTTACATTCACCTTCTATAATTGCTTTGTCATGCATTCTTTGAATCAATCTCTCAATATATTGCGTATGTATGTTAACTGATGATCCATTGCATTATAGAATGAACATTCTGCTATAGCTTTTCCAAGAGGTTTACTTGCTCTATAGCAAAAGTTGACAAAGAACCCCATGAATAACCATTTATTCATGGGATTCTTTGTCAATTTTTAATAAGTATGTATGCATATATAGGTATGTGGTTTGGTGGTAGTGCATTCGACTACTACAATAAAAAAGGGTACACGGTTTTGATTCCCGCTTAGTGCAAATATAAATCAAGTTGGCAATATGTGGGTGTTAAAACACCTTTACCTACCCCTTCGAGGATTTACAGGTGTTAGTATGAGTATATGTATGTATGTACGAATATATATATATATATATATATATATATATATATATATATATATATATATATATATATATATATATATATATATATATATATATATATATATATATGAAAACAGTTGCGTCGGTTTTTATGTATCTATTTGCATTGGTCTGGTTGTGCCTCGGAGAGCACGTTAAGCCGTCGGTCACGGTTGTCATACAAACATGTATGGCAAACTTTATGGAATACATAGGTTACATCATAAACTCACGCCGGTTAATCGCTGAAGGATGTTACTGGACGCTGACGCGAGCACCAGCACCAGCAAAGTTGGGGCTGGGGCTGGCGCCAGCGCCCCGGAGAAGAGACGTAGCGTGGGTGAGATGGTGGGAAAATTGGAGGGCCAGGGGCCTGAGCCTGAGCGACCCATAGGCGTGCGGAGGAGTCCGCAGGGGACCCCCAAAATCATGGGGTCGGAATGGGTCGCTCAGGCTAAGGCCCTCAAACACAGGGTAGGAACAATACTGAAAGGTACGAAGTTAAAGGAGACCACGAAGTGTGAGGTGGAGGAGGTCGTCGACGAGCTATGTCAGCTAGTAATAGAGGCATCCGAGGGCTCGTCGGCGTCCCCCCCCCACCTCGGAGGCGACGGAAAAGGTATCAAGTGCCAAGAGAAGGGTGAGCGAAGGACCTGCGCCCAGCCTAGTGGGCCTAGATAGTATATTGAAAGAGCATAGGGACACGCTGGCGGCTCACAAAGCCGAGATGGCCACCCTGTCGGCCAAAATGGAGGAGACAAGGGCAGCTCTCGAGGGGCACCACAGCGAAGTAGGAAAGATAAAGGAGATTGTGAAGGAAGCCAAAAAGACGGTCGCGGCGACGGTGGGACAAACCCCCACCTACGCCGCGGTCCTGGCCAGGCCCACAACAACAAGGCCATCCTACTCCGTTGTGGTGTCTTCCGAGAAGAACACCAGCGCCCAAGTGGTAGAAAGCATCAAAAAAGCCCTAGATGCCACAAAGACCGGCATTAGGGTCGACAGGGTGAGGACCGTAAGAGACGGTAAAGTTGTATTAAGTTGTGCTTCAGAGGTGGACCTGCGAAAGGCGAAGGAGCGAATGGAGAGGTCCGAATGTAAGATGAATGTCAGGGAGGCCCCAGCGCGGCACCCGTTGGTGGTGCTGCGCAACCTCTTGAAGTACAACACCGATCAAGAGATTGTGTCTGCCTTACAGGTCCAGAACCGGCACCTGTTGGAAGGATTATCAGCCACCGAGACCGCCGCCGTGGTGCGATTTAGGAGGTCAGCGCGGAACGCATTGGAGTGCCACGCTGTCCTCCAGGTCCACCCCAAGTTGTGGCGGCGACTTATCGAGGCTGGTAGGGTCCATGTGGACATCCAGCAGGTGCGGGTTGAGGACCACTCCCCACTCATACAGTGCACGAGGTGCCTTGCGTTCGGCCACGGTAGGGCCCGATGCACGGAGGTCGCGGACCTCTGTGCCTATTGCGGGGGGCCGCACCGAAGGGCGGAATGCCCTGCGGTGGCCGGGGGGGATGGCCCCTCGTGCATAAATTGCAAGAAGGCGAAGTGTGGACCTGGCGTTCACACGGTGTTCAGTGCGGACTGTCCAGTTAGGCAGAAGTGGGACGCCATAAGTCGGCAGGGGGTAGCTTATTGCTAAGGTAGCCGCGGGCGTCCCAAATACTGCAGACAGTACCGCACTGTACACCGTGGTGCAAGTGAACCTCCAACGTAAAAAGTTGGCCACTAAGGAGCTCATGATGGAGGCCCAGCGCAGAGGAGTTGACGTAGCTCTCATTCAGGAGCCATACGTCGGGGCCATCAAGGAGATGAAGAAGTACGGTAGGGTGAGGATATTCCAGTGCACGAATCGCGGTGAGGGAACTGTGAAGGCTGCTGTCGCGGTCTTCAACCGCGACATCAGCGTTGAACAGTTCCCTCACATGACCACCACCAACGTAGTGGTGGTCCGGCTACGCACCAGTGCCTGGGATGTCCTCGCCGTATCGTACTATCTTAATAAGAAGGAGAGGATGGCCCCTAATCTGGAGCGCTTGGCCTCCATCAAGAGGACCCTCGGTGGATCCAGGATGGTGGTTGGAGGGGATGCAAACGCCAGGAATGTATGGTGGGGAGACACCAAAACCAACAAAAGAGGAAGGAGATTTTCCGCATTCGTAGAGGAGGTTGGCCTCCACATACTTAATCAAGGGTCTACCCCAACGTTCGACACCGTGCGAAGGGGTAGGCGCTACACGAGCTTTATCGACGTGACCTGTTGCAGCGCGGACCTGCTCTCCTTGGTCGAGGACTGGAGGGTAGTCGAGGACCTGACTTCGTCGGACCACAACGGAATAATGTTCAAAATTAAACTCCGTAGAGCGCAAGGCATCGCAGTGGAACGCACGACCCGTGTGTACAACACCCGCAAAGCCAACTGGGAACACTTCTGCAGTAAGTTCAGCGAGGAGTGTGGGCTGAACCGGCTTACTGCAGAAGATATCCGGTCAGTTGGCGATGCGGGTGCGTTAAACGATCTCATACGCAGACACACGGGGTCGGTCGCGAAGGCGTGCGACACTGCGATGCCCAAGCTCAAACCTTCAGGCCAATACAAAGTTCCGTGGTGGTCCGCCGAGTTGGAGCAGATGAAACGCTCGGTCGCGACCAAGAAGCGCAGAGTCCATTGGGCCTCACAGTCGCGTCGGCAAAGCGTCGTGGATGAGTATGTGGCGGCCAAAGTCCTCTACGAAGCAGAGGTGAAGGCAGCACAAATAGCATCTTGGAAAGCCTTTTGTGAGCGCCAGACAAGGGAAGGGGTCTGGGAAGGGATTTATCGGGTGATTCGCAGGACAGGCAAATGGGAGGAAGAGCTGCCGCTCTCGCTGAATGGAGTTCCAGTCGGCCAGAGTGACTCCGCGCGCGTGTTAGCGGAGACCTTCTTCCCCAGTGACCATCAGGACAACGAAACCGAGGAGCACCGCAGTATCAGGGCCGAAGCCGAAATCCCGGTAAAGGCTCTGGTACATGATGATCATGAACCGGCCTTTACCGAGGAGGAGCTTCGGTCAGCGGTGCTCAGTTTCAATCCGAAAAAGGCCCCTGGGGCAGAGGGTTTCACGGCAGATATATGCGCGCGGGCCATTCTGTCCGACATGGAGCTCCATCTATCGTTGTTTAACAGGTGCTTCGCACTCGGGTACTTCCCGAAGGGCTGGAAGGAGGCGACCGTGGTAGCGTTCCGTAAACCTGGGAAGTCGGACTACCAGGATCCACGGTCGTACAGACCCATAGGGCTGCTTCCGGTCATGGGGAAGGTACTCGAGAAGATGGTGGTGCGACGTCTCGGCCACCATCTGGCGCCGGTACTTTGCCCTCGCCAGTACGGGTTCACCGCACAGCGCAGCACCGAGGACGCCCTCTATGATCTGGTGGGCCACGTGCGAGCCGAGATTCGACAGAAGAAACTCGTCACGATGGTCTCACTAGACATGGAGGGCGCCTTCGATAGCGCCTGGTGGCCCGCGGTGAAGGTCGCGCTGGCGAGGGCCAAGTGCCCACCACGACTCGACGCCATATTGCGAAGTTACCTGAGCGAGAGACAGGTGACGGTTCGGTACGGGGGGGGCGAGCACACCAGGGAGTGCAACAAAGGCTGCGTGCAGGGCTCCATAGGGGGACCCCTGCTTTGGAATCTCCTCATCGACCCGCTGCTTGCTGGCCTGACCCGGAGAGGCGAGTACTGCCAGGCTTTTGCCGATGACGTAGTACTCGTCTTCTCCGGTGCCACCGCAGCGGAGATCGAACGCCGCGGCAACTCAGCGCTCGAATACGTGCGGGAGTGGGGTGTCATAAATAAGTTGAGGTTTGCACCGCACAAAACCAGTGCAATGGTGCTAACCAATAAACTTAAGTATGACACCCCACGCCTGAGCATGGGGGGAGTCGCCATTGCCGCGGTGGAGGAGATCAAGATTCTGGGGCTGCTGATAGACAGCAAGTTGACGTTCAACGCCCATGTCAAAAGTGTTTGTGAAAAGGCGTTGAACGTCTACAAGCGTGTATCGGCAGCTGCCAGATCCAGCTGGGGGCTCCACCCGGAGGTGGTCCGTATAATATATACGGCCACCGTGGAGCCCATTATCACGTATGCCGCCGCCGTTTGGGCGCCGTCCACTAACAAGGTCGGAACGCGGAAGAGGTTGGAGGCCGTGCAACGCGGGTTCGCGCAGAAGCTCTGCCGGGCTTACCGGACAGTGTCTCTAAACGCCGCCCTAGCTCTGGCCGGGCTGCTCCCCCTCGACATTCGTATTAGGGAGAATGCCGCCCTGTACGAGTGCCGACGGGGGGCTGAGCTGCCAGAGCTAGCGGATCGGCAAATAGAGACACCGACACCGTTCCGAGACAGGCCCCATCCGGCCGACCATATGAGCCTGCAGTTCCATTGCCTCTCGACCGCTGAAGAGGTCGAGCAGGTAGACAGTGCAGTGCGGTACTATACTGACGGGAGCAAGATTGACGGCAAGGTGGGTGCCGCCATTTCTATATGGAATGGCGACACCGAAACCAAAGCCGTCAAGCTTGCCCTGTCGCCGTACTGCACTGTCTACCAGGCGGAACTGTTGGCCATATGCAAGGCCACGGGGCTTGCAGTTAAGCACCGAGGAGCTTCTGCCATTTTAAGCGACTCTCGTTCGGCCCTCGAGACTGTTGTCAACAGCCATTCCCCGCATCCCCTGGCGATTGAAGCCAGGGCGAACCTGCGTGAAGCATTGACCCATGGCGGAGAAGTCTCTCTGTACTGGGTCAAGGCTCACGCAGGCCTAGCGGGGAATGAGAGGGCCGACGAGCTGGCGAAAGTCGCGGCGCTCCGTTCCAAAGTCCGGCCTGTTTACGACAGGGTGCCGGTCTCATTCGTCAAGCGCATGATCCGTAATGGGGCGCTTGACGAGTGGAACCGGCGCTATCAGTCGGGGACGGTAGCCAGCGGCACCAAGTTGTTCTTCCCTGATGTGTTCACCGCGTACAAGTTTGCCCTGAAAAGGCAGCTCACGTATGAGACCACGCAGGTCCTCACGGGGCACGGTGCGTTCGCCTCGTACTTGTACAGATTCAAGTGCAGGGCGAGCCCATCGTGCATCTGTAGTCCGACTGAGGACGAAACGGTCTCACACCTTCTATTTGACTGCCCTGTGAACGGGATGCATAGGTTTAATTTAGAAATGGAAATGGGGATGGAAGTGAAGGCTGATGTGTTGGGTCAAATATTTAAAGACATAGAGTCAGGGAAAAGTTTCTGGAGTACTGCACCCAAATAGTAAAAACATGTATGATAAGGAACAGGGACGGGTGACGTGTTGGACGCCGTATGATAAGCGCGTCGCGCTGCCAGCATACGGCGGTTCCAGCACGTCACCGAAAAGTACGTCGTTGGATGAAGGGTGCAGTACTCCAAATAGAGTACAACAAGTATTTTTTCTTCAACTGTTAATTTATTGAATTATGAAATTATCATTATGGTTATTTATTTTATTTTAAATTTTAATCTTATTGTAAATAGACTTAATGTGATATTATTATTGTATTATGGCTAATTTTTATTTCAATTGTAATTTTTATTGTAATTTAATTTTAATTTTTATTGTAATTTAATTTTAATTTTTAATGTATTGTAGTTGTGACCTAATATTGAATGTTATTGTAGATATTAAGGACTGTAAAATTATTTTTATAATTTTATCATTTTATTATTTTAATTTATCTTTAGCCAATTATACCATCTATATAGACATAATTTTAATTGCATATTTTAAATTGTTTTTAACCATAATTGTACACATAAAATGTAAATTTTCTTAAATAAAGAAATGAAACCCCCCAAGAGGGGGACTGAAAAAATTATTAAGCAACACATTAGATTAGCAACAAATTGACCTTCATTTTGTGAGGGATGATATAGCATAGGTTCCAGCTCTCGCGG
The DNA here is from genome assembly GCA_949126895.1 of Eilema caniola. NCBI lineage: Eukaryota > Metazoa > Arthropoda > Insecta > Lepidoptera > Erebidae > Eilema > Eilema caniola. Next base: position 1,158,031 of record OX421471.1, on the reverse strand, counting down.
GCCACCCCACTGCGGGTGGACTGGTAGGCCCACTAGGCACACGGTTCCTAAACCAAAAAAAAAAAAAAAAAATCGCTGAAGGAGTAGGTAGATGTGTATTAACGGATAGTTGAAGCCCTAAAACTCCTCTTAGTTTAACCAGGCGTGGTTCACTCCGCGCAGTACATCCGTTATATACCTACAGCGAAGTATCCGGCCGAGCGGATTAAAATTAGTCGAGTGTCACGCGCGCGCTTGTGTGAACGCTTGAGGTATCATTTTGGTATATGCTCGCGCTCGGCTGGGATTTTATAAAAACATTATTTTTTTCTCTCTTGATCGTGCCTACTTAAAGTAGGTACCTACCTAAGAATGGACAAGAAAAGAAAATATGACAGACGATATTGTGTGGCGTTCGGCCGTTTGAATTCGAATAGAAATATACTTAGGCACCGGATTTATCTTTTTTCTCGCTTCTCATTGATGCTGAAAGGTAGGTTTGCCAAATTAATAAATCTTAAAATTTTAAGGTATACCTACCTACCCATACCCAACCTACCACTACTTCTGCTCAGAATGCGTATCTAAACAAAAACTACTTATTTAATAGGTAGACCACGAAGTAGGTAGGTACCTAGCCAGCTAGATTTTTGAATTGGGAGGGTTATATATATATATATAGGATTTTTGAGTAATCGGGGTCAACGTACTCCGCCGCCACCCGCCTCGCCTTATTTTTCTAGTTTTGAGTGCCCTTGACGGGCATCGCGCCTACCCTACGTAATTTCTGCAGTTCCAAGTTCCTTCTTTTTAAACGACTTGTCATTTTTCACATAAGTAGAAAAATAGTAACAGGTACATAACAGGACTGGTAATCAAATATTCAGTCCTTCACAAGACGGCAACCCTAACAGCGTAAGAAGAAATAAGAGGTACGCGATAGAAAGAGACGCAAGTTCTAGGTGAATAAAATTATAGGTACTTAATGTTGTGCGAGCTGAATTACACCGTATTGCGTCGAAGCAAGACAGGAATTAATTAAATCTTCTTGCGCAGTGATTCTTCTGTACGTTAGTACTATTAATTATTCTGTGGTTTAACTACAGAACTTTGATATCGGCAATTTGATATTTTCCTGGAATTAAAATAAACTATTTAACTGATATTATTAAATTAAAAATAGCAAAAAGCGGTAGAAGTTGTGTCTTTTCTTATTTTATCGTTTTTATTTATTTTTAATTATCTACCCCACCACAATTAGTAAACGATTTTACTATTAATTATTATGACGTCACAATAAATTATTTCACACAAGTATCCTTTTAGCTTAGCATTTTGACGTTTAGTAAAAAGTTACTTATTGGGATAAGTTAGTCAAATACCTTCGGGTTATATTATGAGGAAAATTGTATGAAAGATTTATTTATGACGTCATATTATTTAATAGTCAAATCATTTACTATTGAAGGTTGGGTGGATGATTAAAAATAAATAAGAACGATAAAATAAAAACCGACGCAACTGTTTTCACTCTTTTACTATTCCTAATTTAATAAGTTAAGCTTAATAATTTATTTTAACTACTGAAAAATACCCAATTGATTGTGAAAGGCAGATGGTAGTGGCTATACGGCACATTTCGAAGACGGTCGGGTCGACCCCAGACCCTAATTGAGTTCGGAGTAGGCTCCGAAACGATGATAAAGTAATTTTATTTGCAGACAATGAAAGTTTAATCTCAAGTATTTTTACATTCAGTAGTGGTTGTTACACGTGTATTTTGTGAAATGTTGAAATAAACTTGATAGCGACCGCGCCGGTGAGCGGCTGACAGCGGCGCGCGCGCAGCTATTCCGGTCCGACACCTGTCGCTCGCACAATGAGCCACCAGATACATCGATCTGCTCAGATTTCTGTTGAAAATTTTTCAACTTCTGTTTGTTAAAATAACAGCTTTTTAATAAATGCATGTCAATGTGTTTCCTTACCTATTTTTTTTTTATTGCCTGCCTGTCTTTTTGTTCGTTAAATTCGGCTAATCTCTGAAGTGACTGAGCCGATTTTGGCGGGATTTTCATAAGCTTATGGTTAAGCACAAGTCTATAGACCACGGTAACCTCATCCCATCAGGTGAGCCGTGTACTTGTCTACCACCCAAGTGGTACTACAATATGGGGTTCTTCAAGACGGGCATTAGAAGATTTCTTCCGGGTCGGCAGCACGAGTGTAACGTAGAATGTAATGTTGCATACGTCCATAGGCCACGGTAACCACTCTCCATCAGGTGAGCCATGTACTTGTCTGCCACCTAAGTGGTATAAAAAAACAAACAAATTAATATTGGTATTCTTAATAGTTTGGTTACAATAGTAGAGAGTGTACAGTAACTGTGTGCCAATAGTGCCGAGTGATTTTTAAAGACGCGTATGTATAAATATTTATCTTATATGATAGAATCGATGTACTTGCGTGTAGGTGTTTAAGTGTAGTTTAAACAGTAATATTTTTAGGCCATCGTCATTAACCGACCGCCAGTATCAGTTGCATCCAAATCTTGTTATTTGCTCGCCTAGTTCTTCGGTGTTATTGGATGGGCCATGTTATACGAAATTCTAAAAATAATAAAGTAATAGTTACTGCGTAGTGGAACACCTCTGCCTATCCTTTCAGGGATTATATAAAAATATACTTAGGTAGGTACACGTTTTGGTTTAATTCGCCTGCTTCACATATGCCTATTAATTAATATACACATCAAAAAAGTTTAAGCAACATGCATGTTATTACAAATTTATCATTTATATTAATTAATTTCTAAGTATTTACTCACTCAAAGTGTACGCACTTTGAGTGAGTAAACTTTTTTGTTATTGATGACATACAGGCTGGTTGTAAAAAAAAATCTTCAATTATGTTTTTTTTTTATAAAATTCAAATGACTGCGAATTTGTTTGTATTTAAGTGCGTTTTAATTGCTACGTTTAGTCTTGATTTTATCATTTTACCAACCATTTAAATAAATTTAGCGACAAAATTGAATCGTTAGATATTCTTTACGTCATGGAGCGACGTCATTTTGATGGCAGATGAAATGCAAAGAGCTGTAGGGATGTTGCAAGCGGGAAGTAATCAATCTCAGGTATCTCAACATTTTGGCATTCATAGAAGTGTTATTTGTCGTCTTTGGCAGCGCTATAATAATACAGGGGAACCCGCTGAACAGCATCCAGGCCGTAAAAGGAGTACCTACAACCACTCGGCAAGACCGGTACATACAACTGACTGCAAGACGCCAGCCGATGTTAACCGCTCGAGAGATAAGTTTGAGGCTACAAAATTCAAGTGGTGTTGATGTAAGTCCCCAAACTGTGCGAAAACGATTGCATGAGTATGACCTACGAGCTCGACGCCCAATCAGATGCCCACCGATACGTCACGGGAATCGCACTCGTCGAAATGAATGGTGTAGAGAACGCATAACATGGATCCAGGAACAATGGGATAAAATTATGTTTTTCGATGAGTCGCGATTCGGGTTTAGGCCTGATACAAGAAGGGTGCGAGTGTACCGTCGGCCCGAAAATACTGAAAGGCTCAGGTGCGTTCAGGAAGTTCATCCATACAGCGGCTCAACAGTTATGGTATGGGCGGGTATTATGAAAAACAGGCGAACTGAGCTCGTTTTTGTAAATGGAAACATGAACGCTGAAAATTACGTTGAGCATATTCTCAGACCTTATGTCCATCCATTTGCATGAACCTTTGGCTCCAATTTTACGATAATGCATGACAATGCGCGTTCACATACAGCTCGGCGAACCAGTGAATACTTGGCAACGGAGAACATCCGAGTATTGCCCAGGCCTGCACAATCGCCAGACCTCAACCCCATCGAGCACGCATGGGACATGCTCCAGAGACGTGTTTTGAAGGACTGACGGAGTGACAACAACCCAACAGTTGAAGGATTTGCTATAATTCCATTGGGAGCGAATACCGCAAGATGACATAAGCAGTCTTATTAATTCAATGAATAATTGTTGCCGACAAGTTCTGAATAGCAGAGGAGGCCATACTTTGTATTAAATTGTCCTATTCTTTCACAATAAATTCATTTTCTTTAGAAATTTCATTTAGTTATAATTTTAAAAATAAAATACAACGTTATAATGTGAAGAACCGTCCTGAAATTTAAATTAGTACATGTTGCTTAGACTTTTTTTATGTGTGTATGTAAAGGAAATAAAAAAGTAGCCGAACGGTAAGTATAATAACATAGGGTGACCATGATTTTACTTTATTGTAAAGATTTAATTATAAATTTAATTATCCACTATTTCATAAACATAAAATATTTAATTAATTTATGTAATGATGAATACACTTGAAATACATACATACCTACTCGTATAATATGCAGAAAAAAATGTTGAGTTCATTAGTAAAATCCCAACAGGCGTGCTCCAGTTAGTAAATACCACAGTTTCCAATAAACACTTAACGGCATTCGGAAATGTTCGTTTCGCCGAATTTTCCCGAAGCACGTTACCTATAGTCTAGACACGGTATAGAGGGCAATTGTGCATGAATTACAGCAACTATTACAACGTTTATGAGTGAAATAATCTGGCACACGTGCGCTAGCATATTGATTCCAAATTATAAGCAAATAGCCAGTGAACTTGGAGAGCTGCCAGCCAACGTGCCAAGCCGTACGGTAACCAGGCTACATGGAAAGTTAATTAGCAGGTCGTATGCGCTGTAGGCAATAACAATATCTTATTTAATATTATATCGTCTATTAACCGCAAACACCTACTCGTTAATGAAAGCAATAACTCGATTAAAATTGTACTTTGAAGTTATTTTAGCGGATATATTTCAATTTATATTTTGAATTATGGAATATTTAAGTGTATATTTATTTTATCAACTTCTATATCTAGTTTTATTTTACTATTCCAGTTCACTATATTTACAAGGTAATTTAATTTGTAAAAATATTAGACAGAATGCGAGTATCATTTTGTGATCATTGTTTATTCTATTCATTATTGCCTTACATTTACTTCAAATCATAGTGGAAAATTCATCCAAATAGGCTGCATTCAAAGCTTATAATTTAGAGCCCCCTCTAGTGTCGCCTCTACTACTTCGCCTTCTTATGATTTGGTTATTTGGCTACTGTAGCGACTGCAGCCGTACCTAATATAGCTTATAGGTAAATTTGCACCAGAACCCAACCGCCCATCAGTAGGAGTACCACTTATCGATGACATTGGTTAGGGTTACGAATGTCTTACTGGGGCCTCATACATACACATTTCACCAGCAAAATTCATGTAGAAAAAAATCATTTAACAAAAAATCATAGTCACCTTACTTCTCGAGTAGAACAGTACGACCACAGGCTGTAATTCACAGGTAATGCTGTTGTGATTGTTGCATAACACCATCACAGCCGGCCATCAGATTGTATTGCTTGATTGTCGAGCATAACATCGTCCACTTAAATGTTTCGATAAACACAATTGCAGGCTTTATTAGTTAAAAGGTATGTTCTGTTCCGATTTCAAACTCTGGGCCCTTATAGGACTTGACCGACCGCGACATAACTACGAGCGTTCGTGTTAGCCGACAAATTTAAGTTGGTTTAATTTCAGGTTAGTTCCCTCTTTTATGTTAACCAATTTAAATTTACCGTCTAGTCACATTACGAATGCATTTGAAGCTAATTGTTAAGTAGCATAATGCATATCTCATCGTGCGCAGAGTAATCTATGTTAAAATCACTAGTTATACTTGTTATTCAATTCTAGATCATTATTTCGTGATTTAAAGGTGGCATTCGTAATAATTAGTCAGACAACCAGTGTTCTACACTGATGGAGTCGTAGCTACTACTTTCTACTAATGCATAATTATTTCCTTCATGTATATACTCTAAATGAAAATGAATTGAAGCCTATATCAACAAATAAAAACGTAGTTATTATTATTTTGCGAAGCCTGTTTCACGGTGGGAGCTGTTTTAATAATGCTAAGCAGCGCACTGTCCTTATTTCCGTTATAGCTAAAGTGTTCGATTGGGAATTTTGAAACTTACCCGGATAGGAAAAGAAATAATTTTTATTGGAAAAGATATACAGATTTTGTGGGACATTATATATTGTGTTATAGTGTAGAATGTTTACAAACATGGCCATAAAATACATAAATAAAATATTCTAGAAACGTTATAGAATTATTATGTTTTGTTGAAGTTACAGAAATACATTTCTGTAGGAAAAGAACTTTTTGTGGAACTTAAGTTCTACCAGGTCTACTATATTTTTCAATCACTTGTCTTGCTGAAGGAGAGTGAAAGAAAAGAAATAAAAAGAAGACAAGTGTTACCATGAAGCATATTGCTACTTAAAGTCATAGATTGATTCACAGACTAAGTAATAGGTAGATAGAAGAATAGAGAAGAAAAAATCCTCGCCGAATCTTTACCCTACGTATGAAAAAATACAATACTATTTTTACCATTGTAAAAGTATATAAATACCGGATATTTTCTTATTCTAATAATTTTAAAACATTGCCTACGACATTTTCCTACCGGCCTTATTGAAAAATATTCGTACTGGCCCGTTTCCTTTGCTTTCCTTATAGAGAAAAATGCAGGCATATGAACAAAAAGCGGAGCTCATTTCGTTTGGGTGTTCTGTTTATTAACTTACCTACTTCATAAAATGTTCATTGTCACAATATGTAGAGAGAAGTTGTTTTGAAGACAACATTATTTGGTGCAATTTTCATTGTAATAAATACTGAGATTTAGCATTTTTGGCAAATAAAATAATATTATGTATTACTAGCCTTTCGGGGGTATCGGTTAGCGCGGCTTTTGCTAATATTGAGGGTTCTACTCAATTGATAATGATCAAACTAACGTAAGATTTTAAATTTGACCAAGATCTTGACCATCGTGGCCAAACAGACAAACCCACAACGCCAATAATATGATTCTCTTTCAGAGCACTCATTATTCCACATGTATAGTGAAAAATAAAAGATTGAATTTAATTAAATCGATAGCATTAAACCACCAAGTAACTCATTATCTGATATCAACATTTATCTGTAAGTATCTTACCTGCTAAATGCTATGGAAATTACCAATATTTTTAGGAATTCGCTGTTAGTAATACCGATTTTATGATTATGTTATGTACATCACAATAATAGTTAAAGATCGTAATATCTAGAAATACCGCGGTTATTCTGCTCCGAAGAATATATTTACACGGGCCAAGGCAAATGTTATCAATAAAGTTTTATGAGATCATATAGGTACTAGCAAGGCAAGAACACGTTAAATGTAAGGACTATTGAATATACAGCATAGTAACTATGTATAACTGTTACCAGTGATGTTAATTTTGAAGTGAAATTGGTGTTGATTCCTTTTTGGTGAAGTTCCTTTTTTAAACTGTATACGGCCAGTAGCACCTATTTGATATATTGTGCATTTTTTGAGAAGTACTTTATATAGGTATTTAAACTATCATGGTCACTCCCATTACTATTAGAGCCTCCGTGATTTTCGTGAAATTTCCGCAACTCGAAACGGTACTACATGCTAAATATCTCCAATAGTAAAATACTTTTTAGTTTTTATAGAGGCTGTTTTTTACCTTGTGCTATATCTACTGCTCCTGTGGTAGGCCAATTCTAGAGCTACTACAGGTGACTCACGAAAATGCTCCCCTTTCAAACTACATCCAGTTCGCCGAGAGCCTAAATATACTCTCTATTTAGAGACTTCCAGGTTTGGGTTAGCAAAACATTTTTTTTACCCTGGGACTGTGGTTGTTCTTCCACCTTAGTTATAAAAATAAAAATTAATAGAAAAATACGATAAAGCGACGGAAGGTGCGGTATGACGTCGAAGTTTTGGGTTGAGAACATCTAGTCATTCTAAATTGTCGTCACTGTCTCGAAGAACAGAAAAAAGAGAAAAATAAAGGGTTGGTGCAATAAAAACCACTTCAAATCCACCATTATAGCCACCAGACATAAAACAGCAGATGTCTAACAACGGCGTGTTTGTCCTGCAGTGTAAACTGCACAGTGCGTGAATCAAAGGCGCCTGCGCATCTATCGGTTGATCGTTAATCGTGCGTAAAATCGGACCACCCGCGCTTTAGTGTGCAAGTTGTATTGATTGATTTTGTATGTGTGTAGTGGGTGTGTGTTCAGATTATGCATTTGAATATCATTTGAGGATCCTTTTTCAAATAGGACACGTCAATATGATTTGAAGCTAAAGGCAAAGTCTCCGGTGTGTTACCCAGTTGGTGTCTTTAATTAGACACCAATAATGTTACAATGATGGTCCCAAGTTTGACTGCCTCATTAGATGCTTTTCATGACCCACTTAAGGGACCTGGGACTATAGGAAGAAGGAAACAATGGTGCTGGTGACGAATTCTAAGACTTTATAGTATGGCAAAGTATACATTACCCAAACTGCTTGGTGCCTAATAGACCCTTAAGAATTCATCGCTTCTGAAATAGTAGCATTTACTTTTTTCTATTGCACCTTGGCTTACTTCACCGCGGGCAGAGTAGGTATACTTAGGTCCTTTCTGAAGCAAGACGAAAATGATAAATATCGAGTGCACGCGATGAATTTGGAAATCCAAAACGAATGGTTGACAATGGGAGAGTTCTGCATACCGATGGCTTTAAAGTGGAGCACCTTGATCTATGAGTGGTCGCCGGCCCTGTTAAAATTCTATCTTAACGCCTTTCAGATGACCCTTTTAGACCAGAGTAATCTGGTAAGGTGGGGGAAGGCCACAGAAAAACAATGTTATACGTGTGGTGAGGCAATAGGGACGGCTAGGCACATATTAGTAGGATGTAGGGTGCTTCTCGATAGAGGCCAATACTCACGCCGCCGCGATAAGGTGCTTTTCATCATACGCGAAGCAATGAGTCTGGCAGTAGCTAGAGCCCAAAAAGGATTGACTACTAACAGACGTCATATCAACTTTGTGTCTGAAGGTTCATCCATAAAATCCAGGAACAAACCTTATTCAATCTTAGATACTGCCCCAGATTGGACTCTCCTAATCGACACGTATGAAAAGCACTATAAAATTCCGGAGGATGTTGGGGTTTCGTCATCTAGACCGGACATATTTCTATACTCGAAAACGACTAAATATGTTGTCTTGGTGTCTTTAATTAGACACCAATAATGTTACAATGATGGTCCCAAGTTTGACTGCCTCATTAGATGCTTTTCATGACCCACTTAAGGGACCTGGGACTATAGGAAGAAGGAAACAATGGTGCTGGTGACGAATTCTAAGACTTTATAGTATGGCAAAGTATACATTACCCAAACTGCTTGGTGCCTAATAGACCCTTAAGAATTCATCGCTTCTGAAATAGTAGCATTTACTTTTTTCTATTGCACCTTGGCTTACTTCACTGCGGGCAGAGTAGGTATTGTCTGCTGTCTTATTTGACGTAGGTACAAAGTACGTCTGCCATAGCAGATCCACCATTAAGCGTACCAATATTTGGCGGCAGATCTATCATTTTAAGTACTAAATCTAAATTTCCATTAAGATAGGAAAAAGTGAATGCCCAGGTGGGACTCGAACCCACGATCTTTCCCTTACAGGGGGAATGCTCTGACCACTGAGCCACCGGGCCACACCTGAAGCTATCCAAATTCTCCTATACTACCGTCTTAGGGCGACGGTGGGAGGCATCTACCGACATTCATACGAAATATCGGAACCAATGAATGATGTTGCAATCATTTTTAAACATTGTTTTTTGATAACTCCGCCCAAATAATTGAATTAAATTTTGAAGCGTTTACTATGCTAACCTTTCAAATCCACAAATCGTGGGTTCGAGTCCCACCTGGGCATTCACTTTTTCCTATCTTAATGGATTTGAAAAGTTAGCATAGTAAATGCTTCAAAATTTAATTCAAATAAATCTAAATTTCCTTTTGAAAATCTATTTGAATCCGTAGTAATTGTATATCCTCTGTGAGTACGGAAATTACTCAAGCGTGTCCGTCCATCCTTAATAATGATATTTCGAATATAGGTCGTTATGACTATACGACAGACGGAAATGTTCGTCATTCCCTGCGTTTGCGCAACGCTGACAATGTTTCGCGTTAGTACTCCAGTTTTCAAGGAAGTGTGAAGTTCGTGCATTAAAATCACTGCATTCTTTAATGCAGTGATTTTAATGCACGATGGTACAAAGTTATGGAAATAATATTAGTATGCAGGTAAGACACGACAGTATTTCTGCCCAGTCAGACTGGGCAGTCCGGCTGGTGAAGTACCTCCGCCCTAAAGAAAAGTATTTCCGGCAATAAACTCGTACTGCCGACCCTTGGACCTCTACTGGAACCTTGAAATACCCCATATTATAGTAAACCCCATGGTTAAATGACAGCAGATTCCTACTAATATTGCGAATGTGACAGTTTTTGAAGATGTTTGGATTTTTTAAATATTAGAATGTTTGTTACTTCATCACGTTCCATCGGCCGAATGGATTTGATCGACATTTTGATACTGGGATAGAGATATTTTTTTCCTAGGAATTGGTTCCCTTAGCATCAAAATTCGACTCAGGTGGAGCCGCGGGCAACGACTATTATAATCATATATTATCCCGCACCCATGATTCACTATTGAGAAAATCACCTTTATTTTTCCTTTGAACTATAAAGCGAAAACGCTTTTAAAAACTTGTACGAAATACATTAGCTCATAATCGAAACATCATTGATCATGACCTACAGACCAGATGCAGCCAGATGTTAGTCATATCAGATTTCTATACAAAACACTAGACATTTGTGAAAAACTGACAAAACTAACGGATATGGACATATACATATGTAATGGACCCGGTTGCAACAGGAACTCCTTCGAATTAGTGAATCATTCGAGACTTCTTGAACAAATTAAATTTTAAATAACTAATTGAATAATATAAGCTTGGTATTTTAAAATCTAAAAGTACACGGGGCTGCAGAATTAGGTTGACAGTTTTGTGATCCTTTATCGTTTGAGGACCTAAATGTAATTTAACAGAATGTAATAGATGTAGATGGTTACGTCACTGTTAACAAAACTAAATATATATTTTGGTGGCAAAAGTTCACCATACAGGGTTTTTTACATTTTTTCACTTATAACTTAACCACTTTTACTTTAAGACATCAATTATTGAAATCCCTGAAGTGACTGAGGTGAAGTGTGGCGAGGTGCGACAAGATAAATGAAACGACTTTGTCTGGAGAGATCCAATATAGAACTGTTTATTAGGTTTGCTAATTACTAATACATAGCAATATCGATTATGTACCATAATAGACTAAATATGCTACAGAATAGACACACTTCACCTCCCGGGGGTGAGAATAAAAAAATGTTATTACTAAAGATTACATTTTTTTGTTTAATTATGCATATGGATACATTTTTAATATTCATAAATAAGGTTTACTTCTATTCTTATGTATAACATCCGGTTTATTATTTTTTAAAATTCTGACATTCACTCCTAAATCTTCCAACACTACAAATGGTCCATCGTACAAAGTATCATATTTACCACCAATTTCATTTTTAACTAAGATCAATTGACCACAGTTATACGTAATAGGGTTAACATATTTATCATAGCTTAGTTTTCTAGTTTCCTTACAAGAAATTAAATTGTTACGTGCGTCTTGAAGAGCTACTTGTAACCGATACCTTAATTCTAGTGGATAACTATCAGAGTTATATAATGGTTCTATACATTGACTTATTCTACTAGGTAATAAACTAGGCCTACCAAAAATCAACTCAAATGGGGTGTACTTGGTTGCAGTATGGACAGTATTATTAAAAGCGAAGCACCAAAACGGAAGCCAATGACTCCAAGTACTGAAATTTCCATTACATTGTATTCTGAGGAAATCTCCTAAATTTTTATGCGTATTCTCTAAAGATCCGATTGACTGATGATGGTATGCTGTAGACACCAGTTTTTCTATTTCCAAAAGTTTACATACCTGATCCATCACTGACGAAATGAACTCCGTACCCCTGTCCGTTGCAATAAGCCTAGGAATTCCGAATCTTAATATAAAATTATTTACTAAGGCTCTAGCTATACTTACCGTTTCCTTATTTTGTAACGGGTACGCTTCGATATATTTACTCAACTCACATTGAATAGTGAGGATATAACAATATCCGTCTTCGTCTTTGCTTAAAGGTCCTACGACATCTAAAAATATTTTTTCGAACCCATACGATGACGTAGTAGTTATTTCCATAGGTTCCTTTATGTATCGACAAGATTTCATTTTTTGACATTTTATGCATTTTCGTACGAATTCTCTCACGTCCTGATCTATACCTGGCCAGTAAAATTTTCTTTTAATATTATTTATCATCCTATTTACCCCAGCATGACCACTTGTGGGCAATAGATGGAAGTCATTTAGAATAAATTGTTTATCCTCCTCTTTGTCTATCCTAGTTACACCTCTTAACACACACAATCGTGGACCGGTCCATTCTTTAATTTTATTTATTAAATCGCTTAATTGCTTAATAAAATTCTCATTTTCATTATTTTTAATAATACATATCTCATTGATATTATTTTCATCACAAAATTGCTTCAATTTCGTCACAAATTCGTCTCGCGAAAATTGTGCCCTATATTGGAGATTTATATATAAGCATTTATTATTTTGACACAAAGCAAAGCAGTCTCTTTCTATCAACTTATATCCTCTTTTACATAACATCTCTAACTTACATCCTTCTATCAAAATCATCTCAACAAACTCATTTGGTTTCTTTAGTATTTCTATAATTCTCGGTTGATCAGACCGACAATTGTCACCTCTCTCATCCTTTAAATTCTCACTCACTACATCTTCATTCATTCTTCTGCTCTGAGCTCTAGTTAAAACTAAAACCATTTCATTATGCATCTTTTTCAAGTCATCAGATGTAATAACAATCCTAGACAAGGCATCAGCTGCCGTATTCTCAGTACCTTTGACATACACTATTTTGAAATCATACTCTTCTAGAAGTAATCTAAACTTTAGCAACCTACTAGATGGATCTTTCATACTGAATAGGTAAACTAAAGGCTTGTGATCCGTCATTATTGTAAAGGTTCGTCCATACACATACGGGCGAAAATATTTAATACCCCAAACTATAGCTGTAAGCTCCTTTTGTAGTGTTGGATAATTTTTTTCGGCTTTATTAAGTGGCCTACTAGCGTATGCCACTGGCCTCATATCACTATTACACAATATAGCACCAATTGCAAATCCCGAGGCATCTGTTTGAATTATAAATTCATTATTTTCCGAAAAATTGGGATATTGTAATACAGGTGGGTTGCTTAAAGCTGTTTTAAGTAGTTTAAAAGAATGTTTGCATGCTTCTCCCCATACAAAAGGTTCATATTTCCTCGTTAATTTATTTAATGGTGCAGTTATCTCTGCAAAATTTCGAATAAACTTTCTATAGTAGTTACAAAACGCCACAAATCTTTTTACTTCATCACAATTTGTTGGTTCTGGATAATTTTGTAAAGTAGAGACTTTTGTTGGATCTGGTAAAATCCCTTTATCGGAAACTAAGTGACCAAGATACAAAATTTCTTTCTTTAGGAAATTACATTTTTCAGGATTTAGTTTTAAATTTACCTTTTTCAGTCTTTCTAATACGTCAATCAAATTTTTGTTATGAGTATCCAAATTTCGTCCAAAAATAACTAAATCATCAAGATATACGAAACATTTTTCGTATGCCAATCCGGACATTGCAATTGACATAACCCGACTAAATGCACTTGGACTGGTCTTAAGACCCATGGGAAGTCTCTTCATTTGATATTGACCTGTGCTTGTAGTAAACGCTGTATACTTTCTACTCGCTTTATCTAACGATAATTGAAAATAACTTTGTTTTAAATCAAGGTGTGAAAAATATATTGAGCCAGAAAGAGAGTCTAGTATTTCGTTAATGTTAGGCAAAGGAAATTTGTCATCTAAAATAGTTTCGTTTAACTTCCGAAAATCAACAACTAACCGCCAATCCTTAACTTTATTAGCTAACTCCTTTTTTGGTACTAAAAGAATTGGACTATTCCACTCGCTCTGTGCCTCTTCAATCACGTCATCATGTATCATCTTATCTATTTGCCTTTTTACTTCACCTTTTAATGACTGAGGTAGTCTGTAGGGTTTTGTATAAACTGGACCTGAATTTGGCTTAAGTACTATAGAATGTTCTGACACATTGGTAACTGAGAGCTTATCGCCTGGTAGGTAAAACACATTAGCATATTTTGAACAGATTTCCTTAATTGATTTTTCTTCTTCTGCATTAAGATGACTTAGGTTCAAAAGCGAAAATAATTTCGTGACTCGATCTGCGTTTGTATAACATTTCTGGAATTCGCAAATATTATAATTATCTAGTAAATCAAGTTCTGGTTGAATAATTGGTATCTCAACATCATATTCACTAACATTTAATATTTTTACTGGTATCCTATTGTTTTTTGTTCTACTAATACTTCCTGCTAAAACACATCTTTTTTCAATTCGCATGGACTAACCACGTAGTCACCTTGTAGTTCAGATTGTAGAACTATATAGTGTATAGACTCACTACGAGCTGGTAAAATAATTTTACTTTCGGAATATTTTATATCATTATAAAGTTGTACTACACATTCCTTACTATCTTTGTATAATGATAATACTTCTGATTCCAAATTGATATTTGCAGAATAGCTACATAAGAAATCTAATCCCAGAATTCCATCAGCCTTTAAAGGAACGTTGTCGAATACATGGAACTTGCCTTAAAAAAAATCTTGACTATCATGTAACAACGTTAGGTAAACAACTCCCGCCGAGCGAATTTGACCCCCAATTCCATGTATGACTGTATCATCGTCATGTATCGTTGTATTGTATGGTAACGCTTCTTTCTTTATTACAGATAAACTTGCACCAGTATCTACTAAAAAGAAATATTTAATTTTATTTATATAAAAAGTAGCAAACGCTCTACTCTGTAACGAAAATATTTGATTTTTAAGAACGAAAAAACTGATTCGGGTCTGAGTTTGAGTTATCTACTTTATTAGTATCCTCCTGTTGCATAGATTGGGTAAAGAACACACGATTACCATGGTTATTGCCTTGACGACCTCGACCACGTGTAAAATGGTAATTTGGGCGATTACCACGAAAACCACGTGTACCTTGTTGTCCGCGTACAAAGTCTTTATTATTAAATGACGTATTTGGCCTATCATACGACTTATTTAAGAAACGGTTATGATAATTACCTTTTCCGTTACGAGTATTGCCATTACCGCGATGAAAGTTTTGAGAGTGTCCTCGCCTGCTATGCGGATTAAAAGTAAAAACATTACCTCCTCTCCTTTGACTATAATGCATCACCTCCTTACTCGTGGACGCCTTTACACAGTCCTCGTCCTTTGCGGCTTGGATAGCATCCTTGAGATTCTCATAGTTGCGAGCCGCAATGATGGTGCTCAGCCTGCTATCCCGAAGGCCTCCTGAAAATCGTTGTATGGCCATTTTTTCATTTAATGGTTTTAACATCGTGAACTTAGCTGAATCACCGTCAGCTTGAGAAATAGTTAGATCTGTAAACATTTGTTCTATTTCGGTGCCAAATTGCTCAATAGATCGCCAACCCTGATTGGCAGTTTGAAGACGATTTTGAATCGCCGTAAAAGATTTTTTAGTCAATAAAAGCTTTCTCAAATCGCTGACAAAAACGCTAAAAGAATCATAATTTTGGCACATACGTAATTTCGCATTCTCACTTAATCTGCTTTTCAATACAAATCGTATAAGAAGAGTCCTAGCGGATTCTTTTAACATTTCCGAGTACAATTCAACTGAATCTATCAACCTTTTGGTGGTGTTTTCGCTACTGTCCATTACTGGAATCAAGTTACATGCCGTTTTGAGATCGAAATCCATGATGTTCTCAAAACTACCACTATAATTACTACTATCACTTTCTATAGCAGGTTCCTTCATACATAAATTCAAGATCTCATTGTATAACAACTTAATTTTATCATAGGTGTCGGATATTATCTGCAAAGTATCATCTTTCAATTCCTTGTTACTAAACAAACACTCCGCTAGCTCCGTACTCTCTTTACAAATACTTTCTGCAAGCCCCAATTTATTTTTGATAACATTACCTAAGAACCTCGATTGTCCTTTCTTTATTAAATATTTTTTGATAGTTAATAATTCATCATATAACTCTAATAACTTATCTTCCATTCCTTAATAAAATTAAAACAATGCTTACCATTATTCACCAAAGTAAGTACCTACGCAATCGCCGGGCCGATGCACTCAATAGTCTCGTTCCATATACGTACATAGGAATGTAAACAAGTGACCTCTTCGACGTAGCACGTAAGAACTTAAAATAAATGATACATTAGATAAAACTTACACCATACGCTATACAAATACATTGGTATAGTATTTAAATGTACGATCTTCTGGAATAAATGGATGATAACTGGAAAAATATAAATAGATAGGTATGTATGTAACGAATTACAATGTCCCGCTGTTCCGCACTACCTTTACGCACTCTAACTTTGTATACTTTATATACGCATTTTCACTGTCTTAGTCTTTTCCAACCTGTTTTCTTTTACTGCTGCTTATCAAGGTTGTTCGGGAACTGGTCCCCTCTCACGCTGAAAATACCGACGCCAACTTGCTGACCGCTGGAATTCCGCCATACGAATTTCTCGTTGTATCCATTTCTTATGGGTCCTCTTATACATGCGGTATAATCCGAGGGCTGCTGCAACCAATACAACTAAGGCTACCACAACCAGCAATATGTTAGTTGTATTCATTCCACTTGCTGCAGATGCTCCATTGCTTCCCAAGGCTGTTTGCGCAATTACCGTCTCCTCCTTAGTTTGAGTACTGCCCATTTTTCATTTTTCAACTTCAGAACTTCCGAATTATAAAATATGCCACGAAGGTACCGATTAGACCACCCAGAACGAATTGCCGGCGCCGTAACGCGAGCCGCGCTCTACCAAATAAGGCAGGGTCGCCATGAAGTGTGGCGAGGTGCGACAAGATAAATGAAACGACTTTGTCTGGAGAGATCCAATATAGAACTGTTTATTAGGTTTGCTAATTACTAATACATAGCAATATCGATTATGTACCATAATAGACTAAATATGCTACAGAATAGACACACTTCAGAGGTAATAAAGACTAAAATTACAAACATACAAACAAGCATACAAGATACGCCCGATAAACAACCCATCTGGTTAGTTGGGTAAAAAGTGCAATTAGCAGAAGAGAAAGAAACAATAAAAGTAATCACCATCTCGGGTGTATCTACTTACTAGATGGCGCGTTGTGGCGCAGTTGACTTATATTCTTCGACTTATCTCCTTCTATTCGCACAATTTAGTACGTTACAGATGATATATGCATTCTACTAGCTATATTTATATTTTATCTGCTCCCACTTTCCAAAACTTTATTACTGTTAAGTATAGATTTTGATCACTTAGAAGAAATAATCTCGATGCGAAACGGCGCTGGGTCGTTTAATATTCTTAGATAAATTATTACCTATTTGTCAATTAGGTATCGCATGAATTCCTTCACATTGTTCTAGTTACTCATTATGTGTCGTACCAGCTCTAAACATGAATCAGATATTGAGTTATTTCTTTGTCTCCTTTGTGATTATTTCTGATGCAGGTACGGCGACAGAGCTGACTCACGGTATATTTTGGTACAGTTGCCGACTTAGGTGAGAATGTGGCATTCCTTTTGTCTTTGTTTGGATGAATTAGAAGTTCTTTTGTGCGTTAATGTAAAAGGAGTTCGTCGTTTGCGTGCTTGGCATTATTGGGCAGGTTATTTGTGTTGAAAAATAAGATGTTTTATGCTCAGGAGCAGTTGGAGCTGATCTAAATGGTGTGTATTTTACGAGTGTTAAATTGCATGCAACCATTTTGGGAATTGAAAATACATTAAGATGACTATACGTATGGTTTGTTTTTATTTTTAAATTAATTGTGAGATTTAAGAGCATCTGTTGCATGTTGTTTTAATGGTGTGTTTATTTCTTTCTTAATTTCCTATAGGTAATCAGGAGTTGCTTCGCAGAAATCGAATTAACAACTCCAAAGAGCCTTAACACCTACCTGACAGGCGGCATTAGGCTATCTTTCTTAGACATGATACCAAAAAAATGCCTACCCATGAAATGTAAGTAGTTTAGTTTCAGTTCAGTAATATATAGGAGTGAGTTTAAAAAGGCAAGTCATAAGTATATTGTTTATTCAAGTAATAAAGCACGAGATAATTTTATTAAAAAACAACAGAAGTATTTTTTCTTCAATAAGCTTAATGTTTTTACAGAAACATGATTTCAGCTCTAATGGCAAAATTTCTACATGTCATTCTATGGTAAGACACACTTCCATCTCATCAAGACATTTACCAACCATTCACCATGTTTAAAATTTCTTAAACCAATACCTCTTTCCTTTGTAATACAATTTACGCCTGCAGTTAATAACTTGCAATGTATATCGAGGGTACTCTTATTTCTGTTTCATTTATTCAGGTTAGTGAATTAACATTAGTCTAAATTTTTCGCTCGTCTGTCCATCAGCAATAGAGACGGGACGATGATTAGCTTTCCGGAGCTCGTTTGCAGCTGCTATTGTCTTCATAATAAATATCTAGGAATAATAGATTTCACAATATCTGATTACCGATATTATCACCTTCACAGCGCAAACCCTACACTTCCGCCCTCGGACTTTTTTCTCTTGACTTGATTTTTGTTTATTTTTACGGAAGTGACTGCCGTGTGACCCAGAAGGTAATGTACCGAATTGTTGCCAAATTTAAATAGCCCGCTGAGTTTCTAAATGTCCCCTGAGTTTCAAAATGCCCGCTGAGTTTCTTGCCGGAGTCTTCTCAGCTCGGGGTCGCGTTTCGAACCGGTGTGGTCCATTTGCTAAACTAGTCAATTTTTTTTCAAATTTTTGTTGTGTTGTAAGTGCCGTTTATAAGGTAGTTACATAATAAATGATGTTTGACTTTTATTTTGTATGATATTTTCTAAAGCTTACGCGAATATCACTTATTGAATTAAAACCACTTTTTAACGGCTTTTTTGATAACAAAATACAGCAAAATCCAGCAAGACTTAACGACATAGTAAGCTCAGTCTACGTAAATACTCTGATGTCCGGGGTGACTAACACCACAGTTTAGATAACACGATAAACTGTGATACTAATATTATTTATTTAGAAATATATTACTCCTATACGAGTTTTATGGGGTTTACACGAGGATTTTTTTTATATATATTACTGTTGCGTGAGAGATCATCGCCGAATCTGATACATCTTTATGTTATCTTCAATTTTTCTACTTGGAGAACTCTAGCTGATTCCTCCATCAGCTGCTGGCGTGAACTCTCTTAACTCGTTCGTTTATTTTCCAATCTTTTAATTTTCAAGTTTTAAGCAGGTTTGTTCCGGAGGACGGACACTATAATACTAACATCAATAATTCATCATGATTCGGGTACTTTGAGATAACTTACACTTCAAACTATATGACAACTACCACCCTAAGTCAAACCGCGAACATGGCTGCTGAAAAGTAGCCGAAACGTCGGTCTAAAAATCAATAATAAGAAATAACAAATAAATCACGATAGAATAACTTAAAAAGTGGTTTTATGTAAATTTGTAACTTAATTGCTTCTGGATTTTATTCTTGTTTTGCGTTTACAATGTCAGGTTAGGCAGCGATTGAATCTTGAACATCGTTTTAATATGAATCGATACTAGGTAAAAAAATCAACAAAAAAAAAACAGAACTGGCCTTCATGCAGTTTAAATAATAATTACTTATTTATCCATCACATAATAAAAAAGGTACTAACCTAAATATTTATATAGTCTTTCGATGAGTAGACATAACATTTTCTTAAATTATTACAAATAATCTAGAGATTTGCCGGTATTTATGACACTAGGTTATAACATTTACAACTTAATCTAATGAAGTAATAAAATATCACAAGATATTAAAGTGACGTCATCAGCTGCTTAACTCCTCAAAACAGTCGTTAAAATCAACGTAAAAACGATTGTTGATGGCCGAGCGTGTTGGCTGACAAGTTAGTCTACTCCGACCAACATCCTGTTTCACACATGATTAATATTCTAAAAGTTATAGCTTACCAAAATAAGAATAAGAATAAGCAATAAAATACTAACACGATTGTGACTATTATATATATATAGGTGTTGGGTTAAAATCCATTCCTGTCTTATCTGAGCAAGAAAAAAAGAAAAAAGTAAGTGAAATAAAGGTTGCCAGGAAGAGATCGCTTGTAGCGATAAGGCCGCCATTTGTACAATTTTCATATGTTGTCCGTACATGTACTGTATTTCTTTGGTGTACAATAAAGATTTATCTTATCTTATGAAAGGAAGCTTTTTTTAATTCAATTTTTAAGCGTTTTTCGTGCTAAATATTTAAATCGAATTAAAGAGAAAAGTTTCATCGGTCTAGGTGGGGTTTGAACCCGCGATCTATGCCTTACAAGGGCAAAAGACGCCACAAAGACAGATATAGAAAGACAAATTTGAATTGGTTCGGGCGAGGTCTGATAGCTTAGTGGTCAAAGCAATGCCCCTGTAAGGCAAAGATCGCGGTTTCAAACACCGCCTAGACCTATTTTTTTTTCTCTTAAATTCGATTCGAAAGGAAGCTATTAACACACATAGTTACGCCTCTTTCCCAATTGTTACGTTTCCCAAATGTCCTGGAAACTTTGACTTCTTCAAAATCCTAGATACTAAAGCTGAGTTGATCTGATGAAAGAAAGCCTGCTCATTATCTTTGGGTGTATAATAAAGGGTCATTTATCTGTCAGAGCATAAAAAGAGTAAGCCTTATCTGATAACGGATAACGGACTCTGATAACCGTGCACTCTTTCTAGTTTTGGTTTGGCATATAAGTGATTTTAAAGAGGAAAACTTATGCCATAGCCTCGTTCATCAATAAGCAGATGTAACTACCAGCTCGCAGGTGAGATAGCCTTAGCTTCAGCTTCAGATAGCTTTAATACCTTCCCGTTCATGCACTTTTTCTCCAATTAACGCATGTAATCTGTACCACATTTAAGCATGTAACCCCAAGGGCGTAACAACTGCATAAAGAATATTTGGCGCGAAAGATCAAAGGTGCCGGTACGGGCGGGGCGTGGCTAATCACATCCCGCTCGTTCTCTCTATCCGGCTGTTTCACGAATTATTTTTAGTGGACAGGTAACAAGAATGCCCCTTTGAAATGCAACACTTCCGCTCGTAACCTCGGCTTCGAGGGACACAAATGTGAGAACGCTGATATTCAGTTGATGCCTAAATGCTGAAGTCCTTTTAGAAGACATTGACATTCTATAGTGAATATTTTGGAGGACTAATGGCAGATGCCAAAGATCACTCAAATATCAAAATTCAACCGTTGACTGAAAGCTAAACCCAAGTTAGTTGGGAAAAGGATCAGAGGTGGGGAATGTATATTTTAGAAAATTTTGAAAACATTGTGATTGTTGTTACAAATTCGTATTTATATTTCTATGTTGAGTGACGTCCTTTACATGGCTTTATTACACCTGATGCTAGAATTAAAGTGAATCACAGGAATAAGAGTCTGTATCACAATGGTTTCTAAGTATGTTCAACTGTGATAAAAATACATAAGTATTACAAGGATAAGCATATTTTGCATTTACATAACCTACTATCTAGACACTAGATATGTAGTTTATGTCCACGAATTAAATGAACATAGTATTAACCATTATTATTCAACCACCCCTTTACCACTCTTCGATAAAATCAGCACAATACTTTAACTCGATTTAATTATGAGTACTTACTAGTGTACTGCATGTACCTAGGTTCATTTTAATCCTTTAACTCGCTGTCTTGTCTGCATCATCCTAATCTATAGCCAAGTTTCTATAAATACCGCCGGTTACGGACATCAATATTTTATACATTTTAGTGTAATGCCGGCGCACACCGGTCTACAATCACCACGTGCCCGACTCCATCACGCCCTGACGTTTAGAACCTACCACAGATTATAAAACAGGTAAAATATGTGTGATATTGCCATACTAATAAATTATTGAATTAGTGATGATTGAAACTCCAGTTTAATGGCGGGTAGTTAAACGTTTATTACAATCTATAAGTTGTTATTGCATTAATAAATAATTATTTTGGATGAATTTTATGTTGTAAGGAGTTATTTGTGTTTAACATTAATATTTTAGCCATGAGGTATTCCTATTTTCCTTCCAGTTGCATCGGCCAGCGTGCTGTAGGTATTGTCTTACCACAACTGTCCAAAAAATTTTGTGGCAGGTAGATGTACAAACTAAAGGGCCAGTGCTTATCCATGTACCTTTTGATTTACGGACTTAGGCTTTGCTCTCGGGGCTGGGAGATCAAACGATAGATCTTTGTTGAGGACAGGGACAGCTACAGCAGGTCAAATTTGACTTCAATTGCACTTTTAAAAACTGTATATTTTCAAAGACATATTTCCTTTCCAAACCATATTATAACAATGTCCAGTCTTGAAAAAATCCAATCGCAAACAAATTTCAAATTTTGAATAATGTAAAAAATGATATAAAAGAGGTGTGTTGTCCGTAACAACCATAAAAGGCCAAATTTAGGAATGAGTCAGGCAAGCCTCGAGCCCCGAAACGCTAACTATATTTTTTCTTTTTTTATATACCACCAAGACGGCAGACAAGCACACGGTCCACCCGATAGACAATGGCCACTGCGGCCCATGGACGCGTGCAACACCAGGGGAGTCACACTCGTGCTGCTGACCTTGTAAACACAAAGAGTTTTTGTGCCGTCAGTGTAAAAGACAAAGCAGGAATAGTAGTTGATATAGCCTGACTGCACAAAAACTTTACAGTGAGCTCTGGCTACCCTACTTATCGCTGGGAACACAACACGAGGCTGTTATGGCTGCGGTATTCTATATGGTGGAGGTACTTCCTCAGTTAGACTGCTCAATTCGACGGAGATATCGTCATCTAAATTAATGTGGTCGGGACTAATGCCCCAGAATGGAGAGGAATTAACTGAGATGGTCAACGATAGAATGATAGTAAAAACTCTGATACACATCGAGGTGTTGCCGTTAATGCGTGTAGTATAATTACCTACTGAAAGTGAAAATTGAATCTTAGTTATACTATAATCCCAGGTACTTAGACAAAATATGTATTAACTTACGTCATGATCGCACCAGGTTCCATTAACTTAAGCTTCCCATAAGCTACACATTAAAAGTTTATAAAAGTTAGCAAAATCACCTATTTACATTTTTCTTATCATTCAACCGTCAATGCCAAACAATGTATAAATCAGATCCTTAAAATTCCCGCATCACATCCCTCAGGGAGGGCTTCGAGGGGGGCAAGGAAAATAATGAGCGCTCCACAGCTCTTAAATCTTGAGGAGCATCTAGTTTTAATGGCATTTAAATTAGCTTTTTATTTGCTTGGGGTTAGAGCGGTTCGGTAGTGGTTGAATTACTGTCTACTCGCGTTTGATGACTTTTTTCGGTTGTGTGGCTCCGCATGTTACTTTATAAGTGATTTTTATACAAGTAGGTTGGCACATGATAAGCAAAAGTCATTGACCGCTTCATGAAAGTTAGTTATTAGTCTATAAATGGTTGTGGTATAGAAGCTACGTATAAGATTCCGCTTTTCTAGGGAATTTTTGTGACCTTATCTATCATTGAAAACTAGTATGATTTGTCAGTTACTTTCTGTAGGGTTAGGAGATACCCAGTCTGGCTGCTCCAAGTTGGAATGGGATACTCTGTTATACTTTTTCTCTACGTATTATTGGTTACGGACGGTTACTGTTCTGACAAGAGTACCTACAACTCTTAGATAACAGTAACAAAGCTAGCGAAATGTAGTTGACTATCTTCATTTCGTGGGGCAAGGACTTAGGTTCTTCTAAAATGATGTTTTACATAGGCTTACAACTCCAAGGCGTTAGTTGTGTGGCCATAACAGTCCTGGCTGGCAGTACCGTTTGTTATACTAGGAATATAGATTGGTGTAGGCGTATTGGCGAATATAGCATATCACACCCATTCATTTCCATACAAAACAACAAACGCATTCCGTTAGGAAGAACATAGTTATGTTAAACATTAAAATACATACAATCTTCAAATATATAAACGGTTGGATTAGAATCATACACTGTGCCTCGTAAAGCACAATCAGCGAATACCAAAACACGTTCTGAACCATCTAATTTTATCCATCCATTGTCTATACCTTCAAGCGATCCACCATTGGGTGGCCAGCTTTACTACCGGTAGTGTAGTTAAATGCTGCAGTATGCGGAAGGGTTAGGAATATAAACCATTTATGTTTGTCTGCTTGTAAATCGAATAATAAATCTTCATTGGATATTGTTACCGTGATCATAACCTGTCTAGGGGTATGGGCTACAAAGTGGAACTATTGGCCACGTGTGATGCAACCATATATGGATAATTCTAGAGATATGCCATCAGTGTAAATATATTCGACTCCATTTGTTTTCCAAAACCATCAGATCTAAAAAGGACATTGACTCGTTTTCAAGCAAAATTTTGATACAAATTGTGCATCAAAATTTTATTAACATAATTTTAATCATTATTTTTTTTTGTGTTGAGTTTGTTTGATTCTGATATCTCGTAATTGATTTATTTAATTTTTATAAACGTTTTACGACATTCGGTGACTTCAAAAGATTATTCATGAACTTAGTGGCGACAAAGTGGCGCAGTGCAGAGTACTTTTCACCGCGAAAACCTTAATTTGGTGTATTTTGATATTCCGAAACGACTGCCATTTGACTCCTAACCTCAAGTGTAAGGTATGTGTTCGTCAATCACCAGGTGTACAGGAAGGGTATCCTGTACCAAGACGATCTTTTTGGATCTGGCCTCTTCTTATCTATGCTTATCAGTGGCGAGGGGTCTCTATAACTCAGTTCCTGCCGGCTTCATCTGCAAGAGAGGTCATGGCATAGCTAACTGAAATTTTACATCTATATTACGCCCAAAATTCCATCTAAAACTACTATGGTCGTTCAATAAGACCTAGAAGTAAGGTATTTCCACCAGCTGCCCTTTTGTAAATTCTCCTCCTTCGCCACTGATATGTAGACGTCTCAGTGACACAGCCAAGAAAGATGTTATTGTAAATGTCTGGTTTTATAATCTTTGTCTAATATTTAATGGTTTATTATCATGATGGGACATTTAATTTGTTTACAGAAGCTAATTTGGGTCTTTGATCTTGTTGGCCGCACAAGATGATCAAGTAATAATTTCGGTAAATGTCATCAGTGCCTATGAGTGCTGTATCACTTAGTTAAAAGATATTACTCAGGAGTTATAGCCCAAACGTTGATGTTGCGAACTAATCATCTTTAAAGCACAACGCGGAAAAAACTTTGAAAGCTAAATTATTGTCATCAAGTTCTCGGGGTGAATAAAGAGCAATGGGTGCATGGAAATAAAATGGTCATCAGATTTTCTTATATAATTTCTTTTACTGAAATTTAAGTATCTATCTATTTGGTATTTCTGTTCATTATTATATGGAACAAGTCCTTAGATTCACTTGAAAGAAAAGAACTACAGAATTTAGTTGACTACTTTCCTTTTCTTTTTGCCTTTCTGCCTAACGTCTTTTGTTTGTAATTTGACGTTTGACTTACGTAAAGGACAATACGTCAGGGTAAATTTTTTTAGCTTGTAGGTACAGTTTCGTGGGCAAGAAAAGTATATCCACCCCGTTTTACCCGTTACTTTAGGACTTTCTACACAGCACTATATCCAAAGTAAGGATAACTTAAATAACTTGCGGTCATTTCTAGAATTTTTTATCTAGGACACGTCAATTTGACTTTATCTCGTCTGATAGTAAGCTGAAGGCAAAGTCTCGAGAAAGAGGGCCACTATTATATACATTTGCCATGTATACAATAGTGGCACTCATTTTGACGGCCTCATCAGCGCTTTTTCACGCCCCTCTTAAAGGACCCGGGATTGTAGGAAGAGGGAAACACGTGAGCCAGCAAGGAATTCCAGGTCTTAATGGTACGACAAAGAAAAGAGTCACCGAACCGCTTAGTTCTTGAAGGAATATTCTGCACCGTATGTGGGTGACATCTAAGCCCTGCACGTGTTGCCCTGTATAGGAAAGGACTTACTAAGATGCGGCTGAACTTCGATATTTGCCGTGAAGCGACTGCCATCTGACCTTCTCCACCAATTGGCGAAGTTCTGTTCTCGAGTGTACTTAACTAAGTGGGGTTACTTGCGTAGGACCTATCCATGACTGGAAATACATTGCTTGGAGTTGAGTAGAGGAGTGGTTCCTAAAATAGGTATTGTACGATTCATTTCAATGATTTAATATAAAATTGATTGTACAATGTAAGATCACCATATTATTAGGTTCATATCCTACAAACAACAACACATAACACCTCCAGTTCCCACATATTTTCAACATAACACAAAAATTATCATAACACCATCTATGTGACGTGAAATCCGGAAATTGGGTCACAGTCGCCCACTTATCCGCCGGAAGTGGACGCCCAGGGGCAACGTATTTCCGTTCCTGACGGCCGCACACCTACCCGGACTGATTACAGCGATTTTGGGGATAGCTGAAGTAGGCTTATAGTTTTAAATGGAAGTTTTATTTATATTTTATAGGTGTATTTATTATCATCATCTTCATGGAGACGTACTTTCCTAATTGAATCTGAGACCATGGTGACCTCGGAGCTCAGGCTCCGCCTTCCGGCACTTTCTCCTCCACTTCACAGGTTCTTGGGGGTCCATGGTAGTGAAACATTTTGCGTTAACCCTCTACGACGTCGAGCTATGACTTCTGGCTAGCACCAAACCCAGTCTCTATTTATTGACGTACCATAAAGACTTGGAATTCTTTACAAGCACACGTGATTCCTTTCTCTACCATCAAGGGTCCTTCGAGCTGGACGTGAAAAAGCATCTGATGATACCGTCAACTGAGTACCACCATCTTAGGTGTTTGTTGCGATGACCCTCTTTCCTGAGACTTTGCCTTCAGCTTACTATTAGCCGAGATGCAGTCAAATTAACATGGCCTATACAAAATAAGCCAGGCAATTGTTTTTGTTAACAGCATTATACTTGACCCTAAAAGCATTGTCACACTCATCCGATATCCGAAATCCGATATCGGTGTCGGACGCCGATAGCCGACAACCGATAACCGACACCTTGTGCTGTTTTCACATTTATCCGAGAAAATTGCCCCAATACGGTCATTTGCTCGAAAACACAGACTGGTTAGGGATGCTAGGAGTAAAAAAGAAGAAATATAGTGCAAGCAATTTTCGACCTTATTGACATGACATGGTACCGAGTTTTTTTTCTTCTATTCGTGATCAGCGTCTTCAATTATAGCGAAAAGTCATGTATTTCAGACAATGTCCTTAAGTTCGAAAATTGCTTGCAGACGCTGTTTTAATCTCTTTGTGTTCCGATATCGGGCCAAATCAGTGGTGTTGGCTCCGATAACCGATATCGGGCAGGGCAATGTGAAAGAGAGATACATATCTCATACATTTGACTTCCTCCGATATCGGATGTCGGATATCGGATGAGTGTGAACACGCTCTAACTCGCTAAGAAAATGAGGGCTTGACGCGCGTCGATTTGTTAATATAATCTTTGTTTGTTGAATTTGAACTTCTACACCGCATTAGCACCACATGATATCCTCAAAAAAAAACCATTCAATGAGGCATACTGCGCAAATAGAGTACATTCTGTGATGTGTCTGGGTCAAAAACTATATCCTAGTCTGATTGGCGCATAGTAAAGCTTGACATTCTTTATGCTAAGTATCTATACCTATCGTCTAAATTTTTTTGGTTGGTGTCTCACATGGGGTCGGCTTTCAGCCTTAACTAGGAAACGACCGAAACTTCAACATCTTCTGAAGAGTGACCGCTATCTAACCTCCACGACTCATTGGCAACATCGATGTTCCGTATTGTGACACCGGTATATCAGGACCATGGCCACAACCTGTCAAAAAGACCCGACGACAAATAACTACAACGCTAATATCTGGAATACTATCAATAGTCTTGTTAACCCCTCTAACTAAGCTTGATTATTCTACTAATCCAAGAATAAACAACAGTGAGATTTAAGTCTTCAGGCTTTCACGGCCGGCGTTGCATGTAGAATATACTGCTTCCGGGCTGAGTCAGTCGCAACTCAGCCGCCGACGAGGCAAGGTCTCCGAACTCGTTGTCGCCCGGACCTGCGCCACTGAAGATGTCGACCGCAGTGATCGACGAAACGTCTGGAATGCAAGTTTCACATAGACCACGGCCAAACAGCTCGGAAGCAGTATATTCTACAAACAGTGAGATTAGTCAGCCACTCACTAGAGTTCGAATAAACATAATGTCTACAAATGTTTAACTGGAGTGATGTGGCGTGACAAAGCACCGGCTTTGTCCATTTTACAGTTTCATACTATTAAAAATGCATACATACATTTACACACGCCTGTAAATTTCCGAATGGGTAGACAGAGGCATTTACGGGTGTTAAGGCATTACGTTTCGTCAATAATGATTTTCAGTCCTACGTCATAGGGCAAAGCCTATTGCTGACTAGCGGGCACTTTGTCTTGGCCTGTATGCTTTCTATCGGAGGAAGAACAGAAGAGAAGGGATAGGCCCTTACTCGCCTTATACAACATCCACCGGAAGAGATGGGGCTGTCCTATTGTACTCCACCGGGAATCAACAACAAAACCTTTATAATATATTAGTACATCGTTATGCTTTACAGACTTAATGCCCGCAAAATTGTAATGATCAACTTCAATCAAATTACAATTTTGCTAGTGACTATCCTTGATCATTGACCATATAAACATCCGAGGAGGGCCAGACCGAGAGGAATGGCCCTGGGTCAGCCGAGGTGCGAGGGAT
Source organism: Eilema caniola (assembly GCA_949126895.1). Lineage (NCBI taxonomy): Eukaryota > Metazoa > Arthropoda > Insecta > Lepidoptera > Erebidae > Eilema > Eilema caniola. The sequence continues at coordinate 1,128,759 of OX421471.1, read as the reverse complement.
ATGTCGCGAGACAACCTCTACTTTGGCCTAGCACATCGACCCACAGACGGCGTGCGGTTTAGTTGGTTCGAGTCCGACATAACCTCCCCCTTCGACCCCGAAGGGGGGGGGGGGGGGTATCCGTGGGGATTTCCCGCACGTAAAAAAAAAATTTAAACATGCGAATTGAGAACCTCCTCCTTATTTAGAAACCTGTTTTAGAGTAGAAATCAAAAATATTTCTCTGTGAACTTGGAACAATTATTCCCTTCCAAGTATGATACAATACGTCCGTTGTAAAACATTTTTCTAAATCAAACTAACCAACGACAAAGAAACAACTTTAAATCGTACATTTTGCCGAAGAATTTCAAAAAGGAACAGATAAAAAGAGACGTCAAGCTGTTTCACCTGTCTCGTTTCATCTTAATAGCAAATCACTCAAAGTATGACATAATACTGCCTCCACCAAAAGCTACAATGACACGTTACATATTAAAGACGTCATAGCGCCGTGCGCGGGCGCAATGTTAGTGCGCTTTGCCGGCTTTGATCTTTTACGCTTTGCGTGTCATAGACCAAGATGTACTTTTTTAATTAATTATGTACCTTTTATTTTAGTCTTGAGAGTAGTCCTACTGCTTGGGCTGCAAAGTTTTTGTCTGTGTGTGTTTTATTTCTTTCAGAAGTGGGGAATTAGTCAATGACTACGAAAATAATAAATACATATTCTACAAAATTTTACACATCGTTATCAATGGTAAGCATAGCTTAACTAGCTTGTGTTATAGAATGCATAATACTATTATTTCTTTTGTAAATATATACATATTTTACTTACAAATATATATAGAAACACCCAGATGAATATAAATATTTGCATCGAGCGGGCATCGAACCTGCGCCACCTGAGTAGCAGTCGAACGTTCTACCGCTACGCCACAGAGGCCGTCTCAATGAACTAGTCTCGCTATCCTCTTGAGAAATCAACATATTATGAAATTCAAAACGCTCAATCTTGTTCAGATAATTGATACTTCTTTTTTATACCACTTAGGAGGTGGCCGACAAGCATACAGCCCACCTGATGGAAAGTGGTTACCGTGGCTTGTGGACGTACTTGCAACACCAGGGGCTTTACAATCGTGCTGTCGACCCTTTAGAAACCTACGAATTTTTTGAATCCATCTTCTCCTCATCTAGCATCCATCTCCAGTTTTTTGATGTGGAAAGTCTCTTGGATACCCCTTTGTCACCTGACGGAGGTGGTAAGGTATGTCAGATTCGAGCCGACTAAAACCGCACGCCATCAAACGGGTCTTCAGTTGCCACTGTGTAAGATGGCCCATTAGGTATTTCTTCATGGCTGATGGATCTACGTATCATGTAGAATATGTTATATTGTGGATATATATATAGATTTTAAAATGTGAAACATGAATGTAATAGCTTTGGTCTGAATAATTACCAGGCTTTCAATTTTATTCAAATAATTTTACAGTCACTTGTGTAGTAACTTCTTGTGCCAAATAATGATTTTTGGATATATTTTTTTTGTAGGTAAGTATGTTGTAATTGCAAGTAATAGATTTTTACGAGTTGATTTATCTACTGTCTTGAGCATGAGACCCATATAACGAATGAAAATGTGCTAGCTATTAGATAAAATGACGAGTTAAGATTCAACAATTATGTACAGAAGCTGCAGTGCTACTGTGCCTGTAAGAGACTCCTTTGATCTTTTACGCGGAGTGTGCCACAGAGTAGGAAATTTGTGGGATGTATCTTCAACGATACCTAGTAGTTATTATTAGAAATAAAATTGCTTCTATCGTAATCATAAGCATTAATTGGTTAGTGGATTGCAAGCATTTTTTCAGATGGAAATACAAATCGATTTTGGTCTAGGCGGGGTTTGTACCCGCGATCTTTGCCCTACAGGATTGCTAAAAATCAATGTTTAAAAATGACGGAAAAATTATTCATTGGTTCCGATAGTTCATAAGAATATTGGCAGACGGCTCCATTGTCGTCTCAAAGACAGATATAAAAGGAGAAATTTAAATTGGTTAGGGCGAAGTCTGGTAGGTTAGTGGTCAAAGCATTGCCCCTGTAAGGCAAAGATCGCGTGTTCAAACCCCGCCTAGACTGATTTTTTTTTCTATTTAAATAGATTACAATATTTAGCATGAAAAATGCTTAAAATTTTTAAGCAATATTTCAAAATGCAAATAAAAACTTACAAAAGTAGTGTGATGCTCTTATTCAGACTGCTTTAACAAGAAGGAGAGACGAGAGACTATCACCTGATCTCCTAACCTTGAAAGCCTATACCAGTGCCTCGTCTATTGAATAGCAGGTGTACCAATTTAAAATTTACCTATATATTGAATCGTTAGGATTATAGTATTGTTTTACTTCAAGATTACTATTTAATTTCATTAAAAACAAAACACTTAGTTTTAATGGTTGTTTGACGTCAAGTGTTGATTTGTGTTCAAGTAATCGTCAAATCATTTGGCACACACCGCGCAATACGTTTGGAACAACACACATTTACATGAAATATCTAGATGCCAGGTCGACAAGATTTATTCAGTTTGCCGATACAGGGATTACAAGTGGGATTTTATTCATTTAAGTGTGTTGAGTAGTAGGTACATTTGCAAGAAATCGTGTGTTTCATTTTCCTATTGAGACAAGTTCTTCTCAATAAGTTTATTTATCTTAATCCTAGCGTTAATCCCAGTCGCATCCGAAGCTTTTAACTTAGAGTCTGGGTCGGCTTTAACCAGTCTAACTGGGGATTTGGCTGAACTTCGACATTTTCCGAGAAGCGACTGCCATATGACCTCCACAACCCAAATGCGATATCGAAGCATTGCAGTTAGACTTGTTGTTGGATTTTTGAGGGCTCCAACTATGCGTAACGACTGCCATAGATGTTCGTATGACAACCGGGACAGTCGGCTTCATGTTCTCTCCGAGGCATGACCAGACCTATGTAAATACCCATAACACTCGATCTGTCGACATTTTTGCTGCCTAGAAAGGAACTTCCGTACATGTTTAAAGTTTCCTACTGTTTTTAATACAGACTGTACGAGGTAGGACACGACGGTATTCCCGTCCAATTGAGCAGTCCGACTGGGGAAGTACATCCGCCCTGCTGAATACCGCGGCCACAATAACCTCGTGTTGTGTTCCCGGCGGTGAGGAGAGTAGCCAGAGCTCACAGGAGAGTTTTTGTGCTGTCAGTGGGAAGACCAAAGACTTTTCCTGCTTTGTCTTCTACACTGACGGCACAGAAACTCTCTGTGTTAACAGGGTCGGCAGCACGAGTGTGACTCCCCTGGTGTTGCACACGTCCATAGGCCACGGTAAACACTTACCTTCAGTTACTGCTTGTCTGCCACCTCAGTTGGATAAAAAAAGACTGGCGGCCCGGGTCTAGGCTTTGCCCGAGAATAAATTCGTAACAGAATTACCTGAAAAAAATTACGAAGACAGATCTACACATCTCCATTACAAGACAAGATGACCATTTCTTTTTAGGTAACTGGTTACAAAACACGGTTACGATGGTGGCCTAAAGGGTATGTTTAGCGTTTAAATGAATCAGTTAGTCAGTCGGGACAAATAAGTTTATAATAATGTAAATTCCTAGGTAGAAACCTACCTTTAACCTAAACATACCTATAAAAAACCTTAATTTATTCAAACGGATCGTCTGTAAGTACGTCTAATCTATGCGCAACGCGACACTCTCTGGCTGTCAACCTTGAACGGCGAGCGCCAATTATCTTCCGAGTTTATTGTCCCGTTTGATACCCACTGTCTAATGCCAGTACCGAGATGTCCCTTTTATAGCCCCCAACATAGGTGGATGGTGCATACTAAAACCCTCTTTTTATTGTGAAGATATTCTGGGAAATTAAAACGTAAATGCTATTTTAGTTGCCTTTGTGTAAATTTGATTTTGAGTCATAATTTGTTTTCATAATAAACCTATTTAGGGAGTGTTTAGAGATTATAATGACAGACATGATTTCTATTAAAGACATTAAAAGCAGAATGAATAAATTCGAAAATAATATTTCTATGCTTTTTTTTTTAAAATTTTCCTCATATATTTATTTCTTAACCCCCTGAAGGCAATTTAGTGACCATTTTTTAGGGTTCCATAGCCAAATGGCAAAAAACGGGACCCTTATAGATTCGTCATGTCTGTCTGTCTGTCCGTCCGTATGTCACAGCCACTTTTTTCCGAAACTAAAAGAACTATACTGTTGAAACTTGGTAAGTAGAGTTATTCTGTGAACCGCATTAAGATTTTCACACAAAAATAGAAAAAAAACAATAACAAACCCGTACGTGTGGTTTTATCTATGAATAGGCCTTCAAAAATGATATTGAGGTTTCTAATATCATTTTTTTCTAAACTGAATATTTTGCGCGAGAGACACTTCCAAAGTGGTAAAATGTGTTCGCCCCTCCCTGTAACTTCTATAATAAGAGAAAGATAAAACTAAAAAAATATATGATGTACATTACCATGCAAACTTCCACCGAAAATTGGTTTGAACGTGATCTAGTAAATAGTTTTTTTTTTTAAATACGTAACCGCATAAATCGTAAACCTCAACGGACGGAACCCTTCATAGGTGACTCCGACTCGCACTTGGCCGCTTTTTTGAATGATTGATATTCATAATTGTGCTTGGTGTAGGTGGCGGTGAAATCGCGTCATTATTATTTTTTAACTTTTTCACGGTAGGGCAAAAGTAAGCCTCTGTATGTATAACCTGGGCCTGAGAGAAGCAGGCCACGGGGGCGCGCGCATCGTGGCACGATGCGCGCCTCCCCTTACCGGGGGTGAGTCGAGGACCGCGTGGTCCCCTCTCCCCGAGGAGGCCCAGACCGAGAGTGATGGCCCTGGGTCAGCCGGGATGCGAGGGATATCTCGCCTGACAACCTCACCTACATCACATACGACCCACAGACGGTGTGCGAGTTTTTTTTTCGGTTCGTGTCCGACATAACCTCCTCCTCCGGCTCTGGAGAGGGGGGGGGGGGTATCCATGGGGATTTCCCGCACATAAAAAAAAAACTATAACCTAGATAAAAAAAAAACACAAAATAATGAAGATTGACAAAAAAATATTATTGAACTGCTATTGGGTGAGATACCTTCAAATTGTTAAGTTTTATCATATTTTCCGTATTCCCGAAAAAAAAATATAAGCAAACATATAATAGGTAATCATCGTACATAAAACCTTCAATTAGTAAATAAATCACAAAATATAATGAGTTCGGCGCGCACCTCTCCATAATGAAATTGTGTAACGAGTTATAAGCCCATAATTAACTGCCGTAGAGCTACGAAATTCAGATGCGGTGGTTTTACACCTAGATTTTTTTTAATTAGTCTTAAGTAAGCGATTATATCATATATTATTATTTTGGCATGAGTGAACTGATTCAACCAGGAAGTACTATCACTGCCTTTAATATAGAATGCTAGTATTCAACAGTATGCTGTGATCTTTCCGGGATTCCGTCCCCGGGTGTTTGAAGCAAGATATCCCTTTTGCTTAAAACGCCCGAAGGCACCACCTGGCCCAGGGTCAACCGGTGTGCGAGAAAAATTTACACGCCGGTAATTGAGACCCGAGTTGGTATGCCGTTTTAGCCGGTTGTAGTCCAATTCAAGAACAACCCCCAATAGCCGATAGTGTCAGTAAACATTAGGAGTAAGTACGTAATGTTATAATTATGACATTTTTTTTTTTTTATAAATAGGACACGTCAATTTGACTTTACCTCGCCTGATGGTAAGCTGAAGGTAAAGTCTCAAGAAAGAGGGCCACCATTATATACACGTGCCATGTTAACAATGGGGGCACTCAGCTTGACGGCCTCATCAGATGCTTTTTCACGCCCCGCTTAAAGGACCCGGGACTGTAGGAAGAGGGAAACACGTGAGCTGGCAAGGAATTCCAGGACTTAATGGTGCGACAAAGGAAAGAGTCACCGAACCGCTTGGTTCTTGAAGGAATGTTCTGCATGTCATAATTATGACATGCCATAGCGTACTTACTCCTAATGTTCATAATAAAATTACTGAACAGCACCCAATATGAAAGTTATCTCATATGTTTCTTAATTAGCATTGATGTCAATACATTTGCATGGAGATACTATTTATTATTCACAATATGAACCCAATTAATAAAGGGTTGTCATAATTAGTCTGGCGTGCTAATTACTCAGCGGCCACAAAGCTGCGCACCATCAGCTTTACAGGAGTGATAGACATCATTCTGGTGAAGATGGAGTGAGTTGGCGCGTGATAGTATTATATTTTCCAGTGGTTTATCTACTTTATTTAATATTTTTATGATATTTCTTGAAATAATTTTGAAATTTTGACGTGCATGTGTGCTTTTTATGTGCCTAAACTGAATAAATGAAATTTATTCTTTGACTAGCTGTTAGCCGCAGCTCCGCCCTTTGACTGGATGTCGGTTATCGCTTAGTGTTGAGTCAATATAGTAGCTTTATGCATGCAAAGACTCAGCCCGATCGGTTTAAAATTAACAAAATTTCATACAAACTTTCATCCCATATTTTATCCCCTTGGGGGTGGAATTAATCAAAATCCTTTCTTAGCGGATGCCTACGTCATTACATCTACCTGCGTGCCAAATTTCAACCCGATCCGTCCAGTGGTTTGGGCTGTGCGTTGATTAATCACTATGGCAGTCAGTCAATCAACCTTTGCGTTATTATATTTAGATTGTAGGTAGGTACCTAAGATTGAGTATTTAATGATACTTATTATTTGAGTATCGTCGGCTTCATATCTTAATACCTGAAGAAGACTAAGACTAAAAAAACAATCAGAACTCATCTGATGATATACCTCACGTACGACACGTCTTTCGCCCTTTCCCAATTTGCCTTATATTGGCTTTTGTGGGAGCGACTGCCGTCTGACCACTCAACGCTCAAAGCCGAGACCAGAGTCTAGTCCGCCAATCACCAAAGAGACCAGAGTCTAGTTCGCTAATCACCAAACAGACCAGAGTCTAGTCCGCTAATCTCCAAATGTACTTACCCACCGGCTAGCAAGTGTGGTTGGCTAGGTTCCCCACGTACAACCTAGATCATTCTATGACAGGTTACAAACAAATACCTAAAAAACTGCAAAAAAAATCTTACATAACCTCTGAAGTGTGGTTTTTTAATCTATCAACACGTTTTCCGTCTCAAACGACAGTCCCCCATTCAAAAGGTAGGAACAAATCAACACACCGGAAAAGTTCTCCTTTATATTTAAAACAAAGGAGGCTAGGTGCACAATAGGAATTGTCGCCTCAATCTGTCGGGCTGTCAGTGTCACCTGTCAGATGTCAGTGCAGTCAGGTGTCAGGGGTGTCAGCCGCGGATTGTGGCGACACCTCGGACCGCCCGCGGACACACCTGGGTGTTGCTAGCATATTGGAGGGTTAGGTTTCAGCGATGTTTTTTAGAATTTTTATAAATAGAATGCGGAATTGTACTGTGGAGGTGGATAGTGTTATTGTCTAACCATGTCTGAATGATTGAATAACTAACAATCGTATGAAATGTCCAACTTATAATTTTAATAACTTATTATTGATACCTTTTTTAATTACCTTTAATAATTCTAATCAAAATTCTAGTACGCCTAAGTCGAATTATAAACGAGAAACAAAATTACGAAATAAGTTAACATTTAAGATAAAGAGCCTCTGTGGCGTGGCGGTAGTGAACGCGTCCGCTACACCGGAGCCGCGGGTTCGATCCCCGCTTAGTGCAAATATTTGTATGCATGATAATAGGTTAGGTTGCCTGGCAGTAATTGCGTAAGGCAACGCTTTGTACTGCTATTATGTTATTTACTTCTGTGGCAAGAATATTGTCATTGGCGAACAATAAAATATATGATAAATGAATAAATTTGCATTGGTCTGGCCGTGCCTCTCTGAGCACGTTAAGCCATTGGTTAGGATTGCCATTCAAGCATATATGGCTACCGTTATAAAGGGGAAACTGGTGAAATGTCCCATACAGGAGGGCTGATCACCCATCTGGTCAACGTCGCCCCCACTGGCCGTAGCGGTAGTAGCATAAAAATAATGCGTCAAAAAAAGAAAAGCTTTTAACAAAATATACAATAAAATATAAAACTTCAGTTTTATCGCGACCATAATGGCATTCCTGGCATAATTGCAAAGTACATTACTTTCACAATATCCATGTTGTATGTGCCGTGAAACAGCTGTGTAGATCCGTCAGATTACCTGAGAAATATTGCTTATTTTGAAAAAAGTAACGAGCTCACACCGTGTGCCAAAAATGTTTGGCACTCCTGAAGAAAGGTGTTTACTGCTGAAATAATAGTGTTGCATGTTTCAAAATTATTACGGATTTATATTCGATGACAGTAATGGTTGAATAAAAAAGTTTCGAATGTAATTTTAACAATACCATTTGGATGGTATTTAAATGTTTCTATTTTTAACATTTTTTTTAGTTGCACACGATAGATTTTACTTGTATTTAAGTGTGTTTATTTGTGACACGCGATATTTTTTTAGAATAAAAAATAAAGGCTTTAAGTACCTAATAGATTAATGTTTTATGGAAATAATATTCAGTATAATATTTAAAATTTAGTTTCATTTCAATGTTGGCGTTAACATCCGAGCGATAATATCAAAATAAAAAAGTAGAATATACTGCTTCCGGGCTGATTGGCCGTGGTCGATGTGAAACTTGCGTTCCAGACGTTTCGTCGATCACTGCGGTCGACATCTTCAGTGGCGCAGGGCCGGGTGACGACAACGCCGAGGCAAGGTCTCCGAAGTTGTCGTCGCCCGGCCCTATATATATTCTACATGCAACGCCGGCCATGAAAGCCTGAAGTCTTATAAAATAATGTTTACATATACTTAAGTACATATTTTACCTACAAATATTTAGGTAATTGCTTTGACTTAAAGTTTACAAAGTTAATCGAATGACCATGTTTCGATGTTCAGTTGTATTTTATGAGTTATTAGTAGAGAGTTATTGTCCTACCTACTGATACAGTTGGCATGTCGCCAATTGGTTCAAATAAGTTAGTTGAATGATAAAGCCAAGGTTCTCCGACTTTTTTTATAAATTTTATACTATGCAGGAATAATCATAGTCAGTAGTATTATTTGTTATTGACGTCAATAATAATTCTACTGAAGCTAAGTTTACCAACGCTTCCAAGACGCTGGTGGAGAAGAAACGGCACCTTAAACTCCACTGCGGCATTTTTGAAGATATCAATTTCAAACGATTATTTAGAAATTGATACTTCCCAAATACAGCCTATCCATTTATGCAGACACGGAAGATGAGGACATAGATAAATTTATATCAAATCAAAAATAACATCACATTTTGAAAGACACAAATTCATTTTATATTCAGATACTTTGCCCAAGGTATCTCAAGTCCCCTGTGCACGATATTTTTTATCGCCGGCTCCAATTTTGCCGGTAAATTGCAATCCGATAGGCAGAAGGCAGGTTGCGAGGCAAGGCAATTAGGATACCATTACATCTGTGCTTATTTATATCCACCAGCCACCGCCGCGTAGGGTGCGCGTAGGTGGATTAAATTGCATGGTTTCAGATTAAGGAAAAATATTGCAAATAATGGCGCGTGGGCTGGGCTTTAAAAATATTGAGGACAGATAATGATTTATATTTAACTCGAATGTATTGAGATCTATAATATGCATATAATGTCATTATTCTCATCATAGCATTAGTCCGTCTCATTCAAAGCTTGTATTTACACCACAAGTTCGCATCTCATTGTTTTGCTTGTTTTTATTTTCCTTAGCTTTCTCAAATAATTTAACCCCTTCAACGTTCAAAGCGAAGGCTCGTCAATTAGTAGGTGTATAATACAATGCATTTTTATTTATTACTAGGTGTTGCCCGCGGCTCCGCCCGCGTGGGTGACGGTTATCGCTTAGTGTTGAGTCAACGCTATTTTTCTGAATAAAAGTAGCCTAAGTTACTTCTTATTACACCAGCTACTTGCTAATAAAAGTCCAGTCAAAATTGGTACTGCCATTTAAGAGATTACTCGGAACAAACATACAGACAGACAGACAAAAATTGTAGAAAATGTTATTTTGATGTTTGTGTACCGTATTATATTCATATGCATGTAGTAAAAAAACGGTTAATTCAATATTACAAACAGAGACTCCAATTTTATTTATATGTGTAAAGTAGAGATTTATTTATTTATTTTATTTCAATTTTTGAGGCATGGAAGACTTACAGCTAATTACACAGGTTTAAATAATAAGTTTAACATAGGTCAGCCAATTATAAGTCCTCGCTTAAAGACATAGAAAACTAAAATAGAAATAGATAAAGATGTATAGATATACTATACCAAAGCAACCATATGAATCTATGTCAAATCTCCCTCTTATCCAAATAAGTAATACAAAAAACTAATTACTACGTTTTTGGCTTGCCCGGCGCTAGAACTATCAAGTCGAACAGGTTGTCCAACTATAAATAATTCGGGCCTGAGGGTGAAGGGTGGAGCAGCTCGTCACCCTAGCAGAAGCCGGCCACGGCGGCGGCGCGTATCGTGGGCCGATGATACCGGGGGCGAGTTGGGGACCCGATGGTCCCCCGTGCCGAAGAGGGCCAAACTGAGACCAATGGCCCTGGGTCAGCCGGGGTGCGAGGGATATGTCGCGAGAAAACCTCACATTCGGCCTAGCACATCGACCCACAGACGGCGTGTGGTTTAGTCGGTTCGAGTCCGACATAACCTCCCCCTTCGGCTCCGGAGGAGGGGGGGGGATATATCCGTGGGTATTTATTCCCGCACGTAAAAAAAACCAAGCATAAGGTAACTGACCAAACTTATTACTAAACTTATATACCGATCAACCTTTTACATGCTTTCTATTACTTGTGTTATGCAAAGAAATGATTTGATTTGAATCTACATAACAAAAAACTCAACAGAAGGACCAACTCGACCGACCTCGTACCTACCTACTTGAGTCAATAACTTCACAATAAATGTTTCAGCTGTTTCTAATATTGGAACAACACAATCAGACCACGTTCGCTTGTTACCTCAACATTTACAATATACGACCTATCATTTAAAACGTCAGCACTCTTCTAAACAACATCATATTATTATAAACTAAAAAGCGGCCAAGTGCGAGTCGGACTCGCCCATGAAGGGTTCCGTAGCAGCAAGTAGGTAAATTGCAGTTTACGATTTATGACGTATTAAATAAAACTACTTACTTCCACCCAAAATTGGTTTGAACGTGATCTAGTCACGTTCAAACCAATTTTCGGTGGAAGTTTGCATGGTAATGTATATCATATATTTTTTTTAGTTTTATCATTCTCTTATTTTAGAAGTTACAGGGGGCACACATTGTCTCTCTTGCAAACTATTCAGTTTAGAAAAAAATGATATTAGAAACCTCAATATCATTTTTGAAGACCTACCCATAGATAACCCCACACGTATATTACACGTATGGGTTTGATGAAAAAAAAAATTCGAGTTTCAGTTATATAAATGTAATTTATATAACTATAATTTTATGAGTTTCAGTTAAATAAATATTATTGCTCTTTTTTCTATTTTTGTGTGAAAATCTTAATGCGGTTCACAGAATACATCTACTTACCAAGTTCCAACAGTATAGTTCTTATAGTTTCGGAAAAAGTGGCTGTGACATACAGACGTGACGAATCTATAAGGGTTCCGTTTTTTGCCATTTGGCTACGGAACCCTAAAAACGAATGAAATTCGTCATAAAACCGTCAATACGTTATAACACCTGTAAGTTTAACTCAATAATTTCTAAGATGTAATTCCACAGAAATTTATAGACAAATGAATGGCGGTCACAATTCTTGAAAGAAAAGACAATGTCTAAAGGTGCCAAGTCTAAAATAGTGAGGTGCGTCCACGAGTCCACGCCAAGGTATTCTGTCAGAGATACCTTTCAATGAGATGTCTTTTGTTTAGTCGGTTTGGCAAATGGCGCCTACCAACGGACTAGTGATGTGGTTAGCGGGTTTGTCGATAAAACCTATATTTATAATTAAATGAACTCAAATAGTGATGTTTTGTGATTATGCTACTTGCGTATTTCTTTTACGTATGTTACTCGTTTACCCTATAACTATTTCCAAAATTTTGGCGTAGAGATAGTTTATATCCTGATATAGCTTAAATCATGGTATCGATTTTGTCAAATGTTGTGAAGCAATTGCGGAACAATTTTGAATATTTTATCTAACTTAAGTTATAGTAATATCTGCACATGTCAATAGACTTGTACCTACATAATATAAATTAAATAATATGTAACTTAAGATTTTTCTCTACAGATAAGTTCTCGCTATTTAAGTAATTTGGTTAAATATAACACTTTTAGACAAGATTTAAAATTTTATTCATCACTAGACAAAAGAAATCTAAAAAAATGTATAATTATTACAAACAAGAAGTACTGATTGAAGTACCATTAATTTTATCGATAGTGTTCCCCTAATCCCTCCATCCCTAGTTCCTAATGAGCACCCATCCAGGTGAGACGTCCACACATCATTACACGTCGTTACCCTCCGGATTTCCGCCACACTACATTTCAAACACGGTGTAACACGCCGCCAGATACACGTTGAAAAAGATACACAAATACATACAAATTAACACACTGTTGCAAATATTGCACTACACGCTTACACAATAGGTAGATGTGTAGGTATACAACACTGACCGGCAAAAGAAGATCAAAATATTGTAACGTTTATGAGTGTTGCAACTACTTTCTTTTGCAGTTCTTGCAATATTTTTAAGAGTATTTTATCTAAACATGTTTGAAATGTAAATAGGTATATTCGTTACCTACGTTTCCGGTAGTAACTTATTGAAATACCTACTCTAACTTACATAACTAAGGTTACTTATTTTATTATAAAGTTTTGTATATCAGTACTTATTGTTTATTCAGACGAGAGACATATGTAGATTCGTCCACATTTATATTCTTAAGGATATAACTATTATAAGTTGACGTCTTAAAAAATGCCGCAGTGGAGTTTGTTGCGCCGTTTCTTCTCCACCAGCGCCTTGGAAGCGGTGGTAAACTTAGGTTAAGTAGAATTTATTGACGTCAATAAGAAACAACCATGTTGTACCAGATTGAATAAAAATCTTTGACTTTGACTATAGAAAGTAAAGCTTAAGAGGCATTCTACTTCCTACTAATATATGCAATTTTTTTTTTTTTGATGTGAAAACTTCTTTAGCGGGGTTTGTTAAAATGTTAAGGAAGCGTCAGGATTAGTTGACCTTTGAACCGTAACCGACGACTGACGTCATACAAGATTGGTACAGACTATCTATTTTGCAATTTACAACAGATAGCGTCGTAGCTTAAACGGTAAGCACTTCGACTGTAAGTCCTTATAGTTTCAGATAGTATCGGGTTCAAACCACCTGGCCTTCAGGGATTTTGTGTGATTGTTTTTTCTTATTATAATTTATTACTTTTGGTGATTACTTTTTCTTTTTGTAATTTATTACTTTTTATGATTATTTTTTCTTTCTGTAATTTATTATTTTTTGTGATTATTTTTTCTTTTCATAATTTATTAATTTCTTCTGACAGAAAATTAGCAGAAAATAAGTGATAGGTTCTATGATTAGCGCTATATTATAGGTATGGTATGGTATGTTCTTTTTTATCTTTTTCTATGTATATAACGAAGAAAGAAAAAAAAGAAAATGTTTTCACTTCTGCCGGCACTCCCAGAGTGCAACCCGTCTTTTTTTTAAAAGCTTACTAGCAGCCGACACTGCTATTATCCCCGTTAACCCCCCTAGCTAAGTTAAATTGCTTGTGTTAGGAGTGGGTTCACGCCGGTAGTGTAATGGCCAGGATTTGAAACTGCGACCTTTCGATTGCAAGTCCGACACTCTACCACTAGGCTACCGTCGCTATAAATTTCACTGCAACACTGTCGCTATAATGTGAAGATGTTATATGTTTGTTACTCAATCACGTTCTAACGGCTGAACTGAACTTATGATTACAGTTTGGAAAACAACATAGATTACTGCTTATCTCGGGAATGGTTCCAATGGGTCGCGAGAACGGGGTCGAAATTTTATTCGTTTAGCATAAAATATTGTGATCCAAAGGTAATTTACTCCTTTTTACAAGCTTTTATTTAACTTGCAATGTATGTTTGTTCGGGTGGAATCTTACAACTCAATTTTAAGGCACTTGCCCTCAACCGATTGAGCTGAAATTTAGTATGCACGTTCAGTTCGGATGACAATGCAAGAAAAAAAAAAAAATATTGTTTTTAAAAAGGTTTTTTAATAGTTTATTTGACTTCGGTTTAACAAAACCAGTTTATCGACATCCCCCACATTCTATGCTTATAACTACTGTTCTGTATAAATAAGATAACTGTCATGTCAGAAAAAGAAACAAAAAAGATTCAATGACAAAAATAAAAACCTCATTTTGTTGTAGCCGGCATTACACATTACAGATAGCAACAAAAGGAGTTCCACCTACACAGGTGTAACTCCGCCTCACGATCGATAGGACAGGTGCACTGTTCCCTGATTGGCTGATAGGCTACGCGAGACAGGTGTCTTACCTATCGACCAATCGGAATGAAGTCTTCTCAGGTGCACGCAAAGGTGGTATCTATTTACTTTGTATGGTATGAGGCCCATCTTAGAGGTTTCTGTTATTGGACGAAGTTTGTTGGTCTTTTTGAGGTCGGTTGTAGATACTATTGGAAGTGAGTCAACTGTTATAATGGTTGAAAGAAGTGCGGCAATTCGATTTCATTTATTTTTGTTTTATGTATTTGTGTAATGAAATAAATTGAAAAATAGTTATGTTGTTGCTTAGTGCTAATATGAAGTTCAAAATCGAGGATTCCATGAGGAGAAGATAACTTACATACAAATGCACACTTAGGTATAGTAAGAATTAAAATCACATCCACAGCCAGTTGACAGACATATAATTTCTATAACTAGACCACAAAAAAATAAAATTGGGACCAGATAAGTAAACGAAGAAAAAACAATTTCGAAAATGGCAAAAATAATATCTGTACCCCTGGTGGGACTCGAACCCACAATCCCCGGCTTAGGAGGCCGATGCCTTATCCATTAGGCCACAGGGGCTGTACAACACAAAGCGATATTAATTACTCCTTTCGCTGTAAGAATTTTGCATTGTTTTGAATTGAGCAAAGTGCATGCATGAATGCCAAGACAAAATACAAGTTTTACATTAAGAATTCATGCATCGGCGAAGGTTGAAAGGCAAAAAGTGTAAGTGACTTCGAATATTATTTGGTTATTTCTATCCAAACAGCTAACACTGTTACTGGTTGGTAAAAAATTCTCGATATATTACAGGAGTTGCTTGAGGCTTTAAACTTCAACCACGAACATGGCACTCTGTGCCTAATTTTATCCTAACTGTTCAAACTGTTTTGTCAGAAACGAGTAACAAAGATTCATTCATCCATCTATCTATCCATCCAAATAATAACAAATACGAATAGGTAGGTACCTATCTAAATAAAATCGACATGAGCATATTTTTTAATTCGAAAAATCAATTCAATCGCTCACAGATGCCAACAGAAAAAAGGGAGCTAAGAATTCATTTAA
Source organism: Eilema caniola (assembly GCA_949126895.1). Taxonomy (NCBI): domain Eukaryota; kingdom Metazoa; phylum Arthropoda; class Insecta; order Lepidoptera; family Erebidae; genus Eilema; species Eilema caniola. Next base: position 1,112,985 of record OX421471.1, on the reverse strand, counting down.
TTTGCTTATAATAGGCAGACAATTCGATTCACCCCTACAAGGTGAACACGTGTCAATCAGGGTGGGACCCTCAGACGCACATTTATCAGCCAAGCAATTGAGTTCTTATTCACCAGGAGCTCGAATTTATATGGTAATGGTAACTCTCTGGGGGACTGACGTTTTTGGTTTAGTCAAGATTTTTGTTATAGATTATGTTGTAGTCAATATATTGACTTAAAGAAGGACGTACTGTCAGTGAATAATGTTTATATTAGTATGTGTAGGTTTGATCCTTTATGGTGACCTTGAGCCGTAAAGTCTAGATTAATTTTGATGATATGTTAACTGACTAGTAAATCTTGAGAGTATCACTGTAGACATGACGACATTTAACAGATGAATGAAAAGTAATGAAATAATAATGTGACCTTGGTAGATATGCGTATAATACCCATTTCTCTATTTTTTATTAAAACAGCTAAATCAATTGATGGATTTTTTTTGTTATAGACCAATACTTTACCTGTTAGCACACAAGCAATAATTCACGGAAAATTTATAAACAGAATAGACTGGACAAGTTTAATTCTTGAAACCATTTTTTGGGTTACGGTAAATAAATATTGTCTGTCGAATAAATTATAACGTTCAGAAAATCGAAATTGTTTCGTTCCGAAATCATGCCAATGGCCTCATTATAATTGACCCAAATGCTACAGTATTGAAATATATACCTACATTTTAAAACAACATCGTTCGAAATGTTCAGATTTCTTATCGTTGTTGATTTTTGTTTCAATAAGGTGAACTCGACATTTGTCTGTTTGTACGACTATTTTTTTTACAATTCATTTATTTACAATCTGTACCTGACTCTTTGAGTCTTAGGTAGGTACCAAATCATCATCACACCATCCGGCTTGCATCTGAACTCTAGATCTCGCTGTTCACTCTATTACTATTTTTCTTGATTAGGGTTGTCTGTGCTCTTGCTGGAACGTCTGTCATCTAACTTCCCACCCCTGAGAGGAAAGACTACACCATAATAAGGTTGTGTCCTATTTTCTTTTATTATCTTAAACTATACATTACAATAATATAATAAACTGCTTAAGTGAAATATTCTTATGACAAAAAGATTTAAAAATATTTGATTTTGAAAATTCAATTTCTCGAGCCGCCCGAAAACGCTCCATCTAAAATCGAAGCACACTGTGTGATGTCACAGCGTACCGGCGCGTACTCGTAGTACAAATGTATGGAGTGCAAGAGGATATGGCATTTATCTCAGTATACGTTGCGTTTACACATGTACAATCAGTAATAAGGTTTTTTTGAAATTTTATAAGGAATCTAAAAAGTAACAAATTTTGCCTTATTTCTATTGTTTATATTTTTAACCGATTTTGGGAATTAAAAATTATGAAAAACCAAAGTTTCAGTATTATTACGCAATATCCTAGTTTACTATGCATAATTTATGAGAAAAAAATATGACATAAAGCAGTATTGATGACGATCCGTTGACTCAGGACACAATCCTATTCGTTAACCAGGTAGCAGGTGAGATTTAATTGAGCCTTCATACACCAATATTAGAGAAAACAGACGACAAAATCAACTGAGTTATTGTTTTTTAAATTAACATTTCCAACGGCTTTTTCTTAAATCTAGGCCAAAACGCCAAGACTTTTTTCTTTGTTACAAAAAGAGGACAATATATTTATACGAGCCGCATAATTCAGTATGATTAGACACGGTCAATCATAATAATGACTAGATTCTTTACAAGTAATTGCTGTAGAAATGAAAATTCTGGGTACGCTTATTAGAGTCTTGATGCTGAGTAATTAAAGCTGACATAAAAGATCAGAGGACAGGAGTGGAAGACCGGTTTCCCTCGATAATAAAAGTAGATGAACAGCTGAAAGACAATATTTCAAGTTAAGTAACGAGTAATGAGTCGTAAATAAAAAAGTTTAAAATATAAATAAGAAAGATAGTAGATATGACTGATGACATGGGATAGGATAAAGCAAACCAAGGAAGCTCTTATTCGAAAGGTTTATTAGTGGCCACTAAGGAGTTGCACTAACCACATTCTTGTTCCAATATGAGATCAGATTGGGTGTCATCCTTACATAATCACGCTAAATTGTGGTACATTTCAGCATCATCCGAGCGAGCGACAATTCGTTTGCATCCAAAGTACGTACTTTATAAATCTTTGCTTACGGTAGCAACTGCTGTCAGACTCTAACATCCCGGGTTTTGAAGTCTTATTCGTCACTCAGCATGCAAGTCCCGAAGAAGAATGCGAAACTCTTTAAATTCCTACGTCATACTCAAAAATTGTTTTCTTTTTCTTTTATATTTAGCCCGTCAATTGACTACACCCCACTGGTAAAATCCAGATATAAGGACCACTATTCCAGATGTTGAAAAACCCAAAATAGTGGGCCCTACCTTGACGGTCTTGACAGATGTTTTTCACGCCCCGCTTGAAGAACCCGAGATCGTAAGAAGAGGTGAACTAGAACAGAGTTTATTGAACTAACGAACTAAAACAGGTAATAATACCGAGAACATACATTTTGATAGCAGTAAAACTAATTCGCAATAATCCAAGTCCAGGAATAAGCAAGTACATCATCGCCACAAGTGGTACATTTTCCACGAATACACCAGACACACCTGTAAGTTATTCATTTAATTGGAGCATGTCTTGTTAATTCTTGCGGCGACGTGGTTTATAATTAAACAAGTTTTCCTTATACCATTGTCTATGGTTATTTTTGGACGCGACACATATGCGCGACTATGACGGTCAACGTTAAGGACCAAATCCACTTCAGCGTAATCGTATAACTATTTTAAACGTGAATGTTTGGATGTTTGTTCATTTGATACTAAAGCTGATAGAAATGGAAAAACGGATTTAGCTAAAATTAAGCACTCAGATAGGTAATGGCCTGAATTAAGGACTTTATCATATACTTTTGGTTGCTTTTGATCTCAGGCTGCACATGTGAGCCGGTCCTGTAGGTACTGAGCATAAAAATGAAGTAAGTATCTGTGAAAGATTAGCCGGGGTGCTCGAGGAGGCCGGGGAACTTACACTGCAGCCATTTGAGACCCTAGATGGCGTGCAGTTTAAATCGGCTCGAGCCCAACATAACTGCCCCATGACCACCGGGCACAAATAGTGCAAAAAGGAGTAATTTTCTATTTCAAAAATGATAAGTATCTATTTGACCATTGGAATTGACATGATTCAGTTCCATTTTTGGTGGTGTTGGTGATGATAACCATTGTGTCTCATCATCATCATCTTAAATTGAAGCCCGGTTGCAGCCAAGACCTTTACTTCAGATTACAGAGTTCGTTTTCCGGCTTTTACTTCTCTACTACACACGGTCTTTAACTTACCATCAAATGAGGTAAAATCATATTGACCTCCATGACTTATCATTCTTAATAATCACGTACGCTACAGAAATTCGTATGACAACCGGGGAACAACGGCTTAACGTTATGTCTGAGCTCGTTGTAAATTTTATTCGTTATGGCTCAGAGCTGTGAATACACTTAAGTATAATAAAATTATTATACCTATTATTATTATATTTACTACTATTATTATACCTAAGTGTAATCACACCTTACGTTCACAACATCTATTTCTGAGTTGATTTACACAGACACTTGTATTCAACGGGCGCCTCCAGCCACGAATTAATTGTTTATCCTTTTTTTAATCTACAGATGTTATACCCATTATAAAACATTACTTTTATGATGGTAATAAAGTGAATCACGTAAATAGACAATACCCTTTCGATAAAATATGATGTTTCTGGCAATTTTTTCTTTGTGTTAGTTTTTTTAGGAAATTGCTTAAAGAGGTATTTATACGTTTAAGAGTGTTAACGAAGTCCAGCTGAACCTGGATATCAGTTGGAAGAAAAATTCAGAAATATCTTGTGTTAATCTCTACAGCAAAAAGGTAATCATGAAACCTTTGATTGTAGATTCGTGTTTCAATCATCTACCAGGTGATTCGGGAATAGCAGATAGGTGACAATACTTAACTTTTTATTAATCAGGATGAATGAATTAATGAATGAATGAAAATCTTTTTATTGTATGGTACACAAAGACAGAAAGAACACATTACAATATAGTGGTAGGTAAAGTTTAGTAGCATATGATAATTGGCGGCCCTATCGCGCAAGGCAATCTCTTCCAGGCAACCATGGGATGGAGTTGAAGGAGAAAAAATAACCACTGCATTTTGAATCAAACTAGAGACAGAGAGTGACAGACCTCATTCTTCCTTTTTCCTTCCTTCCTTTTTCTTCTTCAATATTTCACCCCTTCACCCTTTCATCAATATTTACGGCTTTTTCTAACGTTCTCAGGCTACGAGGCGAAAGTCACGGGTGCAACCGTTTGTTACGATGATGCTGATGAATTACACCCTTATTAACAATAATGTTTAGAGAGTGTTATTCAGTATTATTGATATTCATTTCCTTTAAATTACTTTCTACATTATCAATCTTTTTTCTTTTACAAAGCATTATCAACATTCTACCAAAAATTGCGCGTAGGCGCAAATCTTTAGTATATCAATATGTTAGAATCTCTACAATCGTGGTATCTGTCCTTTATATTAATTATTTACGACTATGTTGTCACTTCGGATGACCACCATTACTCCTGCTTAACCCAATGTGACTGTTAATTTGCTACAATTCAGTTATCATTGAGATTATTTCGCCATTCGAGCTTATTTTTCATAGTTTAACTTTAGTTATTGCGATATTTCTGTCAAGAAAAGCTTACTATATGAAATGTTTGGTCGTATCTTAGATGTAATTTGTTTACTAGTAGTTAAAAATTGAGCAGAATTTCATGATAACTAACTTTTACATAAGACATGTCTAATACAGACCACACTGAGGACTTAGCGAGCACTTTGAGGCAATACGATTAAAAAAAAATTATGTAGTTGATTGAATTTGTTGAAACTTCTTGATGGAACTTCATTTTACTATTTTTATATATATTGAAACACACTTTACCAGTTCCACACAATTATATTTAATTTTGTCACTGTATAATGCTAATATTTGATTTTTTTGAATACGACATGTTTCGATTAACTCATCTTCAGGTAAACATATTTATTTTGAATGAGGGTACTTATTAAACTTCATGCTCTTGTTCAATTGAAGTGACCAAAGATATAAAGAAAAAGGCACTGGGTGTGCCTTAGTGACTACTTGAAATTATATGCTTACGTTTTAATAAATTTGAATGATTTGAATAACACAATTTTTAAATATGAGATTAGATGTCAAAATATTAAATTAAATGTCGAAACTTAGTTAAATATGTCAAAATTAAGGTGAATTGGTCAAATTGTACAAAATAATTCAATAATGGTAAGGGAGATAAATCTTTTTGTTCATTCAATATACCATTTAAATATGAGATTAGATGTCAAAATATTAAATTAAATGTCGAAAATTAGTTAAATATGTCAAAATTAAGGTGAATTGGTTAAAATTGTACAAAATAATTCAATAATGGTGAGGGAGATAAATCTTTTTGTTCATTCAATATACCATTAGGTTGCCTGTGCTTTAGTTTATTTACTTCCAGTGCCTCCAATGCATCCAGTTTCCTACCTTTACCACACGTGTGAGAAACACACAAACATGCAGCATTTCATGCATTCATTCAACGACTACTGAACATCCCAATGGATCAATGTGATTTCGAGAAGGAGCTTAAAACAATTATAGAAATAGCAGTCAATAACGGTTTTTATTGATTTTCATTAGTATGGATCATTTGAGATGTTTTAACGTAACTTGTAATGTACCTATAGTTTATATGGTTGGTGATTGGGGCAATAATTGCATCAGACCAAATTACACTGCACAGTAATACATAATAAATTATTTTATTTAACCGGAGCTTAGCTTACAATTAATTAAATTCTTGTTTGATTTGATGGCTTCGGTGTGTTGTGTGAAGAATGCAACTAAGTGTGTGACAGTAGGATGACAATTTTGACAGTATACTAAGTGTCAATCTGTTAGCGCGGGAGCATTGCAGTTGCTGACCAAGGAGCATAGAGTATGTCACGGACATAGAGTAAAATAGACAACATAGATAATTGTGCTCTTTGCACGTCCATGGTGTTGCTTAGGTGCCATCTGAAAACCAGCGCTGCGCAACTTTTAGTTGTGCAGCTTTATGCTGAGATGGTGACCTATTTGGCACTCACGCAAATGTTTAGTTTTAAGTTACTCTAATTCACTAGTTTAATTTTAAGTTTGTGAGTTGCTAAATAAATTTCTTTCTTTCTTTCTTTCTTTCTTTCTATATATTGAGGAAAAAACAAAAGAAAACTGTCACTAAACAAGTATATGCAGAACAACAGAAAGACAAAGAACCAATCACATGGGTTAAAGTTCCCTATATAGGTGCCAAATCCGAAAAAATCCGCAGAATCATAGATAACAAGAAAAGGAGGACGGCCTTTTATACGACACACTCACTAAAAAACCTTATATGCAATAATAAAAGTAAAACTAAAGCAAGAGAAAAAAGTGGAGTGTACAGCCTTACATGTGATAGTTGCAACAAGATCTACATAGGACAAACAGGAAGACGTTTTGACTACAGAATTAAAGAACACATAAGAAGCTGGAAAGGAAGTAAATCCAATTCTACGTTTGCAGATCACTTGATAAGCGAGAACCATCAATTTGACCCCAAGCATAATGTCAAGATATTACACACGTGTGGTAAAGGTAGGAAACTGGATGCATTGGAGGCACTGGAAGTAAATAAACTAAAGCACAGGCAACCTAATGGTATATTGAATGAACAAAAAGATTTATCTCCCTCACCATTATTGAATTATTTTGTACAATTTGACCAATTCACCTTAATTTTGACATATTTAACTAAGTTTCGACATTTAATTTAATATTTTGACATCTAATCTCATATTTAAATGGTATATTGAATGAACAAAAAGATTTATCTCCCTTACCATTATTGAATTATTTTGTACAATTTGACCAATTCACCTTAATTTTGACATATTTAACTAAGTTTCGACATTTAATTTAATATTTTGACATCTAATCTCATATTTAAAAATTGTGTTATTCAAATCATTCAAATTTATTAAAACGTAAGCATATAATTTCAAGTAGTCACTAAGGCACACCCAGTGCCTTTTTCTTTATATCTTTGGTCACTTCAATTGAACAAGAGCATGAAGTTTTAATAAGTACCCTCATTCAAAATAAATATGTTTACCTGAAGATGAGTTAATCGAAACATGTCGTATTCAAAAAAATCAAATATTAGCATTATACAGTGACAAAATTAAATATAATTGTGTGGAACTGGTAAAGTGTGTTTCAATATATATAAAAATAGAAAAAAAAATTAGCTTTTCGTAGTCCACTGCTGGACATAGGCGTCTCGCGATGTTGGGTGGCAGTAGGCTGTTTTCAAGCTAAGAAAAAAAAGTAATGAAAGATAAATAAGTGACAATTCCAGAAAATATTTTCAAAAGCGTACTAGTTTTAATACTGAAGCATGTTAACCTGTCTCTGGCATGTTTATCGGCTTCATCATTGAAGAAGACAGTCAATATCTCCTTACTACGAGTTAAAACTAACCTATCAAGGAAGACAGAACTTCATCCACAACGTTGTAACTGTAAACAGTTGTAAAACCTAACTTTTAAACTCTCGCGTTCGTTGATAAGATATCGGGAATTAACGCGATCATGGTATAGGTACATACATTTGATTGTCCGACGTTTCGACCAGGTTACACCGGCCGTGGTCACAGGCTGACTGGCTCAGCGGTGCACGCCCGCCGTCTTCGAATCCGTGAGGTAGTAGGTTCTTCGTCGTCAGGCAATCAAAGGTATGTTAGTACCTATACCATGATCGCGTTAATTCCCATCTTCTTAATTATATAGTCGTAAGATCTGCCGTGAATTACGTACATGTTTGTAAGTATAATCACTGTTTGCAAATAAAACATTTATTTATTATTTAATACCACGGATTAACTAATCCAGCTCAAGTTCGCATCAAATTAACTACAATATGTCTGCCAGGTCTGTTTTTAAGACGTCAAGCGTCCGTGTGAATTCAGGTGCGTTCATCGTTACTATTTCGCTAGCTATTAGATAAAAAAGTAGAATAATTACCCATAGTTAGGAGCGGAGCCAAATCATCACGATATATTTTCTTTATTTTAGTGGCATAGTGATGGTTTTCTAGTTATGCCAGTGAGAATTAGGTGCTGAAGAGCCTTATGGATTTTAGTGGGATTTGTAGTAGGTATGTAGGTATATATTTAAATATTTTATTTATTTAAATATTACCAGTGTTAGGTAACAGTGTTCAAATCTTATGTTTTGATAGAAATTTTGCACACAGAATACGTCTAAGAACTGAGCTTGTCAGACTACTTTTGCATATTTGCACTTGCACGCATTAACTCTAAAGCTTGTCTGCTATTTATCCTATCCATTACTCTATAGCCTGTAGTCCGCACGCTAACGCTTGTTCCTCCCAAGCAAGTGCGTCGTGAGTCTAAACCTCAACTTTAACTTGAGAGGAAAATATGCGACGGTATTTCTAGCGGTAATCGGGTACATACTCACTGATCCCCTAAAATTCATACCTGTACCCACTAGTCTTCTGAAATATTTCAGGCACCAACTCGTCGTCTACATACAGGTACAGCTATTTTGGACCCCATAAATTTTGGTGGTGTGAAACAATCTAATCTTTAGAACTAGATTCCAATGTACTTAAATCATAGTATTGTATAATCATACCTCCTCTGCAAGTATTTGATAATTTTTAATTTACACATTGCTACTATTTTCTAATTACGACAAATTAATAAAAGAAAGACCAACTAATCTCAATCTGTCTAACAGCTGTTCGTCTAACACGATATTGTCGCTTAGGAGCACTAAACATTGAGAAATCGTCTATTTTCAAAATAAATAGCCACGTTATTTAAAACTTTTAGCGGTTTAACTCACTTGTAGATAATGTCAAATATCTTTAAAGTAAATGAAAAAAAAAAGATTGGTATACGAAAATTACCTGCGCTAAATCACCCGCTGTGACAAGGACACATCATTCAGTTTGTCGGGTAGGTCGAAAATTGTTTGTGAAACGACGGTATTTCTAAGAAAATTCTATTCGTTACTTTTTATTGCAAGTGCAGGTTGATTGATGGCATAAAAACTCAAATGTCAGCTGTTGTCTCATTTTATAGTATTTACTATCCAAGCAAGTGATTAATCACTATTGTAAGATTGGCCGGCTATTATCTAGAAAAAAATCTAAAAGAACGAATATTTTGCACTGTTTAATGCGTAGGTGTGTAAACAGCAGTGAGTTCAAAATTAACATAATGTTATTTTAACACAACTGCTTAAAAAACGTAATTTTCAGCACACTTGCTATAATTTCACGCAATTACTTATTGTAATTTTACATAACAACTCCTGTAATCAAATCGTGACTATTTCATTGCTATAGTTCACAAGTGGGTAATAGATTTAAAAAAGAAATTGATTGAGTTGCTCTTTACTTCAAAAAAGTTTCGATACAAACAATGTCGTGTTCAATAATACAAATAAATTAATATACCTATTACTTGCTCATGTAAACTCAACTTAAACGTGTTTGATAAACAAAATTTCATTTAATTAATTAATTACTTTTATTTCATCTGTTAAAACATTGAATTACTCGTTTAGTTCGCGATAAATAAAAAACCTCTTTAAGTCTATGGCCGATCGAAATGCGCACGCGTAGTGAAATTAATGCGATTTTTAAATTATATATATTTTTTATTAACATGTCTACAGAGACGATATTCTTAGCAATCCATGGATTCTCCGTGCGGGTGCCGGGTCCATCGCGTTGCTGAGTTGGGAACTCGGGACAGTGCCTGGGACTTGCGACCCAAGTGTAGGTTTAGAAGGGGCCCCTTTTGTTGATGTACATCAACACTCACCTTCACTACCCAAGTTCCCCTCCCTGCCTAACCAAATTTGATACGAACCTACTAGTGCCGCTTTAGACATTCGTCCTAGTAATGAGCTTATTGTAGCTCTCGATAGGCCTAGATCTTTAAGTAGGTTATAGAGAGATTTAGCTGGTATACCTCTAGCTCCCACTTCTACTGCATACAAATTAACCACGTAACCGTTTTTGATTAATTCGTTTGTGAGATCGTAGTATTTATTTTTCTTAAGTGTGTGGTCCTTCGGTATATTTGTTTCCCACGGTACAGTAAGTTCCACAAGGACCACATATTTAGTCGTTTTCGAATAGAGAAATATGTCCGGTCTAGATGACGAAACCCCAACATCCTCCGGAATTTTATAGTGCTTTTCATACGTGTCGATTAGGAGAGTCCAATCTGGGGCAGTATCTAAGATTGAATAAGGTTTGTTCCTGGATTTTATGGATGAACCTTCAGACACAAAGTTGATATGACGTCTGTTAGTAGTCAATCCTTTTTGGGCTCTAGCTACTGCCAGACTCATTGCTTCGCGTATGATGAAAAGCACCTTATCGTGGCGGCGTGAGTATTGGCCTCTATCGAGAAGCACCCTACATCCTACTAATATGTGCCTAGCCGTCCCTATTGCCTCACCACACGTATAACATTGTTTTTCTGTGGCCTTCCCCCACCTTACCAGATTACTCTGGTCTGGAAGGGTCATCTGAAAGGCGTTAAGATAGAATTTTAACAGGGCCGGCGACCACTCATAGATCAAGGTGCGCCACTTTAAAGCCATCGGTATGCAGAACTCTCCCATTGTCAACCATTCGTTTTGGATTTCCAAATTCATCGCGTGCACTCGATATTTATCATTTTCGTCTTGCTTCAGAAAGGACCTAAGTATATCCTGGTCCCTTTTTGGCTCTCGTACTCCCAACCCCACTTTGTTCGACTGGGCTCCTATCATAAATCGTTTATGGAATATAAGTCTAGATTCAAGCTCGGACAAGTTATTATCTTTCGGGAGTGCCCTGACTGTGCCATCTTGGGATTTACCTAAGATGTGGGCTTTGGTAACTCTAAGGTGTTTATAGAGCTCCGATGGTTTCTTTAATTTCATCCCAAAATTATTCTGATCCCTAAATAAAGCAGAGGGATCAGCAGAGTGCGCTAGTCCAAGCCACGATTTTAGTGATTTTATGACAGTTGCATCTATTTTCGCGAGTAAGGTTTTGCCGAAATCGTATACCAGAAAAGGCCAAGTCAGACGTGATGTTAGGTAGTTGTCATATATCCAAGCTTTTTTGATATTATTCAGTTGTAGCTGATCTATCTTATTTAGGTCGTTTATAAACATATTGACAACTTCATCTAAGGATGGTGTGCGTCCTTGATGGTCTATCTTTCTCCCAAGAAATTTAAATGGGACCGATTCCGCGACTATGGAAACTGGTTTACCCCCTATGAAGAGTCCCGGGTCGTAGGAGGTAAATTTGGTGTCTCGTCTACCCAGACACAGACAGTGACACTTACTGGGCTTCGTTCTCAGTCCATTTGTCCACGAACAGAACTCATCGATTTCCTTTAATAGTTCCTGACATTGATTTGGATTACGCGTCAGTATTGCGAGGTCGTCAGCAAAAGCTAAGATGGACTCAGTGTATTTATTATTTAATTTAAACCGATAGCCCCATTTCTTTTCGTGACGTATTAATTTGGTGATTAAGATATTAATTACTATGTTAAATGCTATTGGTGACAGGCAGCATCCCTGAAACAGCCCAACATTATACCGTAGTGGTTCTGTGTGGTCTTTTTGGAAGCTTATAGCAAATTTTAGTTGTGAGTAATACGACGCGATTATCTCTATTACCACGGGTGGAAAGTTATACCATTGCAACGCGTATATCATAAGGTTATGTGGAATTGAGCCAAATGCGTTTTCTAGGTCTATCCAACATACCGTTATCTGTCTTTCGTATTTTCTGGCATCTTTTAAGCTTTCCGCTAACAGACTATTGTGTTCCAGACATCCAGAAATTCCGGGTAAAAATCCTTTCTGGTGGTTAGGTCCGAAATACCTATTGTTAATCATAAAATTACACATTTTTGTTTGTAGAATTGAGAAAAATATTTTTGAAATTGTGTTAGTTAGTGCTATCGGTCTAGTATCTTTAGGATGAGTCACTTCGTGTTTTTTTGGGATGAGAACAAAAACTGCTTCGCCAAATGCGACTGGTATATTCTTTTCTGACCAGATTTTACTGAATATATTTGTGAGATGTTTGCGAACTATTGGACATTTTTTATACACTATATATGGAACACCATCAGGGCCCGGAGCCGATTTAGATGATTTCTTTTTTATTTGTATCTCTAATTCCTCTATGGTAGGTGCATTCCCTTGGAATTGTACTAGAGGGTCATGGGGTCTTTGGGTTTCCGGTTGATTGTATGGTGTTCTACATTGAGATATTTCGTAGGTATTTTTGTAATGTTCGTAAGTTTGTTCCTTGGTCAATAGAAGTTTACCATTTTGGCTTTTGAAGATGTTTTTTGAATACTGAAAAGGGTTTTTATCAAAGTCTACTTCATGCCTTGCCCTATCGTAGCTATCGCGATTGTTTGCTATTTGTTGCGATATACCTTGTATTAGTTTCAGAATTGATCTTAATGCCCTAGACAGTTGATGACTAAGATGATAGTCGCCTAAGGCTTTGGCGTCTCGAAGTTTTTTCTTTAGTTCCCTTTTCTTTCTCCGCAGTTTAGTTTTAAAAGAATTTTCCTTAGTTTTAGGAGCATGGTAATTTGACGGTGGATAATGCTCACTAAAATACGTGTATATTGTATCTTGGAAAGTGTTTACTTGGCTATTTAGATCTTGTTTCTTGCCTGGATGTTCTAGCAGAATTGCCAAGTTTTCGTCATGAACTTTCCAGGTTGAGTTTTGAAGACTCGGAATGCTAAGACGCGTCCGGATGTTTATGGACTCCTGGTTTTTATAAATGGTAATGGTAATTATAAAGAAAATTATGAAGGTTGTACAACGTCCGATATTGACGTTATGGAAAGTTTACTGTCTGAAAACTGCAAGGGTAAGTATCTATTTAAGTATTATTTTATTCACATGAGTGTTGAAAAACATCGTATGATACAAGAGTGTAGTGACGATGATTAAGACCCTGACCTAACGGCTCGGATCTCAATAGTGTCTCAGCAGTAATCACCAACTTTATACACTTGGGTCATAATGTATCTACTGTTGAAAGTTGAAACTAAAGAGTAGAGAATATGTTTTTAGGATTAGTAACGGTATAAAGCTTTTCACCTTAACATAAATACCGGAAATACTTCCAATAAATAGGGTTATGAACATAATTAAAAATGATCCCCTAAAATTCATATCTGTACCCACTAGTCTTCTGAAATATTTCAGGCACCAACTCGTCCCCTGCTCTATTCCTTCATCCTTCTTTCCTCCAGAGTCTTTTGAATCAATATAGCGACAAAATTCACCCATTTAATTTATATTCAAGTTCTATTTATTCGCTCGCTCGCTAACTATTCAATCTAAGTCTGGCTACAAAATACTGGAGTACAATTCACTCATAAATTGCTAAATAATCCCGATTTTGTAAATACTAGACATGTTTATTTCTGTGAGTTTTTAGAAAGATTAAGCCCAGGCGTACCTCGAAATACGTCTGCCACAAGTGCCACAACACGTTCATGAGATTGGATTATTTAATGAAACATTGTTATTGCAAGAGACAAAAAACAACGGTGGCTAGATACAGAGTTGCGATCCAGAAACTAAGTTATTTTGGAAAGGACTTATAGCCTAACTTTTGGCCTATGTCCAGCAGTGGACTGCAGTGGGCTAATTGATTGATTGATTATAGCCGTGTTGATTCATTTCAACTCTTCCTGTGGGTGTTCTAGAAGGCGACTAAGGGATTTCGATCCGACAGTAAACTGCCGATGACTAAGTGCCGGCTTCACGGCAATAAGCTCACCCCCCTATTATGTGGGAAAAATCATAGTGGTGAAATATAGGTGTCAATACACCTCTGGCTACCACTGCACACGTGAGTGTATGTATAACAGATTATCTTTTATTTTTTGGTATCCTCGTGCACCTCGGAGTCTAGAATCTGCTTATTCCTTGTGATTTTAGTTTGACATTACACCTACGGCTTTAATGCTGTCTGACTCCCTAAGCCCAAGAGGTAGATATGCGCTAGATCTTGGTCCGTCATTCATAAGCTGTATCAGTTTGCAGGTGAGGTTTCCACGGGCCCCTTCCAACTTTGGATGTTTGAGATATTGATTGAAGTTTAGAGTATCACATAGTTTAATGTTTGTCACGGGAATAGCGTCTTATAAGACGCGGGAATGAGATCAGTTTTAGTGCGCACGTAGTCGCGGACAATAGTTAGTTACTAATAAAGAACTGAAGTAACGTCAGATGTTCAGTATTTCACTGTTCTCGACATTCGCAAGAAACGTGACGTGGCGATGGCAGCTGCTTGAAACTGTATACCTACTTGTTTTCACATCCGACAAATGAAATCGTATTACACACGTACATGAGATTCACATGCGAAGAGGTAAGCTTCCTACAGTCCCGGATCCTTGAAAAAGCATCTAATGAGGCCATCAATCTAATGGTCACTATTGTAACATGATACCTATCTGTAATGGTGACCCTCTTTCCTCAGACTTAGCCTTCTTTCCATCAGGCGAGATGAAGTCAAATGAACAGGTTCTATATTTAAAAAAAAACTAAGGGTGTATTAATACCTATATGTCTCAAATTATGAACGTGTTGTTGTCTTCATCATGGAAAAATATCAGGAAGCAAACATAAGTGAACCTGGGGCTCGGAGCTAAATGCAACCAGGACTAACATAAATTATGATTAATGGAAGTGACGAAATCTAGACCACTTTGTGACATAACGTTCTCAGAGGCGACGGTAGGTAGGTATGTGACAACCAACACATGCAGATATATAAAACAAGTCAGATTAAATTTATATTTAGTGCCGGTGTGTGGGCAAAAATGTTTTGTTTTTAATTTTATTTTAGAACATTTTTGACCGGTCATTCTGAATTTAAACCTTGAGACGCAATTGAAATAGTTCTATGCAATTTCTTTTAAACATTTTATGCGTTGCATTAATATGCTATGTCTGCCGTATCGTGATCACGACAGACTTTAATGATTACATTCAAGAAAACTAGTCTCATAGTATATTTTACGAATTTCATTACAACTATTGACTCACTGAGATACTTGGCAGAGATGGGTCTTGCCCAGCATAACTAGACTTAATACATTCAATAAGCACCATTCGTTCGCTTACCTAATACAAATTTCTAGTAGAGTAGGTACAAGAATGCTGCAAAGTACTACTTGTTTAAAGTCTATATAAAGATAGAGCATGTTAGCTTTTCCATCAAGCCAGAACATATGTTTAGAACATTATGAAAAAATACAGATACCTACTATTCAAAAAAGATAGAATGAATTATAAACCTGACTACATTAAAATGAAAAGAAATAAACCAGTCAAGAAAAAAAAAACCTATGTACCTAATATTGAAAGTATATTAGTATAGAGTCTATACTAATATACTTTCAATGGGTCCTGACCACTATGGTATAGTCTATACTATAGACTATACCATAGTGGTCAGGACCCATTAAAAATCTAGATCATCTTAACCCTGCTTAATGATGGGATCAAGTCAGACTCCTAATATTTTGAGAATACTCGTATAATTCGTAGAAATAATTTTCATATTTTAAAAGCGTAATTGACTAAAAGCTATTCAAAATTCTGAAAATTCTCACATGGAAGTGTGTTGTAATACTCGTTAGGTAGAATTAAGTAGATATATAATGGAATCTAATACTTAACCAGAGGTATGAAACAAGCTATAAAAATACGTAATAATAAAACAGAGAGAGACGGCAGTAACGGTAAGAGAAGGAAATCGCCCGTTAAGTTTAAATTCAAAAGTATTTTTACCCGACTACCAAGAAGGGTTATGTTTTTCGCGCATATCTTGTATGTATAAGTATGTATGTTTGTCATATTCTTTATAACCTTATATTTTTTGAATCACCATATGGATTTCAATGTTTCATGTCTCAAGTGAAAGGTATTTATTGCCTAAGTGTTCTTGGGTACCTACATAAGATATTATGAACAAAAGTTTGTGTTGGTGTTTGGCGCCAAAATGTATGTGGTAAATAATTTTTTTTGTATTAGAAGACGATTAAAAATATATATGTCTTAACTAAAAAGTATAAAATAAAATAAATTATTAAAAATAAAAACCCGACTGATGCTGAAAAGATCGAAACAAACTTTATAGCACGTGGTACCCATTTGCAAATCTCAAACCAGATGAAAAATTAATAGGTACCGCTTGCTATAAAGCTTGTTTCTATATTTTCAGCATCAGTCGGGTTTTTTATTTTTAACTTTAACTTACTTCTCTATCCGTAACATAGGTATTTACGAAACCAAATCTAAGATTAACCCACAATACACTAATACCATAAAAATGTAGGTCAGAAGATCAGCGCACCAAATGCCAAGTAATTTAACTGAAAATTACGACCAGGGAAGCGAACCTGGGCAATCAAGCACGCGCTGTTCGTAAACAAAATAGTTCATGGAGTGGTTTCTAATCCTCCTTACTTTATTATGTTAGGAAACTATACGTATAAATTTACTGTGGATGATATAATAGAAGAGATTAGTTATTAAAATATTGCTTTGATAGATGTTGCTCACGGCTTAACTCGCATGGTAGCTTTTGGAGTGAAAAATGGTTATTTTCCGAAACTATAAGTAATTTTTCTATAACTTCGATCTGCTTCAGATTTAGAGTCTAATTATGAGTTGGGAATAAATAAACAGACAAATATATTATAGCATTCATTATATCATCATAAGCAAGGATGACTGTTTTCGTGATTACTTCTCATTTTTAATATCGGCTTAAAAGGCAAATTCTATTTTTATGGTTATCATTGAGCTGTGGTCTTTACTTTACTTTATTTTATTTTCAATTTATATCCTTAACTGCATCAGGCGATGCAAAATGTGACAGCATTGCACGAGGACCTATATTCGATTTCCGAAACGTACAAAAAGCTTTTGGATTTTTCTAAATGCAAAAATATTGACAAAATTGAAAACGTACCTAGATTTTAGACAATTTGTTCTGAACGCTAAGTTTGTAAAGATAAGGAAACTGTTTGAACTTAATCTAGCAAATATTCGTTGGAGCAACAGCTGTTCACCTCTTAGTCCTAAAAATAAAAAGTGTCATTACAAAAAACTATAATAAACAAAATTCAGTGCATATTTAATAGTGAATACTTCACTCAAAGCAACATCTATCATTCAGCCAAGTAGGTTTATCATATTGTAAATCATAGGATGCTCTCTTAAACAACCAAGATTCACTTAGTAGCCCAGCTGATGGAAATTCAACTTTATGCTCTCTCCAGGAACGTGTATTTAGATAGTACATCTAAATTGGTATTAGGACACTCATAGACTTCAAAGGGCCGATTATGACATCTGTTTTAGTAATATCCGCCTGTTCACACAAGGTGACCCATTATAAAATATTTTATCGTCAAGTGTGATCTCTTTAGTTTTAGTGGCATGCTTCGAATTCTCGTCACTGTACATAGTGGATATGTGCCTCTAAAATCTGGTTCTGTTTGTGTGTAGAGAATAATACAAGCTTAGACCACTTACTGTATAGACATAGCTTTGCTAAGGAAATTCGTCGCAAAAAACGGCGTGAAAAATCAGTTTTATGTGAGTTAGCTAATGACATTACTATTCAATATGTGCACGTCATGGGATGTACGTATATATCAAACTAGCGATCCGCCCCGGCTTCGCACGGATGGTAAAACGTTCTTGTGGAAATCCAATATAGCCTATGTTACTTAGGGTGAAGCTAGCTTTCCAATGGTGTAAGAATTTTTGAAATCGGCACAGTAGTTTTTGAGTTTCTTCATTACAAACATACAAATCTTTCCTCTTTATAATAGTAGTGTAGATTACACCGAAGTAGTACACATTTTTATGCCATTTTTAATGACACTTGCTACGTTCATAGAGTTTGTATATAATCTAAGACCACTAGTACAAATAGTCAATGCCGATTTTAGTCCCCTTTTGGCGGATTCTACTTAAATATAAAAATTTAACTACACGTTGTGCAGAACGTCGTAGAATATTTAACATCTAACACTATTCCATAACTTAGGCATTTTTGTAGTACACTTTATTGAATAACAATGACGCCTATAGATTTGTGCTTTAACATGGTAATTTAACTTCATATCTAGGTATAAACTTTCTGTCAACAACGGTCTTAAAAATTAGATTACCGGTTAATAAAACAATACGAGCCCTCACAAAGTTTAGCTCTAGGCACAGAATAGTCTTTAGGCTAGCTATAACACACAATCAGTTTTAAAAGTGTTTGCAGAATTTAAATAGAAAAATAAAATGAATCAATATAGGCATTAACAATAAATTGAGCTGGAATTGTATTGTCAATTATAACGAGGCATCATTACGTCTATCTGTCAAAGTCATAAAGTATTGTATAATTTAATTCCAAGCTTGGAATGCTAGGTTAACTGTAATATTAAATGACAGAGTTAAACTGAATACACTGTAATTTGAAACACTAGCATTGGTTGTTTTGTAATTCCTTAGAGGTGAAATTATTTTTACACATTAGGTTTAGTGGTGCCCTAGACAAACGGTGCTGTGTTCTCGTGCTGGATCGTGTAAGGAATGCCGCGGCTCTCTTTGGACTGCGAGGTACTGATGCACGACAAAGAGGCGGTTGAAATGTAACGGGAGAGATGGCACTCGCCCGTGCCGGAGATGACGCGTTTGGGTTTAGGTTGCGAAAATCTCAGAACAAGACGAATGCTGGTCGAGGTCCTAGGAATCTCCTCTCTAGGATACACTCTTGGCTTTCTCTACCACATTAGTTCAAGCCTAAACGCGTCATCTAAAATACAACAAATTTTGTAAAAAGCTCAATAAAAACCATTTTTGACATTCATGACGTTCATGACATTCGCCTTAACGACTTTACGATTTTAACTTAACCCTAAATTGCTATAAAAATAACGACCACTATATCTTTTCCAAAAACTATTTCAGCATTCACAAGTGCATAGCACGGTTCTTAATCACGATAGCAATAAGCATACGTTACCTTCCCAAAAATACTGAAGGAATCTACTATGTTGATAGTATTTGTTTATAAAAGTAACGTACGCATGGCCGGTGTCAACCTATTTGTCACTATGATGTACAGCTTCCTACATGTCAGGGCGTATTCGGTGACCGGTGGCAGTTGATTTACTGCCAAACGCCTGCATGGTGCCGTTAAATCATTGTACGATGCTTTTTGATTTCTTTTTTTATTATAGTTTATATTATAACTTATTTTATGAATATATTGAAATGGTTTCGGTTCATTAATGGTATCGTTATAGGTTATAAGGGTCGTTAGATGATCAAAGATAAGATGAGGATGTTATAATGTTGCTTACAAATTATGTATATGGCTTAATTCCATTAAATTATAATGCGAATCTCTCAAAACTTGTCGTACTTCTGAGAACGGTGATTCCATGATGGATTCAGAAATTTCAAGAAACACCTTTTGGTGCCATTTAGTGTCATATAAGTACACGGCACACCTTATGAAACGCAGTTACTGCAGTCCATGGACGTGTGCAACACTAGGTACGTTACACTCGTGTTGCTAACCCTACAACAATCTTCTAATTTCCTTTTTGAAGAACCACCTCTGGCAAAAGCTCCTCAGAATTGTATAAGAAGCCAGTAGAAATCTCTTCTCCAGCCCTTACAGCGACGTAGTTACTGTGCAAAATTTAAAAATAACTCTCAAAGTCTTATTTTTACTATCTTTGTTGTTTCGTTTCTCTTCTGTAGAATATAAGGCATGTTACAAATGTTATTTCTGATGACAATCGCACCGTCCATATTGCCTGTCAGGCGTTACGGCCGGCCAATAGTGGCATTTGTTACGTCACATGAGTGATGCCGCGATTTGTTTCGCGTGCGTTTGTTTAAACAGAATACGAGCTTCTTTGTATTGGCGGGCATGTTGGGTTGTGAAAAAATAAATGGTTTCGTCGTCAAAACAATAAAATAAATATTAGTTGACGTATACTTGTATCAGACCTATTCAAATAAAATATAAAATAATGAAATTCATAACGTGGAGTCCGATTTATATAACAAGATATAAGTTTGTGCCGATAGATGCTTATGCCACTCTTTCATATGCAAAAAAACAACTAAACAGCATAAAGATAGATTAAAATATAGCGTAGTAAGTAGGTAGTAATTTCATGAAATTTGGTACAAAGATGGACTGGAGCTTGGCGAAATGCGGCCTATGTTTGAATACGATTGCACCTACACGAATAGAGCTATTGGTAACAGCTAATTATAAACATTTGCAGCAGCTTGTCATAGCAACTACTATTATTAACGATGGCAATCTTTACTAACCATTTACTGTACCAACTGTATTCGCGAAATTAATTTAGCACCAACCCAAAAACCTAATTAATTACACCTAGGAGCGGACGTCAATCCAAAAATGACAAGTATGACCGTACCCCGTAGTTTATATATAGCGGAGTTTAATCAAGGTGTCCGGGTACGGGGCGTGGGGGGAGAGGACGGCACGGAGCGGGTATGGGCGTAATTAGGGCACAGGTTGACAGGTGACAAATTGTCTGTGGTAGTGTCGGTGTTCCGCCAGATATTGTATCTGGTTCTGAGAGGCCGACGCTGCAAATTAAGTGGCTGCAAAATATTGAATTTTTGGTGTATGATTGTTTAAAATTGATTCAGGTATTTCGTTGTAATTCTGATATACCCACCACATTACAATTATTATAATTTATTGAATTTACAGTAATATAGTGGGTGACCAGCTGTTTTCCTAGATAGGCTACAAGTAGCCTGTGTTAAGCATTTTCGGGGAATTCCCAATCAACAGGTGTACCAGTTTCCAGGCGAGGTTAGGTTGGGTCTCTAAGATCTTGGTGGAGCCAAACTTATTTAAAATTATTGCAAGTAATTGCAGTGACGTGTTAAAAATTCAAATCAGAAGCATTTTGCGGACACTTCGATAAAGTATTTGAATGGACGACAATCTGGCGGCCGATCCATTATTTTGATGTCGGGTATTAAAAGATTATTGAACATACATAAGTTTCAATTTCAGTACCAGTATAATACCTATAAGATTTAAATATAGATATAAGTATCAACAATGAAACACGGCTAAACCAATGAAATTAAATATAGAACACTTATTTCACTTGTATTCCTGTCATATACGTAAATCAAACACTTCTGTCAGCTTGACGACAAAGTTGCACACACATATTAACACGTACATTTGTGCTCACACACACGCGCTCAAGTCACACACATTCAAATTAGTGAACACGGATGATTTACTCACCGCGACCAGGTTAATTGACGTCCTGTGAAATAAATTTAGCAGAGTGCACAGTGTATTTAGCCGTAACGTCAAATGGCTTTTAGAAAATAATTAGTCTTGCGTAGACGCAATATGAGAAACTGGAGAGCTAATAGATCCCTGGGCACTTTAAGCGGATTTTGTAAGTCGTGATATTGTAGGTTGAAGTTGAGTTAGAGCTTCTAACTATTACATAATGTTGTTTTTTTGTAGATAATGTGATAATATTTTAGAAATTGTTTTTTTTTAAGTACACTTCCAATGGGATTTGAAACCACCGCTGGCGCCCCGAGATGGTTGTATAGTAGAATTTCGAATGTCCAAAACGTGTCCATGTAGCTCAGTTAGTGAGAACATTCCCTCGGTAACGGACATGTCGCGGGTTTAAATCCCATCTTGGACATTCATTTTATCATCATCATCACAATTGCAATTGCAAGATTATGAAGAATATTGGTAACATCGTATAAAAAGTATCACATACCTGAACTATTAGGTATATTTCTTTACCTTTTATTTTAATAGTAAAAATAATACTCATGCTAATATAATTTAAATATTCGTAGGAATGTTTCCTTCGACAACATTGTTTATTCGCAGTTTTAGCCCACTTAAATGTATAGCTTTTGCGTTTGACATTTATTGTTTGTGTACGATTTAACGACCCAAACTGGGCACCACACAACTAGGTATTTCGTCCGTAACAAATATCACTCATCAGATTACCTGATAAAAACAGCACTTTCATATTCGCTTTAAGCGCTGTTCAATTTATAGAGCACACAAACCTAAGTCTGCTTTTAAGTCTACATGAGATAGTGTAGTTTTGACATCTAGCGCTGCAGCCGCCATCATTTAGTGAACAGATCAAAGGATATCCTCATTGTTTATTTTGTACACTTTAGTGCGATGATGGAGCAATGGAGTTGAAATGAGTTGAGATGAATTTTAGTTACTGTTGACGGTTGAAAAGTGAGTGAAGCTTTTAGTTTCTGCTTTGAGGTTATCTGTAACATAAATAATATTAGTAGATCGCGTTTACAGTTCCGATTAAAACGAAGATTAGTCATGTTTTGATCGATGATCGTGTGAGAAATTGGGTAGCATCTCTTTCGAAAGTAGTATTGGGTAACCTATTGAAATATCGAATTTCTGTTACCCGAATCTTAAAATCCCGAAAACGGTTGGTAGAACTTTTAAAAGACAGATGTAATGAATGACAACTTTCTATAATTCCATTTTTCATTTCCCAGATGAATCGATTTCCAGGTGCACTAAAACCAAATTTTCAAATAGTATTTTTTTGTTTCCCATATTGTCATAATCCGGATTCTCAGAATATTTTTTTTTGTTTCCCATCGTACCATTTTCCAAATAAACTATTACCAAATTTTCATAATCTTTTTATTTGGTTCCCATACAATCGTGTTCCAGCTAAACTATATACAGGTATAGTAAAACTCACTAAATTTGTACGATTCATTTATTAGGTACAGTAAGTAATTTAGAAATTTACTTTAATTTAGAAATTTCTTTTAAATATTAAACTTTACCTAAATTTTCTTTTATTTTTATAAGTTTCTGCAGTTTTTCCTCCTTTTGTATATACTTTTTCCTCTATTCTTTTTCACTTGTGGTTCACCTAGTATCATTTTTTCTATATCAGATTCTATTATAATCGCTTAATTCTTCGAAATTAATTATCGTTAACACCCCGACTCAGTGTAATCCGACTCGGATAGGTTAGGTTAGAAGACTAAGGCGGGAGCGAAGCGAAGCGGAGCTCCCGCCTTAGTCTTCGTGGTTATTTTTTTTTAAACCACCCAGAAGTAGGAGCCTCGCGGAGTGGGGCTCCGTCGAGCTTAGTTAGTAGACGCCATATGAGGTTTAGTTTTAGGTTTAAAAATCTGGATATTGTTTGTCTGAATATCAATTAACTACATTTCAAAAATTTGTGTTTTAAATATTCGGGTTTCGTGTATATGGATTACGGTCATCTGGATTTTGTGTATTTAGACTTCGTGTGTCTGGAACTCGTTCATCTGGATTATAAAACGTCGTACAAATGAATAAATGGGCAAATGAAATTCGGAGTTGCGATTATATGGCAAATAAAACTTCGGAATTTGAAAAAACGGGATTATGAAAAAATGGCCAAACGTTTTCGGGATTATGATATTCGGAATATTAAAATTCGGGATTAAGATAGGTAACCGTAGTATTGTAGGTTATGGTTTACTGCCCTAAAGTAGGATGACCCTGATTCACCATTGCGGATATGGTAATCCAAGAATGAATGATAAGTTTGCCAAAAGTCACAATAGTTCTTATCTGGAAACCTATTTTTTGTTTGATACGGTCCCCTAAAGGGTTAGGAGATCCAGGCGGAATAGTGAAAGCCTTTTCGTTCTCCTGGGGATCTAAGTGGGATAGCGATTCCTTTTGGATCCCTGAAGGATCAAAATAGAGGATCCAAACGGAACACCCGTTTTCAAAGATTGGAAGAGGAATATGAACATTAAAATTTCTCAACTAAATTGTACAATTTAGTTTATTTTTTAATAATTTGTAATGTTAATTCAGTATTTTTTACTTTTCAGTCCCATAAGCTTACTGTAAACAGTAAGACCAAAATAAATTCCCGTCATGTTTTAATTGAAATGTATCGATCCTAATACCCGCAACTTACGAATACGAGTACGCTGTAATAGCTTCCAACCCTAAAATCTTATTATAAATACGATTCTGCGCATTTCTCTATTCCAAGTCTAGTAACTCTTAGTGTATACAGTTAAACTAGATAATTTTCGGCATGTGGCCTCTTAAACAAGACTTATACGTTGACAGTTCTCTAGAATAGTGCAGAGAACTATCCCGCACCTGGTAGCCGTGTGACTTGCGATATAAATGATATAAATCTTGTAATTAATTGCGTTTGGGTGAACTTTTAATTGGATTAAACGGTGTTTTGCGATTCTGGGAATGAGTGTGATTCAGACTTCATGAATGCTTAGAGGATTATCCAGTCTATTACTGTGATGGATATTAGTATAACCTGCCCGGTTGATGACGTGGAACTGAAAAATGTATGTAGCTAATTAAAACGTGGGTTTCTTGTATAAATGAAATTACAAGTATAATCACTACATAATATAAAATAAAGTCGATTTCTCTGTCCCTATATCCCTTGGTATGCTTAAATCTTTAAAACTACGCAACGGATTTTGATGCGGTTTTTTAATAGATAGAGTGATTCAAGAGGAAGTTTTATATGTTTAATGTAGTAGACGGTGCAGCGGGAACGGGATCTGACGCCACACGTAGGCGGAAAAATATTGGCGGGACGAAGTTCGTCGGGTCAGCTAGTAGTATATATATTAATGATAGGTAAATGAATTGCTTGTGTTAGGAATTAGTTGGCTCGAACTCAGCCTCTTAATCGTAATGCCGAAAGTATAAACAATTTCCTTCTTTCTATTAAAAGAGAAATCACAACAATTTCCACGCTAGGCCCACGAAAATCAAAAGGCTCTCGGATTGTTGCGTCCATTCACAACAGGGTATTACCCCAACAGTCGGCTAAACCTCGGGCAGCGCCTGTCACGGCGCCAGGGGAGGCTGGATGACGCAGATTGTCAGAATAACAATGGGACAGGACAATACGCCGGTGGGTGAAACAACCGGACTCTTTGTGGCCGAAATGTCGTATAGAGTAGGCTTGCAGATATGAATTTGGATTTTTGATGAGGGTTTTTTTTTGTTTAATGCCTAAGACCCGTATTCCAAGACGATGTTCAGTCTTGAATTCCATTTTTATTGACAGATTGTTAATGATAGATTGTCAGACAATGACAAGGACTAATGAATCAAAGGTTTATAATTTGAAACTAGATTGTAATCACATAGTATTTATTTGTTTTGTAAGACAGAATATTTAACAGTATTTTATTTACTTTATTTTAATTTGATATACAATAAAATTATACGCACATTTATAAATATTCCAGGTATTAAACATCCTATTTAGGTCCAAACTATACAAAACATGTATGATGAAGTCTAGAAGAACACGGATAAAGTATTACTACCTTTTCTTTTAAAAACATGTATGATATACTATTTGATAAATATTCATACATACAAAAATTTACTGATCGAGAATTAAACTTACAACCTTCGCCGTAGCTTCAAGTTCTACGACCGCTACGCCACATGAGTCGTAGGCACAAAACTGAACGTCACAACACATTGCCAACAGTTAATCTTTGATGCTTAGATGAGCATAGTTGAAAGGTGGTGGCATACCTTCAGACACAATACAATCTGTTTAATATGACGATTTTGCCCCCGGGCCTATTGTTGTGCTAAATGTTATTCTTAAATTAATACACACGGGGTATTTGTGATGCTATTGTGTAAGTAATAAAGACTAAGTTTGAGTACACAAAGTTAGAGTGAATGCAATGAGGAGATTTCGGGTTTATATATCTAAAGGTATAACAACCAAGTGGGTAGGTGTTGCATTGTGGTTATTTCTTTGGGGTAAGGAAGAAATTACCATCGACAACTAAATACCGAACTACGTGAGACAATTTTAGTTGTGTGCAGATGCGTAGAGATGTTGCTTCCTTGGCAGTATTTTACCGTCTCTACCATGGTGAATGTTCTGATGAGCTCTTTCAATTAGTCCAATCTTCTCCTTTCCTTCACAGGACAACACGAGTATGGCTCAGGTGTCACCCGTATACGGTGCAGAATATTCCATAAAGTAGCAAGCGGTTTCGGTGACTCTTTTCTTAGTCGTACCATTGAGATCTGGAACTCCTTGCCAGCTCACGTATTTCCTTCTTCCTACAGTCCTAGGTCTTTTAAGCGGGGCGTGAAAAAGCATCTGATGAGGCCGTCAAATTGAGTGCCACCATTGTTAACATGGTATTTTTATCGATTTGAATAGAAAAAACAGAAAAAATTGAATCGGCCTACCATCAGGCAAGGTGAAGTCAAATTGTCATGGTCTATATAAAAAAGATGACACAGGTTTAGTTTTATTTATTAGGAGTTCACATATCTAACTTCTATAGGTAGTTCAAGGCTGATCGGAGTCACTGGCAGATCCTGTTGGTAACCCAGATAACAAAAAAAATATCAGTTACCTACCGAAATTAGCAATATCCTCTCTAACCTCTCCAGTCTCCAGTGAAGCTAAAATGCTTGTATTAGGAGTTAGTTCACGTCGGTAAAGTAATGGCCCGAATTCGAACCGGGGACCTCTCAATCGTAAGGTCGACTCCTTAACTACTAAACTGCCAACACTTTAAAGATTCCCCGGTTACAACGGCTGATGTGTGTTTTTAGTCGGATAGAGTCCTTATCGTTAGCTTCGGAAAGGCGATGCCTAACAGAATTTCCGTAAGCAAAAATAAAAATAATTACCTCATTTATTTAGATTGGAATTTTTTTTTAGTCGGTCCAAGCGGGACTCGAACTCGCAACCTTTCCCTTAAAGGGAGATTTCTCTGACCACTGAGCTACGAGACCACGCCCGAACTAATCCAAATTTCTCCTTAAAATTTCATTAAAAAGTATTACCTCATTTTAAATTTACGCAAGGAACTAGGATATTTATATAGGTGCGTTATACGAAATATTGAATACTTACAACAAATAAATAAGATAGTTCCGATGGCCATACCGCCGGGTAAATATTTTTATTACTCTGTTCACATTGATTTATCGACAAGGTGCTATGGGAATTAGGGTACCGTGAAGTTTAGTAGAAATTCCTTCTGGTTTTTATTGGATTATGACATAGTGTAGTAAGTTACACATTGTTGAGGTTGAACCATGCTCTTTCAGACATTTCAATCCGTTTCAAAAAAAATTTAGGATAAACTATACACACTACACAGACTGAGCAAAAATATTCTCTAGATCACGAACAAATACCTTCCTATATACTACTACTGTACTGTACTGTATTATTGATGTAGGTAGGACACGACGGTCCATTTGAGCAGTCCGACTGGGGAAGTACCTCCACCCTACAGAATACCACGGTCATAACAGCCTCGTGTAGTGTTGTGTGTGTGTAGGGTAGTCAGACCTCACTGAGGGGTTTTTGTGCTGACAGATAGAAGACCAAAAGCTTGTCTTGCTTTATCTTATACACTGACGGCACAGAAACTCTCTGTACTAACAGTGTCGGCAGCTCGAGTGCAACTTCCCTGGTGTTGCACACGTCCATAGGCCACGGTAACCAATTTCCATCACGTTGTCTTCCACCTTAGTGGTATAAAAAGAGATTGGTATAAAGAGTAGATAAAAAAATCTATACCTAGGTTTTGACGTTCATATATGCTCTGAATTTTAACTGATTAAATGAAATTGATTTTTTGATTCTTTACAGGACCTTACTTACCAACATCCTAGTAAACTTTAACTGAGATTTTTCTCTTGTAGTTGTGAGGTCAAATGGCAGTAGCAGTATTAACGAACGAATCAAAAATAATAAACCCTACCCTAGCTCGAGTTCGTCACAGTCGTCTGTACGTCTCTATGTCTATGTATAGGTACACAAACAAAGCATTTGGCAGGTAAAGATTGATGGCAGTCGGACTCGAACGGATGCCGGTGCTCGTCCAACTGTGATAATCTCTTAATCGCCTTTTGCGATACCCGTAACAACGATAGGGTGGTTTATACCAACTTACTAGCTACATATGATGTACCTAGTATATATGATATACCGTAGATTTGTCATTATCTACTTGACAGTTAGGACGGGGTCTCAATTTTGTAGGAGGTAGGACCTGCCGCTATTTCCGTCCAATTTAGCAGTCCGGCTGGAGTAGTACCTCCTCCCTACAGAATACCGCGGCCATAATAACCTCGTGTTGTGTTCCCGGCGGCGAGTAGGGTAGCTAAAACTCATTGGAGAGTTTTTTTTTTTTTATACCTACACCCCTGCTTTCTTTGCAGGGTCCGTTTTAACAGTTTAATAATTAAAGTCTTCCTAATTTAATTCCTAATCTTTCCTCTTGCATTCCGTTCTCTTTGTCATTCAAGTTCTATCATTTATTCCTCTCGCCCTTTCATACAGTCTTTCATGCTCTGATGGGAGTGGGGGCATTCGGGATTATGTGTACCTACTCTTGCTTCCTAACTAATTATCTATGTATTTATTTATTAACAAAAAAGTTACATTTCTTTCTTAAATCTAATACAGTAAGTAACTAAGGCTAAAACATTTTATTTTACAACTGCAGCTATTCTATACATTATGATTACAAATTATGTGTTTTATTCTATTACAATTTTATATCTTGAAACGTAGTTTTTCCCCTCTGGGGGGGATCCACCAGCCTCAGGGTGATGCCGGTCAGATGATCAAGCACCACCTTTAGTATTAATGGGGTGATAGGAAATAATCACACAAGTAATGGTGAAAACATTGGTTTATTGTAAACCTATACAAAACAAATTGTGCCCTTCAGACACAACAAACCGGCACAGCTAATTAGTTGCTAGACTTAATTAAATATGACTAAACATCAGACTGAAACACAGGGTCGTTGGTAGCGGGTTCAGATTGGTATCGCTCATCACACACACTATAATATTGACAGTCCAGCTATCTACTGAATGCTACAGCTAAATGTGAATACCAGGAGTAGTCGGATACAAGCGACTAAGGATCCCGGAGGTACCTTACTCCTGAGAGCCGGGGACGAGGGTCTTGCGCAGCTACCAGGCTATCGCGGACTCCATCCACAACGGTCTCGGCTTATACACAGCTTCGCGGCCCCAACTTATGAGGGTCCAGTAGTAGTTTCACAATGTCAAGAGATGTGATGCATGCTGTCGTGGAGGTCACTAACCTCTGAACATATCATTTCCAAACTACGCAATCTTGAGATGCGAGTATCATTCCGTTAAAGAATAGGAAACAACGACAATAAGAATGAAATATGATTACTTAAAAAAAACCCATCTGTAAAGAGAGGAAAATACAAATGAGTATTTCTTACAGATGTTAACCTAAGTGTGTGTCGTGGTCATGAATTAGTTACTTACGTGAATATCGCGAACCCTGTTCTTGTGGACACGATGATTCAACCCGCCAAAATCCCGTTAAAACATTGTGTTAAGAATTGGACCTGGGAACGAATACCGGGTGAGAAAATATGCACGTGGATTCCAAGTGATCGGAACTGAGGCGAAATACATACCTGAACATATTTTAATTATATCAACATGACTGGATCATGCTGAGGTCACTGGATGACCATGAGCTCGAAGCTCCAGCAATTCGTTGAGAGTTTTTTTATTCCAACACCCCAGTGAGCGTATTTCGTGGGCAGCCGCAAAGGAAATGACCCCATCGACAAGAATGTCATCGCTGTCATTACGAAGGATACGGACATCCTGTCAGTGGTATGGCACAGAGTCCTTTTGGCCCCAAAACTAGTTCGTTCGCAAATATCGATGAAAACTGAAAAAATGCCACGTTACAATCTAGATAATTTTGAGCCAACGTTTTTCACTTAATTTATATCTATGTCAGACATAATTATACCTAGCATAATTGGCTGACATAGAATTTCACACCCGGTTTCTTTCATTTACCGTCTTGACTATTTTTTTTAGCATAGTTAATTGTTAGCTCAGTGTGTTCAGTCATGAGTGTTTGTATTCCGTGCATGTCTGCTTTAAGTCCAGTGGCGATTTACAAGTCAAGCCTTTCCTTATCATGGATGGGGCAACTCATCAGGAGGTGAGCCACCGACTCCGGGACCCCAGGCTCACAGGCACAGGATGGGTCCGCCTTGCACTTGAATCGAGTCAAGTACTCGGAGAACCCACCATGTCCCGTGAGGAACTGGGTTGTAGGGCCCTCGATGGTGATCCTCCTGACGATTTTGAAGGCCTCTATCGCATCGGGGAAGAACATTTTAGTAGTGGACGCCGTTTCACCCTCCCGGTAGCGTTTGTTCCACTCGTCAAGAGAGTCATAACGTATGGCTCTCTTGACGAATGAGATGGGACACTGGTCATAATCTGGCCTTTTCTTAAGTTTTAGAACGGCCTCCTTAGCCAGGCAATCCGCCCTCTCATTACCCTCGAGGCCGACATGGGCCTTTATCCAGTAGAGGGAGACGCTCTTGCCACGCTGTTTACAGTGGCCAAGGGCGTCCCTGGTCTCTACCGATAGAGGGTGATGAGAGTACGGATTGGCTATGCTAAGGAGCGCCGCCCTGCTGTCACTAAAGATCCTGAATGCGGCCGCGGTGTGCCGCTCTACCTCGCATGCCGCTTCGCGCAGCGCCAGGAGCTCCGCCTGGTAGACGGTGCAATGTCTGGCGAGACCAAGCTTGCGGGCCTTTGTCTCGGACTGGCTATTCCATATAGAAATAGCAGCCCCGACGCGACCCTCAATCCTGCTCCCGTCGGTGAATATTCTAAAATCGTGATGTTCGATTGCATCTAATTGTTCCTCGTCTACCACGCTGTCAAACTCCAAGCGCATATACTCGGCGGGATGCGGGGCCACCGAAATAGGTGCCAGCCGTTCGATCTCCCTGTCCCCAAGCCATGGCTGGTGCACTCCTCTCTTGGCCTCGTACAATGAGGCCACCTCCCGAACTCGGAGGTCCAGAGGGAGTATCCCAGCCAGCAGCACTGCCGAGTGCAGGGAGACCGTCCGGTAAGCTTTTATAATTTTTTGGGCAAACACCCGCTGCACCGCATTCAGTTTCCTCTTGACGCATTTTTTGTTGGCTGCCTCATGCCAGGCACGGGCTCCGTATAGGATGGTGGGCTCAATTACCGCTGTGTAAATGGTCAGGATCACCTCGGGGTGAAGCCCCCAGGAGATCCGGGCCGTTCTTGCTAGCTTCTTATAAATACCAATTGCCTTGGAGCACACCTTCTTGATATGACTGTTGAAAGTTAAATTGCAGTCGATTATTAGCCCTAAGATTTTTATTTCGCGGGACAGGGCAATGCCCACCCAGCCCATGGTCAAGCGTGGGTTGTTGTATTTTAGCTTATTGGTGATCACCATGGCGCAGATCTTATGCGGAGCAAATTTTAGTTTGTTCTTGACACCCCACGCTCGAACACGCTCGAGGGCAGCATTGGCCCGTCCCTCGATTTCAAGTGCGGTTTCTCCTTCGAAGATGAGAACTACGTCATCCGCAAAGGCCTGAGCGTAGTTTCCGTCCTCCTCGAGGAGATGAAGTAACGGATCCAATAGCAGGTTCCACAGCAAGGGCCCCGTTATCGAACCTTGAACACACCCTTTTTGGGTACCTCTTTTGCACTCTGCCCCTGCGTACCTCACCCGCACTGTTCTCTCACTGAGGTACTCGTAGCTGCTGACAACTCGCCTCAAGTTCTCGGGAATCTTTTCCTCAGCAAGTCGAACTATGATTGCCGGCCACCAAGCGCTATCGAAGGCGCCCTCTATGTCCAGGGACACTAGCGTGACGATCCCTTTTTTTATAGAGACCGTCACGCACGCGCCCCATTAGGTCATAGAGGGCGTCGTCGGTGCCCCTGCGTGGCATAAAGCCGTACTGGCGAGTGCTAATCCGCGGATGTAAAAAGAACTTGAGCCGAGCTGCCAACATTTTCTCGTACAGCATTGGAGAGTTTTTGTGCTGTCAGTGGGAAGACCAAAGGCTTGTCCTGCTATATCTTCTACACTGACGGCACAGAAACTCTCTGTTCTAACAGGGTCGGTGGCGCGAGTGTGACGCCCCTGGTGTTGCACACGTCCATAGGCCATGGTAACCACTTTCCATCAGGAGGGCCGTGTGCTTGTCTTCCACCTAAGGGGTATAAAAAATGAACCGATCGCGAGATGGTATAGAAAACGATAAAGTTGTATAATGTGACGGTTTTTTTATACATTTGCATTAGTTTATACACTTTTGACGTGTCATTCAGAAAAGAAGTAGCTTTGGCAAGTCTAACTACCGTTATAAGGACTAGCAACTATGTTGAGGTCACTATTAAATTTTTTATGGCCTAATAAAGGCCAGTGGACCGTCTAATTGACGAATGAAGCCCTGGCACAGACTTTCTTCTCTTTCTTGGGAGGTCATATGGGCAGTCGTTCTTATGGAAGCCATATAAACCACACTAAAACGAGAAGGAGTACGCGAACCCCTGTCTATGATACAATCGGGAACCAGGCTAAGATGATTATGATGGCCTAGCTGACCCGGTGAACTTCGTA
Organism: Eilema caniola; assembly: GCA_949126895.1. Taxonomy (NCBI): domain Eukaryota; kingdom Metazoa; phylum Arthropoda; class Insecta; order Lepidoptera; family Erebidae; genus Eilema; species Eilema caniola. The sequence continues at coordinate 1,080,078 of OX421471.1, read as the reverse complement.
CCGCCAATATTTTTCCGCCCGCGTGGCGTCAGATCCCGTTCCTGCTGCACCCTCTACTATATTAAACTTGTATTATACATATAAATCTTCCTCTTGTATTACTCTATTAAAAAAACCGCATCAAAATCCGTTGCGCTGTTTTAAAGATTTAAGTATACAAAGGGATATAGGGACAGAGAAAGCGACTTGGTTTTATACTAGGTAGTGATGAGTGACCGCTAATGGTAACCCTTATACTTGTGTTCACCACATTAATGATTCGTTAAAATGTACGGAACCATCGTCCATTTTAATAACAAACTCGCGCATATATGGCTCGCATAATTCGACGCTACATCAACAAACAGAGCTGCGTCGGCGCCGTATTTGTTTTCTTTATATTTTTTTATTCCCTACACGTGTGTTCACGACTCACATTGAAACAAGATATTCGTGGTTATTTCGCGAATACGTTTTAACTCTTTTAGTAAATGACGAAATACGCCAATCATCTTCAAATCTCAATTGCTTGGCTGAACATTGAGATGGGTCAGCTGTGGAGTCTGTTTGTACCACTGCAAGGACACGGACCTACTCTTCTGGAGAGGTAAAGTGACTACAATAATGGGGTAGGTAGGTACTTCAAGATTGGCATTAGAATATTTATACAGGGTCGGTAGCACGAGTGTGACAAGACACCCCTAGTGTCTTGTCACAGGTTAAGCCATAATTTAATCAGCCGCCAGTTGGCTTAGCAGACATGGAAAAATATCTCATTGAAATATCTCTTCTGTACTATTCTTACTTTTATTACTTCTATCAGTGGTACAGTTATACTTTTCCTCTCACAGGGGGTATTGGAGGGTAAAGAGTCATATTCTCTGTTTCCCCATAAGTAAAAATTGTGTGTATCGATATTATTTTAAATCAATTTACTTTTGATTACACTAAACAATACTAAAATAAACTCAAACTTATAGAAATTAATTTATTTTTCGAAAAATTTAATTGAAACTCTTTTCTACACAACAGTACCGGTGAGAAGTGAAAGTATATTAGGACGAGCGCGGGGTAGCGAGCAAGGGAGGGAGGGGCCCGCCAATTGTGCTGATTGCCGTCAATTGGTACCAATAGAGCGTTGGACAGAGGTAGCGAGACTCACACCATGACCTGCCTTATTGATGGAGCATGTTGACTGAATAGGTAAAGTACTACACGAATTTGAGTACATTCGTCATGTGATTCGTAGTCACTTCTGTTACTAACGTTAGGTATACTGTTAAGTGTACAATAAAAAATAATGAATTAAATTTTTGTAAGGACAGAAAAATCATCGGAGCCAAGCCAAGCTCGCCTGCAAGCCATTAAGCATTATAAACAGACTAACGGAATAAATTTGGGCAATTTATTTACAAAAGTCTTTTGATGCTAAGTATGTTTGATATGTTGTATTTTATTTACCTAGTTACATGTTTCCTTGGGGTTCAATTTTCGGATAAAGCAAAGTAATATCAAGTATTTTTTACGAGGAAACTACAATAGTCTTGGTTTATAGGGTATATCGAGCGAAAATTATGAATGATCTTCTAGGTACAGTCAGTATCACATCGATCTTGACGAAGAAAGTACTCAAAATGATCGTAATACTTTGATTTTTCCCCTTTCTGTAGATCGATTGTTCTGATATGTGGTACACACCTTATAAAAATTTTAATCTAGGTAGTTAAACATTTATTCATTGATTAATAACAAATTCTTTTTTTTTTAATTTCAATCAGTAAAGCAGTTTGATTTGCTCTTAATACCTTATACTTATTTAGGATAATTTTGAAACTTTGTCGTCAAGATCGTTCTGACGCTGACTGTACTTACAATTATCGCATAATTGATTTAAATACCATTATTGTTTGTTTTAACATGTGGTTAAAACGTACAAATTACCCATAGAACATAACAATAATCGCGTACTCATCTTTTCGCTAACCACAACACACCACGTTAACAAATAAACCGACCTTAACATAGCGCATACCTTGCTGCGCCGGCGCAGGGTCATCGACCGCACAGGATATGCCCAATTGCCGAGCAATAAAGGTGCGTTCGCTTATGACCCGCCTTGAACTTCAATGGCTTGAGATCCAAGAGCGAACTAGCTTTTAGTAAGAACTCAATATGGTATTCTAGAAAATAAGAAAATAAATACATAATATAGCATCGTGCCGCGGATTCCCCTGCACAAATTCTGATATCGTAGGAATATCGGGACAGCCTATGTTACTCATAGATAATGTAACAAAAATGTTAAAAAAATTGGTGAAGGAATTTTTGAAATGGATCTAGTAGGTAGTTTCAAAAGTGTAACTTATATACCATAAGGCGTGAAGTTATTCAACATGATCTGCTACGTGATTGGTTACTAGCTGAGGTCGACTTAAAATTATTAAAGGTATTTTATATGTTTATACAGAAGCCTAATACTACCTACTATCATAATCCTCATATTTTTCAGTTAATTACGTAAAAAGCTTGCATTAAGGAGCCCGAATCCGCGTGTCGTTTTTGATATTTTGACTTTTCCAGGATTGACTTTCGCCTGGCCTCGCAGCCTTAAGAGCAAATGCACTGATAAAAGCCTCACCTACCAACAGTAAAATTAGTAAACTTTTTTCAACTTGATTAAAAATAATAATATTGTGTAGAAAGTGCTTGTGTCCCCGACTGTACTGATCAATGAGTCAGGTCTTCCACCTTTTATTGTCGCTTTCATATCGCGGTGTCCGGTTGCCATCCGCGGCCACAATTGAACTGATAGACAGGAGTCAACCCTCGTGCCAACTTGGAACCAACTTTATTGCTCAGATCTTAAAGTTCGATTTAATAATAGTGATGTTGAACGAGTAATCTAGAGAGTTTATGTGTGTTACATACCTTTGTTTTGTTTGATGTGTGTTTGCTTTATTGTGTGGGAGGAAGAGAGGCGTAGATGCAGGATTTCATTGAAAATACATCGTATTTCGTTTCATTTCTTTAAATAATAGATTAGTGCATGAAATATTAAAAGAAATTTACGTAAATGTCACTCATTGGCGTCCATTTTTGATACAAGTCGGGCGTTAGGAAGTGAGACAATAATTAAATGTATATTGCCCTAAGCTCCTAGTAAAGCTAAAATTGCTGGTGTTAGGTGTGCATGTAAGTTGGTAGCGTAATGACAAGGATTCAAACCCGGGAACTATCGGTCGCAAGTCTGACTCCATAACCCCTAACGTTTCAACGCTTTCAGATTATCCAAGTTGCTCAGATGGTAGTATGGGTAGAATAACTAATTCGGACTGCCCCGAGACCAAGTCCCGCTCGTAGATACCCTGCCCATAAAGTTGGCACCTATCTCTCATCATTTAAATTAATAAACAATCTCAAGCCTTACCAAATATGCGCCACAGCAACAAATCATCCGTTTTTTGCATAATAGTCTTGCCCAGCTACCTTTAACAATTGCACAACATAGTAAAACAATCGTTTTTTAGTGACGTCAATAATAAATTCTATTTATTTATTTATTAATTTACCAACACTTTCGGCGCAATAAACTCCACCGCGGCATTTTTAATACGTTTTTAGTACATCTGACCGAGGGGCCAAATATAATACAGCGTATCACAAATAAGGACAGGTCAGAAACTACCATAACTGTCATTTGTACTCAAAAAATAAAATCGTAAGTATTTATTTCAACCAGCCAAATAACTCAAACATTCGACCACCCAAATGTGATACTACAAGTTTGCACAAGCACCCAAAATTAAATCAAAATACTAGCAAACTTTTCAATTTGTAATCCACTGCTGATTTTAAAGGAATCATCGAAACACAATCACAAACTATACCACCAATGGATATTGTAATTGAGATGTAGCCATTTAAAAAAGTAGATCGGAGTAACATTAGCGGTCCTGTAATAGTCCAAGTTAGTTTTTCATAGGTCCACTAATGTACAGTTTTGATGTACGGCGAGAGTGGTCACACTAACAATGCAATTCATACGAAATTTCGTCGGCCGCTAGAGAGCAAAGTTTTCTTACAACTATGAAAGTGCTTTACTGGGGCCACCAATTATTTTCGCCCTACTTAGAAGTTACGTAATTACCTTTTTCAGTTAAGAATGTAAATGCTAGTGGCTTCTTAGTAACATCTTTTTTATACAGATAATATAGAAACACTAAGCCTGTATAATCTATCATATTTGCCAATGAATTTATTTATCTTATTTATTGTTCTAGTTATTTAGCTAGAACTATGATAAACATCAAGGTACAAGAACTGGACAAATGTTGGTATTGAAGTATTCCACTGTGTATAGTGAAGCACTATATTTTGTACAGTAAAGAAATGAATACCCTGGGTCCTACATTAAATCAGCGTAATGATATCATCTGGAACATTATTAACAACGTTCAAAATAAGAATTTGGTAGAATTACTAGTTCCATTTCATTGTTGCATAGTTACTAGTGGAATTAAAAAAATGTGTAAAAAAATTAAAATACCTATATTATAAAAGAATAAGAATTTTGAGACGGTTCAAAAGCATTTAGTTCAGTTTGTAAGACAATAAAAAATACTATTAAAAATGCCAGTAGACATAAAAACGATTTTAAATCAGACAGCCATTTTCAATGATATATCGTAGCAATTAGTATAACACAAAAAAGAGAGCGTTGATAGATTAATGTGGGTGAAACAAAAGGTGAAATAAACGGATGCGACAGCAAAAGAAAATATTTTCGTGTATCATTCGACAAAGAATTAATGCAACCGACATAACTCGCAGAATAAACTAGCTGAAGTAGTAACTAGCTGGCCACATCTGCTAAAGGATCGGTGGCAATTGGAGCAAACGAAGAAAGTGAACTTAAAATTAGTGGCATAGATTTTACGCTAACTAAAGACGGAGATTCGGGTGTTCAGGCGCACGTTGGGTTCAGTAGCCAGTAAAAGGCTAATTGATTGATCTAACAATCAATATATTTTGTAGTGCATACGTATAAAGCTTTAGATACTGCTTGAGATACTGCTTTAGATACAGCTTTAGATACTGCTTTAGATACTGCTTTAGATACTGCTTTAGATACATACAAGTAACTTAACTTGCGCCAAGTTCGAATAAACATTATATTTGTACGGTGGCGTTTGGATTAATTAAAATAAAATTGAATTACAAGTAACAACGCAGTCACCGGATCGTGAACACGGCTACTTTAAAAGTCCAAATCAAATTTAAAAAATAAGTATATTGAATAATGCACCTGTACTTATTTGTTACACTTGTACTTCTTGTGTAAGTTTATACTAAGTTTATACTACTGTTTATACTCGAGTATAATAATACTCGAGTATAAACAGTAAAAAATTAAGAAATAAATATCAAAAGGTAAAGAAAAAATATAATGATTAGGCAAATGGTGATTGCAATTTCTGAACACAATGATGATAAAATCATTGATGATATTTTATACATGTATATTATTGTTTATTGTTAAAAAAATAATTTCGGAAAGTTTACGGTATCTGTAAATAAGTTAAAATACAAAAAATACATAATATTCTCCTCCCCAAACACACTCGTTATCATAAGATTTATGATAATGATTATTCATCTGTCCAGCCTGCTGCCGTGGGCTAGGTGATGTCCGGTCGCCGCGGAAGGGTGGCGCCACCCCGTGTCTTAATTTCCGGTCACATCGCATCACAGATCTCCTTGCTATTCTGCTCATTCTTATCCCTGTGTGAGATGCTCATATTTTTGGGGAAGGTACACAGATAGGGTAAGTACTAGTAGGTTAGAATAAGATTCGCGTTATCAGGCAAAACACCCGTATACTACTTTGAAATTAAAAATATTGTATGTTCAAAAAAGTTTTGTAAACAAGCAGTTAGTTTGGCTGACAGTAAATAGTCATCTAAGCATATAGACACCGAAAACTTAGTAAGTAATGGAATTGGGGGCACTATTATGGAAGAAAAAAGGGGACATTAAGCTTTTCTGGCACATTCACAAACGTTACAGAAGTTTTTTTTAAGTAAGAATATGATTCATCCTCAAAGTTTACTACTTGCAATGACACAAAGAATTTTAGGCCATTAATCTAGATATCGCCATTCTTTCAAACTTGTGCCATACACGCTATTTGTACCGTATCTTTAATCTTAGCACACGATACCACTTTTCCTAAAATAAACATACTTAATACAAAGTGCTTTCTCCACAAATGATGCACAATTCGATACAAAATTCAAAGTTCTGAGATATTATTTGGCGAGGCGACCTTAAACCCTTGGAATAAACGGACATGTTGCGACGATCACCTTATATTTTGGTATCGCCCGACGGGGGATATTGGAATATTTTTCATACAAACACGTATCTACGTGGACACTTCTACTTGATACAATATTGCTAACAAGAGTGGGCTTACATGGACACAATATAGATAATAAATAAATACCTAAGCATATTGACAATGAAACTAAAAAACTAAACAGTTTTTTTTTACTAAATGCAATGTATGGGACTTGTAAAATGAGATCAAATTCGAGATGTTACTAGTAACTGTTGAAAGTCTGAAGGTGTATAGGTCCACGATCATTCTGTCTCTTGGCTTCAATATCAGATAAACTGTCATCATCATCATTGCTCCTGATTCCATCAAAGTTTTCGCATCGAAGCACGGGGTCTGCTCACTCCTGTTCCTTCTTAAAATTTGTTTATAAAACTTCTTTTAAACTGAACTCTGAACTCACAACCTCGAGAGGGACGGCTGCGTCAGAGCATTGTATATCAGTCACCAAGTATTGGTTGGAGTTTAGTATAGCTTGGCCCAAAAATCTTGGTTCAGCTTTTTACACCCAATATTTATTCCTATTGAATGTTTTGAAATGTTTTATATTTGGTGGTATCATGTAACCCATCCTCAATCCGTAGGTGGTCGCGTCACTGTCCAGCGGCGGTCAAACTTTATATATTTTATGTTTCGGCTCACCGCCGCGCCCGCCCCCCAGCGCCCCCTTCCCGCATTTATTACACGACTTGTTACCGAACACAGACCGCAAAATATTACTGCTCTATTGCTTGAGGGTTACTTTTTTGGTGTTGGTTCAACAACAAAAAGAATTCATTTTAATCATGGGTCACGATATGACACGTAAGATGATTGAAAGACACAGAAGCGCTAGGATTTCACAATCTTAAACGTAAACAATGGATGTTGTACCTAACCAATTCAGATGGAGCGACGACCTGAAAAAATAGTTCGTTAAATTTTTGGTGAAAATTGAGTACCTAATATTATGTCCGGCAGGTAAGTTCATTCTCGTAAATATGTTTGTGTTATGTATAACGTCGAATCTGTAACCTTGGATTCATCTTCATCGGCTAACATCTTAATTGCATGTTCAACACGGTAGCCACAGTCGCTTAATTGTCTACTTATACATGTTGCAACACAGAATACGTGTGTACCTATATTGTCTACTTATACATGTTGCAACACAGAATACGTGTGTACCTATATTGTCTACTTATACATGTTGCAACACAGAATACGTGTGTACCTATATTGTCTACTTATACATGTTGCAACACAGAATACGTGTGTACCTATATTTCGATCTGAAAACTTTTTGTGAAAAATGTATCCTTTAAATGAGTTCGGCTCGAATGACACACCAGGTATTTAAGGAACAGGGGAATAGGCTAACCAGTCGGGGTCGAACTCGCAGTACCCACATTGGCCAAATTAAAAAAAAAGGGCTGGAGTGTTGTAGGGTATACAGCTGTTCAGTTGTACCTACTCGAAACCGGCTGGCTTGCCTTAAAGGATTAATGATAGTGGAGGAGGCTTGTGAAGTATGTAAGGATGGAGTCAAATGGTGGGCTGTTGTGTCTGCGTACCCCGGAGGGAAATAGGCGTGAGCGTATATATGTATATGTCGCCGCCAACTGGCTTAATCAGCCGTTCAATTGATTGCCTAGGCTCTTTACTCAACGGCGCCTTTCAATTAACAGCCTGAATGGTGTTCAGCCATTTAATTAAACGGCTAAGTAAATAGTTTGGATCGATGATATTTAACTTCTAGTTTAATTAAATGGCTAGTATTTAATTAAACAGTTTTAGCCTTCTAACCTAACCTAAAATAAGTCAGATTGCACAGCTATCACAATGAACCTATCACAAATTTTGTGTGAATACACCTCTGCCTACCATCATCGGGGATTTACAGGTGTAAGTATATGTATGTATGTAATTTCTATCTTATTTCGAGGTAGTGCCCCATCTTTATTTTATGTGCATAAAAATATAGACTCCTTTACTAAAAAGAGTGATATACATGGTATAAATACTAGACATAAAGGTAATCTTGTGTTACATACTACTCGTCTCCAAAAAATAAGCAACTCTTTTATGGGTCAATGTATTAGATTCTACAATAAACTTCCCAATGAAATTAGAACATTGTCCATAAATAAATTTAAAACAACGATTAAGGCCAAATTGTGTAGCAGAGCATATTATAACATTGCAGACTATTTGAATGACAAAAATGCTTGGGATTAAGTAGCTCTAAGTCAACACAAGAAAATGATTGTACATAAAGACGACGTTTTTTTTAAAAAAAGGATTCCTACTGAGTTTTTTGGCAGTGTTTCTCAGTAGTTGCCATGTCACGCACTGCACGGTAGGGGAAAAAAATAATGACGATTCCAAACAAATTTAATATTTTTATGGAATAAATGATTTTTTGAATTTGAATTTGAATTACGATTGGCCTAAACATCAGCTAGGTTAGTAAGTGTTGTAATAAACGTTACGGCTGAATATCATTTAGGCAGTTCATTTAATGGCGCAGTTTAGCTAACAGCCTAGGCAGTTAATCATTTAAGCTAGTTGGCGGTGACATATATATCCCTAAAATGTAATCATAATTTCTCAACAATGAATTTTGGATTATCGAAATATTCAAACAAAGTTGAATATCTACTTTCCGATATATTCCGAGCAAGTTACCCTAAGTGTTGGACGATATCACATCTCGCTATAATAACAGAGAGAAGAGACGTTCGATGCAGGGCGTTTTATGACAGACCCCTAATCTTACGGAACCCACCTTGATATCTTTAATAAAGACGTCACATGGACAGGCGTCGTAAAAGTCATCTGCTGCGATATCTGGACCGTAGGTGGACACGGGGAAGGTAATATAGTTTTATTACTACTGAGGTAATTGACGGAGGGGCGGTGACCAAGTAAGATAGTATATTGCAAGGTTAAACAATCCTAGCCAGGATAGTCTTAGGATGGGTGACCATTATTAATAGGTACAGTGTAACCCCTCCGTACGTTGGAGAACACGTTAAACTGTCGATCCTGGTGGTCATGCAAATATCTGTGGTATTTATTATGTATAGGGCTTTAAAAAGTCACGATATTTAACTACAGAACTTCGGTATCACCGGTGGGTCGTGGCGATCATATAGTAAAAGAGATGAACTTTTGGAGCATTGAGACATTGTAGTGTTTGGAGTGAACTTTTAAAAGTTTTAGCAGTTCACGTTAGCAATAACGAGTGAGTAATACAATACACATACCTATATTTTGCCAGCTGTATTCGATCTCAAGATATAGGAGCGAGAATATTAATATTCGTAGGGCTATAATAATAATGATACATACATACATACATATAATCACGCCTTTATTCCCGGAGGGTTAGGCAGAGGTGAATTAAGATCCACATTTCACCAATCTGTATTCGGTCCCACGTAATATGGGTGAGCCTATTGCCGTATTCCGGGCACTATTGTTGACTCGAGGCATGCATCTGAGGCTGGCTCTGGGCTGTACATATCTGTCTGATGTATAGTTAATCAGCCTTATCCCTTAGTCGCTTTGTACGACACCACATGGGTAGAGAAGGGGTGGCCCAAATTCTACTCTGCATTTAATTGCATTGTGCTTCATCTGTTGCACGACTTTTCAAGCTTGGCAGGTATAATTTTATATCAATATTGTTGTATTAATATTTGATACAACAGTACCGCTAGCACGAACGCAAGTACCTATCGGAATCGTATCTTAAATGTATTGAGAGAACATAGGCTGACGACCAATCGCAATGCTCCATTCTCTCAACACGTTCACTATACGGTTCCTATAGTTGTTCTTGCTAGGGGTACAGCTCATGGTTTTTCCTTTTGAACTTACGTAGGTTCATCCCACTGTTGAGAAATCTCCAATATAAGTTGTGCAATGTTTTATGCAAACTATCCACTAGATTTACTGTAGATTTTTGTAAACAATACAATGTTGAAAATTACCTTTTGAGAAAATAGTGCGATACGACATAACTTTTGCCAAATTCCCAATTTCCTTCGAACATAGCAAAACACAGCTTGGAATAAATACGCAATCAAATCAGAGAGAAAGGTGGGCAAGTATGGACAACAAAAATAAAAGTAATAAAACGCAGACGGACGGACGCGATGACCGTCCCGGGCGACATGTGGCCGGCCACTTGCATTTTTTAAAAATAAAATTTGCATACGTTTAGGGTCCCTCACGATTTCCATGCTCGGCTTAGAGACATTTTTAAACAATATTACGAAGGCTAAGGAGTTTATAAAACGGTTTATACTGCGGTAAGTTCGGGGATCGTCTAATGAAATTGTTTTTGGCTATACCGTGCGTTGTAAAGTTTTATTGGGATGAATTTGGTTTGGGTTCCAGTCGTTTTTGGTGATCAGATTCTTGTAGAGATGTTGTGTGGTAACGGAATATTACTTGAATTCATAAACATGAAGTAATTAAAATAATAGCGGTATGTGTCCTTTAGTAAAAGCTCAGTAATTGAGGAGCCCTAAGGGGTTCAAAATGGAAAATACACGTACATGTAGTATAAAACCGAAAATAATACTTAAACCACATTTAAATCTTACATCTTGGATACGTTCCTTGTTGAAGTGAAAACTTCTTTAGCGGCGTTGGATAGGTAAAAAGTGTTCAACTCGCGTCAGGATCGTTTGACCTTTGAACCGTAACCGACGACTGACGTCATACAACATTAGGTAGAGACTGTCTATTTTGCAAGATAAGATAAATAGCGTCGTAGCTTAACGGTAAACGCTTCGACTGTAAGTCCTTATGGTTTCAGATAGTACCGAGTTCAAACCTGGTCTTCTGAAAATTTTTGTGATTATTTTTTCTTTTTATAATTTATTACTTTTTGTGATTATTTTTTCTTTTTGTAATTTATTAATTTCTTCTCACAAAAAATTAGCAGAAAATTAGTGATAGGAACCTCTCACTAATTCTAGACTAGATTCTCGCTATATTATAGGTATGGTATGGTATGGTATGGTATGGTATGTTCTTTTTATCTTTTTCTATGTATATAACGAAGACAGAAAGAATGAAAAAGTTTTCACTTCTGCCTGCACTCCCAGAGTGCAACCCGTCTTTTTTTATAACTAGAAAAATAAACAACAATTTGGTAGGACGTTTTCCTTTTTTTATATTAAATTAAAAAATATTTTATAACATTTCTGGATCCAAAGTAAGCATAGCTTAACAAGCTTGTATTATGGAATTTAGAATGGTGATAAACATATTTAGTTATAATTTTTGCACATACATACATTATTAAACATAGGAACACTCAGACTAATGCAACTATTCATATCTATGCATACAAACATTTGCACTGAGCTATAATCGAACCCGCTGCCCCTGCGTAGCAGTTGTACGCTCTACTGCTACACTACAGATCAGATCATTTCGTTGGGTATGTCTCTGCACATTTCCTATGATAGACATTTAAAAAAATCAGAAGATGTACATTGGATTACAGTGTAAGTATTTCCGTATAAATTTTATATTTGTCCTGCATTGGTTCATTCATGGTTACTCACCTCTGAAATTTCAAAATTTATTGGGGTGCTAGAAATAAATTATCAAGTTTATTAAAAAAATAATAAAGGCAGCATTGCAAGGAAATCTGCTTATTTGCATTTCTCAAACTTATTATATTATCGAAGATATGTACCAGGCAGAAAATCCCGAGAGAAGCCCCTACCCAAGACCGGGCATATACAGATGTACACTATTTGATTAGAAAACAGATTGAGCCCATGTGATATTGTACGGGCCATTTTTTTAAAATATTTACTTGTCATCAAAGAGCTATGAGATACGTGCGTGCGAGCCATTACAGCCCATTCAAAACTACTTAACAACTTATTTTCAGAGATCTCCCCATTTAATTACCGAATTAAAAGGCAACGCCTGTGAAAGTCATGCTATACAGTTCTCACGTCTGTCAGTGGGTATCGTTAAAACAAAACCACCTCAATCTGAAACAGGGAAGCCTGTGATAAAAGGTCGGAATATCAACCTTATGTGGTTACCTCAAAGTGTTCGTTACGACAATTTTGTTATAAGTTTGCGTCTCCCACGGTGAGAATCTATTTACGTATGCGTGTTGAACGTATCAAGTTAAGATTATTGCATAAGTTTAATATTTAGGCTTTGAGTATTTGCAATTTTGTTTCGATGCATATTAATGTAATGCATTTTCTTAAAATTGATCAGCAGTCTTATTCTTCTACAATTCATAAATAGAAATAATATATAAAGACTTCACATCCAGTTTTACTTGCTATAAAACCTTATGTTTGTATTAGTAACTTTTATCAATCGACGGTCTCACATGCTCGTCCATTCACCTCTCGTGTATTCGCTCGTTCGTTGCCTTTTTTCTTCAATTATATTTTTATTTCGATTTAGCGGGCGGTCCACATGTGGCGCCTTCACCCTTCTACGTACACGGTTATTTTCAACTTGTTTTAGACTTTATTTTGTAGGTTTAAGATTGATTTTTGTGGGTTAAAATTTAAAATGTTTGCCTGAAGTTTGAGCGTTAAATGAACACAAGTAAAGCGTAGACACGTTTATGGTAGAAATGTTGGGAACACCTGGATCGGTTCTCGTAACATATTTATACGATTTCTGGGAACATACGTTTGTTTTGGCGGTCTCGTTGTTATTAATATTGTTATTAATTGCGCGATGAGAAAACGGTTGGGTGGGATGGTGAAATAAATGGCACGTTTTGTTTTTAATTAGTTATGTGGAATATAAATGATGTACAAGGTATAAAAGACGTTGTTACCGCAAAATTAAATAAGGTCCTACACAGAGAGGGTAGGACAGTCGGCAGTCGCTCCTGTTAAAGCCAAGACAAGCAAAATCAAGAAAAAGGTTAAGAGAGTGGACCCCAGATTCCTAGGTACAAACTCAAGATCGAACCAGGACTAAAGCTATATAATAATCTATAAAATGATGATAATTACTAAATTGAAAACAAAAATGACGAAGTTTTTAAAAAAAAAGGATTCCTACTGAGTTTTTTTGGCAGTGTTTCTCAGTAGTTGCACTGCACGGTAGGGGAAAAAATAATGACGATTCCAAACAAATTTAATATTTTTATGGAATAAATGATTTTTTGAATTTGAATTTGAAAAAAAGTTTTCGTAAAAGTTCCAACGAAAGGATGTTTCTTTCAGCACTAAGTAAGCTATAGTATACTGAGCATACCTAAAACCTATCATTGATTTGTCTATTGTTCCGAACTTCTTTACATACTATAAAATAACTGTCTTTTTTTACGTGCGGGATATCCCCATGGCTGGATACCCCGGAGGCCCGGAGCCAGAGGGGGAGGTTAAGTCGGACACGAACCGACTGAATCGCACACCGTCTGTGGGTCGTTGTGCGAGGCCGAAGTTGAGGTTGTCATCGAAATATCCCTCGTACCCCGGCTGACCCAGGGTACAATAACTGTGTGTTCACTTAGGTATATCTTTTAAACTATTCAACGGATTTAAATGCCGTTTAGCTGCAATAGGCAGAGTGATTAAAGAGGAAGGTTTATATTCAGATCACAGCAGGAATTGGATCAGTAGTCCACACGAGCGGAGCTGCGGACTACAGCTTTTTGAAGCATAAATGAAATATTCTATCTAATTTGCAACTCAACAGTCCTCAAAAGACAGTTACCTAATTATCTACACAATGATACAGTCAGTGATTTCGTCTGTCACTACACGATTTCATATGGCAATTAATCAAACGACGTCGGCGATGACAACCGACTAATGACGCTAACGGGCGGAGTCAGCTGAATAAACATAGCTAGGCGACGTCTGTTTTTGTACGTGAGTAATGTATAAGATGGGTGATTGGTTTGACATTAGATCTCGCATGCTGAGGTGGAAGGGAAGCCAATGGAGGAATAATAGTATCTGCTGGAATTAAGCTACCAGTGAAGTAAAGCAATTTAAATACAGCGTAGTCAAAGTCAAAGTCAAAATCATGCTAAAATAATGCTAAAAAATTCAAAACCTGCTTCTGCATTAACATTTTGAGAGTTAAATTATCAAGGCAACAGGTAGATCCTGTAAAAAAAACATCATCAATCTCTAAGTTTCCCTACTCAGTTGCAGCCGGCTTTCCAGTATAACCGTGTGGCCTATGAACTTCTATATTATCCGTGAAGCGGTTGCCATGTGACCTACTTAACCAATTGGCGACTTTTTTTATTGAAAATCCTGTGTGATACACCTCACTACAAAACTCAATGAACCGACAATTTCATTAAAAAACATCACTGCAGGAAAGTACGATTGGCGCCAAGCGCGTGCTTTTATGTAGCAATATTTTTTTATGAAATTGTCGTTTCATCGAGCTTTCCTAATACGATGGAGAATAAATAATACTAAAAAAAAAGTATGTTCTCCATATCGAAAAAAAAAATTATGCCAAAATGTAGTGTACCCGGAGTACTACCACGGGCTTCGGGAGCGTTCCTCTTACATCCGGTATAGAGTCCCATTGAATAAGCCATAAGGCTTGTAAGCAAAGTGCATAGTTAAAGTAATATAGCAGTGTAGAAAGAAGGAAAAGGTAACTGGAAATTCTGCCTACCTCGTCGAGAGACAAGCGTAACCATATGATATTATGTCTATACACCTTTATATTTCCTGCAACTTCCTAATTCTTCTCACAAAGTTATCTACAAAACGAATAGCATTTAACTATTATTAAAGTTTTCGGGATATTTACCATGTAATGATTTGTTGAGTTTCCGATATTTCGGCACTGTTGCAAGCGCCATGATCACGGAAGAACTGAAGTACTGGCGGTTGACGGAGAAAAGTTTTAAGCGCAGACATATCGGTCTACCCTCTTACGCACTCTTTTGTGACGCGTTACATTGTCAGTACCACTACCACTGGTTTCACTAGAACTGCAAACTCGATCACGACTCACTACACTCACAGTATCCACTCGCGATTTTAATTCGGCTGGTTCACGGTTTTTGCATAGGCGGACCACTGGATTCGATCACCAGACGTTCGGCAGTTGAAACCCTTCCTCACGATTGAAATTTTTATACTTTTTAATTTCAATCGCCTCTCTAACCAATCTTGGTATATAGTGGCGTTCTGTCGCAAGCATCTGAGGGTTATGTAACTCAATCCAGTGGTTTGTACCGGACTCCAGTAAATGTTGAACGATTGCTGATTTTTGCGGTTCGTTATTTTTGACTGCCCTGATATGTTCTTTAATGCGGCACGTGACGGTTCTTTTGGTTTGTCCTATATAAGAAGAGCCGCAGCTACAGTCAATTTTATATACACCCGGCCTGTCAAGTGGAGAGCTATCTTTAGGCGACCGTAAATATTGTGATAGCTTTTTGAATGTAGTAGTATGAACAACCATGATAGTTTAAAAACCGAATAGCATTTAAATCCCACCTATCCCATTTCAGCTCACCATTCCAATTCTACACCTTCAACAGTTTATTTTAGTTGCTCGCTATCCTCTGGAGTGTTCACAAAATGTTTACTGAACAAGAGGATTCTGTAGAATGTTGAACTAATCCAAATACGTGGCCACAAAAATGTTCTCCACCTTTATTTTGGGAAAACACGACTATTCCTGTAGGCAGACACGACAGGTGTTGCGCGCGTAGGGTTGCCACGAATGCGTTGAAACTTGTTAAGATAAGTTCTTGACTGAATATTTTGTAGTGGTGGAAACTAGACACGCGAGTACATGAGATTTATTTTTATTTAGAAGGGATTTTTACTATAGCTTTCTTTAAGCGACGAATTTTCAATGTGCTTTCGGTGCATTATATTTAAAAATGAAATTATTTTATTGATTCTTAGAAACAAACTATGAATAGTAACTGTGATTGGATATAATTTGAGTTTTATCAGAGTACTGTGTCATCTCATTATCACCGCAATTAAACACTACTTTCATCATCATTATCAGAGCCATTTTTCACATTTCAATCGGAGTTGACTTTCCAGTCTACTGCCACCTGACCTCCACAACCAATTGGCGATATAGAAGTTCTGTAGTAAGACTAGTCGGGTGTATTGTAGGGAACTTGATGGCATGATGTAAAATGAAATGGTTTACTCGACATTTATTACCAAGTAGTACAGGACAAGCAAATACAAATTGAGTCCTTTTTATATTGCAGTGTTAATGTAACCAATATGACTAATTACGCATTTTATAGAGGTATGATTAAGCTTAGTTTTAACCAGAAGGAACTAAACGTTCTGTTTTCAAACACTTTTTAACAAATTTACCGAAAAAAAACTAATCAACTGGATTTCTATCAGCCCTAGTAGGTGCGCAGGCGCAGGCGCCCGTGTCGCTACGCTCTCAACATCCGTCATTGTCGTACGAACTGGAAACGTCCCGCTTTTTCCTCCACATTGACGTTTTTTTTAATAGCGTAGGTCGCACGTAGGCGTCCAAGAATACCTGGTCACCAGCTCTCATAAATCTGCATTTATCAAGCGACATTAACCTTTAAGACACGAATAATTTATAGTTTTGACAGCACTCCACTAGAGGCGTCTTAATAAGAAATCATTTATAATAAAGAGCGGGTTGTTAGAGTTCATTTTTGCATTTTCGTGGCAACAGAAATATGTACCGGATGCGGTGGAAATGTTCAACTCCTGTAACTTTCAGACCCAATGAATGTTGATGAATGAAAATATAAAATATTGTATTACTTATGAAAATATTTGAAAAACAAAATTAATAAAAACCGATTGCGGTGATTTTAAGGTAACTGTCTAAGAAAAAGTGTTATTCGAGGTTCATATAAGTAGGCAGGTACTTCTAAAAGTTAGAACAGATGTAGGTAGGTATATGACATGGTTATAGAATCCTTATAAATAAAACCAATAATTCCTTGAGACAGTAAAAATACTGTAATTTCTGGTTGTCCGTGTCAAATGCACACTGTTCTATTGCAAATCTAAGATAATTTAGCACGAATTGACTTTGTGGCGGCCTCCTTCAGTTCAATGTATTTTTACGGTTTAAATATATATCTATTACAACGAATTCTCATTAATAAAACCAAAGGAATCTATAGTTTCCATTTTGATTTTTAATTACAATTCTATTGGGTATTGAAAACAAATTTAACGCCATATTATTTATCAAAACCGATTCAGCCGTATAGTAGATACGAGCTAAACGATAGATAAACATACATACTCTTCTCTTCACCGTAGTCCGATAAAACGATGTCAGTCTCAATATAGCCCATCTATTTAGCCCACTTTAGTACTTTTTCACATAAACAGCGCCCCAGATTCGGATCAAATAATTTCTTTCGATTGTTTTCGTAGCATCAGTTATTAAAGTGTTTGGGCGCGTCAAAGCAACAGTGTGGTTGCTGGCGAGTTGCCAGGCCGCTACACATTAATCACATGAACTGAGAATCACTCAAAAATCGCTTCCAGCAGTCGACAGACGTATCGATAAGTTTGACGATATTGTAAACATCGATTTTTTTGCTCGTGTGTGTAGTTTGGGTTAGAGTATAGAGGGTTGAAATGTTTTAGTTTAGTAGCTGTTTATGAAGCTTTGGTTATGAAGTAAGTTTAACACGAATAGAACGAAGAAAACGAAGATGATGAATACTATACTTCTTCTTTTTCTACTTTTCTTGGATGGCAACTTATATCGACCCATTTTAGGGGACATTCTTGCCAGTGTCGAGTTGAAAATTTCACGAATAGAAATTGTGTTATCTGGCTTTGAGTTGACTACTACTACATCAGAGATCGTGTGGGTATTTGTATACATACGTTTATAAAATGAAACATTATTCTAATGGCGGAAGTACTACTGATCGGCAGACAAGGCAGAGTGCAGTAGGTGCACCGGTCTACAGGTGAGGTGGGCTTTCAACCCGAAGATCTAGTTTAATAGTATTAGTAAACTTATGTATGTAAAATAATAATGCTGGATTAACAAGCTTATATTAGACTCTGACCGATTTATGCCACCAAATTCAATATTAACCTAGTTACATACTCTAACAACAAATATTTAATTAAAATTTCATCATAAATCTATTAGATATCAAAATATCTGAATGCTAAACTACTCTGTGCCAAAGGTAAACATAGGGCGTGTCCACACCGGCCGTCAGCACTCCGCATTAGCCCATCAACGCCCGTGTGAACCGACTTTATCAACCATCAACGATGTTCATCTATGATCTCACTACCACACCGGTCTGTGATCTCATTGTATGAAACATATCGCAGTGAGAAAAGATTGCCTCAAAAATATTCGCTTTATGGGATGAGTATTTTGTAAGTAATTCATTTTGTATAATAAACTACGTCCAAATATATCTAACTAGCTTTTGCCCGCGGCTCTACCCGCTGAATGTCGGTTATCGCGACCAAACATAGCCTATGTTCTTTCTCAGGGTCTTATCTACCCCTATACCAAATTTCATCAAAATCGGCTCAGTGGTTTAGGCGTGAAAGTGTAACATACAAACAGACAGATAAACAGAGTTATATTAACGATATAAGATATATATATTTGTATGGATGGATATGGATGGTGGATGGTGTTTTTTTTTTCAAATTTCAAATTTATTTTATTTTTGTTTTTTTTATTTATTTATTTATTTATATCTGAACATTGTGTTGAAATGTTTAAAAAGTGCAGACAATTATTAATTCAAATTCTATACATTCATGTTCAAATAAAATGTATTCAATAATACAAAAATAAAACCAATAAAAGAATAACATGTCAAAATTAAATGTCAATAAGCACAATTAAATGTCAATAAGCACAATTAAATGTCAATAAGCCGAATAAAAATGATAAATTAAACCCATCAATCAAAATTCATATTGTAAAGCAGTGAAAAATGTTTATGAGAAACATATAAAACGTAGTAAGTAATGGTGAATATTTAGTAGCATGATCAACAGCAATAGGTATTAGTCATTCAAGCTAAAGCTTTTTGTAGAAGTATCTATTATAGGGTGAGCTTTTCATCCGTAATTGCGTACTTACATAGTTACCTTGTTCGACTCTTAAACAAATAAGCTAGATTAACTAAGGGAATCCAAGATACTTGCAAGGGAAGAGGTAGATCCTGGAACCAATAAACAAGAGTAGGTACAGAAGAAAGGGTAGCACAGCATATCACGATCTATTCTGATTTTCCTAGCGTTAACCCCAGTCGCATCCCAAGCTTTCAGCTTCGAGACTGGGTTTCGCCTTACCAGTCTAATTGCGGATTTGGCTTAACTTCGACATTTTCCGAAAAGCGACTGCCATATGACCTCCACAACCCAAAGGCGATATCGAAGTGTTGCAGTTAGACCAGTTGTTGGATTTGTGAGGACTCCAACTACTCGTAACGAATGCAAATACCTATATTCATGCATACAAATATTTGCATTGAGCAGGGAACGAACCCGCGCCTCCCGCGTAGCGACTGCGTTCACTACCGCTACGTAACGGAGGCTGTCAGCGGCACATCACAATATGACCTATATAATATGAGATGTTATATGTAGTATTTTCAGTAGGAACTTACTGTAAATTGTGTCATTTTTATGACTATAGTTATAGATTGCGAAAAATATTTTTTTATCGTAAATTAGGGCACAATTATATTGTGTATATGACGTGAATGCTTGTAAACTTTTTTATGAATATGAATATAATTTTTTAACACATTTAACACATAGTTTTTGTAAATTAAATGATAAATAAAAACAGTTTTCGTTAGTAAAGGTTGTAAGTTTGTATAAAAATATCAAGAAATCTTTAAATATCAACTCGTTTGCAGGCGGACTTTCTGAGAAAATGAAAATTTGTTCGATAAATAATTGTCCATTGCAGTGTCATAATAATTCAGGTTGAACAATGAATTATTTGCAATCTCAATTTATGCGTTCTTGACAGCTTTTCAGCACAAGCAGACTATATGTCTTTTTTCGGGGCGATATAGGAGGTGTATTGCGGAGATGCAAAAAAAGTACAGAATAAAATTAAGTACCTATCGTGTTTTCTTTACAATTTTACTCTTCGGAATTTCTCAGTAACCATTCAAAGTCAGGAATAAGTATGGGCTCGAACTGTAATGTGACGAACTAAAACAGGTGACCAAATATGTATGTACTGTATACACAAAAAGGTCCCAAAGTAAGACAAAAAGCAATATTGCGTTTCACAACTCGTTTAACTTTTCTACATTAAATGCTTAGTAGAAAAACTTTATCTAACTTTACATCATCATCTGCATTTAGACGTTATCCTGATTGCATCCGAGGCCAAGATAACCTCGGAGCTCAGGGTCCACCTTCCGACTCCACTTGGGCGTCCATGGTAGTGAGAATATGCACACGCATATCAGCCTCCATGACGTCAAGCCAGGACTTCTTGGGCCTAACCTTTTTACCGGGACCCGGCGTGGACGCTATTGCCAAGCATTTGTTACCCACGGCTCATGACTCCGCACACCCACCGCAGCATTTTCATCTCCGTGACACTGCATTTTCATCTCCGAGACACTCAGCTTCTGCGTGTGTCGCTCCAACGGCGGCCACGCCTCACAGCCGTGTAAAAGGACAGGCCTAATGATCGTCTTATAGACCTGCGACTTTATCTAACTTTAGATATCCAACTTCAACATTTCTTTTTAAATTGTATTGTTATCGTTAATAAAAATACTGTCAGCAAATTGAACCATTGATTGATTAAAAATCAGATTCTCCTTAAAAGCTTTGAAATGTTTTTATCTTAAGAGTTTATAATAATATTTTTGACATAAATTTACCTTCAGTCTGGTATCTCACTTTGTTATTTCTCAATTGAAAATCCCATGTCTATATAAATAAATATTGCAAAACAAACTGCCAAATGTAAGTATTTTACTCGTGGAATCAACCCGAGAACAATGTGTACGCCAAATTAACCGAACACTACACAGCGCTATATTTTACAATAATAAATGTATGCCTCTGCGTACGCTATGTGTATTTTTGCACGCCTCTCATTGACACCACAGTGTATAAATTACAGTAGACCAACTGGTTGTTACCCGTTTAATAATATAATAATTATAACGTTTCTAGATTTATTTTGGAACAAAAAAACTATTCTAATTTGATGGTGTCGAATAACAACTATCTTGCATGGGTATATTAATAGTAATAAATAATATTTCGTTTTAAAAAGTGAGTCATGTTAGTGTTAAATATAAAAGTAGCATTATTTATGAAAATTTTGACGCTGATTTATTTATTAAGTCTTGTATATGACTATTTTTATTCAATTTAATAGCAATGCCATTTCCTTATTTTGAACGATTACTGTCTTTGTTCAAGAAACCTCCATTTACTGCCTAAAATTAGAATTACACTAATTAGTTCTGCTTGTTTTTCTATAATACTCAATATAAGTTATGTTGCAAACTATTATCATATATTGAACATTATGAATATTTATTTACCTACATAACGTGGTCGCAATGTATAACTTAACGTATGTAATATGGTATACAACCATTGGGATGTTCATTCTTCTTACTCTGTGTCTCGTATCAGGCGCTAAAAAGATTTATATCTCCTTAGCGTATATTAGCTGATATATTTATCACAAATACTCAGAGATATTGCCACAGTAACCCTCTCAGATGGAGTGTGCACAAAAAATGTCTAAATATCATAAATCATATCTAGGTGGCTAGTGCGCAATAAGCTAATAGGCTGATGAAAATATGTTGCTAAGATAACGCCATATTTCTTTATTGGACGGTTTACTGGTTTTTGTTCAAGAAAATGTGTTAGAAAAACAATAATACATCATCACCATAAATATTAATGTCTACTGCTTTGAGTTACGTCCATTTTTTATACCAAAAGAGAATGAGTATTTTGGAGTTGGTTTCCAAATAACAATCACTTTTACAATCATCAAAAGTGCCTTTAAGAACTAGTCATGATTGGTCAGGGGAACTATCTATATTCATAGATTGTATTGTCTAAAGTTTACGTTAATATCAGTCATTGAAATAAAACCACTTTTTAAGGATTCGATAGCGATTTATTTCTTATTATTTACTTTTATATTTATTTTATTTATTTATTTATTTTCTTACAATTGCAAATACAGGTATGTGGGATGTTAAGTTCATACATTTAGGTACACTATATTTAGCCTTGCGGCGTGCAATATTATATCAATATAAGTCAATTAAGGAAATACAAATTTTCAAGTAATATTATATGTCAATGTGGGAGTGAATACAAGATCAATGGTAGGTACATGTCAATAAACTAATTCTACTATGCGTTTTATAACATGTCAGTATATTAGTCTACACCATATTTTTAGGCTTGCGGCGTGCAATATTTTGAACCTACTGTAAGAGGTCAAGGAATATAAAATAGAAAGAATAATGAAATGTCAATATGGGAGTCAATACAAAATAAATAATAACCTGTCAGTAAACTAAGTCTAATACAAGTCATGTAGAATGTCAGTACGCTAGACTATCACAGCTGATCATGTAAATAATCCTCCACAGAATAATAACACTTCTCCAACAGTATTTTCTTAAGTGTAATTTTAACAATATTATAATTAGGTTCCTCTAAAATTGACTGAGGTAAGTGGTTATATATTCTAGGAGCCATGCAAAAAATACTTTTATTTAAGTAAGCTGTGGAGTTGGAAGGTATACATATTTTAGAATTATGTCTATTAGTTCTCAATTTCTTGAACATATGAGCATTCCTCTTCACAAATAGTATGGTTTCTAAAATATAGACACATGGCAGAGTCAAAATGTTCAATTTCACAAAGAAGGGCCGACAACTATCTGTTGATTTTATATTACAAATGGCCCGTTTATACAGACGTTTCTGCTACTTTTCAGCAGATATTTCAATAAATCGCGAGTGGTTTTAATTCAATATTCATAGATTGCTAACTCCAATCATGACATTGATTAAGGATATCAACTCCTGAATGCATTGTGATATATATAAAGATATATATAGTATAAATAATTTTGTTTTCAATAATAAATGGTCATTAAAAATGTTTTTTATCTTCAGAATTTGATGACATTTATTTTATGATAAATTATTAATTCTTAACCTTGAAGCATCGGTAGCTTAGTGGTTAAGGAGACGGCCTTACGATCGAGAGGTCCCGGGTTCGAATCCTGGGCATTACACTACCGACGTGAACCCACTCCTAGCACAGGCAATTTAGCTTAGTTGGAAGGTTAGAGGAAATATTAGTTATTTCGATAATTTCGGTAACTAATATTCTTTTTTTTAAGTTAAAAAAAAGTTATGAATTAGTTATTCCTCTCCTCGTTAGGCAGGTAGGGCACCTGCCTAACTTTTTCCTTTTTTGACTTAGATACTAAGATTGTTTGAATCGATGTGGCGCACTTTTGCTCTAACTTGAGTCGCGTTTCCATATTTTTAGGACTACTTAGGCAATTTCGAACTTTCAAAATCAATGGGACAGTCGTGAAAGGGGTTCCCTTCTCACTGGTATTATAAGCTTCAATTTAACCTTAGTCATGGGCTATTAGCTTGCACATTACAAGCACAATAATGTTATGAATAATAACAAAAAAGCCTACTGGCCAACCTACAAACGTACTACCGTTGAGGAAGACTTCATCTGCAATATTCTCTTTACATAATTACGTACAGATGTGTACTACAGCAATTTTGGCATTGATATAAACCCAACAGTCAAAACAATTTTTATTCCAACGCACCTTGTTGATTATTTCACTTTACTTCTAATTAATGTCATTTTTCTCTGAAATATTTTCCGCCCATCAAAACAAAATTATAAACAATATTTTGTTATATTAATTATGCAATATACTTCGGACATAATTCAACGTCTGAAGCAATATTGATGCGGCGACATTATAGCAATTTAAATTATAAAAGTATTAAATAAAGTACATACAAATGTTCTGTGCTATTAACCAGACACTGAGTCCCTCTTTAAATGATCTTCTAAAATAATAAATAAAAATGTTTATGTCTGTTTATCACTACCACAATTTAAAATACTTAAACTTCAAATGTAACGTTAATTAGAGTCAGTAGATCATTGGTAAAAGAGTCAGTATTATGGTTGAAAGGTACCAGGATCGTATCCTGGCTATAAAACTATCATGAACCTAACTTGCAAGTTAACTGGACAGAGGTTTCTTAACAGGTGGTCTTTACAACATAACTTTTATTTATAAGTAATAAAACTCGTTGTTTTAACTATACCAATATTCATCAATGAAAATGTTGAATGTCACCTTTCATTTAAAATATTTCTTATATATCAAATCCGAACGAACCCAAACATAATCTATAGTGAGTAATAAATTATAGAAAAAATGTCGTGAGTATGCCAAGTGCAATGTCATAGTAACCGAAGTGTTTCTCGTCTAATAGCAAACAGACACGAGACGATATTAGAAGATCATCATTAAGACTGGCATGAGAAATAAAGGTGTTTAGGAAGAGACCGAACATAAATAACTTCAGAAGAGCTTTGTTGGTTTTCGTGTAAGATTTACAAAGGAGATTTTTTGTGTTAGTGGGCCGTTTAGTACTCAATACACATACCTACGTTGGCCGGAGTATACGGATTCACAGAATAACGAAAGTAATCTTGCTTTCGTTTTAGAACAATATATGATTTTCAAGAATTCTCAAAATTTTGAAAAGATATATATATAAGAGAGAGACGATATTCTTAGCAATCCATGGATTCTCCGTGCGGGTGCCGGGTCCATCGCGTTGCTGAGTTGGGAACTCGGGACAGTGCCTGGGACTTGCGACCCAAGTGTAGGTTTAGAAGGGACCCCTTTTGTTGATGTACATCAACACTCACCTTCACTACCCAAGTTCCCCTCCCTGCCTAACCAAATTTGATACGAACCTACTAGTGCCGCTTTAGACATTCGTCCTAGTAATGAGCTTATTGTAGCTCTCGATAGGCCTAGATCTTTAAGTAGGTTATAGATAGATTTAGCTGGTATACCTCTCGCTCCCACTTCTACTGCATACAAATTAACCACGTAACCGTTTTTGATTAATTCGTTTGTGAGATCATAGTATTTATTTTTCTTAAGTGTGTGGTCCTTCGGTATATTTGTTTCCCACGGTACAGTAAGTTCCACAAGGACCACATATTTAGTCGTTTTCGAGTAGAGAAGTATGTCCGGTTTAGATGACGAAACCCCAACATCCTCCGGAATTTTATAGTGCTTTTCATACGTGTCGATTAAGAGAGTCCAATCTGGGGCAGTATCTAAGATTGAATAAGGTTTGTTCCTGGATTTTATGGATGAACCTTCAGTCACAAAGTTGATATGACGTCTGTTAGTAGTCAATCCTTTTTGGGCTCTAGCTACTGCCAGACTCATTGCTTCGCGTACGATGAAAAGCACCTTATCGTGGCGACGTGAGTATTGGCCTCTATCAAGAAGCACCCTACATCCTACTAATATGTGTCTAGCCGTCCCTATTGCCTCACCACACGTATAACATTGTTTTTCTGTACTATAAACAAATTGCAAGTGAATGTTATAATTACAGAATACAAAAATATTTTTATCATAAATGATCACATAACGTAACTGATGACCTGCCCCTCTAGACAAGTGGCATTTCGTTGGCCGGCGTTTGATAGAATAGAATGACAAATGTATGGGATTTGACGTTTATGACATGTGTTAACGACTGTCATAAACGTCAAATCCCATACATTCGTCACACAGGTGTATCCTTCTTCCTTCAGCCTGCATGAGGCACGATGCGATCGAGACTAAAGCGAAAATGATGATGAATTCATTAAAAAAACCCTCATTGATTCACTGTATTACACATTACTCATCTTTTTCAAAACTTGTCTTAGTTATGTCTAACTTGTCTGAGTTATACTGGAGGAGTATTGGGAACTGGTTCGAAGTAATGTTTTCAATATTTTATTTCGTCGTTATATATGTAGTGCAACCAACAACTAAGTCTATAGCTAATCCAACATTCTAGTCGCGCGAAAGAATATTGGCAACGTACACCAGGTATAATAAATATCTGTACCTAGATGTTTAGCTTCGGGGACCAAGTCTTAGAGCACTTGAGTGTAATACCGCATTCCGACACGACTGGCCATCCATTCTGTTGGTAAATTGTAAATAAGAGCTCAAGAATATTGTTAAAGTGCTCTAATAGTTTTATTTTGTGGCGAATTGTTTGAAATTTGTGAAGTATTACTAGGTAGTGGAGCTTACCATGCGTATGGCTACTTTATAACACTTTTATTTAGAGATAATTTTTCTGATTCGAGTCCGACTTAGGCATTGTTATTAGATTTTTGCCAACGTATTCCTAAGAAGGTACCTACTTAACACGATTTTGTTAGATATCTGATGTTATCATAATATTGATGCTACTTTATGGCTATAGCAGTTAGTGTTGCAGTGGTTCCCGAAAACTCAAATACAAAATTACCTTTTTCTTCAGAAGTCGTCGTTTATTTAGGTAACAGTAACAATAAAATTAACACAAACGTCAAAAAATTTAAACTAACACTTACCGGGATATTACAGCCTCCGTGGCGTGGCGGTAGTGAACGCGGCCGCTACGCAGGAGGCGCGAGTTCGATCCCCGCTCAGTGCAAATATTTGTATGCATGAATATGTATATTTGCATTGGTCTGGGTGTTTCTATGTATAATATGTATGTATTTACAAAAAAAAATGCGTATCTAAGTATGTTTATCCGCATTCTAGATTCCATAACACAAGCTAGTTAAGCTATGCTTACCATGGGTCTAGATAGCGTTGTGTGAAATGTTGTGGGATATTTATTTATTTCTTTATTTAAATACCATGTTTTGAATTTGCTTCGAGTAAGGAATTTTGTAAGATAGAAAACATATCTTTATAAAAAAAATAATCAAAGAGGCATTGCAACATTTCAAATCATCAGTTAGCATCTTTAGCGACATGCTACATCTGCAAGAGTTTAATTATTTCGTGGCGGCGGATATGTGTTCGCAATGACGTTACAGGTTACGAAGCGGGTCATTATCAAAATCATTATGCACAGGGTGCTACTTTAATTTATATATATTATAATGCTGACGCCCAGTAGTAATTAAATATAGTACCTATAGGGACCTAACTCTGTAATGATTTTGATAATAACCTAATTACGATAACAAATAGTGTAAGAGCGTATTCACACTCATCCGATATCCGACATCCGATCTCCGACATCCGATATCCGATATCGGATATTGGATATCGGATATCGGATATCGGATGTCGGATATCGGATATCGGATGAGTGTGAAAACGCTCTTACACTCATCAGGATATTTAACATGTTTAGTTATTAAAAAAACATTGTAAATATCCCAGTGAGTGTTAATATCCCACTGAGTATTATACTATCAATGTGAAGGACCATGTCAATCTCAAATCATATTAATCACGTTCAACAATTATTCAAGTGTAGCCTATCATAATTTATTGAATATGCTTAACGCTATCATATTGTCAACTAAAACAGCTAGTACTACAGTAGTTTCGAGTCATGATCTATCGGTTGATCATACTCCATTAGTCCATAATTTTTTTCACTAGATGACATTATACGTAGGCAAGTACCTACTCATGTTTTAGGGTGATTTCAAGGAAACAAATTAAAACTATTTTTCAATCAACTTTTTACTTCACGCTTACTGCAGTCTGTCTTGGGAGTAAACTGCTCTCAAAAGTGAAAAATTAAGGTATCCAAAAATAAATTCATATTCATTCATCTACAGAGTAAAATATCTTATAGTTTCAAGAACACAAGCCCCACATAGAGTTATACAAATGTAGAAGCATTAGCTCTCGCATCAATAACCATTAGTTATATAACTCGGCTCTGTTTAATCATATATGCTTCATTTTTACACCATTAAAATAAACTAGATGAAAAATTTTGTGGAGATCGTTCGTTAAGTTTGATGGGTGGCTTCTCTTTTTAGTTAAATCTTGAGAAGAATGTGGACAGCTGTGTGGAATATTGCTATTTACACGTTTAATATTATAAACAAAATAAAATATAATGGGTCTATCTATTCCTTGTTTTTCTTGCAAACTCTCTCAAAATTTACCTCAACTCTACTAACTGTGAGTCTATGTCAGCAATAACAGAAAAATACGTGGATTCTGCTTACCTCGTTGGAAAAGAAACATGACTATTTTGTAATCGCTTTTTATTTAAGCAAGTATGTAAAAGTCTTGCCAAAAAGATATTAATTACGAACACATCCTGTATACATTCTGTCGCTCACCTCCGAAAGCGAATTACCAACACTATAGAGGCTCTTTCATGCGCGTCCGGCTGTCGGGCGGACGGATGTACGCATCCTGAAACAGACACCACGTCTTAGGTTACTTCTACCTACTGCGTGGTAATCTTCGTATATTCGATGGTTTTCTAAGGTTTTATTGTATTATATGTTCGATCAGCGATAGAATTATTGTTAGGGCTCTGAGTGCGTTTAGTGTAATTTAATTATTATAAATAATATATTTGATTACGTGTTTATGATCATTTTTTATAGAATACTAGCTTTTGCCCACGGCTCCAACCGCGTGGATATCGGTTATCGCTATATATCGGTTATTGTTATAAATTGTAGCCAATCAGGATCGCACGAGTCGATTCCCCCCTCCGACCGCGCCTATAAATACGCCAGCGACTCAAAATCCCACATCAGTCGCAGCGAGGCCGCCGACGAGGCAAGGTTTCCGAACTCGTCGTCCCCCGGACCAGCGCCGCTGAAGATTACGATCGCAGTGATCGACGAAACGTCTGGAACGCAAGTTTCACATGGACCATGGCCAAACAGCCCGGAAGCAGTATATTCTACATGCAACGCCGGCCGTGAAAGCCTGAAGACTTATGTAGCCTATTTGCTATTCTTATGTATAAGCTATATTATTGTAAAGTATCTAAATGATTTTTACGTAAAATACTAACAAACATCCATCTATTCATCCATACTTACAAACTTTCGCGTTAATAATATTAGTAGGATTAGTGGATGATTAGTATGAGGGAAGTTTATGTCATAGCGTTATACATTGAATCTTGTGCATGGGCAACTGTGGAGTCGGGGACTCACTCTCCACAGTTTGACCAATGAAACTATTTTGATTTTGATTAGAAGATTGATTGTGATTTATTGGGGAAAACACATCAATCCTACACGGGCTTGTTTAATAGGGGATTTTACGCGAGGTTTTTTTTTTTAAATTTTATACAATAGATACTCGTTTCAGAGGACCACGGAAACTAGCACACTTCTCTTCAAATCTTGAGTTTCTGGAGTCTTGCTGGCTTCCACCGAAACCCTCACGTCAACTGTCAGGAACTGTGCCGCTTCTCAGTTTTTTCCTATCTTCTCAATTTAATATTATTTTTTTATTCGTAAGATTTATTTTTAAATCGTTGACACATGATGTCCAGGCATCTTCTTGTAATATCTGCCACGGAAGGCGGATATCACAGTACTTACCTTTAGGAAAACTCTGCAAAGCACCTTCACTATACTCTGGATATATTGCAGTTACCAGCTATCTTCATCGTTTGTAGTTCTTCTAGCCTCCTTATGCTTCCGAGCCATTGCAGATACTAAGGAAATCGCCATATTAAGACTACTTTAAAATTTCCAGAGCATGTTACGAAAAGCTCTTTGAATCACTTTCTAACTTCAGTGTCAACTCGATAAGATGCACAATAACCTCACCTCCCATACGTGAAATACACTTAGAAAACAATGGATTTTCTCCAAAGGTTGATCCTCCTGCTAATAATTTCTTTAAATACATAGTTATAAAGTCCTAACGAAACCAAAAAGAATTTAACCATAAAAACTTAAACCACAAACGCATTTAACGTTCTATCTTCCACAATTAATGCCAAAATAGTCCTTCGACACACAATAAACATAATTACCTACAAGACCCTAAGGCTACCTTTCCACTGGAGATGTGCTATACTACGTTGCTATGGATACGTTTGATATCGACCAGTCATATTCGATGGTCCACATAGCATAACACTGGTGGAAAAGGATCAGGCTAAGCTATGTTTTTTATATAGAAAGATAAGTTCTATGGATGCGTGCTATGGATGTGTCCTATGGATGTGTACTTTGGATACCTATGAGAATAGATTCGAATTTTGAAAATTTATAGGAGAAATAACTCGAACTGCGCATCTTCATAGCACATCTTAGTACACACACACAGTAAAAACGGTCACATATTTTCTAAACTTAGCTTTTACATCTCCGGTGGAAAGGCAGCCTAAATTTGGTGTATCTAACCGATGAGTCAGTCGGATGTCAAACCCGCTACGGCGCAAATAGCTAATCTCTAATATTAACCGAGGACACCTTACAATCGCACGTGTCTGTTTGTGTAATGTTCTCCGGGATGCGCGGCGCCAATTGGTGCATACAACTTCCAAATAATACTGCTTCATATTGTAAAACAGGTCTCTAAGAGGGAAAACAAACTCAGATGAATGAAATTATGGAGAAATTAGTAAGTATGCAACACCAAGACATGCTGATGAGTATTTCAACCACCCAGGCTTCAGATAAATCAGTTGGTTAGAGTATTCCTCCTAGAAACAGATTGATTACTTGATAAGTCCCACTGCGAGTATTGACCTTTATCCAATTGAAACACTGTAAGAGTTAAGGCGCCCACTCACTAACAGTCCGCCTGTAGTCCGCCTGCAGTTTATAATCGCCTGCAGTCCTAAGCCGATAGCGCCCACACTCTAAAGCGATTTTGGCCTGCCGGCAATTCCCTGTTGTGAGTTTTGAGACGAAACACTAGCAGTTGTGAGTCGTCAGTTTTCCGCCTCCCGTTAATGGTCTGATATCAGTTATACAGATTTTCGCAAGCAATTTTCGACCTTATTGACATTTTCTTGATGACATGTTTTTCACATGAATAAATTTTGCTGAACACGAATATTTAAAAATCTCGATGCTTTAATTCAATAAGGCCGAAAATCGCTTACACTACGTAATTCTTATTATATATTATTATGTGAAAATCATTGTAAAAGAGAGGTGTTAGCTATTTTGGACCTTATGGACCATGTACATAAGTCACCATATAAATCTTAGTGATAACTAGTGAAGTACCTGTCATCATAACGTTATTACCTCTTTAAAGTGTAAAATTATTTTGTTCTGAGGTTAAACCGTAAAAAATTTCTGACACGAGACGTCGGTCGACAGGCCGCCGGCCGACCGCCTGCTAATGTGTGCTTGTTCGCCCTGACGGGCTAGGACTGTCCGGCCTTGGACTGTCCAGAATCGTTTGGCGGCCACACACTGTCAGATCGTATTATTCGTGAGTCCAAAATCGTTAGCAAAACTGTAAGTTTGTGGGTTATTGCGATTAACTGACAGGTTTAAATCGTCCGGCCGTCATCCGGTAAACTGTTAGTGAGTGTCCGCCTAAATTTACCTTAGTAATTGTTGCTACTTATTTTTTGAAATGAATGAATGAATGAAATGAAATGAATGAATGATCATTTCATTCATTCATTCATTTTATGAAAAAACACACATTAGTTATAATACCATTTTAACTGGGGTCAATAATTTAGTGGTCAAGATGGAATCAAACCCATTCAAACTGAAAGATTATCTGCCACAGGAGATTGAGTTGCAGTGAACCCGGCTTAACCTATGAAGGAACTCAAAAGGAATCCCAGAAGTCTTCTTTCTCCATCTATTAGACACTGGGTAGCCCCCCCCCCTAAAAAATAAAAAGATGCCTGCTCCTCCATCACTATCATTCTTCCATCTCAAAACTATATCTAACTATTTGAAAAGCAACCGATATGTCAGACTCAGTGCTAGTAATAAAATAATAAAAAATTAAAGGATTAAAAATGAAAAACCCGACTGATGCTGAAAAGATCGAAACAAGCTTTATAGCAGGCGGTACCCATTAATTTTCATCGGGTTTGAGATTTGCAAATGTTTTATACTTTTTAGTTATGAAATATATATTTTTTTGTAATTGTATTTTAATTGCCTTTATTTTGATACCCCATTCGATAAATTTAAGTGATTTTATTTTACCAACATCCGCCATTGCGTTTTTTTTTTAAATTTTGATATACCTAGAGTCACTCTCATAGTTAATACGAATCTAACGACACCTCTGAAGCTAAAATCCATCGAGCCGTTCAAGCTGTAGAGCGTGCCAAACAATTATACATTCATACTTGAAAAACATAGCCCTCCTTCTGGCGCAGTCGGGTATTAAAAGATTTATTTCATACCCATCTAGTGAAACTTCATTTTATCAAATGTAATATAGTTACTTAAATGATATCCTAGCATGACGTCTTTCTTCAAAGAAAAAAGATTATTTCTTGAAAGATTCACTGCAACTGGGTTCTGTTCCAAAGGTAAAAAAATGTTACAAGAAAAATGTTCAGTTGGCACCGGTTCAACTCCTGCAGGTGAAATTACACGCTCAGTGAATGTGGCGTTGGATTTGAAATAGTCTTCAAAATCAGATATCTGATCTAGTGTTATGAAAACTGACGTAAATACAGTTATACTATTAGAATAAAAGCTTAAAAATATTTTTAATTCATAAATTCGGCACTACAAATACAAAATGAAGGTTCCGAAAAAAATAGCAATGCTACTCAAAATGTAAACAAACAAAGTTACAAAATTAAAATAGTTGTAAATACATTTTACATAATCGTGTCCAATCCACCGTTAATAATTCTACTAGACAGTAGATGGCGCTAGGAGTCTTTTAAACGAGAACATCTTGCAGTACGTTGTACTTTCAGGATATGAACTTTGCGCTTAGAAAACATATTGTAAATATGTATATATTTAGTCATAGTGATTAATCGTTCATATTATTTGTATCACTTCGACGACGCATTATTCTATTTTGGTTCGGTGGTTATAACTACTTTTCCAACAGACAACGATGCTAACACATTCTTAATACATAATTCATTTATAATATCTTACCATATCCTCCAGCATTTGGGACCTGAGACGGTTTCAGTCGGTTGGAGTCATACATAGCAATCGGTATGAATGTTTCCGTGAGACACTACACGAAAAAGGTACAGTCCGTAAAAGAATAATAGGATAGTGTCCTATTTATTTATTAATATCGTTAACTATACATTTTACAATAATATAATGGAACTATAAAAGTGAAATATCTTTATGACACATAGTTTTAAAGATATTTGATTTTGAAAATTCTATTTTTTGTCGAGCCACCCAAAAACGCTTCATACAAAATCGCAGCACACTGTGACGTCACAGCGTACCGGCGCGTATGTATGAAGTGCAAGAGAATATCGCATTTATGTTTGTCCACGTTGCGTTTACACATTTACAACCGATAATAAGTTTGATTGATTTGAAATTTCGATTGTTTATATTTTGACCTATTTTGTATAATAAAAATAATGAAAAATCATAGTTTCAGTTTAGTTAGGCAATATCTTAGTTTACAATTCATATTTATTGAGATAAAACTGTGTCATAAAGTAGTATTTATAATGATCCGTTGACTCAGAACACTACCCTATTATAAAAAACCTATCTTTTTGTACAACTTTACATTTATAAAAGTTTACTTAGGTATCTGATACACAATAAAGTTAAAATATTGCTACACCACACCATTTCATACTTATAGGTAGGTGCTTGATAATGATAACACCGGTAACCCATTTCCTTAGTTGGCATGATTCACTGCGCGCGCGCCGATAAGCGCTTCGTACTTTGTCTCCCCTCAGCTGGACAACCAGGTCAGTGTACAACAATGTTTTAGATAATAAACTGCGGTAATTATTCCATTCGCATAAATGGAAAGCATGTTCCTATTCCACTATCATAACGTCATTTTACATGGAGAGGATGGTTAGAGATGCATTATATTCGCTTTTCACTGACTCATTAAATGTTGTTTCCGGTAGCCTCGAAGATTAGAATTGATAGCTCATTCTCCTACTTTCGATTTAGCATTACATAGCTTTTATGGGAGGGACTACCATCTGACATTTCAATCCTAAGGTCCTCTCCATTAATTAGCAGGTTTACCACTAGTAGGTGATATTGGTGGGGACAGGGCACTACAGTAAACGCTTCCATGGTTAATTTTCGCTGACCATGCACCTGAACATACGTATGTGCTAAGTTTGAACATAATTGCTACGTACCTATCAGGCACAATTACACAACAGAAAATGTTACGAAAAATGATAACATTATTTTGTGCCTTGAAGTTAACCTAAAATAAAATACAATGAATTTTACCAAAACGTTGATGTGATCTCGCCGTTAACTGAGGCTCCTTACATAACATCTTCATGTAATTAGAACGTTCCAGGAAGTACATATCTACCTACATGAACACATGTTTCATATAAAACATTGCCCACAACGGCTCCTATAAGGTAAACGAGTAGATAATTCCCAAGATTCCCGGAACACCCACATCACACACATAATACCTTCACAATCGCTAATTATTCGCTTCTAAGAAATGCCACATCTGTTCAAGACAAAGGTTACTTTTTACACGCTTTTTGTATTTACCTAAATAACTTTATAATTCAAATACAACCTTATTTTGTTACCATAAAGTATACATTTAAACAAAAACAACCAATTATCTTATAAACTGTTATACAATTCTGAACTTTATTGCATTGTTTTAAGATGGTAGCAAAAGGTAGAAGTTGTTACCTGAGCAAGGTGGGGCCACATATGGGTGTGTTCTGTCGATCCTTTTTGACCCAAACGGTGATAAAAAAATAAGGTATTTGATAACATTTTGGGTCTAAGGAGCCGCTTCGAAGTCGGTTGGTGTAAAATAATACGTTCGTAATTTAATAAACGTGTGTGAATTTTGTATTTCGTTTGGGTATAATATCACTGGCGAAGTAAAATGATAGGACTGCCTTCTTGTAGTACATATCCATCCTATAATAAACATAGGTACTTATTTTTTATCTCTATTTTATTTTATTTTTTTATATTTGTCATATAAAAGAAAATAATATTAACCACTCATGTTATGTGTAGTTTGATGTATTTGCGACTTTCATGTAATTCAACTACTTTTTACTTTGTTCGAATAACCTAAAATAACTCCATTTTAAGGTTACATACACACAGGAGTGTGCTATGTTTGTCGAACAGAATATGCAACTGTTTCACAAAAAACAAAGAGCTCGTCACGCTGATAAGCTGTGTTTGGTTCCCAGTAAAACGACCCTGAAGCACCAAAGTATACTCTGCATGGCACCACATATATATAATAAATTGCCTAAACATATAAAATATGCAGAAAATGTGCGTCTGTTCAAGAGGAGCCTACAGGAGATGCTTATACGGAAATGTTATTTTTCTGTATCTGAATTTTTAAATGACAAAACCTTAGATGTTTAATTGTTGAGTTTGTTTGTGTTTCTTGGTGATCCATTAAGTAGCGGATAGACAGTATGTATTTGACATTATATATTTTGACATTAAGGCATTATCTGCCTGCTTATATTGACATGACATGATATATTGACGTTGAATTTCAGATAAATTTTATTATTGCCATGTATTTATACTTGAATTTGCATAATTTGGCATTATAAAATTTTCATAATATATATTTATGTACTGAACCTGAATAATAAAATTTGCATGCCATGACTGGTGATAATACAATGTACCGTCCACTATTATGTTTTTATAACCGTCTGATTCTCACATGTATTATGCAAATAAATAATTTGAATTTGAATTTGATAAATAATTTGAATTTGCATCTTGTGCCTACCTACAAATAACTCTTACAATACGAATTGTACTTAGATATATTGCTACATCAACCTGTATGAATGTAAACAGTTGTTGGTGGACCAAAATAAATAAATAAACGGTCTACGGAACTGAAAGTAGTCCATGGAAATGATAACATATTCGCGTTGATGGCGTAAAAAATGAATATCAGTGTAAATTGTTCGAAACTAAGGGCAAAGGCATAAGCACACCTAATGTAATTATGATAGGAATATACTCATGAATGACATTGATGCCGGGTAAGGTAAGTATTTTATCACGGCATGGGTAGGTACTATTAGCTTTCAACATATAGATAATGTATAGTATAATATTCTACAACGTTCTAAACAACGCCATCTAGATTCATGGTAAGCATAGCTTAAAAAGCTTGTTTCATGGAATCTATAACGCGGATAATCATACTTAGATTTTGTTTTTTGTAAATACATAGGTACATATTATACATAGAAACACCGTTGCAATGCAAATATAAATATTCATGCTTACAAATATTTCTATGCATTGAGCGGGGATCGAATTCGCGGCGCCTGCACATTTATTCTTTATTTGAGTCGTTTGAAATAGATTGTAGTCGCTCCCGTAAACCGAATTATAATTTTATAGGATAGTGCAACCTTTAAAAGGATAAAGAAGTAAATTCACTTCCTTACCAAGACCGAGCTAAAATAGACAATATTTTTACGAAAAGATAAGAACGGTTAAGATATACCCACGTTTGCATTTAGTTTGTATTTATTATAGAAACATCTAACCACACAGCTCTTAGCTAATGCCATCAAAATAATTCTAATAATGAAGATAACAGAACGAAAAAAACATGACTCTCAATCTATCATCATCAAAAAAAATGTTTTTTTTGTAATATAATTTTCAAGAAAGAATATTGACATCGTGATTGAATTTCTAAAAAAAATATATTTCGGGAATTAGCCATCTTTACATTGCAAACCTCCTTCGTTTTGTGTGGTGGTTAGTGGCCCACCTGTGACAGAGTTGTTCATGTCGTCCCATATAATAGGCCTTTATCTTGACCTAACGACTGTTGACAGCCGGGACCGACTTTTAACGTGCTCTCCGAAGCACGGAAGCGCTTAGTTGTAATACCGCTAAACGGTCACCCATCCCAATGGCACTGGGTCTCCACTACGAACAAATTTTATTAGTGACTTATAAAATATTCTAGATGGCGTTATGTGTATCAATTTAACATAAAATTCTAAATGAACAAGAATTGAATCCTATAAATATTATTTTTTCATAAAACTTTAATATTTGTTCCTCATAAACATAAAATAATGAACTTTTAAACCTAATTTCGACAATTTGTTATAATTATGCAGCGCCCTTCGCGTATTTTATCGGTACTATAATGATACTACCGATACTGTGCACTAGGTTACACACAATAGATGGCGTATTATTCAATTCTCTATATTTCACGGCTGTTACTCAAACAAAAAACATATCGAACGAGATTTACTGCAATTAACAATTGATGAGGTTCTTTTTTAATTATTTTAGGAGTATGATTAAAACTAACAATTAAAAAGTTACTTCTGTTCTGTATTTTTTTAACGTACCACCTTTATTGTTGAAGAAAACCGCTGTTTTATAATCTACGAAATTTCGTAGGTATCGCCCTTTGTTCCGAACATACACCGCCGTCAACTTGAGTGTTAGGGTTGTCACTTTGTCAATGAAAATTAAACAATCCTATAAAACGTTTAGAATGCTTATTTATTTTTAACCCCCCACGCGAAAAGGATAAGTCATAATAATATTATTTGTTTAAAATTAAAAAATAATAATAACTCTCTCCAGTGTTCTAGGGTACATTTTTGTTCCGCCAACTGACCTCCGCCCCCCATGAGCGCGGGCCTGAGGGTGACGGGTGGAGCCGCCCGTCATCCTAGCAGAAGCAGGCCACGGTGGCAAGAAATAAGGGGAAATTAGAAGGCACTTGCATAATACCTTCTGAGGGTGTCAAAACTGTCAAACTAGGGACAACATTTTGTAATGGCGGTCATTATTTTATGGATTGCACCCCAGCTTACCATTAAGCGGGGAGCAGTCAATTTGGTGACCGAAATATTTAA
This sequence comes from Eilema caniola, assembly GCA_949126895.1. NCBI lineage: Eukaryota > Metazoa > Arthropoda > Insecta > Lepidoptera > Erebidae > Eilema > Eilema caniola. The sequence goes on along the minus strand of OX421471.1, from coordinate 1,041,594 downwards.
AGCAATTTAAACAAATTAAGAAAAATAACGCTCCTGGGGCGCGCGCGTTCTGTAGGTAATACTAGGTTAGGTAGGTAGTACTAGATAGGTAGGTAGTATCTGCTTCTTACCTATTAGAAATAACAAGGGCTTTTAAACATGCTGAGTACGGATTTGAAAAACAATTTAAATTTGGAATATTTTTCGCATATTTCTACTGAAATAATAACGCTAGGTACCTACTTTCTGCCTCATTTTTAAAGACTACCTATCTACTGGGGTTCTTTCTGAGTTGGTGTAGTGTAAATAATGAATTTATATAATTTTGTCACAGGCATTTTTCCAGTTTCCTCTGGAGTTAGAACTCTTAAAATTACTTTTTCAATCGGTAAGTACCGGTTTTTGGAGCTTAGGCACCCGGTGGAGTGGTGGACACGCCCGACTGAGACTCCGTATCCAAATTAGTATTCTTTCTACTTTTGCACAACCCTGGGTGACCGTTCTTAACATTTGAAGTTTTAAGCGATATTAGCCAGGTCGGCTTAAGGATGGGTGACCGTGAAAATAACAAGAAGGTAGGTAAGTATCTACCTAATACCTTTTATTTAAACGGCTTTATTAATTGAAAGTATGACATCTCAGGCAGGTATATTGTCGTCCGAAAAGACACACGCCTTCTTGCTTACCTATCTACCTATCAAATTTAATATCAGATCAATTACTCAACATGAATAGGGTAACATTTATACCTAAGTACATAAAGCGAACTTAATAAAATGTATCTACATCAAGGTAGTCAGTAGTAGTACCTACCGCTCATACAACGACACACGGCGACGAGCCAAGCGAGCGGATGATATACCTACCTATAACGAGCTCCTATGAGACGACTTTCCCGCTCGCACATACGGCCGCTCGCTTGATCGATTCATCCTATCTCGCTCTGTCTGTGACCGTTCTTAACATTTGAAGTTTTAAGCGATATTAGCCAGGTCGGTTTAAGGATGGGTGACCGTGAAAATAACAAGAAGGTAGGTAGGTATCTACCTAATACCTTTTAGTTAAACGCCTTTATTAATTGAAAGTATGACATCTCAGGCAGGTATATTGTCGTCCGAAAAGACACACGCCTTCTTGCTTACCTACCTACCTATCAAATTTAATATCAGATCAATTACTCAACAGGAATAGGGTAACATTTATACCTAAGTACCTACATAAAGCGAACTTAATAAAATGTATCTACATCAAGGTAGTCAGTAGTAGTACCTACCGCTCATACAACGACACACGGCGACGAGCCAAGCGAGCGGATGATATACCTACCTATAACGAGCTCCTATGAGACGACTTTATTCGTACCTCCCACTGATTAACGAATGCGGCTCTGGTGCAAATTGGCTTCTTGAGGATAGTAGGTCAAACGGCAGTCGCTCATGTAAAAGTCAAGGGGCTGAGTCATTTTGACCTTTTCGTACACTCTTTGATTAATGCATGGGACTCTGATGCAATTTTTCTTCTTGAGGATAGTAGGTCAAACGACAGTCGCTCATGTAAAAGTTAAGGGGCTGAGTCATTTTGTGCTATTCGTACCACCCACTGATTAACGAATGCGGCTCTGGTGCAAATTGGCTTCTTGAGGATAGTAGGTCAAACGGCAGTCGCTCATGTAAAAGTCAAGGGGCTGAGTCATTTTGTGCTATTCGTACCACCCACTGATTAACGAATGCGGCTCTGGTGCAAATTGGCTTCTTGAGGATAGTAGGTCAAACGGCAGTCGCTAATGTAAAAGTCAAGGGGCTGAGTCATTTTGACCTTTTCGTACACTCATTGATTAATGCATGCGACTCTGACGCAATTTTTCTTCTTGAGGATAGTAGGTCAAACGGCAGTCGCTCATGTAAAAGTCAAGGGGCTGAGTCATTTTGACCTATTCGTACACCCATTGATTAATGCATGCGACTCTGACGCTATTTTTCTTCTTGAGGATAGTAGGTCAAACGGCAGTCACTCATGTAAAAGTCAAGGGGCTGAGTCATTTTGAGCTATTCGTACCACCCACTGATTAATGCATGCGACTATAGTGCGATTTTGCTTCTTGAGGATAGTAGGTCAAACGGAAGTCACTCATGTAAAAGTCAAGGGGCTGAGTCATTTTGAGCTATTCGTACACCCATTGATTAATGCATGCGACTCTGACGCAATTTTTCTTCTTGGGGATAGTAGGTCAAACGGCAGTCACTCATGTAAAAGTCAAGGGGCTGAGTCATTTTGAGCGATTCGTACCACCCACTGATTAATGCATGCGACTATAGTGCGATTTTGCTTCTTGAGGATAGTAGGTCAAACGGCAGTCACTCATGTAAAAGTCAAGGGGCTGAGTCATTTTGAGCTATTCGTACCACCCACTGATTAATGCATGCGACTATAGTGCGATTTTGCTTCTTGAGGATAGTAGGTCAAACGGCAGTAGCTCATGTAAAAGTCAAGGGGCTGAGGCATTTTGTTTTGAGTCGTTCGTCGTGCCGGAACAAAACGGCGAGAGTAGGGACCTAGTCATATTTATTCGTGTTTATAGGTGCATAGATACCTACATACGATATTTACATATTCTTGTCCCATTCTAGGTATGCCGACGTCCCACGTAGTTCATAAGTACTTATGTAAGGCGGGAATGCTTATGTCGTACTCGACATATACGCGGTGCATCCGCGACGGCTTAGTCAGTTCGAATTCGAGTCCGACATGTCCACCGACCACCGCGCCGTGCCGCCGCGCCAGCCGCCGGTGATAACAGGTATGTTGAACTCGACTGGATATACCTACTCTGGCATGAGGTGTGTGTTTTTAATCGGTTCGAGTTCAACATAACCACCAAAATTACACCAAATTCGTACTCAGCACACCTACTCAAAAATAAGTTAGACCATACCCGTATTGCAATTTTGTATAAATTGGACTTTGATTATCGTCTAATTCATACTCAGCATACAAGAAATGTGAAGTAGTAACCCGATTGCAAGTTTGAAGATGCGATCTATATTATTTTACCTTTTTGGTATTTTATATTATTACTAGCTGTCGCCCGCAGCTCCGCCCGCGTGGATGTCCGTTATCGCGGACTGGGGTATGAAAAATAAATAGTAGCCGATTCTCAGACTTCGGTCGAGCCGTTTCGCAGGAGTATGGGAACGAACATTGTGACACGAGAATATTAGATTAATTATTTATACTTCTTGACACTAGAAGCTATTACTGCGAAATGTAGACTGAACCTCTGGATATTTCGTTGACAGCAAGTGGCGAAAAATAATATATAAAAATAATGCGCAAAATAGCCCGAGTTATGATGGTCTCATTTTTTTGTATGGAATGGGGTATCTGTACTTTAGTATTATGTTATCTGTGCCCATATTGCAATTTTCTACCTACAGCGCGGCGGCCATATTGGAGGCCAAAAATGGAGTCAAATTCGAACTCAGCATACTCGAAAACTCATTAAACCATACCCATATTGTAATTTATCTAGGACACCGCGGCGGCTATATTGGATCCCAAAAATGTCACCAAATTCACACTCAGCACGCTCGAAAACCTATTAAACCATACCCATATTGCAATTTTCTACCGACAGCGCGGCGGCCATATTGAAGGCCAAAACTGACGTCAAATTCGAACTCAGTATACTCGAAAACCCATTAGACCATACCCATATTGCAATTTAGTTAGGACACCGTGGCGGCCATATTGGATTCCAAAAATGACATCAAATTCACACTCAGCATACTCAAAAACCTATTAAACCATACCCATATTGCAATTTTCTACCTACAGCGCGGCGGCCATATTGGAGACCAAAACTCAGCATACTCGAAAACTCATTAGACCATACCCATATTGCAATTTATCTAGGTCACCGCGGCGGCCATTTTGAATTCCAAAAATGACATCAAATTCACACTCGGCATACTCAAAAACCTATTAAACCATACCCATATTGCAATTTTCTACCTACAGCGCGGCGGCCATATTGGAGACCAAAACTCAGCATACTCGAAAACTCATTAGAACAAACCCATATTCCAATTTATCTAGGTCACCGCGGCGGCCATATTGGATCCCAAAAATGACATCAAATTGACACTCAGCATACTCAAAAACCTAATGAACCATACCCATATTGCAATTTAGCTAGAACACCGTGGCGGCCATTATGGATTCCAAAAATGACATCTAATTCGTACTCAACACACTCAAAAACCCTCTTATCTGGCAACCGAGGGTATTACCCTTTTTTTCTTGCGAAGATCCGCTGTGGAAAAAGCCCGATTTCGAGTTTGGAGATGCGGTCTATACTAACATCACTCACAGTCAATCTTCTTAAATAAATAGTAGTAATAATGTGCCTACCTATGTTTATTTGTATTGTCATTTATGTATGACACTTCTTATCGTTGAAAATATAGTACACCACCATCTAGCAGCTACTACTGTAAAACGTAAGCTGAACCTCGGGCTATATTGTTGACATCTAGTAGCGAATATTAATATTTAAATTTAGCCCGTAAAATTGCCCGAGTTATGATGGCCTCATTTTTTTGTATGGGATGAGGTATCTGTACTTTAGTATTATGTTATCTGTGCCAATGGTAACCTTCGCCTAGGTAACTTAACCCACTGGTCGTTTACCGAAAAGGGAGCGCACCTGGCCACGAGTGCTTCCTTGAAATCCTGATCGGTTTTGACATTTGCAAGTATGAAATTAGATCGATACTGGATTTTAATCATTTTTTTATTAGGAGAATTTATTAGCCTTCAGTAACAAACATGAATTATAATCTGTCTACTTGCGTCAGTATAGGTGTACCGGCAGAGTCGTCGCTCCATCTGATAACGTCTGACCCCTGAACCCCACTTCCTTGGAACTCCACGTTATCTTAGGTAATGGTAGGTACTCGTGGACACTACATTTCGTTCAATACGAAACATTTTACGATGTCCGTTTGTTTGTCGAGAAATTTTAATCTTCGCTTTTTTTAGAGATAACTCTATCGATGTAGTAGCAGAACTCTTTAGTACTTAGTTTATCAGCTCCAGCTTCATAGGTTCCTAAGTTAATAGGCCAGAACTGAGAAGCGGGTGGAGAAAAGGGGTTCACTTGTTTCATTGTAGTTGAACCTTATCACCTTATAGTTAAAGTGTTGGCATCGACATCCATACATTCCTGTCAGATGGCATCTCCTCAGTTACTCCCTTCCCTGTCATATTATTTCTCTCACAATCCATCCATCTTTCTTGTGCCCATCTCTGATACTAGAGCCCTCGTCATGCATACTTTGAATCTTTTAACAACATTAGTTCCATCATCCAAACTAAAAAAGTCACTTGCTTTTTAATTTTTCATTCATCGGTACAACTTTCAAACTTTCCAAATATGGATGATACCTATCCAATAAAATAGGACCCTATTCAAATAAGATAAATATGAGATAATAAATAGACCAGTAGGAGATCAATGTCCATCGCTTAATAGCACAAACAAACTGCGTACATTATTTTTTACCCTCAAGGATAAATTCCAAAAATTTCCAAGTTTTTCCTCATAACGATATTGGCGTAGATAGGGCGCAGGGTTCCACTAGTATACTCTTAAAAAATTGAGAATTCGTCGTGGCTGTCCATTGAAACAATTTAAACTTCAAAATGAAAGACCGACATGCTTCTTTGTCTATTTGTTCGCGATGAACGCAAAAACTACTAAAAGGGTTTTAGTTTTGTTTTTATAATTAGTTCTCAATCAGACTTAAAAATCTTATATTATGATATTGGCAATTGGTTGGGTAGAACTGGAGATAAGTAATGATATGACTAATTCTGGCGGTGAGTAGGGTAGCCAAAGCTCACTGGGGAGTTTTTGTGCTGTCAGTAGAAAGACTTGCTTTATTATCAACACTGAGAGCACATAAACTCTCTGTGCTTACAGAGTAGCACGAGTGTGACTCCCCTGGTGTTAGACACGTCCATAGGCCACGGTAAGCACTTTGTATCAGGTGGGCCGTGTGTTTATCTGTCACCTAAGTGTTATAAAATAGTTTAGATAATCGAGCATATACCCGTGAGCGGAGCCGCAGGCATCAGCTAGTATGGTATAATGTATGTGTACGCTAGATCGCGCTATCGTTAATTACGCATTGCTCAGATTTTATGTTTAATAGCTACTTATGAAACTGCGCGTGTACTGTTACATGTATTAGGTACTTATTGCGTATTCAGGTCGAACAACAAACATGCCATTGGAATAAATACCTACTACTATCTCGATAAGGTCATTTATTGATTGCCAACAACGGTAGTGATTATGTAATGAGTTACAGAAGTAAATAACCCTTAGAAAGATATTAGAATAATGAGTTTTGTAAGTGATATTCGGCCGATTCGGGTTAATCAAGATAAGATGTCCGATGCAGGTGCTTAAGTGTCTCATTTAACAACTTGTCATCATATTATCATCATCATTGTTCGTGCTTACAGCGTTAGTGCGTGTTACCTGAGCTTTGGAGCCCTCGACCTTTTATTATTTACTAGCTGTTGCCCGCGGCTCCGCCCGCGTGGATGTCGGTTTTCCTGAATTTTCTTTACTATAAACCTCAAGGAGCCCGAGACCTTTCCAACGAATGCAAAACCGTGGAAATCGGTTCGTGCGTTCTGGAGTTATAGCGTCAGGAAGGAAAACCCGACTTATTTTTATATAGTGGACTAGCTTTTGCCCGTGGTTCCGCCCGCGTGGATGTCGGTTATCGCGACCAAACATAGCCTTTTTTTTTTTTTTTTTTTTACGTGCGGTAAATCCCCACGGATACCCGCCCCTCCGGAGGCGGAGGGGTGGGTTATGTCGGACTCGAACCAACTAAACCGCACGCCGTCTGTGGGTCGTGGTGCTAGGCCGAAGGTGAGGTTGTCTTGCGACATATCCCTCGCACCCCGGCTGACCCAGGGCCATCCCTTTCGGTCTCGGGAGGTGGGGACCACGCCGTCCCCGACTCAACCCCGGTGTGGGGAGGCGCGCATCGTCCTACGATGCGCGCCGCCGCCGTGGCCTGCTTCTGCTATGTGGTGACGGGTGACGGGTGGAGCCACCCGTCACCCTCAGGCCCGCGCTCATGGGGGGCGGAGGTCTGTAAGCGCCCTCCGACGCCCGAGCCGCCTTCGGGCGCGAGCAGCGATGTCAGCGAGTCTTTCTTCTCGCTCACCGCGCCGCGCCCGCTCTGCTGTCTCCTTCGCGAGCATGACCTGCTCGCAGAAAGAGGCGCTGGCCGCCCACGCATCCGCGCAGCGGACCATCGCCGCGAGCAGGGTGGAGAGCGTGAGCACTCTCACCCCCAGGGCCTGCACAAGCTCCCGCCTCGGCGTCTCAAACGCCGGACACTCGGTGAGCGTGTGCAGCCCCGAGTCCACGCTCGCGTCGCAGTGATGGCACTCGGGTGTTGGCTCAATACCCATCAGATGCAGATACCGCCCGAAGTAACCGTGCCCGGCTATCATCTGCGTCTGACGGTACGAGAGGCTCCCGTGTGGCCTCTGTAGCCACTCCCCCATGATGGGTCTTACCGCCGCAATCACGGCGTGCCCTGCGCGTGGTTGCCCAAGTCGTCGCTCCCACTCGGCCACCATGACCTGCTGGAGCCGGGATTTCTCGGCCCGAATGTCCTCGGGCTCGGGATCGAATCCCCGCTCCCGCGCCTCCTTTCGGAACTGGTATAGTGCCGAAAGGGCCCTCGCTTCCAGGATCCACGGTGGCGATCCGGCCAGGAGACTCGCCGCTTCGAAGGATATCGTGCGGTATCCCCTGATGGCCCTGGAGGCCATCGTCCTCTGCGCCGTACGGAGCAGAGGCAGGAATCTGGCCCCCAGGGTGTCCGCCCACACGGGGCACCCATATAGGGCCATGGACCGCACGACACCCGCGTAGAGTCTCCTGCAGGAGGCCCCTGGGCCCTTCAAGTTGGGCAACAGCCGACTCAGGGCATTCGCCGTGGTGACCAACTTGGGGCGCAGGCTTCGGAGATGTTGTCCGAAGTCCCATCGACCGTCAAGCACGAGCCCCAGGTATTTCAGCTGGGGCTTGATGTCGATGGGAGTGCCTCCCACTGTAAGGCTGGCTCCCGGGCCTGGCCTGCGCCGAGGACCATGAAAGAACATGGCCTCGGACTTGTGCAGAGCCACCTCGAGACCCAGCCGCCGGATCCGCTCGACGACTTGGCCAACCGCGGTCGTGGCCCTCAGGGTTGCCTCGCGGTGCGTAGCCCCGCTCACCGTCACCAGCGTGTCGTCCGCATAACACGTGACGGTGGTACCGTACGCGAAGTCACCGCGAAGCACCCAGTCGTAACCGATGTTCCACAGTAACGGCCCCAGGACCGATCCCTGTGGAACACCGCACGACATCTCACGCCTACCGACTCCGGTCGAACTCGGGTAGACGACGGCTCTCTCCGTCAGGTAAGCCCCGACTATGCGGCGGAGGTAGAGAGGCACACCGTGGTACACGAGTGCCTCCCTGATGCAACTCCAGGGCAAGGTGTTGAAGGCGTTGGAGATGTCCAAGGACACCGCCAACATCACCTCGCCCCGGGCAACCGCATCCTCCGCCAGAGTCCTCACACGCATGATGGCATCCACAGTGGAACGCCACCGGCGGAACCCAAACTGGGTATTCGCCAGGTCCGGCCCCACTCTAGAGAGATGCTCGACGAGGCGCTTGGCAATTACTCTTTCGAAGAGTTTGCCCACCTCGTCGAGCAGCACTATGGGCCGGACCAAACATAGCCTATGTCCCTTCTCAAGGTCTAACCTACCCCTATACCAAATTTCATCAAAATCGGTTCAGTGGATTTGGCGTGAAAGCGTAACATACAGACAGACAGACAGACGGACAGACAGATAGACAGACAGACAGAGTTACTTTCGCATTTATAATATTAGTATGGATTTAGATTTGCGCTAGCTTGCATTTCGCGACCTCCCTATTCGCAGAGGTCCGTCTGCTGTCTCAGAGTGGCAAAAGCTTCATCCAGCGATTAGCAGGTGTGTTCTTTTGGATCTGAATGTCTTAGCGATACTTTTATCAAATTAATTTATCGCCAGTGCTACTTGAGATAATGTCAATATTCTATACAGATATAATTTAATGCATCCAAAACTATTAATTTAAAACTTATGATGGAAAAACACATACATTAATAGACAGTCGTGTCGTCAAATAACGGGTTTGTGCCAACGTAGGAAATATGTATACTTATGCAACTTTTCATATCAAGTTGTATGTAAAGGTGTACACTTATCTCTTTTGTCGACTATACCTTGAGCTAGTACTGCACAAGTTATTAAAAAAATATTGTCCGTAGAGTCGGCTAACCTATAAAGGAATTGGAGCATCATCTGTGGAACTGGAGCAATAAATTAGGTAATCTAAAGACTCACTGGAGGAACCATTTATCCACGTTCCAAGACTCTTTGATATTGTTGGCTGCAGGAAGATGGAAGTCGATGCAACTGTTTCGATTATATTAAAAACTTCCTTTAGAGAAGACAGATTTTTGAATGTTATAGTAGGTAACACGGGTAACGGAACTATTCGTGGGATATAAAGTAGGCTATGTCTCATTCACGGCTAATGTAGGTGCAAAATTGAAAATTCTGAAAAATCCTGTTACTGAGATGTTGACTAGACACCTTTAGATAGATTTTCATGGAACCTAGAAAACCTAGGGTAGTATCTAGTGTATAATAAAGTGAGTTCTATTCTATTGGTGTAAGCCAACTACTTCAATACGTATGTTAGTAAGTCGAATCGTCAGAGGATAGTACACCACCTCTGCCAGTTAATAACTACGTAATAATTGAATTAAGTATTGACGATACTCTCTTCCGAAACAATAACAGCTTATTTAAACTCAAAAGAAATGTTGCCACATATATTTTAAAAACAAGAACCGAACCAATAAAGGTGTTTTATCATGTCCTCGACCCGCACTATCTGGGGTCAGGCTGCCTCTAAACCGTTATAAGCAGGGGCACGATAAAGAGCCCAGTGACGTGGAACTTTATCTACTAACTGATGGAGTGACTGACCTCACTGTGATTACCTACCAACGGTTTTAGAAGGAAGGATAGGAAGAAAAAAAGAGTAAAAAGATATTGATACTTCGGTAATAAATAACCCAAAGCTAAAATGATTCGACGGTCCCGGTTGTCATACGAACATCTATAGCCGTCGTTATAAGTAGTTGGAGCCCTAAAAGGTCCAATAACTGGTCTAAGTGCAATACTTCAATTCCAATGGGTTGTGGAGGTTATTTAGCAGTCGCTTCAAGAGGTCAAATTAGTCAAACCCGCAGTTAGACTGGAAAAAGAAGGAGTAAAAGCTTCAGATGCAACTAGACCAAGACTTACGTATGTTAATCAGATCAGATCAAAGACCTTTTGAGGAAATGTCACGTGAAGAGCACCTGGTGTGCATGTATGAAAACTAAAAGGCGAAAGACATAGGTGCCAAGATTTTAACAATTGAAAAGTAAAAATCAAAAATTAACTCTCCTACCCCAATAAAAAGTAGTAAAAATGCAGAGTCTAACACAAATAAGTGTCCGAACTCGGCGTCGCCCGGACCTGCGCCACTGAAGATGTCGACCGCAGTGATCGACGAAACGTCTGGACCTCTTCACAAGGACCACGGCCAAACAGCCCGGAAGCAGTATATTCTACAAATAAGTACACTTTAAAGTAACGTTAATGACGACTTAATTCTAATCATCTGACATAGGTACCTTACTATAACTATAGAGGTCCTTGCTTTACTAAATTTTGACATAATCGTTATAAATACTCTATTATTTTCTTATTTATGACGGCCTTATAATTCAGGTTATCATAATTTATTAAAATCAAATTAACTCGATGGAACATTTTAAACCACTAGCCATTACTCTGAAGCCCCACTACAGAGAGCTCCATCAAAGGTATTTTCCAATAAGTGATTGGTTGAAACCATACGACGTAAGCGCCTTGTGCTCAATTTATTAATTTACCTAGTAAGTACTAAGGTATCTTTCACTCAAAGCTGATCTAATTAACAAAAGCATTCATTGATCGCGTGTTTTCTTTAACACGTGGTAGATTATGCAATTGATCTACCCAATAATACATTAATTTATTATTTTGCATTGTGGTCGCATGTCATGAATATAACATTGAAATCTCAAGAAACAAGGTGTATTTGAAGCCTAAACCAACTACACCTGCAAAATGGTCTTGGCATTTGTTACACGACGCACGAGGCTCTGGCGCAGGCTTTCTACTTGAAGTGGGGTGGTCAGATAGCAGTCACTCCCACACAAGCCTTCTGGCTGAGGACCCTTCTTCATTCTCCATAATTTTCCAGAATGTAACCAACAATATTGAAACCGGTAAAGCAGAATAAACTAACAGATCCTTCATAAAAAATTAATACATCGGCTTTTAACATAGGTAAAATATGTTAACAATTTAGAAAAATATTTTGATACATCAAAAAAGAATTTATATTCATGTGATCGCTTCTCATCATTTCTTACATACCATGTTTCCCTGTCGCCCTACACATGCCCTAAAACAACACGATTTTTTTTGTAAAATTTCTGTTCAGCATCCACGCCACACAACATTCGTCTAACATTGTCGCCGCCCCTCCTTATCAGGCCGTATCTTGAAACCATTCCGATTTAACGAGGTATTAACAGCTGGGAACAAGGCTTACTTTGTCGTCAAATAGTATACTTTTAATTACCTAAAGCTAAGATTTTAAAACCGGCCGTTTATGGCTAAGAAATAAATTACTTGTGGCTGTAAAATTGAGAGTGAACTTAAAAAATACTAAGTTATGTGCGACTTGGATGCGGTGCTTTGAATACAAGTGGTTAAACTTTGCTTACAATGTTATGTATTAGAATCGCTCTATTAAGAAAATTACTACTATTTTTCTATTACTATTATTATTACTATTACTACTCTACTCCACTCTATTACTATTATTTTTCTAACATGTTTAATTAAATGGCTAGGCAAGTAGTTAAACGTCATCGATCCAAGCTATTTGCCTAGCCGTTTATTTAAATGGCTGAGCACCACTCAGGCAGTTAATGGAATGGCGCCGTTTAGTCAACTGCCTAGGCAGTTAATTGGACGGCTGATTAAACTAGTTGGCGGCGACATATATACAAACTTATGGTCTAAGAGAGGAGATGTACGCATTGCTTAGGAGAAAGTCATGAAGAAAGTCCTACAAGATGATTGCTGTGCCATCTGTGGGCTTCAAATGTGAATATACACCATTTGGGATCCTATTATTCTCATAAAAGATCTTATATTGAATTTAGAAAAATAAAGAAAGAAACAATGCGTTTATTTCAGCGTACTGCAGCACACAAAACAGATCAACCCAAATACAAAACTTATACTAAGTAGATTGATGACGAATACATTATAGATAAATTTTACATAGGTAATTTCATTTAAATATTTTTTGTTACGCACAGTTCAATTTTAATAAGGTAAGATAACAGTAAATTTAAACTATCTATAAATCAGTTCCCTAACAGTGTTTTTTTTTTGTTTTTTTCCGGCAACATTATGGTTCCTAGTTCCAAGTTCCTCTTCAGCCATTACATTGCTAAATATACAATCTATGATTTATTTTATCTATGACAAAATTATGACATCATATCGATCATAGTCTGTGACTCAATACATAATAATCTATAATCTGTGCTTCTGCGTTCGAAAATGACGAAATAACCTCGTAAACTTTCAGTTCTGACCCCATTTCGAGTAGCACCAGAAACCTGAAAGCCTTTGTGACGTTGTCTCTAATATAGATGCGTCACTATATGTTATGTGTCAAATAAAATTGAAATGGCTAACCTACCTACCTATATAAATACCCTTTTTGTATACCACTGAGGTGTCAGACAAGCCCATGTCCCACCTGTCGGAAAGTGGTTACCGTGGCCTATGGACGTGTACATCACCAGGGGAGTCACACTTGTGCTACCGACCTTGTAATCACAGAGAGTTTCTATGCGTCAGCGTAGAAGACAACGCAGGAATAGCCTTTGGTCTTCCCATTGATAGCACAAAAACTCTCAAGTGAGCTCTTGCTACCCTACTCACCGCCGGGAACACAATTACTCTGTAGGGTGGAGGTAGGTGCTTCCCCAGTCAGACGCTATATTAGTCCAGTATTCATTAAGTAGTAGGCAGAGGCAGATGAGCCGCCCAAATTTCAGGTCAGCAGGCAGATCCTCCTCCTGCTGTCTTGTAGCCATAGGTAATAATGAAGAGAGATCATTACATGAAGATAGTAGATATTAGCTTACTAGACCTGATATCCCTCTGACTTTTATGGCTTGCACCAGATCAGCGCGGAACAACTTATGAATTTAATTGTAAATTTTAACATTCACCGCATTACTACTTTTCACGTAGTTTTATCGAAAACTATTTAGGTACGTCGTAATTACTATTTATTGCAATTATAAATTATTTGTAAGCGGTCACAGCATGCGGTCGCATAAACATATCTGACATTAATCCCCGTTATTCTAGACCAGAAGTTGCACACGTGTGTTACAAGAAAACCTAACATCAGTTACATCTATGTACACAAACACACACGCACGCACACAAAGTCAACAAGAGATTATTTTGCACATACACGCAACAACAAATAATGTTCGAAATATTAACATGTACTTAGATGACACGTGTGTGTACACGCGCGGTTGTGTGTGTGTGCAGCGATGACGTCACCCGACAACCTGTCGCCCGCGCCGTGTAATTAAACCCGTCCAAGGGTGCTAGAGATGTGACATTGTTCATTTTATAATAGTCGATTCAATAATTAATTGTCATTTATTCAAAATTAATTGACCCGGTAAACTTCGTATTGTCATTTTTTTGCAGTACTCGCGGCCCCACCCTCTTTAAATTTAGCTCCCTTTCACGCAGCACCTTCTGTGTTATTTGTTATTCCTTCTTTTTGATGCAGTCGTTCGGTAGTTATACGCGTACATATATTTCAGGAATTTCATTTTTATTTATATATCTATTTAAATTATATTGTGACATCAGATGATTGCAATTGCACAAAAAAAAAATCCGTACAAATTTTGTAGCCTCATCAATTGGTAACGTATCTAATTAAAAAAATATTGTCAAAAATAGTAACATTAAGTAAGCAGTACGAGAGCTCAAATTAACGATTTTGACCCAAGGCTAACATAGCCGCAGTAAGTACGTACTAACCGTCCTAAATAATATACCAACAATAAAATGTATCAGTTTCTTGTATGAAAATATTCTCGAACTAGTCAGATGCTTACCAATTGTAATAATATAACAGTATTCTGAGATAAACAAACAATGCGAACATACGATAAATATTCGGCTAATGTAAGAACAACAAAGTTTCTTTTTTAATTAGGCATTTCATAATTTTATGAAAAGTCTAAATTATAAATAGAACTTGAATTTTTTGGTTGGAAGTTGTCTTACTTATCAGAGAGAAACTCCCTCTAAATTTAGTGAGAATAACTATTAAACATTAGTACATCATTAGGTATAGTAATTATCATTAAACGTTAATCAACTTGTGAGTTCTCCTAAAACGTATAAAAATTTCGTTGCCTTAGACATGGTCACCTCTAGTCCCGTATATGTTGATTATGTCAACTTACACCTATCTGTATTATAATGAATTTTGAATATTTTGTCGTAATCACAAATCGGCGACGTTTTCATGAATCATTCACAAAACACCCACGAAGTTCCACCACACCAACCGCAGTATCGTATAAGCCCATCCCTAGCGTCGACCCCCGCGGCACGTCGTTTTATTAAGGCGCGTTTTTTGTGCGGACACACGTGCTCGCCATACCTCGCACCGTCTTGTTCGACACGTTATTGTGTCGCACTTATTGCTTGTACCTATGTAAACGTTCTCTAGTTGTTATTATTTCATTGGCGTCTATGAGAGAAACGCTGGGGCTACAGAACTGTGATATTGAAATGCCAAAAATGATTGCCACAATTTCAACAACGCCTAGGTGTAACTACGATCTGTGGCAGTATTATCATCATATGACAATTGGCGGTAGACAATTTATCGCCTAATTTATTGACATATTTATTGATATGATATTGTCACTACACAATGCCATAATTATTGCGGTAACAGCCCGGTAGGCGGTAAGGTAGTGTGGTCCCAGTATAAAGATTCATGTTGCAGTTTTGGTCTGAGCCACTAATGTTACCATAGTCTGGCCCTCTAGACAAGTGGCAATTCGCTAGCCGGCGTTTGGTGGAATAGACTGACGAATGAATGGGATTTGACGTAAATGACAGTCGTTAACGCATGTCAAATACGTCAAATCCTATACATTCGTCATTCTATTCCATCGAACGCCTGCTAGCGAATTGCCACTTGTCTAGAGGGGCTGGTCTGGGCTCAGACTCTAGAGTAGTCTTATTTAGAGTAGTAATAGTATTACGCGTTATCTTTATGGGAGTAGTATGATACCATTTCCGACTATTATTAAAATATTCGAGTGTTTTCGTTTCCCCTTCTCATCAGAGCAAATGGTCGCGTAAATAGTGTTTAATAAAAAAAAACATAAGTTTCCTTCGGTTTATATTACTAAACCAACTTCAAACTTTAATCGATTAAGATAGGAAAAAAGTGAATGCTCAGGTGGGACTCGAACACACGATCTTTCCCTTACAGGGGGAATGCTCTGACCACTAAGCCACCGAGTCACACACTTTCCTATCTTAATCGATTTGAAAAGTTAGCATAGTAAATGCTTCAAAATTTCATTCAATTCAAACTTTAAAATTATAAAGCTCATAAGTACATATATACACACATATTAGATTTTTCTGCCGTACCAAAAGGGTTAGGCAGAGATGATTTTTTTACCACCTAAGTGGTAGACAAGCACAAGGCCTAACAGATGGGAAGTGGGTACTAGTTATCGAAGAACCTTCTGAAGCCCTTCTTGAAAAATCCCAAATTGTCATCCACATATCAGCAATTTCTGTATTGGACATTCCCAACTATATTTATATTTAAAAGTCAATTCAAAATCAACGGTAGTAACAATAAACTAACAAGTTAACGTTAAAATATTCGAGAATCGAATACTCGTTCAATATTTTCCAAGACCTCAACATTGTTTACGACAGGAAACTCACGAACAACCAGCTCTTACAGAGTTATTCTATTTTCTACTGCGAGATTGCAGCCTGCAGTAAAATAGTTAGAAAATAATATGACAGTGTCGGTGGGGCGAGTGCGAGATTGGAAAACTTGAGGCGAGTATTCGTTTATGGCTCTCAAAGTTTGTGGACGTTCGTTTCTCGCCTTACCTCACGATGGTGGGTAATGACCTTAATGCTACAAGTTCTGCAGATATGAAATCGATGTGTGGGAAGAATAATGGAAGATTGGTAGTTTTTTGGATTCTGTGCCCATAGGTAGATAGATAGATAGCTATAGTATTTATGATGAAACTTATAGTGTTTGTGGCTCCCTGAACATGATTGAGAAATTCATTGTTTACCTTTACAAAATACGTATATTATATTCTTATATTTAAGTTTTTTTTCTAACCAGTATCACATATTTCTTGACAGAAAAGTCACACATACAAGGTGTATGTATGACTTTTCTGACAATTTTTGTTTTAAACAAAAAAAAATTTCTCCTTCCTGCAGCCTAGAAAACTACCAAACAAAGACAAATAGGTAGTAGGTAGGTACCTACGCACCAGTGACACACTGATTCGTCTAATTTGATTAAGTAAGTATATGAACTACGAGTTGTGTTAGCATACGAATGTGACTACTGGTGTGACAGTGAATCTGGCACTTTCATAGACAGTCCCAAATATACCACAATTTTGACAGAACTAACTCATATGTTACTCGTTTGGGAGTTATTAGATAGGAATACAGCGGTCCTTTGGGTGAGACTTACGCAGTGGATTGTGCACAGGGCTGTAGCCTGTGCACGCCGGTCCGGTGGTCAGCCCCAGTCGGGTGAAACTGTATTCACAGAGGCCCAGTTTGGGGTGCCAGCGACAAGCCAGCGGTAGCCCTCGTGCAGGTAGGATTACTGCGAACAGAAAGAAAAAGAGTAGATATGTTCTGCAGTGGAGAACAAATAGCAGAGAGAGAGAAAGAGAGAGAGAAAGAGAAAGACAAGAGAGAGAATTATTATCTTCACAGATACGGGTAGGTACTTGGTGGGAGGCATACGTATCATGAAGCAAGCAAAGAAACTGATATTAACTTATGCTAGCATAGCTATAGTAGGCATTTGAAAGGTATGTTGTGTGAAAATCGTTCGGTTTGTTAGGTGATATAATTCAACCAAGAAGAAGCTAGGGTGCAATACTAGTAAGATAAGTTTTGGATAGAATGTTTTTCAAAGAACTTTGGACCAGTCCTCGTCCCTTTGTCCCTCACAACATGCATTACGATTCCTCTTGCTTTCTACCTAGTTCTGCGTTTATAGGAAGTATTGATGGTGTCCCTACTGGTTACCTAGTTGACTTAGCCATAGTAAGTAGTAGGTAGGTAGGTATGTGGTGTTGTTTGCGCCTGGGCGTCACGGTGACGAAATATTTGCATAAAACAATTTGCTAAGTGCGTGATATTACCTCGTGCGTACTTCCTCGATGTGCAAAATAAAGTTTAATGGATAATTTCAGATCATAGTGTATTTGCGGTTATGTGGAGATGGGCCCCACCAAAATATTGACCGAATCCATCCTTACCAGCAAGCCGGCGCACTTGATAATTGATATATGAGGGTCTGGCGCACCTCGAAAGTAGGATTAGAAGAGCATATCCCGGACACCGCTGTGAAGAAGAGAGAGTAGTTTTGATAATGATATATCGCTTGCGTTAAAACCGTTGCTAATGACGTCACTGTGTGAATATTAGGTACTCGCAAGTTAGCGACGACGACGACTCGCGCAAGTTAGCCCTGTAGGGCTCCTGAAACTTATCTAAGCAACAAATAATTATTAATTAGGACACTATAGTTCGGTGTTCATGAATCTTTATACAAGCCAACAAGTACCTCGTCAAAGTAAGCATTACATTCAACGAATGTGTTTAGTAGTTATGTCGACATCTGACAGATCGCCATGAAATAAATGTGTTGCCACGTCACCAACAGTTGACATATCGACATAAAACGGCAAAATGCCTCGAGATAGTATCTTAGGAATTTCGACAAATTCATGAGATCGAGATAGCTATCTCATCATTCTCATCTCGATTCGAGATAGTTGACGACGCGCGCATGTTAGCCCTGCAGGTATAGATATCATTAACGCTAGATTTTCGGTACGTACCCTTACTATGACTCGCATAAAATGGTGATATTGGATTGTGCGTCAGGCAGCAAGAGTACCGATTTGGATCACAAACATCTTGGATGGGACACTTTCATTTCCTAAGAGCGATTTCACATTCATCCGATATCCGAGATCGGTGTCGGACGCCAATAGCCGACATCCGATAGTCGACACCATAAATGCTGTTTTCACATATATCCGATAAAATTGGCCCGATACGGCTATTTGCTCGATAGCACAGACTAGTCAGGGATGCTAGCAATGAAAAAAGAAAAAAGTGTGCAAGCAATTTTCCACCTTATTGACATGACATAATATCGAGTTTTTTCTTATATTCGTGATCAGCATCATCTATTAACGCGAAAAGACGTAAGTAACAAAATGTCATTGAGGTCGAAAATTTTTTGCGCTGGTTTAGGTTCCGATGCCCGATATCGTGTCACACAATGTGAAAAACCGATAGGTTCCGATGACCGATATCGTGTCAGACAATGTGAAAAACAGATACATATGTCATACAGTCGACTTCCTTCGATATCGTTTATTGGGTATCGGATAGTGTGAAAACGCTCTAACATGTATAACTATCGCTAAGTTCTTCGTTTAGGTTACTCCTGATATTCATTCCGTAAGTTTCACTGTAAATTGTCTTAATTAGCCTTAGACGACATGTAACTAACTTTTAAAGTGCATCCCTAAACTAACATTACATCAAAAATTCTCCTTCGACCATTCTCAAATCCACTAAATAATGCATCGCCATCTGGCGGCACGTAGCGTCAGCGTCACGGCCTATTACGTCACAAGCCACGTCATTAGGCACGCTTTGATGACGTCACGGCACGTTAGGCTAGCACAAAGCACGTCCCACTTAGGCTTTATTTAGACGCCGTTAAGTGGGTCAAGTTGGGCTTCTAGTGTAGGTTGTTTGCTGTGGGAGGCTATTGGACGTACCTACCTACTTCTACTTACGTCAGCCCTTCAAATGTTAGTACAACGTGGGAAATATCTCTATTAGGTACAGTCAGCTTCAGGTCTAAATTGACGAACAAAGTACTCCATATGATTGCTTATACTGTTGATTGATGGCACTTGGTGGAACTTGCTACACATCTTCAATGAAAATACTTGTACTATTTCCCATTATTTATTAATATCCTGACCGGTTTCGCCTTAAAGCATTATCAAAGGTTGACACATGTTTTTATCAACCTTTGATAATATCATAGTAACATGGTACGTGTTTGTGATGGCGACCCTCTTTCTTGAGATTTTGCCTTCAGCTTACCATCAGGCGAGTTGAAGTCAAATTGACGTGAAAAAAATACTTACCTTAATTTAATCGAACCTTTCTTATAAAGCATTAATGAACAGGTTCCACCAATCAATCAACTAGACTAGGCAGACTAGGTATATCGATAACCACCTTTTACCATCAGGTGGGACAACTGCTTGTTTGCTACCTTACAAAAAATTCATTCATGCTGAGAAAAGCATATCTCTACATTATATACACATACACAAGTTATTACATATCTTACCTATGTACTTAAATCAGCAACAAAAACATACAAAATCCGAGAATAAAAAAGGTAGCGACCCACAAACTAACCTAAGTATACAACAGTCTGGCATAATGCGAGCACAGTACTCCCGTGGGTTGAGTACAATCTACGCGGGCAGAACCGGAAAATTAGACATAGCGAACATGTTTTAATAAGCTGCTCCGTTGCGCTTCTTTGTACGGAATATACTGCAATTAAGTGCAGTGAGGTTGCAGGATAAATTGTACAACAGAAATAGGAAGGCTTGCGTAAAGGAATGTATTTTTAGTTAACATGATTGATGTGGGAGAAAATTGTTTGCTTGTGCCGAATTATTGTTGGTGTTTATTTTTATTACAATAGGCTTTAGTGGTTTAGTGGATAAGGAGTCGTCGGTCTTGCGTATAGGTTCCGAAGTCCCAGAGTCCCAGGATCGAGTCCTGGTCACCCTGCCGACGTAAAACCGCTTCTGTCACAAGCAATTCAGCTTAGTTGGAGGGATATTAAAAATTGTTTCACCTGTGACTAATTTTGTTTATAACTTAGTACTCTTGAAACACCTAATCAAACGAATTTTAATTGCGTTTCAATTTTTTTTTTTTTTGTCATCTAACGTAGGAACTATGTTAGATGACACTACCTTCCGCATCGCGACGTGCCTCCGCTTAGGTGCGCCGTGTGTTTCTCCGCATCGATGCCGTTGTGGAGAAGCAGTTGATCGACTTGGACACCATGGCCTGTCGTGCTGCAGGAGCACTGGGCGAATTCCACGGCACGCCAGCCTCAACGACATAATCCGCCGTGCTCTTGTCACCGCCGGTGTGCCAGCTGTGCTTGAACCAAACGGTTTGGCGCGCGACGATGGCAAGAGACCGGATGGTATGTCATTAATGCCTTGGAAAATGGGTAGGACTCTGGTGTGGGACGCAACTTGCGTCGACACCATTGCCCCTACCCATTTACCTGGCACGGCTGGCTGTGCTGGTGCTGCTGCAGCTTCTGCAGAGGCTCTTAAGCGGCGCAAATATTCCAATCTCATTGGAGATTATGAATTTGTGCCGTTTGGAGTCGAAACGTTTGGGCCTTGGGGTCCGAGCGCCCGCAATCTCTTCAGGGAGATTGCGAAGCGTATGGTCGACGCTTCTCGTGACCAGAAGGCTGGCCTATTTTTAGGTCAGAGATTAAGCATTGCCATACAACGTGGCAATGCTGCCAGTCTTCTGGGAACACTTCCACAAGAGGCATGCGATGCGGATGAATTCCACGACGCATTTTAACTTTTAGTTTTCTTTAGTATTATGTTTAAGTTACTTAGTATAATGTTATTATTTAGAAATGTAGTTTTAAAACCATTATTATGTTAATTAGAAAATAAAAATAAAACATAAGTGAAAAAAAAAAAAAAAATTTTTAAAGTTCACACTTAAACGTAACATCGCGATTTAGAAACATTTTAGTTGTGTTAGAATCTAAAATTCTATGGTCAGCTAAACCCGCTCCACACTAACCAGGTTTTCAAAATTCATGGATATCGAAGTAATTCCGATTCATAAAACAAATAACATGTTCAAATTCATTAAAAATACAAAAAGTTTGAATCAGTCTAGGCGGGGTTTGAACCCGTGATCTATGCCTTACAAGGGTAATGCTTTGACCGATTGATTTATTTATTATATTATTAATGGATTTGAGTATCAATCAATGGATCAGTTAGCCCACTGCAGTCCACTGCTGGACATAGGCCTCTCGAAATGTGCGCCATTTCGTACGATTTGAGTAGATAGCATGCAAAATGCTTTAAAAACTTATTCAAACAAATAACATAATCAATAGTAAAATATCTCTATTCTGGTCGACTAAAACGCACTAACTACCCCGACCCACGCTTCGCCAGTACACCGGGCACTGTCCCAAACCCTACTTTTTACTGCCCGCACCGCGTGCCTGAATTCATTTCAACTTGGTCTAAAAACTCGACGACGTTTTTTTCCCATGCCCCAACTGAATATGAAATCTATCCACGAGAAAGTTATGGAAAATACAAGGTTTCCCGCACACTTTTGTGAGGTATTACTGTAAAAGAATATGTTTCAAAATCCGGAAACAGAAAAAAAAGTGTTTTTTGTGTTATTATAGTTACATAAAGCTGGTAAACAGAGGTGTGTTATACCTATGTTTATTCGCTTCCAAATAATATTCAAGCAAACATACTGAAAAAAGGGACTTCCATGGTTTAAGTTATTTTTTCACTTTTAGTTTTCTTTTTTGTTTGACCTTCATTTTCTTTTTGTAAAAAAAGTATAAAATTAACACTTGAAATTCCTAATATTCCCTCTAACCCCTCGAACTAACCTAAATTGCTTGTGCTAGGAGTGGGTTCACGTTAGTAGTGTAATGCCCAGGATTCGAACCTGGGACCTCTTGATCGTTAGGCCGACTCCTAAGCCATTAAACTACCGTTCATTTTTTGTTATTCAACAAATTAAGTTACATTTTTTTATTTAAATTTCTTTGTTTAATCTAATCTATGTACACAAAATGGCACATTAACAGTATCTGCGTATGTAAACCAATGTAGTATTTCTACTAATTATATTTGCACAAATAAATCATGTTTCAGTAGTATTTTGACAGTATACCTCTGCAAGATACATGGAAGGAGGGTCAGCGAATATTTTGATGACTCTATGTCAGTTTCAGAAAGAATATGAAACCATTCTTCGTTCCGATTGTGAAAATCTACAAGTAAGCATTTTGTATTATTTGGTGGAAAAAGACCAGTATTATATTGTGCATTGGAAAACATTTTTACATGATTCCCTTCCCTTTCCCTGCTGGTAGCATCCTGAGTTACATCTTGGAAAACACAAGCATTTGTAAGTCAGGATAATCACTCACCATTAAGGTGGTTGAAAATAAAATCTACAGTAGAGGAACACAGACTATGGCTAGACTGCAGCCACTCTTATTAACTAATAAGTTACTTAGTCATCATTTCATCTATTCATGATAATAAATAATGAAAAACACAATATTCACTTGGTATGGCCTCAAAATAGGACTATTATTCAAAAGAGTCGAGTTCCAGCTTCGTGTATGAAGCAAAGGAAGCAGGAACTTATAATGAGCGCCGCTGAAGTTGTTACCAGACTAGGTACAGTCAGCATCAGAAATAACTACAAATCTCAAAATGATGAGCAAATTTAACTGTTCTGTAGATTTAAATTGTCCGAACCAAAGGTGTGTACCAAATATCAGAACAATCATTCAACAGGAGGGGAGGGGGGGGGGGGGCTGTTATCTACAGTATTGTTTTACTTCATCTATATGATATCTTATTATATACTTCATTATAGGTAGGAAACATTAAGGTATTTTCCTGAAGATTTTACAGAAAAATTGGATTAAAAACAATCGAAATGTAAGTCTGTAAACTGATCGTACATGGAACTACCCTTCATGATTACTTTAGGTATTGTTTGTTCGCTTTCTATCAATCATTACCCATGTTTGCAAACTAAAGTCAGAGTAATTGCAGTAGGATATGAAGCATGTTATAAGAAGGCCATTGTGTAATAAATTATGTAGGAAGTAGCAGACCTGTCTCGGTTCTCATTTTTGACGTAGATCTCACTAGGAATTACAACAAACAGTGACGATTAATAAAATGTGGGTGTTTAGTGGACCAATATCCCCGGGACCCCAGCCAACCCACCGGTAAGCCGATACACCTGCTAATTAATCGACGAGTTTTTCTAGCACTTGTTAAATATCCGAATTTGTTTGCATT
Source organism: Eilema caniola (assembly GCA_949126895.1). NCBI lineage: Eukaryota > Metazoa > Arthropoda > Insecta > Lepidoptera > Erebidae > Eilema > Eilema caniola. The sequence continues at coordinate 1,017,820 of OX421471.1, read as the reverse complement.
CTTAGCACCTACTAACCCATTTCACTAAGGTTGAAAAATGTACCAATGCCAGCACCATAGCAAGCAATTATTCTGCCTACCCCAAGCGGTAAAAGGTGTGACTGTACATAGGCATGAATACAAGGCAAAGCCATAAACAGAAAAATCAATATTTAGAACACAGCATAGGTCAAAACCAAAACCTTTAATGGGGGTCACGGTACATATTTCCACTTAAAAAAAATCTCCATTATTTATATTTAAAGCTCGTCGGCGTGGGACGTTGGTGCCGCAATTTTTCCATCCCCCCCACCCCCTCCCACTACACAATTTGTCTTGAAACTTGCTCGACCTGGGAGCTCCCCCTCCCCCCGTGTAATCAGGCTTCCACCCCCTATGTGCCGCTTTAGGTGCCGAGTTTAAGGTAGCTACCTAGATTTATTGCTGTGTGTTTTCTTTGTTATTATTACACGTACCTACTTACTTAATGAGGACCTAGAATATGTAGATTGACCCTAAATATAATGCGTAGGGAATTAATGTATAATAGCTGATTTGCTAGTAAGCGATAAAGGTTTTGTATCCCCACCAGGAGGGTTACTATTTCGTTGCAAAAAAAGGAAGTATACAAAGATAAAAACTCATAAAGGAGAAAGGCAGTTTCATTATCAATAGGACTAAACAATAATAATATTACTGGGTCTTATCTGATGGGGTACATACAAGTTATAAGTATGAACCAATTCGTGTTCAGGAAAGCAATGAATTTATAATTTATAATACTATCATAATTGGAATAGCTTTTAGATCGACAAAATGGGTCTAACTTACAGAAAACTGGAGAACTTAATTAACCGATTTCGCAACTTAATGAACCTACATTAAGGACATGACGAGGCAAAGTAATTGTGTCTATCTATAGACAACTTACTTACTTATTTTTCCATAATATGTAAGTGTTTATAGGTAAAATTAGGACTCGATCGTTCTATATACCTACCTATTTCTCTACAGGCGATCATAAGGTTATATAGGTTTAGGTTTATACCTAATTGAACACACGCATTAATATAACGTAAATATCTACCTAATGTGTTTTTTTTTATTTATTCATTAAAGTTCACATATATTTAAAGTCTAATTCACATCGCACTCCCATACATTTATTCACAACACCATACAATACCAAAACAAAGCCTATAATTTCGCTTTAAAACAGCGCGAATACGACACATAGGTACGGCGCACATAACGCATTACATAAAGTCATCGCTCTCCGTGACCTACTTAGCCGACCTACATAACGCGACCAATACCTGCGGCTCACCTTTGCGTACCTCGCAGGTAAGAGGTAACTGCCGCCGATTGGAAGGCGCCCGACCAACCCGCTGAGCCTCCCACCTGAGAGGTACCTCCGCAGGTGCGCACAGGTGCGCCTCGCCGCCTTCGCACAGACCACGCCTCTTTTATCGACCTGCGCAGGTAAGCTGCGCGCTGATTGGTCGCGGCAAGGTGCGCCAGGTATACCTGCCAATACAGGTGTATTCCCCGTAAACCTGCTACGCGAAGCAGTTGTGTGGTCGCCAATGCGGTGCAGTGCGGTGTTTTGTGAAGTTCGGTCGTGAGAAAATTTTGAAAAATGGTGCGCATGTGTTGTGCGATTGATGTTTCCTTGAGGTGTGCTAAATTTAGTACTTAGGTGGGTGCGGCGCGTCCTTCGCAAAGGTCATCCGGAGGTCAGGTCACGGTATGTGGAGAACGTTTGTATGTTCGATTAAATTTGTTATAAATGAGTTGGCTCTAGTTGTGTATAGTGGACGTTTTGAATTATCGTTCTGTATCTCGGAATGGGCTGTTAAAATAATTGCCAGAAGGAATGTGTATTGTAAATAATACTTTAATTTATTTGTAATGTGTACCATACTCTGGTATTTCTTTTAGTTCTAAAGTAGTTAATGTAAACAGGAAGGTACAACAGTGAAAGTTTACCTATTTCTTACTTACTTACAATACAATACAACAATAGTTAATTCAATACAAACTGTAGCTGAATAGGTTGACCTTATTTGGATTTTCATACCTACTTACATTAGATATAAAATTGCAGTTATAATGATTTACCTACTCTGAAAGGATATTATTGATTTTGACATTCATTTCTATTCGTTTTTATAATTTTAAAGATGAAATTCTTATCTGTTTACTCACCTACAACCAGTAGTAAGTAGATAATATGAAACATGTTACTAACCAGGGTTAAATATTCAAATTGAGTACTTTATCTTTAACATTTAAGTCCTTTTCAATTTATACCAAATGTGTTAAATCACCAATTAGTAAATGATAAGCGTCATAATCTATACTTAGCATGTAGGTAGGTATACTGTGGAACCAATAATTTTTATTTATTATTATTGTTTTCTATTTACATGCAAAATGATGAAAATATTTATAACCTCAAATTTTATTGATTTAATCAAGGAATCAATTTCGTAAATTCAATTTGAATGGAATTTTTAAGCATTTTTCATGCTGTAAGGCCCCAGTGAGGCAAAGATCGCAGGTTCGCCTAGACCGATTCAATTTTTCCTATTTAAATCGATTCGTAAATTTAGTTTAAGCACACAATATAAGTAGTTCAAACCAACAATATTAATAGTACCAATCTATAGAGTTTAACCAAACTATTCTTTACAAGAACTAACTTTAACACCAATTAAAGATACTCAAATATCTATAACATAAGACCTGTAAAACCCAGGTCTCATAAAAAAATAATAACCTCCCCTCCCCACCCCTCACCCCTTGGTCTCCTAACGAGAGCGTTGCAAACCTACGCGCAGCTAGGTAATGAGGCAGGGCAGGGTGAGGGACCTAGGAAGGGGTTGGGGGGGCGAGGTAAAAGCCACTTTAATTATGAAAGAAGATTGAGCTTTAGGTAATACGACGCTGGGGAGTGAATCGTGGGAGGAGGTTTTAGAGGTCGTGTGGTCGAAAGTTATTACTTTTTATAGTAGTGAGGTAGCAAATAGGTAGTAGGTGCAGTTAGTGGTTACTATAGCTTGTAAATATTGTCTGCAATCTAATAAAAGTCATATTACGTAGGTTTTCTTTACGTGCGGTAATTCGCCACGAATACCCCCCCTCCGGAGCCCGAGGGGGAGGTTATGTCGGACTCGAACCGACTAAACCGCACGCCGTCTGTGGCCGAAAGGTGAGGTTGTCTCGCGACATATCACTCGCACCCCGGCTGACCCAGGGCCATTCCTCTCGGCCCCGGGAGGGGGGACCACGCGGTTCATATTACGTAGGTATTATTCTCTTAGTACTTACCGGCCATCATACTGTGCCAGTAGTGCACCTAATGTGTGTAAGGCAGATATAGAGATACGGCATGTTGTATTATATCTTCGAATTACCTTCAGAGTAAGGTCAAGGAAAATGAAAAATTCTGATGCTCAAAGCCACTCAGAATTAGATATTTTTTATAAATAACAAGACTTCATTCCAAATAACCTTCACCATTCCAGTGCAGTGAATGGGCAATTACGCCCATGAATCAACATGATGTTCTTCTGTACCTATAATATTTTCCATTTGGCGGGCTGCCGCGGCAGCAGACGGCTCTGTTGACAGAGGCAATACGACGTCACCTAAGCCGTAACGATAACTCATGTGCATCGCTCGTACTGCACTACGAATACCAGTCGTAAAACTGCTGAGGGTGAGAACATGTACATAGGCTGAGCGAGGAGAGGTTTACATTTTCATGTTATTTTGTTTCTCACTGCTACAAAATACGTAGACGCTACGTGTTTTGTAGCAATGAGACGTCGCTTCGAGAATCACAACCTCGACTGGCTTGCTCGCTTGCTTAATATCTCCTTAGATTAACGCCCGTATTCCAAAACGATACTCAGGCCTGAATCTCGATTTAGATCTGATGACAGATTGTATTGAAAGTCGATTCCGAACTGAGCGTTGTTATGAAATATGGGCTATTGCCACTGCGGTTACTAGTTGCTACTTGTCAACTTCTTCACGTCACGAAGTTGCAAGTCACCATGTCCGTCTCAGTTATAAGTTCTATTAGGAATCGAGAGACGAAAGGCAAGTCGCACTCTAGCCTGATAAACTGGTGATTTAAAAATATGCTCAATGTGGAAGGTCGAGTGTGCTCATTCGGATGAGCTTAGGTCCACCATTGGACTGCAGTAGGCTTATTAATAAAAAATAAATAATAGGGGTTAAAGTATGAAATTGCCGTTTCATTGTAATAAGGTACTTCGAATTGACATAGAACCTTCATGGTTTGAGATTTTTGAGTGAAACTTTTTCCACATGGTACCTATGTAGTTCTTCATTTAAAAATGTGCAACATTCGATTATCGACTTTCAGTTGTTTTTTTTATTCAGCTTAGACAAGAAAGATGGATACTTCGGAAATTCGAGTGATTTTTGAATACGAGTTCCGACGCGGAACTAACGCGGCAGAAACAGCTCGCAATATCAATGTTGCGTTTGGAGAGGGGACTGCTAATGAACGCACCGTGCGATTTTGGTTTAAACGCTTTCGTGATAGAAACTTTGATTTGAAGAACGAACCACGATGAAGGCCGTCCACACAGGTGAATAACAATGAATTGAAAGACATGGTGGAAGCCGATCCGAGCCAAACTACCCAGGAATTAGCTGCATGGTTTAACGTTACCTTACCAACAATATTGACTCATTTGCGTCAAATCAATAAAATAAAAAAATGTGAAAAATGGGTACCTCATGATTTGACTGATCTGCAGAAAGAAATGCGTGTTGAAACTTGTGTTGCCTTGTTGAATCGATACAGAAATGAAGGAATATTGGATCGAATTGTGACATGTGATGAAAAGTGGATTCTTTACGATAACCGTAAGCGAAAAATGCAATGGCTGACCCCAGGTGAAACGCCACAACAGTGTCCTAAAGCAAAGCTTACCAATAAAAAGGTAATGGTAACTGTTTGGTGGTCTCAGCATGGTGTTATTCACTATAGCTTTCTACGATCTGGTCAAGCAATAACGGCAGATGTCTACTGTGCCGAACTCCGAACAATGATAGCAAAACTAGCAGTGAAACAGCCCCGACTCATGAATCGATCTTCACCATTATTGCTCCATGATAACGCGAGACCTCATACAGCACGAGAAACCGTTTTAACTCTACAGGAACTGCAATTAGAAACTATCCGTCACCCTCCGTATTCGCCAGACCTTGCTCCAATAGACTACCATTTTTTTCGTGATTTGGACAATTTTCTATGTGATAAAAAGTTTTCTTCTCAGGAGGCAGTACAAAATGCTTTCACACAGTTTGTCGAATCTAGATCACCAGAGTTCTATCGCAAAGGCATAAATGACCTTCCTACTAGATGGCAGCAATGTATAGATAATAATGGTAATTATTTTGATTAAATAAATACGTTAAATTAAAATCGGCAATTTCATACTTTAACCCCTAATTCAAACCTTGTATACTTGGTTTCACAATATGCATGGTGTTAGAGGCACTGTCGACTCGTACCTATTCCTATCGATAGTGTGATTGCCAACATTTGTAGTATTTAAAACTTTACACAGAATTTTGCCAACAATTTACCTTCCCAGAGCTTTTCATTGCCAAACTATTCTTCGATTCCCGCTACCTCTTATGAACGTATCCGTCACCCAATCGCGACAGAGCTCCAACTCTCTAACTCATTTTATCCAGTGAATACTGTCCAATTTGGAACACGCACATACTGGAAATATAATGTGATTTTATCTGCACTATACTAAGAAACTAATGATATAGGTGCCCTACACTGCGACTTGATTGTATGTTATTATTCCTTGGAATTTACTTTACAAACTTAGTTAGACACAGTCACTAATAGTTGTACAGTTAGTAAAATGTATATAAGTTACGGTAATCAGTCAGTATCAGGTGTAGCGATTTGTTATATTTCCAACTCCTCCAATTTACTTCTCTTTTATTATAAAAAAATCAATACCTTGGTTTTAAGAACATTTAGAGACTTTGTAATCCAGATATTTCTAATGCTAACTGTATAGAAATATGTGTTGATAAAAACTCCAAGTACCTACCTGCTCCTTTTTTTTTCATAATCCACGATATCAAAGAAACACCTATATGAAACGTAGTTAACACACAGGCACGTCATCTTACACAATCACAAGCTATAGGTGTAGAGTTACCTCCGAGCAAGGGTCACCCCTGTTTGTACAGTTAAAATGTTTGCGTCCCAGAGTGCACTCTGCCTGACCTACAGGGTACACTGCACCTGACGAGTATGTACTGCTTGATTAAGGGATTACCTACCCTTCATAGAGAGGAGAAAGTTTTTTGCATACGTATAATATCGCTTGGGCGAGATGCACTCTTCTTACATCGACAGAGATGTATCTTATGTACTATTATTCTAATTGTAAAGTAAATAATGTTGTGAAGATTTTTGTATGTCTGTTACCTACTCAATCACTCCCAAACTGCTGAGAGGAGCTGGCTGTACTTTGGTATAGGTATAACACATAGCCTACTTTTTATACCTGGAAAAGTTACTTGGAAGTTGCGGGTATGATAAGAGAATACCAACAACATGAGAAATGTACTGTGAAAGTGAACTTGACTGAATAATTTTAGTCTCATTTCAAGTAGGTCATTTTGATTATCATCTAATATTATTGCACGATAATCGTGTGAGAGGGAAAAAATACAAATGCATAAGAATCGTCAACATCGACAAAAATGTAAAGAATTAAGTTTATCAATAGTTCGAAGATAAGTGCTTGAATTGACAGCGACTCTAATTCAAGGGTGAGTGACGGTATTTTGAAAACATTTAACCCGTCTGCATTGATAATAAGGTGCTTGCAATGAATATGATCCATCGACAAAATAACACTTCCGCTAATTCTGTGACCCCACAAAATTAATCCTAATGCCCGACACATTAGCAGTCTGTGGTCGGAAAAACTCAGCGATTATAGCTTTATTATACGCTACAATTAGTGTAATCGTCACTGCTCAGTACACTGACTGATTAGCCTCGGAGTGTTGAGAGTCCTGAGCTGCGACGATGATCGATGCTGTCTTGTGTTGGACTAAAACTGTAGATAATTGCTGAAATCCATTATTACCGGTCAAAGAAATAAGAGATCCGTAAATTAACAATTTAGATATTTCAGTAAATTAAATTACTACGCTGAAACTAGGGTTGAGTCCTATACGTGCATCGTTTCAAATACTGACTAATCCTAAAATGGTGCTCTTTATTTTAACAGATGTTTTTTCACACCCCGCTAAGATCGCGTAATTATAAGAAAAAGGAAACAAAAGAAAACGGATTTGAATGACAATAAAGTTGAATTAGGCTTTCTTCTCTCACAATATCTACCGTAAGTACCCAACTTACCAACATCGTAACATGCTGCTATTTGGCATGTGTTAAGTTAATGGATTTCAAATTCACGACTTGTTTGGTAACCAAGCATGGGTCAAAACTGGAACGTCATAAATGAAAATATCTAAAATCGATTTATTACTTCTTCATTTGAATTGTAAGTAAGATCTTGGGTTACAATGTACTAAGCTTATGTTGGGTGTGCAATAAAGAGTATCTATCTGTTTTTAACCTATTAATGAATATATTAAGTCATATTGACATGACCTGCACAAAATAAAACTTTAAGTATATCGATTAAAATAGGAAAAATCTAATCGGTCTAGGCGGGGTTTGAACCTGCGATCTGGCCTGAACGAATCCAAATTTCTCCTTCGCCTTTGGAGCGACTTCCGATACTCTAACGAACTATCGGAACCTATGAATGATTATTCCATTGATTTTTGACTACTCCGCCCAAATAAAAATTCATTAAAATAAACGTTTAGTAGGGTCAGCACCAGATCGATATGGACGAACAAAGTACTCAAAATGATCTCAATGCCTTGTTTTTCTGTCCTGCCTGTTGACTGATTGTTGTACACACCTTTAGTAAGAAAACTAATACAATTTAAATCAATAAAACAGTTTGATTTGCCCATAATACCTTGATATTAAAATCGTTTTGAAACTCGTTCTGACATTGACTGTTCTAAAATATTGTAAGTTCCGAACAGCTCGCTTCCATTTAACGCTCACAAATAGATAGGTACTAGTCCGATGATCACGGGGCCGAGTGGCTGGCAGTTACCGTGGCCCTAAAGACGAGTTATTACTGTCCTGAACATTACGGCACTCGCAAAAACGGCGGCATATTGAGAGCTAGGAATGTAATAAAGGGTGGATAGTGGATAGTGGGTACTGCCCGCGGCGGGAGGTACGCTTTTTATTCTTTAAGGTAATAACAGAGAATGGTCTTGGTTTGATAGTTGGATTATCCTATACATAGCTTGATAACAGAATAAATAATAAGTAGCTTTATATCAAAAAAGTATCATAGATATTTGGTACAAATGAATAGAAAACAATCAGATATTGATAAACATTTTTGTATGTATTACAGAGTTTCTCGTGAAGGAAGATGAATCAATAAAACATAATTAATAGGACCTTTAGTTTTACAAGCGTAAAATAACTGTTTGTCAGCACCCAGGTTAAATGTACCTACAGAACTAACTAAATTTGAAAAATCTTCTTTTGCCCGCGACTCCGCCCGCGTGGATACCGTGAACAAACATAGCCTATGTCCTTTCTCAAGGTCTAATCTACCCCTATACCAAATTTTTACAAAATCGGTTCAGTGGTTTAGGCGTGAAAGACGGACAAACACACACACACACACACACATACATTTTAAGCCGCCATTACTGTGGTGAACCTAGGGTTTTCTTCAGGATATATTTCGTTAGATTGTTTTCTTACAATAAAAATTCTGCAGTACTAAAATAAATCTTATAATCATATGCCATGGGTAGAGAAAGAGTTTACTGCATACTCTATTATTTCCCATTATCGAATCCCACTCTTTTCATCAATCCACTTATTTATGTGGAAGTTATATAAAGTTCAGCAAATTAATAAAAAAAACATTTCTCAGCAAGGTTAGCGCTGGAAGTCATTACGCGTTTCCGTTTCGTTTACGTTACATATTTTGTATTAGTTTTGTCACTCGACGTCTCTCTATGAACCGCCGCGTGTTATACACTCATTAAATATTTCCTATAAACTTGATCCTACAGTTAGTATATATACAAACACTACAGACACAGTAAGTAGCACTATAACGCGGCTATAAAAAGATCTGCTACTTTGATACAACTTGACGTTAAACATTTCCATAATGTACACGCATTGTAAATTTAACGAACGATATTGTCATCAGCTCACATGTAACGCATATTTCAAGCCATTTTTAACTTTGCATTTTGTTAGTACACTGTGTCCATACAGTATATAGTTAAATGTACTATAACGATTCCTGAGAAAAGGGTCTTGATGCCTAGACAAACAGACTACGAAGTGATTCGGTACCTACCGCAAATAGAAAAGCACCTTTTCTATTTGCGGTAGGTACCGAATCTTATAAACAAATAATAGTATTTAAAGACAAAAGTGAATACCGAACGGACAAAACGTAATTTTTTTACGTAAGCAAATATAAAATACGGTATAGGTAACATAAAATAGTGGTTTCAGCCGTGTCTGTCTGTCGCGACACGTAAATTATAATGTCCGCCGCTTTGATCCAGAACACTAATTGAGGAGATTCTGATATTTATCTTGAATAGAATATTTACGATGAAATATATATTTTCTTAATCATTCAGAATTATATATTCTTGGTGGATTCGCATCAGAATAAATATTGGGTTATGAATGTTTAATATATTTATGTGTTGTTTTTGTGTGTTCCGACGATTTGTAGAGAATTTGCAAATCATTGCCGGTAAGTGAAATTCGGGAGCCTAAGTCTTCCTATGTCTTCATGTAGGGCTTGTATATGATTTTTATACCACTGAGATGGCAGATAAGCACACGGTCCACCTTATGGAAAGTGCTTACCGTGGACGTGTGCAATACCAGGGGAGTCACAATCGTGCTGCCGACCCTGTAAACACAAAGTTTCTGTGCCGTCAGTGTAGAAGACAAAGCAGGAATAAAGCAGGAATAGCCTTTAGTCTTCCCACTGTCGGCACAAAAACTCTCCCGTAAGATCTGAATAATTAAGGGATAGCGTATATCGGACATTGAATATGTTAAAATACAGCTAAAGTAAGATCCGGTTGACAGATCCCTGCAGCTTGAAGCTATGAGTATCATTGGGTCGTTGTGCTAGGCCAAAAGTGAGGTTGTCTCGCGACATATCTCTCGCACCACATACTATTTCAAAGAATTTGTTGAGGTACTTTCTTTATTTTCGATCCCACGTAATGAAGGTCAACCATTTAATCGCAATCTCAATTGAATTGTACTGTAGGTACAGTCGAGAAAGGAAATACGGTTAAACCTTTACATACAACTTTATACATATGAAAAGTGTCACCGTATCTCGTTCGTCAACTGTACAACTACAATACTAATCATTTCATCATCATCATACGAAAACGAACACCGAACTGGTACACCTGGCATTCAAAACCTTCAAAGTGTTGTTCGGGTCTTATTCGTTGTATATATGCGTCCCATCACAGAATATTAATATGCTTATTTCTATGTTAATTCATCATCTGTGGGCGCAAGCATGCTACAAATGTGGGCCATATAATTAGTACCAAGTTTTTACCCGACTGCCAAAAAGGGTTATGTTTTTCGTGCGTATCTTGTATGTATGTATATTCTTTATTACCTCATATCTTCTGTACCACTGTACTTATTTCAATGATTCATGTCCCAAATGACATGTATTAATTGCCCAAGTGTTCTTGGGTACATAATTTATCAACAAAAGCTATATGTCGGGTTTATGGCGCCAAAATATTTGTGGTAAAAAAAAACAAATTTATCGAGTGGGGTATGAAAATGAAGGAAATTAGAAGATTATTACCTACAAAAAAGTTTGAAATAAAATTTATTATCAAAAATTAAAAACCTGACTAATGCCGAAAAGATCGAAACAAGTTTTATAGCACCCATTTGTAAATCTCAAACCAGATATGTAGAATATACTGCTTCCGGGCTGTTTGGCCGTGGTCGATGTGAAACTTGCGTTCCAGACGTTTCGTCGATCACTGCGGTCGACATCTTCAGTGGCGCAGGGCCGGGCGACGACAACTTCGGAGACCTTGCCTCGCCGGCGGCTGACTTGCGACTAATGCTGAACCTTGAATCACGGCTGTATTTATAGGCACGGTCGGAGCGGGGAATTGACTCACTCGATTCTGATTGGTCGAGCCCTGTGGCGCGGACGTACTGGATCCTGATTGGTTGTTTGCACTGTGATACCGAGTGGCTCTCAGTGCTGGGTACCAATCTTTTTGGAGCTGAAATCCCTCGTTTTTTCGGTTGAAGTTGTTGGGATGCTTGAATATTTCGATGGCTTCTCGAAGTATACGTGGGAAAAAATGTGTTGTGGTAGCTAAAACTTTCGTGTTCTGAAATTCGATGGTATGATTCCCATCCTCTTGGGTATGTTCTGCAACCGCTGACTTGTCGAAGTGGCAGAGGCGGCAATTCCGTTCATGTTCCGACAGGCGGGTCTTGATGCTTCTTCGGGTGGTGCCCACGTATACCGAGCCACATGAGCAGGGGATTCTGTAAACTCCAGCTGACGATAGTGGATCACGTGGGTCCTTGACCGAACGGTGAAAATTCCGTAGCTGCGTCGTGGGCTTGAAGATCGGCTTGATGTTATAAGCTTCTAGCAGTCTTCCGATACGATCTGTAATGCCACGAATGTATGACAAGAAAGCCTTCCCTATCGGAGCAGGTTTTTCCTCATCCTGGTTTGTCTGCGAACCTTTCCTTGGGTGAAGAGCTCTCCGTATCTCATGTGCAGAGAATCCATTAGCTTGGAAGGCCGAGTCCAAGTGGCGTAACTCGTTTTGTAGGTGTTGAGGTTCACAGATGGTCTTAGCTCGGTGGACCAGTGTCTTGATAACAGACATTTTTTGTCTGGGATGGTGGTTGGAGTCCTTGTGTAGGTAACGGTCTGTGTGTGTCGGCTTTCGATAGACTCGGTGACCAAGACCGCCATCTTCTTTTTTGGATACTAGGACATCTAGGAATGGTAGCTCCCCGTTCTTCTCAACTTCCATGGTGAATTGGATGTTCGGATGGATGCTGTTTAGGTGATCCAGGAACTTGGTCAGCTCCGAGTCCCCATGAGTCCAAACCACGAAGGTATCGTCCACGTAGCGGAACCAGACCTTAGGCTTCTTGGGAGCTCTATCCAGAGCATCTTCCTCAAATGATTCCATGTAAAAGTTCGCGACTACCGGACTGATGGGGTTTCCCATGGCTAAACCGTCCACTTGCTCATAGAACGTGCCGTTCCACTGGAAGTAGGAAGTCGTCAACACGAACTCGAACAGATCTGCGATGTCCTTGGAGAAGAGTGGTCGGATACGCGACATTGCTTCCCTGACCGGAACTCTCGTGAACAGAGAGACAACGTCGAAGCTGACTAGACGATCGTCCGGATGTAGTTTTAGGTTCTTGAGTTTCTCCACGAAGTGGCGAGAGTCTTTGATGTATGACGAGGATGATCCGACATGTTGTTGAAGCAGTCCGGTGAGATACTTCGAGACTGGATGAGTGGGTGAGCCGATAGTACTCACGATGGGCCGGAGCGGTACTGAAGGCTTATGGATCTTTGGTAACCCATACAACCTAGGTGGAAGAGCTTCAGACTTCTTGATGAAGCTTTGCGTTTCTTCTGGGATAGACGAACCCTTGATCAGGTTGTTTACCTGTCTCAAGATTCTTGCTGTTGGGTCTTTTGGAATCTCCTTGTAGGTAGCTGGGTCGAGAAGATCCTTGATCTTGGTCTCATAATCCTTGGTGTTAAGAACCGCTGTGGCATTGCCCTTATCAGCTTTCAGGATAACAATATCCTTGTTAGCTCTTAGGTACTTTAAGGCTTTCCGTTCTTTCTCTGTGATATTGCTCCTCGGTGGCTTGGCTCGCTGTAGAACTCTAGAGGACTCTTGGCGGACCCTCTCAGCCAGTTCTTGGGGGAGTTTACGAAGGCTTGCTTCGACGTTTGCGATGATATCTTCCACCGGAACTGATCTTGGGGCAATGGCAAAGTTCTCACCTTTGCTTAAGACTGACATCTCCTCCTCGGATAGTTGGTGGTCTGACAGGTTCACTACTACAAGTCGTTTATCCAGACTTGGACCAGACTCTTGTGCTCTTGGGAGCCTGTTAAACTTCCTCATCTGACGTGTAGTAGCCTGCTCGCTTTCCCAGGTCATGGTGTTGAACGTTAGTTTTTCCAGGCGGTCCCAATCATTCGGTGAAAGCTCATGGGCGACTTGAAGGTGGACTCTGAGAAGATCCTGACTGAGTAGCGCCAGGGTCCGCCGTGTACTGTGAATACGTTCTCGGAGAAGGGCTTTCTCTGTACGATCGTAGATTCGGTACGAAGCGGGACTCTGTATGATCCTCTTCTGGCGTAGAAAGTGGGGCACGACTTATACTCAAACCAGATATTTATTTTTTTTAATTTCGGAGACGAGTAGGTATGTTCGCGAACAAGCTTACGTGCGTTCCAGGTGATTATATTCTACGGGACATCTTTACAGTGTACACTTAACATAATTTACGAGTGACCGTCATCGCTAATTTACTTATAATATTAATGGACTACAGGATGTAGTTTTTGTCAAACTGAGCATTGAATTACGAGCAGTTTTATTGCGAAACGGTAAAATTCATTAAAATATGTAAGTAATATAGGGTAAATGTATTCGGTAGCTTAGTGGTTAACAAGGCGGCCTTACGATCAGGAGGTCCCGGGTTCGAATCCTGGCCATTACACTACCGACGTGAACCCACTCCTAGCACAAGCAATTTAGCTTAGTTGGAGGGGTAAGAGGTAATATTAGTAATTTCGATAATTTCGGTTAGTAAATCTATAATATACAATAACACATTTATCAAAGAGACATTGTCAATTAATATACTTCATATGAAAGAAAATGTTTCAATCATTTTCCTTTTGCGCGTTTCTAAATACGTTGAATCAAATTTCAAGCAGGCGGACTTCACTCAAATACCATTTTTATGAAATGTGATAGGTATCGATGTGTTCATGACTTTAGTTGTATTTATAACAACTTTCACGTCCAAATTTAATCAGTAATTTGATTGCTTTAAAATATGACTGTGAAAATTCTTTCTAGAATTATGTTGATACCTAGGTATTAGCTAACGTTTGACGCACATTGGGAGCGGCCTATGTCCAGCAGTGGACTACAATAATTGGCTAATTCATGATTTATAACCTAACTTCCTACCGGAGTCTTCTCAGAACTAGGCCATGTGATGACATTAATAACTTTGACACGAATTCCATCGCTAGCATAGGTACTTTATGCTTTCTATACCATCTATCAATCACAGGCAAATACATTTATGAGTAAAAACATTTATGCACATTACCTACCTAAAGATGAGTGGAAAATAATCCAGTGCACACTGTTGGTGCAGTGAGATAATCTGTGCAACTCTGCAGGGGCGGGATGATTACTCTTTACTGCATTTTAAAAGCCTTATAAGACAGCAATGTAGCTGCTCGTCTAATCTATGTGTAATATGCCAAAGATTAAGAATATTGTTTGTGCACAAGAGTCACGGAAGTATTTTGAATGTCTTTATACCTAACTACTGTGTGAAAAATACATTCGTCATAGGTTTAGGTACATGAAATGAATAAGTTTGCAATAGATAATAGAATTAGGTAATAAGTTAGACAGATATTAGTGAACTCGAAAAGTTCACATCTATTAAAATCTGATAAATAACTAAATCAATCGCACCTAAACCCATTGAATCCATATGAGTGTTCAAAGAGGAATGGCGGTAACAAATGGAGGACGTGAAGTTTGTAGTTAATTGGTAGCATTGAGATTATTATAAATTACTAGCTGTTGCTGGCTTCGCCCACGTAGAATTTTTATCCCACTCCCGCAACCAATAGGAATCTATTCCCAGGATAAAAAGGCCGGACAGCCTATGTGTTATTTCAGACTGTAATTTACCTGTGTGCTATGGCCAGATTCTTTCAGCCATTAGGGCGTGATTGAATAAGAAACATCCAAACACTTTCACAAACTTTTACAGTTATAATATTAGCGGGATAGAAAGTTAAAAGTGGGATACTTACAGAATAAGTAACATCTTACCTAAAAGCGCCATGGTAAGATCGCCGAAATCGAATAGCTCTACTCTCCTTTCTACCTACAGGTATATCGTGTCTAGTCTGCGGCAATGTTTAGTCTAAGATCGGAGAGTGGCTCTGCTCGGCTCATTACTGGCGCTAATGAATGCTCGCGCACGACGCGACGGCCGCTTTGTGCAACCTGTGTTATGTCGTACTCCACATACATTCACTGAGAGAAAGAATATTATGTAGTATTTACTACTGTTAAGTCTTGTCTTTAGTTTTTACTACTGTGAATCATATGAACGTAACGTAGGTTATTTTTTTAATGTAGGGAACGTCAATTTGACTTCACCTTGCCTGATGGTAAGCTGAACCCAAAGTTTCAAGAAAAAAGGTCACCATTACATACGCGTACCATGTTAACAATGGTGGCACTCAGATGCTTTTTCACGCCCCGCTTAAAGGACCCGGGACTGCAGGAAGAAGGAAACACGTGAGCTGGCAAACAGTTCCAGGTCTTAATGGTGCGACAAAGAAAGGAGTCACCAAACCGCTTAGCAATAGGCTACTTGACTCATACTTAATTTCATACATCGAATGAGTTTTTCCTTTAGTACTTGACTTAGGAAAACGTAAAAAAGCGATATCGTGAAATAAAAGTACATGATCAATAAATAAAATTAATTTGAAAAACACATTTTTATATTTTTAATGCAGCGGGTGAGAACACTGTCGTCCATGTTATGACGTCATTAATATACGAGAACAACGAAACTTCAATTGTCATAATTGGGTATTTTCCTGTAGTTAAAATAAATTATTTAGCTGAACTTATTAAATTAAGAATAGTAAAAGAGTGAAAACTGTTGCTTCGGTTCTTATTTTATCGATCTTATTTATTTTTGATCGTCTTCTCAACCTTTAATAGCAAATGATTTGACTATTAAAAGTTATGACGTCACAAATACATTTTTCATACAATTTTCCTTATAACTTACCGTTTTGACATTTAGTAAAAAGTATCTAATTTGACTAGTCAGTCAAATACCCAATTATCATGGAGATGTGTGATCATTTGTACGAGTAAAACGAATTGTGATTTTGTGAAAACATCTTCCGTAAGTGGAAAAAGGTGATTCTTTTTTCGAGTTACTGAAGAAAACAATGATGGACATCGGATTTGTAAAAGCAGAAAGCACAAATTTGCCGAGAATTAACTCGGTTATGATTGATAATTTTTTTGCCACGAATCCTGATTTCTGCTCAACCCAGCCAAGAAACGTCAAGACAGCTTTGTAAGTACATTGCATTTTATTAATATACTCATGGAAATAAAACAAAAGTTCCCTAATTAATTTTTCAATTAATAAGTAATACTGAAGTAAAGGCTCATATCATGATAACATAACCTTCAAATAATTGTAACTACTTACATATTTCTCATTATACTTTTTCAGATCTGCAAGAGAATCATACGGCGTTGATGCTATAGGGTACTTGCAACTTAAACGGTAGGGAACAAACTGCACAAGAAAATGTAAAATATGTCCTGAACATAAAGTGCACGCAAAACAATACACGGTGTCAGTACTAGTGGACTGAGTTGCCAATGCCATATTGTTGTTAACATGTATTTCTGACGTCACAGCACAGATGATTTATCGAACAACATGGCGGACAGCGTTTTCCCCGGTTTTTGAAAATCATATCTTTTAAATAAAGTTTTCAATATTTATAGGCTTAAAAATAAAATCTCATATTTTTTTTGTATAAAGGAATAATAATTAATCGTTTAGGACAGAAAAAAAAAATGAGTCAAGTAGCCTATTGATTAGCAATCAATTAGTCCAACGCAGCCCACTGCTGGACATAGGCGTCTCTCAATGTGCGCCATTTCGTCTGATCCTACGCCTTCCACATCCAGTCTGAAAATAGTGGAAAGCAAATCTAAATGAGATTTTATCGTCAATTTCACCATAAATAACACTTATTTTGGTTTGAAATTAACGTTAGACAGTGACCTACTGTGAAAGTCTTAGAATTCTTCATCAGCACACATATTTCCTTCTTCCTACAATCCTGGATAAGCATCTAATGAAACCCTCAAGCTAAGGGCCACCATTGTAAAATTCTACGTGTCTTAAAAAGCGACCCTCTTTCTAAAGACTTTGCCTTCAGCATACCGTCAGGCGAGGAGAAGTCAATTGGCGTATCTTGTTTTACTTTTTATATAGTACACGTTAATTTGACTTCACTTCGATTGATGGCACAAATCATTAAAAAAATACAATTAAAGGGTTAGGTAATATAGGTGAAGGCAATTTCGAGGTTATTTACAGACAAGGAAATCTCCGGGAGACACAGAATTCAATAAAGAACATGACCTTAATGTCATCCCGGTATATTTACCAACATAATCTCCAACCAAAAACTTTAAAACAATTTCAAAATCCCACCTAATATCGCGCAAATCTTCAATGAAAGGTCCATACATAGGGGTCACCCATCACGAGGATTACCTTATGAACATACCCCGGACATACACGAGTTATAATTACAAAATATACAATCTTTTGATCGCCACGTCGGACCTCCGTCAGGAGTGAATACATCTTTATTGAAATTTCGACCGTCAATTAACTGACCAATCCTGTATATCGTATATAGAATAAAAATAGGTTTGTCTGTTCGCTTAACAATATTTTGATATAAGACGAGAATTTAAAAAAATCGATTTACCTCAAGGAAATAGCAAAATTTGAATGGAATTAGTAAATTTCGGTAGTTAAATTAAAATATTAGACCGTCACTAGTCTTTCTCGCGCTCCCACCTTCTAAGAGTGCGCTATAGTGATGTAGACTGGCTGAGAGCTGTATTATACTTAATTTTTATAGGTATGTAAGTTTCATATAGACAAGGAACGCAAAAAATATAAGTAAGAAATTTTAAGAACAATATTTGTAACGATATCTATGAACTTTTCTTTACAGTTTTGTCAATAGCAAAGAAAATAATTTACTTTCTAAATATGATTCACCTTTAATATTTAGTTACGAGAGTGAATATTTCTATTTTTTGTCACTTGCGAGGAATATAATTTACTTTGAAATGTTATTTGAATGATTAACTTCGTTGAAAAATTTAGGGAGATAAATGCCGTTGGCACATAAAGCACCTTTGAAAATAATATCTACATATTCTATTAATTTTCTTCACTCGTCACACGTCTATCTTATGTCGCATGTACTTACCTACTCCAAAACATCTTCCAAAAATCTGTTCTGAATTACTGTTACCGTGTTTAAACGTTAAAATTAAAAAGTAGCATCCATGGACTCCTCAATAAGG
This sequence comes from Eilema caniola, assembly GCA_949126895.1. Lineage (NCBI taxonomy): Eukaryota > Metazoa > Arthropoda > Insecta > Lepidoptera > Erebidae > Eilema > Eilema caniola. The sequence goes on along the minus strand of OX421471.1, from coordinate 999,187 downwards.
CCATGACAGAATCGTAACATTCAACAACTTAAGTTGAGCAGTAACGACTGAACAAAATACTTATATAACATCGAACGCCGCCACGTGCAAAAACTAGCGCATAATAAAGAGCCACGCTTAGGGTTTTCATTACACCATGTATAATGGCGCGTACAAATATTTTTAATCCGCTGCCTCATACATCTTCCGCAGTTCATTTTGCTGGACGTCCGTACGGTAACGTAATTTCCTTCAAGCCAATTTCAACCTTATCACGCGTAGAATTGAATTCATTTTTATAATGCTATCAACCTGTAGTATCTAGAAAAAAAATTGTAAATTTATACTGAACCATATTGTGTGGGTTAAAAGGTAGAAATTTGTCTGTATAGGGGTAGATAAAATTCCTGAATAGGTGGACAGTATGTTCTTTTTTAATGTGTGGATATTGCATCGACGTGGCCGCAGTATTTATGGACAGGTAAATATTTTGTTAGCGATATAAGGGTTGTATAATAGCAACGTCAGAGAAAGAATTTAATTAAAATGTCTACGGCCAGCGGAAAGTAATGAAATATGCAATATCATCAAGTTAAAATGCTAGGTATGTTATCATTAGCATAATTATTCCTGAATGAAAGGATTTATTATGAGAATCTTGTTAAAATTCGTTTTCTTTTGGATTTCCTTTTTACTTATAAACAGTTTTTATTTACTTAAAAAAGAACATCTTTATTGCTTTTTCTTCATTTAGTAGAATATCTGATTCGTAAAAAATATAATTTCATTTGGATCCAGTCGTGTTTTGAACGTATTATGAAACATCTTTTCTTTCACAGAAAATTTAAGCCAAATATATTAATAAATTGTCATAGTATTATTAGAAAACTTACTTCAAAATCTATCAACCAATACAATTATTTATGTCCTTCACATACAGAAAGCTATTAAAACACAAAGGTCCATACAAATTGTCACGGATATCCGACGTGCGCAGCTAGCGTTACCGTTTTCAAAATCACTTATAAAAATAATTGTCAGACAAAATGGATAGAAGTGATACAGGCCCTTTAAGCCACGTGGCGATTGATAGTCACAATTAGACACGGCATTCAAGGGAAGTCACGGGAAGCCGTGTGCGAGCAAGCCGACCGCGGGAAAGCCGCGTGCGAGAACATTTGCAACACTCACCGCTCGACTGGAAATGAATTGTAGCTAATATTTGTATGGGTTCGCAGTTTTGCTGGGAAAGAGTTGGCTTCGTACAAATTTAAATTGGTGTAAAAAAATATAACGACTTAATGACTTCTAAAATAGACCTAGTATGCCTACCTATGTAAAAATATAGTTATCTAACAGCGGAGAACTTTCAAATTTTTCATTTAAATTTTCAAGAGCTTGCACAATAGGCTTTAATTTGTGTTTTTGGTAGAGATTACGTTAAGTTGAATTACATTAAACTAAACAAGAGCCTTAAAGCATTTTGCGATAGAGCACCAGTTCTGACTAGCTTTTCTAATAAGTAGATACCTCGGGTTGTGTTCCCGGCGGTAAGTAGGTAGCCAGAAGTCACTGGAGAGTTTTTGTGCTGTCAGTGGGAAAACCTAAGACTATTTCTGCTTTGTCTTCTATGCTGACGGCACATCTCTGTGATAATAGGGTCGACAGCACGAGTGTGACTCCCCTGGTTTTGCACACGACCATAGGCCACGGTAACCACTTTCCATCAGGTGGGCCGTGTGCTTGTCTTCCACCTCAGTGGTATAAAAAAACATATTACCTAACTTTATATGTATTAAAATGGCAACAATTATATTTTTATGTTGGCTAAACTGTCACATTGGTAGTTTTGTTATGTTGTCATTCCTCCTGTACTACGCCATTGTGTATTGTAAGCACCGACTCGTTCGTCCTAATAAAAGGAAAATATCTCAAACCTGCATTTTCTTCTTCAAACTACCTCAAAAAGTACCTATAACACAATAATTTTACGTGATGAACTTCAGTTAAACTTTTTGATTATCGATTTTCTAGTAATTCTGAGTACTAAACAAACAAACAGAAACATACTTAGTACGATAGCAGCTATAAAATAAACATAAGTTTGTAAATCGTACTACACAAACAAGAAATATAAACAGAAACATAAAAACAGCGGCCCTATATCTCGAACCAATTGGTTGACAAAATATTCTCATAGAAAGGTAATGAGGCGACGTTGCTATGAATCCATACATAACTCGGCTAAATTACAGCATGTCGGTGTACGCTGTGAGGGGCCGTGTGGATAGGCATAAACATAAATATTCATCAGGTTTTGTTTTGTGCCTATAAAAATATATAGAAAAATCGCTCGCCAAGGGTACGGACGTTAACTGTCTTTGCTAATATATGCACCGTGTCATAAGGAAGAATCTTTTTTGATATAATTTATTTTCATTAGCAACTCGCCTATATTGCATTTTTAATACAAGGCACATGAATATGGATACCTGGAAATAACTCGAATTTTCAGAATGAACCAGAACTGCATATATTTATTTCCTTTGCAGGTGAGGAAATTAATAAAATTCACACAGTCGTACGCAGCTCACTGGAGGGATTGCGTACTGTCAGTGGGATCCCAAAAGCTATCCCTGCTTTGTCTTTTATACTCATGGCACAGAAACTCTGTGTTTACAAGGTCGGCAGCAGGGAGTTACTCACCTGGTGGTGCATACGTCCATAGGCCACGGTAACCACTTTCCGTCAGGTGGATCGTGTGCTCTCTGCCAGCTCACTGGTATAAAAAAACGTATGTACAATCTACAAAGGAGATACAAATACACCGTTGCATATTATAAAGTACCTACTACTTAGGTAGGTCAAGGTGTATACGTATTGTATCTCCTTTGCCGACTGTACTTGTAGGAAAATTGTGGACATCGAAAGCGTATCCAGAGAGCTCAGTTGGTCAGAATTTAAGTGTGCTTATTAGAGATCTCGATACAGAACTGTAGAATCTTCTATAAATATAATAAATAATATCTACCTACATAAATACAAATTACCAGCGTTGAAAAATAAAGGCCAATGCACACTGACGTGTATGAATGTGCACCGTTATCACCGCACACATGACACGGCCACTAAGTGAATTCGTGTGTCCGCGCCACCTCCAATTTAGCGGAGCGAACCAATCATCATTACCGAAGGGTCTGCACGATCAAAATAAACACACGACAAAACGCACCTTTATTTAGAATGAGAGAAAAATATACAGCACAAACAAGAATGAGAGAGATGGAGCGATAAGTCGGACAGAGATCGTAAACAGTTGTGCAAATGAAAGATTATGTTTATAGAGTTAAGGTGTATCGCCTAATAAAATTACGTCTTTATACCCTGGGGCAGAGATAAGTTCTGATTTTCTTATATTGTCCCTGTTTTCATTACGTTCTTGAACATATTTTGAGTTGAAATGTTTTTTCTAGGTGTATTCATGTTAGGTTTATAGATAGTACTATAAATGTAAGAAGAAAAACAGTACTTTTATTTCTACGGTAATTCTAAGAAATACAAATAATTAGGACTGTATTTTGAAAAAAATAAGACGGGTTGCACTCCGGGAGTGCCGGCAAAAGTGAAACTTTTTCTTTCTTTCTTTCTTCGTTATATACAGAGAAACAGATAAAAAGAACATACAATTCCATACCATACCTATGATATAGCGCCAATCATAGAACCTATCGCTAATTTTCTGTCAGAAGAAATTAATGAATTACAAAAAGAAAAAATAATCACAAAAAGTATTAAATTACAAAAAGAAAAAATAATCACAAAAAGTGTCAGAAGCTCAGGTTCGAACCCGATACTATCTGAAACGATAAGGACACTTACGATTGAAGCGTATACCGTTAAGCTACGAAGCATCATAGCAAACCCAACAAAATAAACAATCTATTGCTAATGTTGTATGACGTCAGTCGTCGGTTACGGTCCAAAGGTCAAGCGATCCTGACGCGAGTTTAACACTTTTTACCCATCCAACGCCGCTAAAGAAGTTTTCACTTCAAAAATTTTTGGATGACTGTCGAAGTTAAGTGTTTTGTCACATGTTACTAATGATGAATTATGTGGTAAGATCACTATAATTCGATGTATGGAAATAGTCCAATATTTGTAATATGTTTATATTGTTTTTTGCTTTTTTGAAATTGTTCCCGGCAGTGAGTAGGGTAGCCAGAGCTCACTGGAGAGTTCTTGTGCTGTCAGTGAGAAGACCAAAGGATTGTCCTGCTTTATCTTCTACACTGACGGCACAGAAACTTTCTGTTCTAACAGGGTCGGCAGCACGAGTGAGTTGCACACGTCCACAGGCCACGGTAACCACTTTCCATCAGATGGGCCGTGTGCTTGGCTGCCGCCTAAGTAGTATAAAAAATATGTATCAGCAAATTGAAACGTTGATAATATTTTTACTTTCACACGTATTAGGCCGGCTAAATGTGATTTATTATAATTTTGACAAGTTGTCAGTATAAGTCTATGACATCTACTTTATTATACTGTCTTTACATGTAACTGAACTTCAACGACTGAACTAATTTAGATGAAATGTAGTGAACATATATGTGCTTGAGTTGATTCCTGAATGATTTAAATCCAAAATATTGTAGGTGCTCTGCAGATGGTACAATTTTGAATGAAAAGGTTCCTGTATGGTTTATATGTATATACCAAATTGGTGACACAAAAGCGGTAGTGGGGTCTGCGAAATACTTTGGTACAGGAAATAAAACATAGAAGCATTAAAATGAACTACATATTACAAAGGGCATTGCACAGAATATTTTGAATATCAAGGATCGGTGTAGCAAGGAAACATAAATTCAATTCAGATACAATTACTTTGAGTCATACAACTTTGTGTACTCGCTCTTAAAATCAACAAAAGTGAGATAATTTAACACAAGGCACTGTCTCTCATTTTATAAATTTAATTCGCCCGTCACAGAATGAGAGTGACCTTTTGCCACGTGAGACTACCATCAATAATACTAAAAGCCATATGTCCAGCACAACTACATTCTGAATTAAACTCTGTGCAATTTGTGTACAGTAGCCTTTTGTGTGGTTGAGCTTACGTATCTTATTCCAGAATGATTTACGCAAGCAGACAATGCAATCTATTTTACGAGACTACAATACTAGGAGAAGCATACTTTGCAGCTTCAAGAATAGAGTTGAAATTTGAATGTGGATAGAATGGAAAACTAAAGGAGCTCTCACATTTCACTGAAAAATGTGTAAGAAGTAAGGCAGGGAAAGCCGTGGGATCCGTTATAAAGACATATTATTCTTTTGAGCGCGGCGGTTGTCGAGTCGCAATAAGTCGCAGTAATCCTCGCAAGGTATAGTGCGATTCAATTGTCATTGTTTGGCGCGGCCCTAATGAAAAATATTTTGCTACGTTCCTTTTTTAAATGTTGGGCCCTTTATGTTGGTAGTAAATAAAGTTTATAGGTTTGTTCTTTGTAGTGTCTAGGAGTTGTAGTGTCATTTTCAGAATAAAAAAAATAATTCGAGAAATTGCTTGTGTTAAGAGCGGCTTTACGTTAGTAATGAAATGGCTGAAATTCAAACCTCTAATCTATATTATGTTTTGTAAAAAACGATTTTATTCTACTGTTCTTATATTAGCCATGTTAACATGCTGCTGCTGTCTTCCCCAAATATAAGTAGGTACTTTAGAAATTCATTTCACCGGCGGCAACGTAGTCTCACTTTATAAACAAAAATGAACTTTTCGATTTATTTTCTGAACGACATTGGGACTACCTATATTAATGAAATTATTTAAACTTGTTTTCAATTAAAATTGTATAACTTATTATTACTTGACCATTTTACAGTAACAGCAAGTTCTATAACAATTTTCAACTTCGCCAAGTTCAATTGAAAAAAAGCACGAACAGATTTCCTGAAACTGTCGCGCGCATTTTGGCGCGGACACAGTGGCCCAAACAAATTCAAAACAACCGTAAATCAGGACGGCACAAATAAAAAACTAAGGTAAGCGCTCCTGTTGTCGGTCGTGGCTGAATCGGGCCACTTCCGTTCAGCGGCGGAAGCGACTCTATTGGCGTAAAAAAGCTGCGAGTCGACTGGCCAGTTTGTTAGAGGTTTATTGAAAAGCGAACATTGATAAAAGTGTTCGACGCATCGTCGCTCTCTCCATGTTTGAATGTCACACTTTTCTGTAAACGTTGGGATTTGTGGACTTTTTTCGGTGTGCAGACTTTTGGTAACTTTTGTATGCCAAAAATGTGAGTTATTTACAACTTCTTTTAACGCCCCTAAGTTCTTTGTCGCCGACCGATCACCTATTCGGAATTAGATAGAGTATAAGCTTTATATGTACAGCACATTAGCAAGGTCTCAAGTTCATTTTTATTTATAAGTCTGTGTCATTTTGCTAATTTATGTGTCTGTAATACCTAGTTACATAAAATGCCGTTTCATTTTTTTCACTTGTCATTGGCATTATATTATTCATGTTTTATTTTCACCTGTCATCATCTCATATTTATTAGCTACGAAAATGCCAAGGTAGAATTCCATTCACTTTAAATAATATTTTAATTCCCACACAGCATCAAAACCCCTACGTCACAGGCTGCACGCGTCTCCATTCGTTACGCACGTGTAGCGCAAATTAAAAACGTTTCTGCCGCCCGATTATTAATTACCGATAACCGGAGCGCTCACCCTACCCCGTGAGACACAATTAACGTGCATTGTCCATGGCCATCTTAGGGTTTTAAATTTCATTCAATCACTTTTTAAAGCATTTCTGTAGCTCAACTTGTAATTAAAGATGTGCCACAATCAAATTTAATAATATTGAGTAATTGTACTTTTCCACACTTTATTTTGTTTTTATTTTTAACCTAACCGGTTTCACCTCACGGCATCATCAAAAGTTTACTAAATACAATGATTTTAAACAATTATATTTCTAAGTATATTCTAAATATAGAAATACAATTGTTTAAAACCATTGTAACCAGGATTAAATTAATAGATACGTAGGTATAAACCTGATGATTAACTATTACAGAGATTGGTTAATCAGCGACATGGAAACATCTCGAAGTTTGTCTCCAGTTAACGATGATATTCGCAAATCATCTGCCCAGCCCAGGAGAATCGATATTCCGAGTCTACTTTAGATACCACTAGACGATCATCTACTTTTATCACTTTTGTTAACACTGTTTGTTTTGTTAAGCCCAGCAGGCGGTTCAGTGCATCGTGCTAAGATGACAGGCCGCTCTACCTGTCACCCTCAGGTGTCAGGGAGGATTGAGGTCGCTGTAGCTCAGCAACGTCTGAGTCGCCACCCGCCTTGCGCGGGCACGGCGGGCTGGGAGAGACCTATGTCTCTTCTGGGCCCGCTCCGCCATCTTCTTGTCGAGCATTGCTTTTTCGCAGAAGAGGGCACCCCAAACGCTCGCGCTCCGTACCATCGCTGTGAGTAAGGGGTTGAATGACAGAATTCCCATTCCGAGGCCACTACGATGGCCTGCCTCAACGTCTACCACGCCAAGCACTCTCCATCACATATTACACTCAACAGAATATTACAATAACATTTTATCCAATTCTGGAATGGAATCTACAACCCCGCTTGCAACCATGAGCACAAACTTACGCAACTTTACCACAAACAGGACAAAGTAAAATAACGCGTTGAATGACTCCTGGAATACAAATATCACTACCCCTAAAGCCCTTCAAGAAACATTCATAAAGGCCCACCAAATTATAATAATATGTTTAGATAATACTATAATTAAGGTACTTATTATCCTGCCTATAATTTTGAACCATACCCACCAACAATCACACGTTAATGAGCTTCCCATCCAAGCATCCCTTTGGCATAATCTCGTAAAACTAAGTGCTGCTCCATCACACATGAGAATGCTGTCCACGTGGCGTTTTTAAGATCTGCTCAGTGATAACTGTAATGAAGAGATCCCTAAGCCTGATAAGAGTCCCGTGGCTTATAGGGCAAGAGATAGAAAGGATACAGTAGGTTAAGTTCGCGGTGTTATGAAGAAGTTACTTTAGTTGAATTCGTTCGTGGAACTTTTGAATACCTGACTATTAAAGTATAGTGTTAATATAGTACGTGACGGCTAATTGACAATTAAACTACATAAATTATTTTCTAAGGTCTTGGCTCATCTAATTCTGCAATGTTAATTTTGATGTTTATTCTTTAACTTGACCAATAATAAGAAGCTGGTTGGCTGCTTTGACCAGCCGGCAGCTACCAGCTTTTGTTTAAACTTAGTAGAGTGTGTATAAATGAGCTTTCATGATGGACGGAACAGCCTTGTTTAATTCTTTTAATATTTATACCTACAATGTAGGTATACATTAATATTATGAAACTGAAGAGTTTACTTGTTTGTTTGGTTGGACGGGCTCATCTCAAAACAATAACAGTATGTTTAGTAAAATATTTTTCATGTTGAATAGTCCGTTGTTCACAAATTCGACAGATTCCCATACGTTATTCACTACATGGTATAAAACAAAGTCGCTTACCGCTATCTGTCCCTATATGTACGCTTACATCTTTAAAACTACGCAATGGACCCACCCAAACACCCTTATAATAATCATCACTAAACTTTTAACACTCCTTTTCTCATGAAGTTTGCTATAAAGTCGATATTTAATTTAGTGACGAGCATTACTCGCGACGTGTTACGTGAGCTTCATTCTCTTTTACATGTTGTACTTCTGACTAATATCTCTCTAGTGGCAGACTGTAGGCTGTCCAGTGTGGTACAGTGAGGGCTAACATATGACAGGTAGCTGATGCGAGTGGCAGATGTGCACTGATTGTGCCGTAATTGCTACTAGATTAGATTTCGATAATTTTCTCGTTACACAGTGTTTTTGTTACTATTATCTTTCTTACAATGAAAGATTCAACGTTCAATTCAGTAAGGATTTAATCATAGAAAATATATAGTCTGATTGATTAGACCTTTTAATTCGATCATATTCGACTCGTACATCTTTGTACTGTCTTCACATTATAATCTCTTACTGATATAATACCTATTATGTAGCCTAAAGTCGTTGCAAAAACTGGGAATAACTTGTCAAATGCTATCCAACTTACCGGGGAATTCTTATTATTGTGTACGTATAGAAAATGGTATTATTTTGAATGTAGAATTCGAAGTGAGAAATATATTTTTCATTTTACTTGCTCATAATGTGGATCTAATCTCACCGAAATTAGACACATAATGATACCTATTATCAAACTGTAGTTTTTTGATTGTTATTAAATCACGAGTGGGATAATGACTTCTTTATTTTTATAATGGTTTAGTTGCATATTAAAAAACATTACATAAAAAAGATCGTGTTCAATAAAATAAATAAATTAATATACCTACCGATTGTTTGTTCATTTCATGCAACTTCATATTTAAATAGAAAATGTCATCTTGTACGTGTATAAAAACAAAACTTTTAATCTAATATAACTTTAACTTTAATCTTATATAATTTACCATTTTTTACACAGAAAAAAAGGCACCTCGTTCTGTTTAGTTTGTGGCTAGTGTTTTTTTTATTATTATTGGCACCAGTCCGCCAGTATCAAATAGTTACGCAATTCGCAATTTCTTACTGGTAAAATTTTATTTATTTATTAATTAAAATGTCTACAAGTATGTCCTAATTATGAAGAAAACGATTTATGTACCTAGTACACCGCCCGATATATACACATATACTGTAGAACGTCTGATTTATGATGCGATTGATGTGAAGTCCTTAACGTTATGAAATATTTACTATCAGAAAACTGCAAGGGTAAATATCTATTTTAATATTATATTCTTCACTAATAAAACGAAAAACGTCGTATGATAAATGTACTCGTATATTATATTGTTGATTACGCTCGCCTGACGGCTCGGGTCTCAATGTCGCCTCAGCGGTAATCACCAACTTTACACACTGTACCGTGATCTACTAATACATTCATTTTATAAGTAAAATATAACTAAAGTTGGTATAACTCGAGTTTACCTATTTCGAAACATATCAACGATTGTCCAATAAGAATGCTTGCAATTGTGTCACTCACGAGTTATAGTCAGTATCGTTCAGCCAAGAAAATAGGAAAGCTTACTCAATAATAAAAAACTTAGTTATAGGTTCTTAACCTTAACCTTATTTAATAATTATAATTATAACCTTATTTAATAATTATAGGTTGTTAATATTATTAAATATTTAATTCTAGCTCCATATTCGATGGATTAAGGCTATTAGTTAAACTCCAACAAGAATACTCACTAATTCACACAACAACTGTAAAATCCAATAAACTTCGAAACCCTCAGAAGACTCCCTGACAGTGTTCAAAAACATTCCCAGAATTTAATACCTAAGCTAAACAATCAGTTCACAAGCATATTCAAAACTTACTGACTCTTTTTATTCGCCAGCCATGTGAAAAAGCAACAGCGCACATTATTAATAATAGCGCGCACACTGCGATTGTGCGCAGATGAAAAGGCGATTAGTCGCGGCACGTCGCGTCCCCTCCCTCACCTATTGTTTGTCGTGCAGTGTGGACGATACCTACGCACTATTTATACTTATTTAAATCTCTATGGATTGAGTGGAAAAGGCTTAGGACTGGAAGGGCTTAAAATTCAATGTTCCCTAACTAATCAACTACATACTTTATAATATGTATACAGTTATTTAATGCGCTCAGTCTGATAAGTAAACGAAGCATCTATTTCTAGCGCGTTAAAAAACTGTAAGCTCTTATTTATTTATTTTAACTTTGCTAAAAAATCATTGAAAAAATAGCTAAGTAGGTAGGTATTTGCTTAGTAGTTCAGGAGTGAATTTTACAATATAGAAGGTCGAAATTGACCATCGCACTACTGACGTGAACAAACAAGCAATTTTTACTAAACGTATTGTACTAGCATATTGTATCAGTAAATTAGGTTCCTAGTATTCTTTATAAATTAAAAAGGGTTCAATCAATCAATCAATTAGCCCGTCTTAGCCCACCGCTGGACATAGGGTTCGTCCAATCTTGAGAGGTTTAAAAAGGGTTAAAAAGGCTTTAAAATTAACTTGAATATTTTTGTATCTAAAAAACTTCAACCCAACTTTAACAACAGAATGTCGTAAGTAGTGTCGTGTCGTGGAGAAGACGACTCGAGACCATTTACGACATTCTGTTCCTACATACCTTGATTGGTTCTAAGCCCCGCGCTGCGCTTACTGCACCGTCGCGCGTCGCGAACTGCTCGCGCGTGCGAAAGCCCGCCATTTGCCATTGTCGATTAAAGCGAGGGTGCGCTTAAGCCGAAGAATGGACGATTAAAAAACGTTTGTTTTTGATGATCCTGACAGGATTCGGTATTGGTTTGGGTTATCTAACTGCGTTGCGTGTGAGCTGTTTTTGCGATGAACTTTCTCAAAATTATTGATTTAAATATATTTATACGTTTTAGTTTAACTTTAAAAAACCTGTTAATTTAAAGTTACATAACATAACATAACGTCACGCCTTTATCCCCGAAGGGGTAGGCAGAGGTGCTAGCACCCACATTTCGCCAGTTTACGTTTTCGCGAGCCTATTGCCATTAACCGGGCACTTATAAACCTGCGATAAATACACACATAACTTCGAAAAGCATCGAAAAGTCATTGGTGTGTGCCATGGAAAACCTGGGATCGAACCCATCAATCCAAGGCAAAATGCCATCAATCACCAACATCAATAATAAAAAAATACTTGGATGTTTAATTACTTGAAAGGCTCTTTTTGTGGTTGCCAGAAATTGGGGCAAGGTGTGCCAGGTTATCTCATGAGGCAATCATATCAAATGATAGGTGCTTACCTACCGGTCACAATTGCTTTACGAGATTTAAGAAAAAACACCATTTCCACTTTCAAGGAAATAAATGAATACCTACTTGAAAAATAATATTTCTTAGGTATAGACATAGAAAATTTTACAAAACTATGTTTATCTTTTGAATCTATACCTACAATGATTTATAGTTTTACCACTTGAAGTTACAAGCACTACCCTAACACAAACCATAATTATTCACATCAAGCAAGACACAATCATTGACAACATAAAAAGAAGACCGTTACATTTAATGTGCGCACCAATAAAAGCGATACACGTACATAATTAACATAAAAATAAATTCATAATCACATGAAATATTGCAGTTCTAACAACAATAAGTGCAATTTTCCACGCGATAAATCTTGTAATAATAATATTTAATGCGTGCGACGCGGCGAGGGCGACTCGCGACACAATAGTTGGAGATTTGACGCGCGCGATCGGTCGCACAGTGTGCACCTTGCCTTTGTTGTCCCCCCTGGATTTTTGATGCGGTAGATCGAGGTGTGGGTTGTATTGTACGATTGAATTTTGATCAGCAATGGTCATAGTCTTGTTATCACGGTTCATTTATTTGGCGTGGTTAAATAGTATTGTGCGGGATGGTGTTATGAAGATTTGATGACGATAGTTTGACTTTAGATTGGATTATAAATACCGTTATTAACTATTTTTCCAACAGAGATGTGCTATGCAGCTATGCTACGAAGATATAAAACCTAAGCTATGGAATTATGTGAACGTTTCTACTGTGCCATGCTTTGTAGCGTACCGGCTAAGATGTGCTATGATGATGCGCAGCTCAAGCTACGCGATGTATCAGTCATTTGAATAATATTTTGGACCATCCATATAACGCTTACGTAGCACGCATCCACAAGACACATTCATCTTTCTGAATAAAAAAATAGCTTAGCTGAATCCCTTTCCACAAGGACTATGCTATGTGGACCAATGCATATGATTGGTGAATATCAAACGCATCTGCAGCAATGTGGCATAGCACATCTCTGGTGGAAAGGGACCCTACTCTTGCATCTCATTGAAGGTGATATTTGTATTAAAGAATACTCACTCTTAACTTTTTTTTTTTTTTTTATGCCACTTAGGCGGCAGACAAGCACACGGCCCACCTGATGGGAAGTGGTTACCGTGGCCTATGGACGTTTGCAACACCAGGGGCGTCACAATCGTGCTACCGACCCTGTAGATACCTTCTAATACCCTTCTTGAAGAACCCCATATTGTAGTCGCTTGGGAAAACCACGGCAGGAAGTTCATTCCACAACCTGAGCGTGCGTGGGATGAAGTTCCTTTCAAAACGCACGGTGCGTACCATTGCCGGTCGCAGTGTGTGAGGATGAATTCCCTGCCTATGGCGAGTGGTGCGATGATAGAATGCAGCGGTGGGCATCATGTCAAACAATTCATCTGAGCACAAACCATTGTATAGGCGGTAGAACACACACAGCGAGGCAAAGTCTCTTCTGAGGCTGAGAGGTTCCACATCGCCTGTGATTGTGATTCTTTTATATTGACTTATTTGTGTTATCTCCGAAATATCAGAGGTGGAGTATGTCAAGGGCAAACTAAGGTCTATTCCATGTTTTATTTGAAACCGATGGTAAGTAGTTACCGTGGCCTATGAATGGTTGATGGTATGTGCCATGTTCAATTGTTAGGCTGTTGTTGTATGTATGTATCTTATCTGCTTTATAACAATTGAATCCTGGACCTAAATCAGAGGTTATATTACAAGGGTGCATTACAAACAGATTTCTTTTTATTGACATTTCGCCAAATACGTAAATTAAGTGCTTCATACATTGCCTACTCATTTTATTGCACCAATATGTCCGTTTTCGTGCGCTGGTGTAGACAAGATAACTGGAAAGGTACAGATACGGTACGTAACGCTGACTTTCTGGAATGAGCGACAGCGCACACACACACACGTTGATATAATATCTACTTACGACGATCTCAATGCACTTCAGTCGCTGGACTACTTCCGAATTATAATGCTACTACGGTATATTACTTATGTGTGAGTGACGTGCGATTGCACTCGCCTTGTGAAGCAACCCTTTTGAACCTATTTATATTGTGTTGAAGGGTGCAGCCGTCTAGTGCAGTCATTATACATGCATTATCAATCTATGTTTGGGATGAATTTAGACCTTACCAATTCTAGATGTAATAAATTGTAGTTTCTGATGTTTAAGTATCTTCAACAAACAACAAACATTTCCTAACGAATTTGATATAGTTTTGGTACTTCATTGTTTATAGCATAAACAACTCACAAGGATACATAATTCTATTCAGCTAAAGAATACTTTTAATTTCTCCCCTAAACAATTTAAACAAATTAACTGCGGTTAAGAATTATTCAAATTATCCCATAAGTGGAAAAACAATAGAAATCATCAAAATCGGAAAGTCTGTAGAAGATGAAGCATTAGGAGACACAACATAATATAAAGAGAAACACAGAGCGAGGATAAAGTGAAAAAAGACAACTTAAACAGAGTTTGAAATGCAGTACACTGCCACTTAAGCGCTTTACAAATCAAGCCCACACAGTCGTCCTATGTATGTATAATACTCGGATAAAGTCGATACATACGTCCCATGTAAATAAGGAACAAACCGCCAAAATTCGCTCACTATTTTCATAACTACATTACCTTACCCCAGCAACCAAACATAATATTTTTATTACAATCCGATCCAACGGCGCGAGAAGTCGTTTTCACTTTCTATAAAATCCACCATTACTAACGTACCCCTTGTGATATTAAATTAACATAAACCGTAGTGCGCACTGGCGAGTGTCGAATCAAAAGGAGAATATCGTGGATATCGTTAATTTGCACTTGCACCCCTTTGCCTGAGGGAGAAGTAATCATGTTAGTGGCTGAATGGATCTTAAGTGTGTTAGCCTTTTCGTAAGAAATGATCAATTTGTTCTGCTTTGGACGCCATTCACCTTGCCTTTGAGTAGCTGTTTGGTTTAAATACTGTATTATGGTAGCAATATAGAAGGGATTTACGTTTACACGTTTAAATATGTAAGTATATGTATTCTTATTGCATTGCAAAATTAAAGAGATGTTATTATTGAGAATCCAGCGTAACTTTCTCAGTAATAACATCTGTAGATTGTAATAATTTTAGAACCACCTAGCAACCTATATAATCCAAAGCAATTATAGCACGTGCAATAAAATACGTATTTTATTGCACGTGTTAAATTGCTATGGGATTGATGATTATTTAGCGCTAAAGTTTTTAGCGCTAAAGTTTAACTTAACTTTTCAGTCTAAATTTCTTTAGATTATATAGGTTGCTAGTTGGTTCTAAAACTATTAAAATCTAGTTTGATTGTTATTATTTGATATCCAGTGTAACTCTAATATTTTTAATTTTGCAATGCAATGAATTAAGTATGAATTAAAGTGTATTGTAAGATTTGTAGCAAAAATTTCTTAACTTATAATACATAAAAAAGCTTAAGTATGAGTTCGTATATTTTCTTCACTTAAGGACCTAACACATTTTGCAAATACTAATAATAAAAATTAACAAGAAAACAATGTCCTGTTCCCAAATAAATTAAATACTGAATTCTAAATCAAAATTAAGTATCTGTAAAACGATATTTCGTATTTTATTACATCCTCACAAGTGCATATCCTTATGTTACCCTCATACCATAAACCTCAAATTAATTTCCTAATTTTATTCATTAATAAAAAATTCATACACCCATCAAAGTGGTATGAGTGAACGTAAACATCTATAAAATGATCAAAATGGTTGTTTGTAACATAATAAAGTGTTGTTTTATCTCCTCCGCAATGATTCCAAGGTGTTTTATGGGGCCCATGGTCAGGGCTATAATAATGATTGCTCTTTATTAGAGGTGCGTACGGAATTTATTGTCACGGCTCTTTTGATTTGTTTTATGTCTTTCGATGGTGACGATGGTGGTTCAATTTAAATTGTATTATCTATTAGTTAATAACCAATATAGTTGTTCATCTTGATCTTCTTGTGAGAATTTAGTAAGTTCTGTCTTTTCTTCATACTTAAGTAGATTGATCTACTTTTGAAGCTCCATCTTTTTGAATATTGTGTTTACATTTTATGCAAAAAAGGCACCATTGCGACTGTTATATTGTAGATAACTGTACTAACATTAATAATAGTGGTTTGTGGTTACTGTTTCTGACCATCAAAAAGGGTGAACACATAAATCACGATGCGGTAGTTTTATGTGTCTACAATTTGTATCTATAATTCAGTTTTTTTTATAACATAGGAGGCAAACGAGCAGTCGAAGCACCCGATGGTAAGCGATCACCGCCGCCCATGGAAACCTGAAACACCAGAAGGGTTCTAGGTGCGTTGCCGGCCTTTAAGGTGGGAGTACGCTCTCTTCTTGAAGGTTTGAAGGTCGTATCGGTCCGGAAATACCGCAGGCGACAGTTCGTTCCACTGTTTAGCTGTGCGAGGCAGGAAGTTTCTGGAGAATCAAATAAATACACTGCATGTTAGTCACCTGACTATATTTTAGTGCTTTTATTTTTGTTACTGACGTATTACAATAAATAGTTTTCTTTATGAGTTCTGGTCATGACAGTGAATATACTTGCAATTGTAAACATAACTGTAATCATACACAACGCAGATGTAATTAACTTACTGTTCTGAATTGTAAGTATTAAGACAAAATTTCATTTTAATCATCTATATCAAGTAGCACCTTTCCTTGCTGTGTAAGTACTTCTTTACTTAATCCATCTTTTTTTGAACCTTTTCACCTCTCCTCTCTAAAGCATCTTTTATTCATGCTTTCAACCTTCCTAAACTATAACATATTGCTAAAATTTATACATTACATTATTTCAATTTTATTTTGCCAGTATTACCTTTCACAGCCCCTCATCTTGAATGTTGCGACAAACAAAATAGTCAAATCGATCTTTATTGATGAAATAAAAGTGCATATAAATTTTATGAAGTATAAATGGAACATTTCTAAGATTTTATGGCGCGTATGCTTGTGGGGGACTAAGTACCTAAACCTAAGTCATCGCACGTGACATGGGGCCAAGCAATTCAATCATTCTACATATTGTAACATCCATTACTACTTTTGTTTGCTATAGCATTATATAACTGTGTAGTTATACTTCAATGTACATCAGTCTTTAAGATATTGACATCATAGGGTTGAGTGATTCATAGTAAGAGAACTACGGTGACCATAAATTCAAGTTAAATTGGAGCTATATCTTTTAATGTGCGTTTATTGAAGTGTTTATGTGCAGGTCTTCAAAGTCGCGCCTCTATTCGTTTAATGGACAACAAGATGAATTTGCGTCTCTGTCTCCCGTTATGGGAGAAACTTTGTCACTTTATTGGGTTTTAGAATACTGATATGAATTAATTTTAAGCGTTATTGATATTGATTGCTTGTAGAATTTTGAAGTATAATTCAGATATTATTTTCTATTGCAATTAGTTTGAAGAGATTGCGTTCAATGATCCAAATAGATAAAATTCATTTATATAATTCATTTTAAAGAGTCAACTTGAACATGAAGGTGACGATAAGATAGATATTTGAATTTTGTTAGAAATGATCATAACTTATATTAACGGCGAATGAATGCATTGTGAGATAATCTGCACCTAGAGATCTCTATAATATTCTTTTCAACATCTACTCTTCTCCTTAGATGAATTATGGTATGAATGAAAATGACATTTTGCAACGACCTCAAAAAATTTCCAGAAAGATAAATAGATGATCATGGTTTCTACTTACTCACCCAGTCGAATTCCCTTTAATTGTAACCCTTCTATTCTATTATTATTGACCGCTGCACTTCTGCTAATTATTTGCATTAGACATCTAACTTTGGAATGGATTCACACTATGCGACTTCAGAGCCCACCACTGCCTACATCACCAAACATAACTTCTCCAGCAACGATTACCATAGCGGGCCCGGTTGGTACGCCGGCGTATGAGGCGTGCTGCCGACGCGCATTAGTGAGACAAACGAGGATTGTATGCTAACTAGTGCTGCGGTGTCACACACACGCCGACCACCGCCGCCGGTGAGGGCTGGCTGCTGTCGATATTCATGGTAATAAAATGTTTAACTAACTTCATTCAAGAAGGACTTTGGGCTGGATTAGTAGGTACTAAGGTTTTTTGAACTAAAACCCAAAATTTCCTATAAAAACTGGCCAACAGAAGCACTTAAAGATCGCTTCTGTTGGCCAGTTTTTATAGAAAATTTTGGGTGAACAAAAATCATGAAAGTCGCGCCATGGTCACCTCGGTTCGTTACGCTAATACATCGATATAGTTTTTGAATTCTATACGGTCAGCACAATACACATGTGACATCTTTTAGAAGTGAAAGTGTATTTAGGCGCGTTGAAAACTTTTTTATAAAGTAAATAGTTTCTACATTTTATTCAGACTGCTCTCATTTCTATCGGCAGTCCCCAAAAACTGCCACGCATGTTTTTTTTGTCTCAATCATATTTTTGTGGTGTTAAATTGTATTCTGTAAATTTAAACAGAAAGAACAAAATTGTTTGGTAAAATCTGTGGTTGAATCAAATGGAACTAACCAAAATGAAATTAATTTATTCTGAAGATTTGTCTTCAGTAAATGCAATGAACAGTTACATAACTGCCCTCATATCTGAAATATTTAAGTAAACTCGGCTTTCAGTTACATATTATTCTTGTACATATTTAAAGTTTGAGAAAATAAAAACCTGACTGCCACTTAAGTGGTACAAAAAATCTACAACTGATGAGACTGATGTCGATATTTTTATTTTTTGAATTGTCACATCACTGGTAATATTCAAATAGGTCAATTAGATTTAGAAGGTAAGCGCTATTGCATTTAATTTTAATGCTTTAGTGCCGTTCCTGGTAAACATACTTTATGATTAATGATCGTTGAATTCAGACGAAAATAATTTTGAATTAAACAATTATTACATACATACATACATATAACCACACCTTTATCTCCGGAGGGTCAGGCAGAGATGAATTAACACCCACATTTCACCAATCTCTATTCGGTCCCACGTAATAGGGGGTGAGCTTATTGCCGTATTCCGGGCACTATTGTTGACTCGAGCCATGCGTCTGAGGTTGAGTCTGGGCTGTGTGTGCTGTACATATCTGTCTGATGTTAAAGTTAATCAGCCCTATCCATTAGTCGCCTTGTATGACACCACATGGGCAGAGAAGGGGTGGCCCAAATTCTACTCTGCCGGGAACCACGCGGCTATTATTGACGAAGCCTATATTATTCGCCCAATAGTACCATTCTCTAGTTCTATTATCGGACTAATAGAATATTTTTCTTTCAATGGTTCCATGCCATGCCTATTGTAGTTCATAGTTTACATATGAGGAAAGCTCATAAGTCCACGTAATAACTTGATAGCTAAATTCAGCTGAAACACCTCATAGATTTACTATTAATAGCCAGGAAGAGAGATATTTCTACGCATTCTGAATGTTCACTAAGCATGACGTATGAGACAGACAATGTAGGTTAGAAATAATCTTCTACGTATAGCTACCTTTCGTCATAAAGTAGTGTAAGTTTGCACCAACTTGGGTGTTTTACGACCATGCACGGTGCAGTGGAGACAATTTACCGACTACTCACTACAATGTTACCAGTCGTTAAAACCGCCTCTGTAGTAAAGCTCTCAGAGTAATGTCTTCTTTGACTTGAAGAGACATTACATGACATCTAACTCAGGTAAGTGATTTTTTATTGGACAAGCTGGAATTTATCTCTACCTTCTTAATTATGTAGAAAAATGGAGATAGAACACGACGGTATTTTCATCCAATTGAGCAGTCCGACTGGAGAAGTACCTCCGCCCTACAGAATACCGCAGCCAAAATAACCTCGTGTTGTGTTCCCGGCGGTGATTAGGGTAGCAAGAGCTCACTGGAGAGTTTTTGTGCTGTCAGTGGGAAGACTAGAGGCTATTTCTGCTTTGTCTCTCTGTGTTTACAGGGTTGGCAGTACGAGTGTGACTCCCTTGGTATTGTACACGTCCATAGGCCTGGGTAGCCACTTACCATCAGGTGGGCCTTGTGGTTACCTGCCGCATCAGTGGTAAAAAAAAAGAAAAAAAAGAAAGCGTTTTATAGGGACCCGCCAGTGATAAGCAGTGAATATTAAACATTATGTTTATAGAAGTGAAAACAACTGAAATCCTTGCCTTAGTCCCGTTTGAATCCGAGGTCTTCGTCTTGGAGTTCGTTGTCTGCTTAAATATGATGTGGCTTTTTGGTGATATTGGGAGCGCCTGCCGTCTGAACTCCAGCCTGATTTGTGGTTAGTGGCCAACCTCTAATATAGTTGTTCAGGTCGCTCATATTTTTATATAGGACACGTCAATTTGACTTCACTTCGCCTGATGGTAAGCTGAAGGCAAAGTTTCAGAAAGAGGGTCACCATTACATACACGTACCATGTTAACAATGGTGGCAATCAACTTGACGGTCTCATCAAAAGAAGATTGTCGTCGCAGCACCGTGTGACAGCCACCGGTCCCGCTAGTGCTGCGACCACGACCACGGTGTAGTCCACTTAGAGCCTGCGCGAATAGCACCTAGCCATGTCCATGAACAGCACTTATCAAAATTTTTGGCAGGTGCTATTCGTAATATACTAGTAATTTATTTGTACAATGTTGTCAACGAAGAGCACCTATGACGCAGCGAGCTAGTGCTGGGATGTAGAGGGGGCATGCTGACTCCTGACACGTGTTGTAGTGACCCCGATTGAGAATATCTGCCCGGCTATGCAATTGCTGATCCCTGAACGCAATCCAACCAAGATTGGATTACTATGGAGGATTTGTTCGCAATCGTGCACGGTAGTACCCACGCGGCCGAAATTTTTAACAAATTTGTGCCATTAAATTTCTACCTCTTTCTAAGCATAATGGCTATTGATAACCGGCATTAACTTATAACGTGCAGTCCTCCGAAGCACGGAAGCGTTCAGATTACTACTAAGCGATTACCAATCTAATCAAAAGAATTCTCAACATCATTATCAAAATAGACCTAGACCTATACCTGAAGCTTACAGAATCACTTATTAAAATGCAGGTCCAAGAAACATTCAATACAGCCAATAAAGTAAACAATACATTCGCATGTTTCCCGCCAATTCCTCCTCCGTCGGGCGCCATTTGCACCTCATAAACGCGGATACGGTTTTATCGATAGTTCAGCTCAATTTATATCGAGTTTATATCGACAGACGCACCTTGCAATGAATATTTATCGACATTTTACCTCCAGTTGACGATAGCTTTATTGAATTCCCGTAGAATTGAATATTGGAATGTGAAGCAATTTAAAGTTCATCGGGCTTAGATTTTGTGATGTAGTTGTAAATTAAGTCCGACTTTAAAAAAGGAGATTAAAGTTCTCAATTGGACATTTTTTATACAATCAGATTTTTTTTTTATATCACATAGGTGGCAGACAAGCATTCGGCCCACCTGATGGGAAGTGTTTACCGAGGCCTATGGACGTATGCAAAACCAGGGGCATCATACTCGCGCTGCTGACCCTAAAGAAACCTTTATATCTTACGGGACTGCGACAAGAGAAGGTAGAAGATGATGATGACTGTCTTGGTTTCGTTAGTGTTAATCTTAGGTTTGATTACTATGTAAAGCAAAGAGTTAACCTAACTGGTCACAGACAAGGACGGAGGTTCCTCAAGTCTGCGAAAAAGTCATCATAGGGTTTTGGAGGCAGCTAAAGACAGGACATCAGATTTTTATGTCTATGCATTTAGTGAACAAATTAAATGAACTGAAAATGTTTAAAACGTATCTTTATAGTAGTTTATGATACTGTTGCATAATAAGGGTTCTTATAACACGAGTGTGTTTTAAATTTTTTTATTGTATCACACGAGTATTATAAGACCAAGTTATGTACAGTGTCATACACTACTTTATCTACTCTCATACTATAATACATAAACTAATCTATTTCACAAACAAAACCAAAGTTTGTTTAATATAAATGTAAAAAAAAAGTTTACGCCAAGCCAAGGCGCAAACATCGATTGCGCATGCGCGTTTCTTTTTTTTTCTTCCGAATCGGCCGTTTTTTTTTTAAAGTAGAGGTTCAGTCCAGATGGAGGTTGTATAGGTGTATCGTTATGATTAAAAAGTTATTTTAAGATACAGGTGTCCATACAAGACCTGTATCGTAATAAAACTTTTATTTTGGCCTGTGCGTAATGTGTCATAAGAGTTTTGATCATAATACCATGTACCATCATTTGTAATATGATACTATGTATGTTCAAACACAATATAAATTGTTTCTGAATAAATTGACTGAAATACTGAAATTATAGTATCAGAGTAGATAAAAAAAATAGTATTTCTATTCTGTTTCTTAATTCGATATTCACAAAGATAATGAAAAAAGCACGCATCTCAACCATAATGCGATTACATTTTCAATTTTATAAAACTGGGCGTCAAGTGTCCCGAGTAGGTACGGCCATATTATTAATCAGTGTAGGGTAACTAGATTTGCAGCACGTAATCGGACGGTCTCAGCGGGGCGCGGGACACTTTATTAGATTGTCACCCCAACCTGCCAACTCGGCGGACAATGTGTACGAGTGCGAGTTTGTTGCCAAATATGCTGCGGATATCATCGCGGATATCATAGGGTTTTAAATAACGTTAATGTGTTATTGTTTTTTTGTAAAATTATGAGAATTTTCGAAATGTGTTTAGATTAAGATACCCTTGGAGAATCAAATAGGTCGCAATTTTCAGACGCTGTAATACATTATCAGTTAGAAAATGCCCGTGGCTAGGTGCGCTTACTGTTCGATAAACGATCAGTGGGTTCAGTTACCTAGGCGAAGGTAACCATTGGGATGGGTGACCATGTAGTGGTGGTACAACTGAGTGCTTCCGTGCTTCGTAGGCTACATTAAAAGTCGGCCCCTACTGTCAACAGTCGTTAGGTCAAAATAGAGGCCTATATGGGCGATCTGAACAACTCTGTCACAGGAAGGATGTAGGACACGACGGTATCCAACTGTGCAGTCCGAATGAGGAAGTACCTCCATCCTACAGAATAGCGTGGCCATAATTACCTCGTGTTGTGTTCCCGGCGGTGAGCACGGTAGCCAAAGCTCACTGGAGAGTTTTTGTGCTGTCAGTGGGAAGACCAAAGGCTATTCCTGCTTTGTTTTGTACACTGACAGCACATAAACTCTGTGTTAACAGGATCGGCAGCATGAATGTGACTCCCCTAGTATTGCACATGGCGATAGGCCACGGTAACCACTTTCCATAAAGATTTCTGCCCCCTGGTATAAAAATAAATTTAAAAGCCTTATTAACGCCTTTTATCCATAGTTATCTGCAGAAATAAATTCTGTCAAAATCCAGTCACTCAAGATTTAAGTATCCTTCGTCCACGTCTAGCGTAGGTATTTTAGAAACCCGTTTTTTCTTAACATTATAAATACTTTTCAATTGTTTTATGCGTATGTGACGTGTATAAATAAAGAGTGTGTAAGTGACACACCAAGCGACGATGACAATTCAATGTCGGTTGCGAGCGAAACAATTGCATACGCGTGACGCTCACTGACGTATCCGCGTAGGGTGACAAAGCCGCCGATTTTAACCGGAATCCAGCCGTTACACAATAGTTCACAAAAAGTCGCCCTCACCTTGCCCCGCGCAACCCCTACCTACAATAAATTACTCTCCCAATGATTTTTAGTCCGTGCGACACATTTGTATGATTTATAACACGAACGAACAATGCTAACCGGTTACCGAATAAATCCCAGCATTGAGGGTGTTATTGCGAGAGGCTTGTTGTTTCCAACGCATGATAGTAATTTTAATGTACGAACAGTAATTATTGTTCAATCATATGATCTCGTATTTTGTTGTACGGTAAATAACAGTGACTTGCAAAATAACTGTCATTGTTTAATGTTACGAAATGAAATTATAGGGCGTAAATAAAAATATAAAATGTACTGTGAAATGTTCATAGTGGGTACTCTAAAATATTCTTCACAGGGCTATTTCGACTCAAATAGTTTGCAGCAAAGTAAAAATAAGTAAAATAAGTAAAAATATGGATACATATTAGTTTAGTTAGTAGTTAGTTAGATACATTTAGTTCCCTACTTTGCAACCGAATCCAAATAAGGTGGTTCTGTATGTGTGTTAATGTTAGCGATTTGGCATTTTCACTTTTTCACTAAAACAATTTACATGCTTTGAAAAAGGAACACAATACTAAATCTAATGTTAATACGTGAAGTGACAACTTCTTAATCTTTTAAAGAAAATTACGTGAGTGTATGAACGTGAAATTTGAAACAGTTTAATATACACATACATAGTTAGTTACGAAGGCAAGTTTGTTATATTCACAGCTGTCGTACATAAAAAAAATTAAAAAGGAACACAGAAAAGGTTAACTTATTAATAAACCTCTTTTAGGTTAAAATTGCCAAACATATAAAATTGCATAATTGTGATATTTACACTTGAGTGATACTATACCCGTGACCAGAGGTAGCGGCTAGCAGATGATAACTCTTCTAGAAATCGCTCCCATAAAAACCAAAACAGATCCATAAAAGAAGGAGCAGAAGAACGGCCCCAGGTTCTAAAGTGCGGGCTTTGGTTTTTTTTGGATTGACGTTCTTATGAAGAAACACTGACGCCTGTATGTCTCACGTACCTAAGTAGGAAGTGTGAACAAATATGAATGCAGTCCCGTCCTGGGTTTAATATCCGGATACTGCAATAAGAGTATAGGAAAATATTATGGCTCTGTTACTTTAGGCAAAATGTTACTGTCTTCATTCTTCATTAATCTTTTTTAGTATTATTCATAAACGATTATTAGTATCCGACTGTACCTCTTAAAAAAATTAGGACTTTTAAAATTATGTTGTGTTTATTTTCTTGAAGTTTTCTTTTTGATAATATCAAATTCTCTTCGGCGTTTCCGAACACAAATTGACCGGCTTAGTTGAGAAAATACCACCCTCTTAGGTAACCTTAAGTATTTATTTGAAGCACTTTGTTTGATTTCGGAGAGCGACGGATGGTTATCTCAACTTTTTAACTCTTTTCCCGTTTCCTTCTTCTCTTTTTCATTTCTTCTAAAAGATAACATTATATTCCACATTATACTACGATGTACTGTAAAGATATTTCTCTGTTGTGGACGTTTATTGGTCACGGTACACATTTAACTTAAGAAAGTTCATGTATTTGTTTGTAATCTTAGTAGCTTAAAATATAAACTAAACTCTAAACAGTCTAAACAATAACTAACAATAACTCCAAAGAAAACATACATTCCTTTGTCCAAATCATAAACACCGTAATATATGGCGCTTAAGCACTACAACAAAGCCATTGATATTTACATTCCACAAACATGTAAGTATACCGATTGAAAACAAGAATATTTTTTTCCTTCAGAGATAAGAAATCATCATTACCGTCAAATGGCAGGGGATTCTGAAATCCATTCCCGTCATTACTCTCGCGACATTGACTGCTCAGCACGAATCGTCAATAAAAACACGTCGAGACCTCCTGCTAGCATGTTTATTTTGTCACCGCTCTACGCACCCCTTGCCGAGGTATTATAATTAAGCTCATTTGTTATTTTTGCTGTGCGCCGTACAATACGCGGTACGCGCAGGCGCGATAAGCCCGGCTTGTATAGGTGCATCATTAAAGCCAGTTTTTTGATGCGCACGCGACTCGCCCGCATTATCTTTTTATCGTTGCACCCCATGTGTAGGGATTATCGTGCGTAACAGAGGTATTCAACATTGATTGCATTTGAACTTTGCACTTATTTATTTAGATGAATTTTTGAGAAGTAAATTGCAAATTTGTAACAAAATTTTGATATCAGAAAGTAATGGGAAGACATGTATGGAAGTTGACGGTTACATTGACCATTGTATATTGCCACGATAAGAGCTCTGAGAAAAGGGTAGGGGATAGGGGAGAATATTAAAAAGAAAGTCTAAAAATGCATACTGCTCTTTTAAAGATGATATTTAGTTACGAAGTGGTTCACGCTCTATCAAATCAACTATTGTGTATTTGGAAAATATGTTTTGCTTTTATAACTAATAGCAAAACGCAATGGAGATCAGCTAACAATAAGGTGGGTCGTACAAAAGTAAATTCGATTTTATTTACATAAGCACAAGATTGAAATAAGCATAATATAATAGAAATAAGCAGAGCCTCTATACTATTATCTCCACCTATGTATCTGTATGTTTATTCGTGTATGTACATAAATAAATATATAAACGAGCGTTTCTAATTTTACAAAAAGTATTTGGGTTACTACATATATTTTTATTATTATTATTCTATACTTTTTAAGACATCTACCTAAATCTTGTACAAATTAAAGTTTCTGACCGTTTAGCATTTAGATCTAGATATAGAATATTTATATCTTGTACTTCACAATTCTAAATTCTAATACCAGTGCCTTCACATAACATTTGTACATAACACTTCAGTTCTTATCAAAACTATCAAGCACCCATTATTGAGAGGGCACAAAAACTGTGCTTCAGTTCGTTACCTCTGGCTATAGGTGCACAACGCACGGGCGCGTGTCACCCGTGTGTCGCAGAACAAATATTGCATTACTCTGCTCCCCTGCCCTTCTCACCGTCCCACGCGCCGTGCGACACGCGCCTAGGTCACGTGAGAGCCTATTGTTCTGTCCCCAAACGCTCGCGGCGTGGACACCCTACTTGCTAATCCCACGGAAATTGCTATGTAAGTGGCACTGATTTTTTTTTGAGGTGGCAGTTGGGAATAATTTTGGCAGAAAGTATATGTACTGAAATTGATGACTTAATACAATAGATAATAATAACACTCAGTTTGGATAAGTTTCTCAGAAAAGTTAATCCAAAGTAATATTATAAATGGGATGTATGTGTGTCTGTTAGTCCGTCTTTCATGCCTAAACCACTGAACCGATTTGGATGAAATTTGGTATAGGGATAGATTAGACCTTGAGAAAGAACAAAGGCTATGTTGGGTCGCAATAACCGACATCCACGCGGGTGGAGCCGCGGGCAAAAGCTAGTTTGATTATATTTCTTAGGTAAGTCTATATGTTATAGTCTCACAAGGGGACAAGCTTTTCCTGACAATCAGTTTGGGATGAAACTATAGGAGGATCGGAAGTATGCCACTTTTACAAAAGTCTTCGGACTGCAATGTAACCAAACACGTCACATTTCACTGCAGTCCGAACTAGCTGTTGTAGGGCAGTCCGACTG
Source organism: Eilema caniola (assembly GCA_949126895.1). Classification (NCBI taxonomy): domain Eukaryota; kingdom Metazoa; phylum Arthropoda; class Insecta; order Lepidoptera; family Erebidae; genus Eilema; species Eilema caniola. The sequence goes on along the minus strand of OX421471.1, from coordinate 971,787 downwards.
CGAGATTCTAACCACTCTTTAACTTACTATAAATTGTATAATAATAGTTGTACGAAGATCTGTATAAGGAAATATTAATAGTCACTTTTTTATTGTAATTGTTATGCTAAACTTAATACTCGTAATAAGCGGCTTGTAAGTGCTTGCAATAGCAGAGATGTTACTCACGCGCTTCAATTAGCTTAACTTCATTATTTGCCTTCCACACGCTCCCACAACTTAAAACAATAACCGACAAAAATTCACACACCAAAAGAGAACAAAAATTCCGCCGGTCAAGCGAAAATAAGTTTCAATTACGAAACAAAAGAGCCAGGGGTAGCTATCTCACCATCACGGCCGACGCCTCACCATGCGGGCAAGGAAATTATTAATTTGGACCTATTAACGGTACCTACCGGCAATTGAGGACAAAAAGGTCCCCTCTGTACCTTTGAATACCTTTTTAATAACGGGTAGTGAGGGTTATGTCTTTGACAATGAGTGATGGAGTTTGAGGTTATGTGGAGAAAACTATACGAGTTGCCTATTTGCATATGGGAGTGGATGGGGGGTTGACAAAGCTTTGTCTTCTGGGGTACAAGTGACCCCTTCATTTGTTTAAGTGGGAAGGAATTGTAACACCTGATGTCTGTTCTTTAAGTTTTATTTTCTTGTTAGGTGAGGTGCATCTAAATTTGCCTTTATTAGCGCTTTTAGTACAAGAACGAATGCTTTACTATGTTTTTATGTTGTATGTAATAAAGTGTTTGGGTTTTATAACTATTGAATTTTTCAAATCTGCTGGCAATATTTAGAATTCGATATAATAATTTTATTCCAGAATATTGATGCCTACCATCATTAAAGATGTTCAGGTAAACCGCTAAAGGACTACTTCTTGTCTACAAGAGAGTCAGAAACTACGTAAGAAGATGATGGTGAAGAACACTGACCCAACATGATCATTCAAAGTTAATCTATGGGTAGCGATTGCTGTTAATTCACATAACTGTAAATTATCACATTTTAATAGATAAGTATCAATTAAAGAAATTGTGCTCCATGAAATTGAAATTTTTTAATATAGGTACAGAGTTAGGTCAGGTCGCCTGTATTAGATTAGCAGCTAAGAGTGGTGTTGCACTTATTGAGTAATTGTATTCCTAGAAATCGTTTGAAACTATGGCTCATGTCCACGAGAACTTCTTACATTTCATTGCACCGTTCACTACCTAAATTCACTAACTATTTAAACCGAGACGACCACTTATAAAGAAGGATTTTCGTAAGAACTCATCTTTTTAGCAGTTTTGGATACAAAGTTAAATCGTCAAGGTCCAAATAAACCTTTGATTAATAAACACTGTTCTGGTTCAGGCTTTCCTCAGGTGGTCGGGGCCCACGTGGGAATTGTTTCCATAAAAGCCGATATACGCTTATCTTTGATGAAGTAAGATAGCAGCAGACCCAGAAACTATACACTGATTTATTTCTAAATGCTATCAAAACATCAACCAAATATCTAATATTCAGTAGTCATTCATCAAGGGCTTATATTAATGAAACAGCTCTTCGTCCCATCCAATAATAGACCTCGTAAAACAAACCACCTCAACTAACTCTCACATCATAAGGGTCCAATTGTTACCTTTTGATGTGCACTAAAAACGTTTAAAACTATCTCGGAGGGCCCCGTATGCGGGCACTCTGTGCCTAACTGCGGGCGACACCTTTGCAAAGTGCTTTTATTTAATTTCTACACGTTTTAAGTTACATCCACAAAGGATTCGGAGGGACAACTAGTTGAGGTTTAGCAACAAGGGTTTTATAGATGTACAGATTTGTTCGGTATTAACTTGTGTCCAAAGGGAATTTAATAGTTAAGGTCTGAGTGTGAACACTTTTATTAGATTCTTTTTCCGGATTACCACAGAGATGCCACCTGATCTGAATAAACATATTTGTACGACCTTTCAGACTTTATTACCTCAAAAGAGGAGCTACCTATAGAAAGTAGTAAGCTGGATACATTTTTCAAATTTTACAATTTAGGCGCAAAATTATAATGGTGGGACTATGTTCGTATTTTTCACCGTTTACGATTTAAGATTTTGTGCTCTACACAGAGTTTCTTAAAAGCTGAATAACAGCTAAAATAAAACTGAAATATACGCTTTAAGAGATGACTAAACAAAAAAGTTAAAATAATGACATTTAATTTACTTTATTTATCGTAATATAACGTTTTGAATTCCATGGTACTTGTAAGTACCAAAAAGTAAGTAACTATACAGTATTTTCAGTTACATACAAGATATTCATATCCAAACTACACCCATTAAATTCTTACTCTACAGCTCTTGTACTACGCAAGCTGGTGTCGTAAGATATATTGAAACAATTGGCCCTTCAATCTCCTGACGTGAGACAATAGACATGATTGTCCAGTGCATCCTGTCGTAACAGGGTTTATTACGTTGAATCTGAAGGCACCTACACCGTACCTGGCAGCACCTAAATTTCCTCAATTGATTCAGATGTGGGTCATGAGAACATGGCAGAGGATGGAGTCGCCATCCCATTTTAGTAGGTAATCAATAAAAGTAATGCTGTCGCGTCAAAACAACTAAATTCAATGTAATGTTAGTTTATTACGGCTCTTTATTTACACCAAAATTAGATTACAAGAGATAATAATGGATTACAGTAATTATTATCGCTAAATGCGATCTCGTTTATAATCATAACAGATACAGTTTACCCAGTTGATTCTGTTGCATAACTGATTTTTGTATATTATGTTGGTGTATGTCTATAAGTGCCCAATCGTGGAGCATTGTGTGGACTGCTGGGCTGTGTTATTGCGATTATCTGTTCGGAAATAAGTAGCAAAATATTAACATGTTATAATTTACATACCTTTGATTAGCTCTTCAGCTCTAGCTAGGTATAGGTTGTAATGGTTCTCCGATATGTAAATAAGATCAGAGAATTTAGTAGAACTTGACTCACATAACTCTTTAGTTAATTTAATTAAGTGACTAATAAGTTAATCAATCAATCAAATCATAATAAGTTAATCAATCAATTATATACCCTATTACAGTTGACTGCTGGACATAGACCGCTGCCAATACGCAGCATAAGATAATAAAGTTAGCTAAAATTAACTTATCAAGAATCTTATTACCTAGAACTAATCAAAAATATTTAGTATCAAGTCCAATCCATGCCTCTTTGTCTTCATGTGAATTCTATTAACTAAATTGTAGTTGAGTCACAGGCCACCTGGCGGGCGATCACCTTAAATATCATTCAATTGAGACTCATCTACTCACGCGTATGTACCATAAGAGTGACTATACATCGATGTGTGTGTATGAGTGAGTGTGTGGAATGTTCTATTGATATGTCAAGTGGACTGGAATTAATGGAAGAGAGCGCTTGTTCAAGTTTGATGTGTAATAGGCTGATATTTCAGTTTAGTGTTTATACTTTTGTGTTTTGTAATACACACAATCATCATCTCTGTGATAGATCCGGTCAAACGGTCTTCATCTTGGAGTCCGCTTTAGTCGCGATAAAATACTGATTAACAACTCCTGGTGCTTCAATCACAATATTAAAATACATGCAACTAAGATAAAAAAGAAGAAAAATATACTCAAAAAATACTACAGGTATGGATCATTATTATGTATTTCATAGAACACAATCACAATACAATAGTACATTACTACAGAGGCCGGGAAGATAGGGATTGCCGGCCGAAGACATAGACGGCCGAGCGAAACGAGGCCGGATAGGTCTGAGGTAGGCAACCCCATATTTCCCGCCGAAGTATGTATAGTGCTTTTCTCAAACAGGCAATGAAATAAACGACAAAAATATTAAAGATTTATTTTTAAAGAAATTAAAAGTAAACAAGATAAAAACTAAAACTCAAGTGTATGTATGTCTTCGGCCGGCAACCGCTTTCTTCCCGGCCTCTTTAGTAATGTACTATTAGTTTATAAAATTCGAATTAACTCTCCTCTTTTTGCCCGACTGCCAATAAGGTTTCGTTTTTAACGATTTGGCTTATCATCAGGCGAGGTGAAGTCAAATTGAAGTGTCCTATATAAAAAAATAAAAATATCTAGGTACCTATTATGAGAGAACTACTGACTGACTTCCCAATCTCGAAAGGAAAGCTTGCACTAGAGGAGTAGGTCTAGTCTTCCGATGTAGTCATCTACAAGAATTCACAAAAACTGCAAAGACAATTAATCTTGTTACAATCATTTTTAAACATTATTTTATTAACACTCCTCGTATCTCAATGAATATGTTCCAAAAGTCAAACACATTAAAACCGTTACAGCTTCATATAAAAACACGAACCTACAAATTCGCAGACAATTAAAAGCTCGCAGTTATCGCACGATCTCGGTTTAAGTGAGAACTGGGGTTCCGCGAACCCGCATCGGTCAGACTGGCCCAATTGGCGGCAATGGGGGCCGCAGACGGTAATCACGCAGGAATTATAACTGCTGCTTTATAGAGGTAATTATTATGTTACGTGATAAGTGTAAAAGATACGTGGACGATAGATTGATATTGTCACGCTAGGCAAACAAATTTACGAAGTATTTTCTAGTTGAAATCAGATATCGTAGTTATGAAAAGAAAAAAATCAAATCATCGGAGTTGAACTAAGCAATAATAGAGTTATAATTTCAGAGCACGCAAAATGCGGTTCCTTTTTATGTGCTCTAAACGGTACTTGTAAGAAATCTTTAAAAAACGTAAGTAGATACTTAATGCTATCATAATTGAGCGTCGAATACTTAAGAGTAACCGATTCACGACAACGTGATAAGGAGTTAATATTTTAAAGAGTTAAAGAACTGGTCAAAAGAACTCTAAACACCGGTTCAGAATCCATCTTACCTGCTCTTAAGGTTTGCATGGAAGTTAAAATGAAAGCAGAGGATATATTCGTGAAGTGTTTAAAGTTGGCAGCTGATGGTGGGCTGTTGGCTCTGCTTATCCCTGAGGGAAATAGGCGGGGCGTATGTAAAATATTGATTCTTATCACTTTATTTATTTCAATAAGAGGATGGTGACTAATAACATAAAAATGGGTGGGGCGTACACTTGTTTGCCATCGTAATAGCTTGCTAAAGTCACCTTTGATTTTAGAAAAACTTTATTCTTATGAGAATGTATTTCATTTATGTTTCTTACAGATATGTCGATCTATTTATTAAAGTACCTGGATGACCGAGCTACGCTCGGTATTTTCTTTAAGACATTTTCTAAAAATGAATCCTAGCTATATCGATTTATCGCCCCCGAAACCCCCTGCATACTAAATTTCATGAAAATCGATGGAGCCGTTTCCGAGATTCCAATTATATATAAGAATATATACAAGATATACAAGAATTTCTCGTTTAAATTTATAAGTTAAAAGAACAAAACCGTTCAAATTAAAATAGATTATTGAATTTGCTTACCTCAAAATGTAATTACGTTTAAAATCTCAGGGATAGCTTTAAGACCTCCAATTTTCATTAACATACCTATTATTTCCCTAGTCTGAAATAATAGCGATACTAATATTTTGTTTCAACCACACAGGATCTCAGACTGCTTAATTGAATGAAGCACGGTCTCAAAAGCCCTAATAACATATTAACATGTGAGGATTATCGATCCGGGCTACGTAACTCAATACTCGTTACGGGGACAATAGGGCCTCCAGGTGTACAACCAACCCTGCTGCTGCCGGCGCGCCCGCGATGGCCGCATCTCTTGTAATAATATAGGGGTCCCGTTGACTCCCGATTGAAATGCTAATATTATTACAGGACGAAAAAATGGAAAGTGAATGTGCTAGGGTTCATGTTGTGTCGTTGTTATATTAAAACCGGTATGGAAAGCTGGACATGTTTAGATAAACAATTGTATTATAATTTTTATTCTAAATTTTATTTTTGGAATATGTGTAGACGAGAGAACGTAGTGAAAACTAGCTCGCTCTTTAGTATTTGTGTTGAAACAACATAGCCGTATCAGGCCTCCTTCACTCCATATACTTGCGCGCTATAATTACCTACCGCCCGGCCGAGCGGCCTCGGGCCGTTTGCGGACCAAAATTCAGTGCGATTTTCGCAAGCGAAGCGCACGCACGCTGTTTAATTTTAATCGCTCCGTTCGTTCGTTCGCGTACCTACGATGCCATCTGGTGCCTTATGTGCTGTAGATGGGTGCAAATCATGTAAAAGAAGGGATAAATACCTAACATTTTTCCATTTACCTGTCAATTTAATTTAATAAGCGAGAATTTAGAAAGGGCAAATCGAAATAATTTACCAACATCATTTTTGGGTGTCGGCTCTCGGATTAGTTTAAGCCGTTTCGTGTTTGCGTCGTACGGCATTCCAGATTTGATACGCATGTAACTAAACACCTAAATGATAATGTTCAATTTAGCAAATACACTAAAGTGTAGTAGCAAAGAATACTAAATGTAGTAGTATGCTTATCTTCTTATGTTAAAATATGCGGACATTGTAATAAAATACTTTTTTCATCTAAATAAAAAATGTCAACTTTCAAACATACCTACCTAGTAGGTGTGTTTGAAAGTTGTAATTTTTCACATAAGTAGAAAAATAGTAATAGGTACATAACTGGTCTGTTAATCAAATATTCAGATCTTCCCAAGAAGGCAACCCTAACAGCGTAAGAAGAGATAAGAGGTACGCGATAGAGGGAGACGCAAGTTGTAGTTGAATAAAATTATAGGTACTTAATGTTGTGCAAGCTGAATTCCACCGTATTGCGTCGAAGCAAGACTGGAATTAATTTCAATCTTCTTGCGCAGTGATTCTTCTGTACGTTAGTACTATTAATTATTCTGTGGCCGTATGAATTACTTACAATCTACAGAAGTTAAAAGAGCTAAGAAAAATCTACGTAGATTCTGTGAAGTTAATTTTTACATCCATTTAATAACAAGCATATTTAACATCAAGAACTTATTCTAATATTGGCTTTAGAACAATGCAAAAACGAGGATATTAATATCGATTTTAATATCAAACACACCTACGAACCCAAAATCATCATTTCAAACCGTTTAATTACTCTCTTCAAACCATAATCGACAAACATAATCCGTTGACCCGTTGTTGGAACTCAAACACACGATTTTATTAATACGGGGTCTTCCATACCCCGTGCAAACATTGCAGGGTTGCGCTTAAGTAATTAACGTGAGCCGTGTTTTCATAATGGTATCGACACTCCATTGTTTAGCACCGGCAATTTAGGGTTACAAGAATTTAATTTGCCATCGAGTTTAAAATTATCTTTATGTTAACCCGTTGCTAATATTAGATCGTAATTTACCCAACTGTGGCGTGGTTAACTATGTGAACTTTCATTTTGCCTCCTTTAGTAAAAGACTGACCAAAAAATTAGGAGTAAGTTTTCAGGTATGCAAGCATGTTGGCTGGAGAGGCCACACGGTAGCCTCTCTTACCGTCATCCGCAGATCCTCACCGGACATGGGAACTTCGGGCGGTATCTGCATTTGATGGGCAGGGAGCCAACGCCCGAGTGCCATCACTGCGACGCGAGCGTGGACTCGGGGCTGCATACGCTCACCGAGTGTCCGGCGTGGGAGACGCCCAGGTGGACCTGGGGGTGAAAGTGCTTACGCTCGCCACCTCGCTCGCGGTGATGGTCCGCAAGTAATGATCGAGAAGGAGACAGCTGAGCGGGCGCGACGCAATGAATGTGACCGACTCGCGGACATCGCTACCCGCCTGCGTAGGCGGCTCTGGCGTCGGAGGGCGCAGAATGCCCTCCGCCCCCCATGAGCGCGGGCCTGAGGGTGACGGGTATAGCCGTCTGTCACCCTAGCAGAAGACCGCCACGTCGGCGACCTAGCAAAATAAAGGTATGCAGGCATGTGAGTTCCTTCAACATATCCTTAAAATCCTTATACCTATCGTTGTTAGTAGCACTGGATTCAATGGATATTAAGTTGAAATAAATTGTTTATGATTTATTAGTTAATGAAAAGCACTAGCTTGCAATAGCAAACAAATAAATATTGATGCTAGGTCCTTTGATTTTGTCGTAGTTGGGTACAAAGGGGCCATAAAAAAAGTGAATAAAAATTAAATTAAACTAATTAAAATAGTATATTTATTCACAAAAATACAGATATAAGGTTACAAGATTCCGTACAATAATATTATGTTTAACCTCTTGAACTAGGCAAGCCTCTATCACAAATATCAACCTCGTCTGTGATGGTGCCTATTATTATATTATAAACATTCTAGGTTATCCTGTATGTCAATAAATGCGGTGGTTTTAATTACATTCGCATCTATACACCTACAAGTATGTAAGTACGGAGGTACGGAGGTATGATGAGAGAGGGTTCATAGCAATCTCGAGGTATTGTTTGACGCGCAAACAAAGTGGATCCGTCTGCCCCTCAGGTGAAACTAATAACTTTTAGTAACTACCCTCCAGTGCAAACACGCTACAGATCATATTTTGTGTGCTCGTGTGTTTCTGTGATATTTGTGTGTGCGTATGTGTGTTCTGTTTCAGTTTGAAATGTGAAGCTGATAAGTAATTTCAAAGTCGTACCTGGTATTGTGAAGGGGAATAATAATGATTAAGAATAATTTTATACTTTTTATGTACCTAGTATTACTAGCTTTCGGCAGCGGCTCCGCCCACGTGGATATCTGTTATCGCTACAATGTCGGTTATCATTATAATTGTAGCCTATGTGTTATTATATATATATACACATATTTTCACTTCTCATGCTCTTAAAATGTTACTTTAGTCCCTGCATATCGGGACTAAAGTTCCGTATTCAACTCTAGGGACTAAAGTATTTTTTTTTAATTTACTTTGAAAACTCCTAAACATCCAATCACGGTGTTTGTAAATGGGAGGATTATCACATTTTTAGTGATTGTGTATAGAAATAACCTCAAAATGACATTGGAAAAAAAACTAGAATACTCATTTAATTTCGTGAAAAACGATTAATGATATTAATGTAATGTATTATTATGTAAGTATAAAGGATTAATTCATTTTATTATACATTTCCAATTAGTTTTAAATTATTTTTCAAGTTTGAATCTTTTGGCTAAATATGCAAGTATTTAAAGCGTAGGTACGTCCCTTAATAAAAAAACCGAGGTACAAATTTCTATGCAATTCGAATTTTGAATAGAACTTATCTTAGGTTAGATGAACAATTAATGCGTAATTTTAAGAAACTTTGTTATTATAATTATTATAATTTTGTATAGAACGTCGTGTCTTTTCCTCGCACTCAAAGTGAAAAGTAGAGTGTTTAACGTGGGACTAAACAAGCCATAATGACACTCGAACTATTAGCCACCCTCGCTTCGCGCGGGCGGGTGGCTTAAACATCTCGTGTCATTATGGCTTGTTTTAGTCCCTTGTTGTACAAACTACTATATTGTATGTATAAATTACTGTAAAATTTCATTAAAATCCATTCAGTAGTTTCTACGTCAATGAGCAACAAACATCGATCCATCCATACTCAAAAACTTTCGCGTTTTTAATATTAGTGGGAAGTAGTACAAACAAATGGCGGGCGATGGTCTCCATGTACTTCTAGGGAGAAAAAGTGGGTGAACTTTATTTTGAGAATTTAAATTAGAAAAGTCTACATTCAGGCTGGTGTTGAATGCGCGGCAGTCACATTCTACATTCTAAAGTTCTGCCTATATGTCACCCGAGATAGAGGTACATAACAGGTTGTCCGATTGGCTGAGATGGTAAAGTATTCACCCTACATCGGAACGACCATGGTTTCAGAACCGATTCTGGATGATTAATCACTCACCACCACTCGCTCGTGTATCGCACACAGAACTCAAATACAAGGATCATTGACAGACCAGCATTTACTCCTCATTTTTCCTAACGTATACAATACTTATAAAGCCGAAAAATTCATAAACCCAATAACAATTTACCGTAAACACCACCTTTGTGCCTGTAACATATGTAAGCGCAGAATTATTCATCACTCCGGAGGCAGGGCAGGCAGGGGAGAGATATTGCTCACGGGATGTAATCATATGTAACGACGTACGTGGATGATGGGATGCTGATGTGGCTCTTATAAATTGCTTTGTTATATTGTTTACCTGAGGCAACAGGTGCTTGAGGAACGGTTGCAGGGTACAGGGGAAAGACATTTTGTTTCTTTATTTTTTTAAATGGTGTATAGGAGAGTTTGATTGTGTTATTAATATCACAATATGTTGAACGAAATATGCGTATTCTAGGAATACGTAAGCTCCACTATATTACGTGTTTACCAAAAACTAAATATAAATATAGATAATGAAAAACACGATACACACTTATTACACAAGGTATTTTAACATCTGATTACATTTGGTCGGTTTAATTTGATTTAATAATTCATTTATTACCATAAACACTTACATATTTAGTTACATATGTACACACTATAGGTCTAGGCCTGTCCTGTGGGCGGCTGTTACAATCTGCCTTACAAATAAATTAATATTGGTTCGGTTTACACTGTCATTGGTAGTAAGGATATATATTTACCAAAAGCTTTTCGGTTTTCTATTGTAAGAGGTGGTGTAGGCAGTATAGGTGTATTTTATGTTCTCCAGTCTTAAGTCTTGGGAGTAAACTTATTGTAACGTTCTTCTTAAAATGAATGGCCATCGAAAGAATGGCTACCACGATAAGATGAGTTCCTAACTCATAATATCATCGTGAGTGAGGTATCTGTTATATTTCATCTGTTCGGTAGATTAGAGTGTGTCCGCGGGGAATGCAGTAACTTATAGACACACGGTGATGGCTCTATTCTGGATACAATTTACTCTCTATGTAATGTGAAATTTCGCGTTTTTTATAAAACTATTATAGACCTACTATACAGTAATCCATTTCTATCCATACTAATAGTTTAAATGCGAAAGTAACTCTATATGTCTGTCTGTCTGTATGTTACGCTTTTACGCCTGAACCACTGAACCGACTTTGATGAAATTTGGTATAGGAATAAATTAGACCTTTAAAAAGCACATAGGCTATGTTTGGTCGCGATAACCGACATCCACGCGGGCGAAACTGCTGGCAATAGCTAGTGTACCATAAAATGTCGTGTCTACCTACCTCAAAGAGAAATAACTTTATACACCTAATGTACAAACTTTAAAAGTAAAAAAAGAGATTTTAGGCCTTTGCCATATTTGTTCTGCAATTATTTTATACCACATTATCCAATTTCACACATACAATATTTCCACACTTTTACGTTCAGGGCAGGCAGACTGATTCTTTGTATTAAAAGCAAGGATAATCTTATACATATAAGTAGGTATTACAAAATTTTATAACGTGGATGCATTAGGAAACGTATATGATCAAACTAAATCCCCATACACCAAAACGATGCCAGAATACGGCCACCGTCTAGTGCAAGGGCCCAACCCTTCACTGCATTCAATTAACCAACACGAAGCAGAAATTGATGAGAAAAATCACACCATAATAGAAAACAATACACCGACAGACAAATTGTGTTAACGTCGAACGTATTAGATAGGTACAGTTAATGTCAGATCGATCTCGACTAGTAAACTACTTCAAATGATCTTAATACCAATATATTATAAGCGTCGGTAGCTTATTGGTTAAGAAGTCGGCCTACGATCGAGAGGTCCCGGGTTCGAATCCTGGCTATTATACTACCGACGTGAACCCACCCCTAGTACAAGCAATTTAGCTTAGTTATTTAGAGGGAATATTAGTAATTTCGATAATATAGGTTGCTAAATTTCTTTTATTAAAAAAAGTGTTTTATTGATTTAAATTGCATTATCCTCCAAACTAAAGGTGTGTAGAAAATAACAAAACAAAGACTTAACAGGAAGGGAATATAATACTACCATACAGAATACCGCAGCCATAATAAACTCGTGTTGTGTTCCCGGCGGTGAGTAGGGTAGCCAGAGCTCACTGGTGGGTTTTTGTGCTGTCAGTGGGAAGACCAAAGGCTTGTCCTGCTTTATCTTCTACACTGACGGCACAGAAACTCTCTGTACTAACAGGGTCCGCAGCATAAGTGTGACACCCCTGATGTTGCATACATCCATAGGTCACGGTAACCACTTTCCATAAGATATGCTTGTCTGCCATCTAAGTGGTATAAAAAAGAGAAAAAAGATCGATCTTGACTATTTAACTACTCAAAATGATCATGAAACCGAGGTTTTATGAGCAAGTTAAACTGTTTTATTGATATAAATTGTATTATCGTCCAAACTAAAGGTGTGTAGTAAATATCAAAACAATCTGTCAACAAAAAGGAGGAAAATACCCAGGTATTAATGTTATTTTGAGTACTTTGCTACTCAAGATCGATCCGATGCTGACTATAACACACTGACTGTTCGCAGAAAGGGGTGAACAGTAGGTAGGATTGCTTGTAGGCGTGTATGACGTCATCGTTATGAGTCATGATTGAACGTTAATCTCAAGTAGATAGTAGTTATTGCACGTGTTAGCAAACCTTGTAGAATTGCGTTGCAAATAAATTCTAAGTACACGTAGAAAGTTAAAACGCAATACTTTTGGTATTGCGTTGTTAATTTCGTGTCGATTCTGAAATTAATGTTGTTCTAAAAGTAAACATTTTTTGTTAGCAATGAAAAGGGAAGAATGTTCAATATAATATTTTGAAGGACAAAGGAAGAAAACTCTAGTTTATCAACCTGTGTTATGCAATCCACTATTTTTTTTTACTCTTTAGCCATCGGAGATCAAACATTGGTCTTTCGAGCTGGACCTTGTATTGTTCAGTAATTTAGGCGTGAAAACTTAACAGATAGACAGAAAGACAAATAGACAGACGGAGTTAATTTCCTATTTATAAATTAAGTACGGATAGGGCCAAGACCTTAGAGGCCAAATCAACAACACCTGCTAGTCGATACATAAGTATTTTAGTTGGTACAGCTTTCAGTGAAATAAATACTCCGGATTTCAATATGTAACCATATTCAGCCTGTATTTAAGCTATTTACCACTCCACTGTCACCGTCTTGGTTGTAACTAACTGAATAAATTATAAGAAGGTTTAAGTATCCCTACTTCTAGAGGTATATAGTTTGTTCATTGTAGCATCTATATTTGTGACGGCACACGACGTTCTACTCCCGTGCTCGCTATCTGAATACCTTGACTAGAACTTAATATTGGGAGGCCTAAGTGTTGGGCTAGTAGATAGGTGAAGCAATGCGCGTTTGTTTACGTAGAGATTATATAATAATCATCCTGGCTGTAACAAAATCTTCAGGGCTCAAGCCGACCCACCTACTGATTTATTAAAGATCATAGTATCTTCAGTCAGGGTTCCCTCTCGAGTTTAAGAGGTCTGACGACGGTCGCTTCCGTAAATAACGTAAATGAAGAGTTGGAAGTGGACGCTTCATTCAAATTGCAAATTTTGAATTGTCGCTTGAATTAAAATGAAACTAATAATTTAATGGGTCACCTGACAAAGAACCAAAGTTACCGACATAGCTCGTAGAATAAGTAACCTGAAATGGCAGTGAGCTGGCCAAGACTATCAAAGGACTGATGGCCGCTGGAGCCGATGAGTCCTAGAGTGGAGACCGCGAGAAGGCAGGGGAAAGTAAGGACGGCCCCTACCAAGATGGACGGACAACCTGCAAAAGGTGGCTAGGACAGATTGGATGCGGCAAGCGGAGGATTGGACGAAATGGCGGGCATTGGGATAGGCCTATGTCCAGGAGTGGACTGCAGTGGGCTAATTAATCGATTGAATTGTACCACTGTCTTATTTTGTGTGTCAGCTCTACTGTGACTAACCAAAGGCTTTGTAATACGGCCGTTAGCAACTTTTTTTTTTTTTACGTGGGCGGAAATCCCCACGGATAATTTCGCAGCCGAAAGGGGAGGTTATGTCGGACTCGAACCGACTAAACCGCAGGCCTCCACGCGTCTGTGGACGGCCGTTAGCACCTAAGTAGTTGAGTCATAAATATCACAAAGCGTATCAGTTTTGGATTGACGCTCGAATGATGATAAAGTAACACTAATACGCTGATTTCGTGGGTGTACAACCAAAATAGTGATGTGGCATAGTTGTAGAAACATTTAATTGTTGGCTCAAGGTTCGGCGGGGCTCGCTCTACAGCCCCGAAGCCCCGAGGTGCGACGCCTGCGAGTTTTACATTCTTATCGCCGTCCCAAGGCCTTTCTTCGGCTACATACTTCAAACATTAAGACGTAGAGGGTTACCTATTAAGATCTGGGGAAGGAATGTGGGTTAAATTTATAATTAAGGGATTTAGAGCGGTATATGACGTAGGGATGATTTGTCGACATGTCAGGTTTGGTTGCTGACTGTATTATTGCACAGTGCTGATTTACACTAAAAATAAATAGCTATAAGTTCTATAAAATGCAGTTATTAAAATAGTTTATTTTGTTAATGCACACCTACATACATATATCTAGGGAAACATGCATATCATTACGAATATGTAGATATGTAGATAACTGTGGCATGAATTGTCGCCTGCGGTATCTCCGGACCGATAAACCTTCAAGAAGAGGGCGTACTCCCACCTTAAAGGCCGGCAACACACCTAGAACCCTTCTGGTGTTTCAGATGTCCATGAGCGGCGGTGATCGCTTACCATCAGGCGATCCATCTGCTGTCTGTGTCATAAAAAAAAATCGCTTTCTTAGTTGCGTCCTAAGTTTGCACTTTGGAACTCGGGGTTCACTTATCGTGTTTGATTAGTATTCCAGGTGACTGCCGTCTGAACTCTCATTCCTGAGGACAAGCCGGCGCCAGAGCCTAGTCCGTTGTTTAGCAGGTGCACTGACTATCGGGTGAGGCAAGCTTAGACCTCAAAGATGTTGATAGGCCCTAAACACCTTCAACAGATTTTTTGAATAAAGAATATTAGCAACCGAAATTATCGAAAGTACTAATATTCCGTCTAACCCTTCCAACTAAGCTAAATTGCTTATGCTAGGAGTGGGTTCACGTCGGTAGTGTAATGGCCAGGATTCGAACCCGGGACCTCTCGATCGTAAGGCCGACTCCTTAATGACTAAGCTACCGACGCTTTATATTCATGCATACACATTACACATAAATATTTTCTATGCACTGTGTGACGTCTTACATATCAGTATATGTAGAACGCTGATCCTTCTCACTACACAGTGCATCCTTGAATACTTATGTAAATGTATACTTTCTATAGTTTAATTACCCAACTTGAAAGCACCCTTAGTTATTAATACCTCCACAAGGTGCACGGTCGCGGCAGACGCGACAGACGCGATATGTCACCGCGCACTCGCGACATGCGCGCGACAGTTGCGACCGCAACACGCTCGCACCTCCGCCGAGACTGCGAGCTCCCTCATTAAACAAACTTCTTCAATCTCCGCATGCGGTGGCGGGATCCGTGTGCGGAAATTTATCCGTGTTCGAGGTACGCGATTGATAGTTGTGGTTTGGAAGGGGATGTGTGACATAGAGCATCGCAATTTTTTTAGTATTTATTACGTTAATTGATGGCACTTGGTGGACCTGTTGTTACACATATTGAAAACACTTGTACTTTCTTCACAGTATTTATTATGTTATTATTACTAAAACACCAATGTTAACCTTTGAAGAGGCCGTAAATAAATACTGTAGAAAAAGTACAACATACATACATACTATAATCACGCCTTTATCCCCGAAGGGTTAGGCAGAGGTGAATTAACACCCGCATTTCACCAATCTGTATTTGGTCCCACGTAATAGGGGGTGAGCCTATTGCCGTATTCCGGGCACTATTGTTGACTCGAGCCATGCATCTGAGGCCGAGTCTGGGCTGTACATATCTGTCTGCTGTAAAAGTTAATTAGCCCTATCCCTTAGTCGCCTTGTACGACACCACATGGGAAGAGAAGTCGTGACCCAAATTCTACTCTGCCGGGAACCACGCGTCTAAAGCTAAAGTACAAGTGCTTTCAATATGTGTAAAAAATGTAAAAAAATGTACAATAAGTGACGTGAGATTGTTTTATAATACTAACTAGCCGACCGACCCCGGTTTCGACCGCGACATATTCTGAAACCACGTATTACCACTTTGAGCCGATGATTTTTTAGTCCTCAAAAATGTATGGAAATCTGCCGGATTTGTTGATATTTATGATCACTGCTCCGCTTTCTCGAGTAGTAGCGTAATGATATTTAGCCTATAACCTTCATCGATAAACGGAACTTTCAACACTAAAATAATTTATCAATTAGGCTTAGTAGTTTCTGAGATTAGCGCGTTCAAATAAACAAACAATTACTATTGGTTTCACTTTAATAAGTTTGTTTTCTTTAAATACCTACTACTCAGTCCAAATATTTGTATGCATTTGCATTGGTCTGGTCGTGCCTCGGAGAGCACGTTAAGCCGTTGGTCCCGGTTGCCATACGAACATCTATAGCAGTCGTTACTGGTAGTTGGAGCCCTCAAAAATGCAACAAATGGTCTAACTGCAATGCTTCGATGTCGCTTTTGGGTTGTCGAAGTCAGATGGCAGTCGCTTCACGGAAAATATCGAAGTTTAGCCAAATCCGCAGTTAAGACTAGTAAAAGCGGACCCCAGACTCCAATTGAAAAGCTTCGGATGCTACTGGGATTAACGCTAGGATGAAGAAGACCAGTAGCTGAAATTGCTAATCTGGATCCGGACAACACATTAATGCGAAACTATCGATTTTATCTGATGCTAGATCAGAGATGTGAATATAGATTTTTACAATTGGGATTGGTAGGTAGCACCATAAAAGGTTGAAGCATGGCATTCTTTCTAACGTGTAGTTGACAAGTTAATAAGTCCTGTAGGCGACAGTCGTGACGTCACAACTGGAGCGTGACACAATAAACACGTCGGACACGTCATTAATCAACAGCACGCTCACCTTTGGCGACGGGTGGCACCGTGGGTTTGGATTATTGATAATCTTAGTTTAGTTGGTGGGTACAAGCCAACTTTACCTACAAGCCAGTGCATCTATTGATTGACGAATGATCCTCTAACGCCGTCTGACGTGTCAGAACTGAATCAAAAGGCAATTGCATCCATGAAAGCCACATAAATCAAATCAAATGAAGGTGAAGGTGTAAACGGAGTTCAGGTCTCGAGATTAAAGCCTCGAATGCATAAGGGAATAACGCCAAGATTATGAGTATGAGTTTAGACTATGGTTCTTTGAGTACCTTGAAGAATAAGTTACACTATTACCTATTCAAACCAACGTTTATAATCATCGTTGGCCATGTTGGTTCGATCCCCGCTCAGTGCAAATATTTTTATGCATGAATATTTATGTATATTTGCGTTAGTCTGGGTGTTTCTATGTACAATACTAGCTGACCCGGCGAACTTCGTACCGCCAATATTTTTCCGCCCGCGTTGCTTCAGATCCCGTTCCCGCTTCACCTTCTACTATATTAAATATGTATTATACATATAAACCTTCCTCTTAAATTACTCTATCTATTAAAAAAAACCGCATCAAAATCCGCTGCGTAGTTTTAAAGATTTAAGCATACAAAGGGATATAGGGACAGAGAAAGCGACTTTGTTTTATACTATGTAGTGATGTATTTATTTACAAAAGATAAGTATCTAAGTAGGTTTATCCGCATTCTAGATTAAATAAAACAAGCTAGTTAAGCTATGCTTACCTTGGGTCTAGATAGCGTTGTGTGAAATGTTGTGGAATATTTATATTTATTCATTTATGTATGCCAACAACTGCACCTCTAAAACCTAGGTATAATTTAACTACTGTTAACGTCTATGTGCCACCAACCTTTCAAAAACAATAGAATCACCTTGACACAACACAGTTACTTGAGGGGCCCTGTGGGTGTCACGTGCCCTCCCCGCCGGGGAGGTAATAATTAATTACTTCACCCGTGGCAGGTGCACAATGACTCCCTCTGCTGACTAGCAGGTTTTTTATCTTGGCGTCTGACGTCAGCAAGTTGATAGGAAGTTTTGGTGCTAAGCGCCTTTATGGGAGTTAGGTGTGGGATCATAGTTTAGCAAAGTTACGAAGCTATTGTCTATAGGATTTTTGAAATGTCAATATGAAAAAAGGTGGTATTACATGTGATCAGGGATGATTTATTATTGTATTTTTATTGTGTATACAGTATATAAATACGTCTGATAGTTAGCAAACAAGCACCACGCACCACAGAGAAAACTCATGTTATTTACTCTAGAATTAAATCCCAGAAGTGGTAGGCAGATGTATATTTAACTTACTCATTTACCCAACTATGATTTTCGGTCCTTCGACGTAATCGATGTAGAACAGTTCTACGAATCGATCCTCAAATCTGTTACTAATATGACCAAGGTCAAAAAAAAAACTAACAAACACCTACCTATCTACTCGTTCAGGGTGAGTATAAACTTAAATGAGTAAATTGACAGAATTACTAGTCATTTGTCTTCTGGCAGTTTCGTCTAGTAGCAGGTTATGCCGGAGTCAAAGAAACTGACAAGTACTCTAAAAAGCCTAAGTTCAAAATTCCGTTCATGCAAATTTTCGCCATAATTGCAACAAACACAAAGCCGTAGAATCTCAATATCAGCACTACAAAATATGCGAATTGATGTTCCACTGAACAGTTTAAAGCGTGGACAATAACGGTGCGAACAATGGTGTTACATCCGTACATCCACATCCGGAGCGGGTACAATCTGCCGGCGTTACCTGAAAATCCGCATTAATTCATATTCCGACGCGAAAACAATGTGGCCGGCGGAAACCTGTCCGCGGTTACGCTAGCGGATTTTACACGCGGATGTGCACCTACATAACGACTATTCAAGTAAAAAATGAACTTTATACCTGACAAGCTAGAGTTGATTTCACTTTGCTCCAACAAACTGATCGTATTTATTAATTCGCAGCCAATGTTCAACTTAATGACTCAAGTTATAAAGTTAAAATCAGCTTGTAGTACAATCACTGGCCAACAGGATGATCTCTCAACAATTTTGAAAATGGAATACCAATTCTTGTCACCTGCAATTGCCTGCATTCGAAATACAAATTTAATCTCACTTAGTTATGTTCGATTTTACCATGATACTTAATACTGAGGTTCAATTTTAGTGTCAGTCAACCGTATGCCATTGAGAATAAAGTCTTCTTTCCATTGATTTTGAACTGAGTGGACACTGACAGGTGCAACAGTGTGGAAAGCTCGACAAACGGTTGATTTCGCATACAATATGGCGATCCATCCGCTTCCTATGGCGATTTAGCGATTATGCGCAAGGGTGTGAATCATGTGAAGATAAGGAGAGGAGGATTAATTAATTAATTAATTTGGAATTTGTATTTATTTTAATACAAGTAATGTGTTTATTTAGATAATCTTAATTGAGACAGTGTAGCAAGTTTGAAGAATTTCATTAGTACCGAGGATCTGCTGATAGATTTATTAAACTTCTATGTAATATGCTAAGTCATAACTGATTTTTATGGGCGCATCTGCCGGTCAGACCTTCAGTCCTAACAGGAAAACCTGCAGCTATTGCTTGTGGCTCATCTGTAAATCAGCATTTGGACATACCAGCTTGCAGATAGCTACCTAAAGATCCCTGACGCAGGCTTGCTTCTTAAGCTTCAACAAAAATTCTAGCCCAATTCGTTCCTAACCAAACGACTGTCGCTCCCGTATAAGCCAATATACACCTAATCAAAAGAAAAGTACCTGTAGAAGCTGCTGAGACCAATGAAAGATGATGATGACAAAAGTATCACATCATTGTATGAACATATACACAGTCAACTAACGTTCACGTAACCAGATACTATCTCAGCGTTTCAACTGGTCTGTCCGTCACAAATCATTTAATTGTACGAGGCTCGGATTAGCGGGTGACGGCTACAATTGAACTACATCTCTGGAATAATCTACATTAGAGGGTAGTCACACTTGGCGAATAGTTTGCGGTCTGTTAATCTGCTATAACAGATCGTTTACGGTGATTTGTTTATCACTGCAGGTATATGTCAACATAATTGTTAAAGTATAAGTTAATGTTTTTTTTTTCAGTTTATATAAATGGCAAAAGGTCATCTACATTATGTACCTTATGTGGTACATACCCACATGGTGAACACTGTTTGAGGGTAAACATACGCTATATATTGTTCAATTTATGCAAGAATATGTATTGGCTTTGGTATAATGTAAATATTCACAAAAATATGTAGGTAATTATGTTTATTCGCATTCGCTGCAGTTGAAAACCAGCGATGCGGATTGTACCAATTTGTAGCATTAGCTGAACTGCGGCCTTTTAGACACACACTCGAATTCTCTTCTTTTCTTCTTTTTTTAAGTTATTATTAATTGACAGGTTTACGTGCAGTTAGCTTTGTAATTCTTTTATTTGTGTGTGTTTAATAAATGAATTTTCTTTTCGTTCTTCCTTTCTAAAATCAGCTTGTGTGTAGTAAGAGTAGTTACGCGTACGTTTCTTTGGGCATAGATAGCGTTCTGTAGAATGACCTAAAGTATTTGCCTAGTATTAAGAAGAATTGGACGTCAAAAAGCTGAAATAATTTTACACAATTTGGAATATAAAGAACTTGAATTAGATTTATATTTCTTTTTATTTGATTAAGGCCTTATTAATAACAAACAGTAGCGGCATAATAAACTATTAATAAATTAAATAATGCAACTTATCACAACTCTATTTTGGCAGGTATCTGAGTCACCTCTACGTATGTAGGTCTGTCCGCACATGAGACATGTAAATTATTGTTCCGCATGTGGAAGTAGATTGTGTCCATTAAAATGTACATTTGAATAGCGACGCAGAAGTGTGAGGTACGTAATCTTGATGAAATTAGCTCAACGGAATGACGCGATTGACCTGAAGACATCGAAAATATGTTCTAGCCAGTTAGCCATTTATAACCATGCAGAAATAAGGCATTTTAATAGCTGTTTGATTAAATGGCTAGGCAAGTAATTAAACGTAATCGATCCAAGCTATTTGCCTAGCCGTTTCATGAAATGGCTGAATAACATTCAAGACGCTAATTGAACGGCGCCGTTCAGTAAAGAGCCTAGGCGGATAATAGAATGGCTGATTAAGCAAGTTGGCTGAGACATATATATCGTAAGTATCGAGTATAGAAGTTCAAAATCGCGATAGGGTCGGCAGCGCGAGTGTTATTGGCCATGGTAACCACTTTCCAGCAGGTGAGCCATGTGTTTGTCTGCCACCTATGTGGTATAAAAAAGAGATGTTATCCTAAAGTATATGTAATTGCGTAAGAGCGTCACATCGAGACACATAATTTGGTACGTTTATCACCGCGATGTTGCCAGACTGTCGTACATGATGCTGATAAACATACGAAAGTATACTCTGAAGGTACGTTCATATTAGAAGTAGAATGGCATACGGTAGGTTGTTATTTAGACTACAGCAATAGGTATATGATGATGATTTAAGACCAGTATTGCGTGATTTTGCATAATACATATATTACGGTCATATTTGCAATTATTTGACTTCAAGTCTATAACTCTTATTACAGGTACGTTTCTCTCGGTATACTTGATCCAACTTGTCTTCTAAATAGACTATCATATGTTCTATTTGAGAAGGATCTACCTGATTTAGTGCAGCGCACGCGCGGTCACGAATAAGCCACTAATCACAATTATGAGGACGAAAGGTATTTATGAGAGGTACGTCAGGATTTGAATTATGAATTGTAAAGGTG
The DNA here is from genome assembly GCA_949126895.1 of Eilema caniola. Classification (NCBI taxonomy): domain Eukaryota; kingdom Metazoa; phylum Arthropoda; class Insecta; order Lepidoptera; family Erebidae; genus Eilema; species Eilema caniola. The sequence continues at coordinate 949,871 of OX421471.1, read as the reverse complement.
AGATATAATTTATGATGAGGATATTAGAACTAAGTGAAAATATGATATCCATTTTCATCTTTTGTAGAAGTGAATTTAAGTGAGTTGAAAAATATACCTCGAAAATTCGGTCAGTACATAGCTTTAATCCATTCTACTTAGGAATCTAAGTACATTTCACTTTTTGAAGACCATTGAGCAAACTTTCGATAATTCTGAAGCACAGGGAAAATCAGGTTGTGTTCTTGTTCATTTGCTATGAACCTCAAAATTAAAGTAAGTTCATATAGATCGATTTCAAAAAGTAGCACTTGCCAATAATAACGTCAACATCAATGCTTCCGCATTTTAAGTCAGATTCCTAAGGCAACATATAGCTTATGAGAAAAGAATTTGGCTATAAAATCATTTATGTTCCCAAAATGAATCTTGATCAAATAGATCTAGTTACACAAAAAGGAAAAATTTGGTAAAATATAACATTTGCATATTGGTGAAGATGTACGAACTCGAAGGTGAGTATCATACATGATAGTGGCAAAACATGACACTAAGGAAAAAGGACAGTACGTATAACAAGAAAACAGGTACAGGTATTTAGACCTGTCACTCAAATTTCTTACTCCTGTTGGGATATTAACAGCCTGTCCAGCTCATAATATATGATAATAGATTGCGCAAATAATCGACTCTTGGCGTGTCGAGGTGCAACGCATAAATCTGCGCTAACTTCCTGGCTTTATGACAGGCTACTCAAATATATGTTCGCACCAATTAGACAGCAGTTTTGATTTTGCTGGCTGGCTATAAATCTTGTGTATAGGGCAGAGAATGTGTTGACTACAAAGTTTATTATGAAGCAAGTGTTATGGATTGATAAATAATTGTTTATTGTACTTACTAATAATATTGTAACATTGTCCATTTGTGTTAGTCTTAATAGAAACATGGTTGAACGACTTGGGGCTTTTTAATTCAAAAATACGTTCTTCGTAAGTCCCAGGAATCCACCTGCAAGTAAGTATACCTCTTGATTGATGAATGAAGATCTGGTGCAGGATCCCTTGACGAGCTCTAGGGAATGGGAGGTCATGGCAGTCGCATAGATAAAAGTCATAAGAAACCAATAATAGGAGGAGCAGCCCCTCTAGACAAGTGGCAATTCGCTAGCCGGCGTTTGAAGGAATAGAATGACGAATATATGGGATTTGCCGTATATGACAGTCGTTAACGCATGTCAAATACATCAAATCCCATACATTCGTCATTCTATTCCTTCAAACGCCGGCTAGCGAATTGCCACTTGTCTAGAGGGGCAGGATAGCGGTCTCCGGACCCTTAAGTACAACTGCGACTAGTTCTCGGATGATCTTCTTTGGCCTCGCCTTTTCCTGTTACGCGGGGTCGGCTTTCCTGATGCTGAGGCGCCACTTATTCCGCTTGTATGCATCGTCGTCTGAAAGCCCCAATTTGCTTCATGTCCTTGCCGATATTCATCATCCACGTTATTGGGCGCCTTCCCCTCCCTCTCTCCTTTGTAGCCATGGAAAGATCTTCACGACATGGTCGTCTGGCCTTCGCTGTATATGACTGTACCATCTCAGCCTAGACTCCGTGATTTTTTCTGCAATTGGTGCAACTTTCTAAAATACCTCTTATGTGTTCATATACGCACTCTGTCTTTAAGTGTAACTCCGCCCGCCCAACGCAACATTCGCATCTCACACGTGTGTAGCTTCTGTACATGGCTTTTCTTCGCAGCCCATACCTCGCTGCCATAGAAGAGGGCTGGTCTAACAGCAATTTTTTAGACCTTGCCTTTTGTTCTAATTGGCACTTTGCTATAGCACAGTGCTCCTGTAGGAATACGCCATTTACTCCACCCACAGGTTGTCCGATAATCTATATCCGCTTCAATGGATCCATCCGCCGAGATAACGGAACCCAAGTACATGAAAGCGCTTACTCTAGGTTCTCGGATGATGAAGATACCATATTAAGTGAACCCCAAAAATGAAATGTGAACATGTACCTAACAGACTCTCTTCGAACATGTTAAATTCAGTAAATTACGAAGTTCCTAATCATCACTTCCACATAAAAACGTCCACACACCTATGTCATTATGTCACTCTATGCCGTACCTTCAATCACTCAGTTGAATTCAAGAGAGAAACAAGACACCGCTAACGTTCCATTCCATTACACGCAGCATCAGACTCTCATCATAGATATCGCATCGGTATCGTCACTCATATGGTTTATGACAAAAAAGGATATAAATCAAATGACTTATATTAAGATGTTTAAAGTGTCATCTACTTTGTGTATTAGTCTACAGTGTAAAGCTTAGTGAGTTAGGCGAATGTTAGTTAGCACTAACACTAACACGGCTTATAAATGTTAGACAATTCATTATCGAAAATTTAAAACGGTCTACTAAGCCAATTTGACATGCTAACTAGTATACCGTTTCATTAGCAGACGAGGCTGTTTTGAACGTTTTCCTTTCAGTGTTGGGAGGTCAAACGGCAGTCGCTTCCGTTAAAGCCAAGGTAAACCAAATTAAGACAAAAAATAAGATAACATACCCCGGACCCTCGAAAAATGGAAAGCATGTCTGTTCTACCTTTCCCGAGTCCTACAGTCTTGGGTCCTTTAAGCGGGGCGTCAAAAAGCATTTGATGGGGCCGTCAAGCTGAGAGCCCCTATTGTAGTACCTTCAGGTCACCATCAGGCTGAAGTCATACTGACATATACCAAATAAAAAATTAAAAAAAGAACAATTTCCATTTTGGCTGGAGGTACATTCAGCATCAGATCGATATTAGAAGCTCAAAATGATCTTAATATCTTGGTTTTCTTCCCTTCCTGTTGCCTGACTGTTCTGATATTTGGTATACACCTTTAGTTTCGATAAAAATACAATTTAAATCAATAAGACAATTTGATTTGCTCTTAATAGTTTGGTTTTAAGATCATTTTGACACTTTGTAATAAAGATATTTCTGACGCTGACTGTACTTAGCAATATATACAAAGATTAGCTATTCGTAGGGAGCCCGGGGGCTACCCCACTCCGTCTAATTGCTAGGGTCACGTGTTGAGCCATTGAGGCACATCGTCTCCGGAAGTGCGCGCTCTGAGTGACTTATGCGCGTTTCCTTCCGGCTTCCCGCTGCGCCTTACGAGTTGTCTTTTTAGTACAGAATCTAGATTCTATAAGTCATGATAGCTGCACAATCAATTGAAAAATAGCTGGCTAATGTGCGCTCATAAATAAAAATGTATTGTTATAATTGCTGTGGAGCTCAATACCTACTTTTGAATGGGTGGTTTTTTTATAAGTTTTTTGGCATAATTTTCAATAAAAGGGCGAATTTTCCAAAACTTTCCTTGATCTCAACGGGAAAAGACTACAGCTGGATAATGGTCAGACAGCTTTTACGTTTAGGTACTTTAACTAAGTTAGATAATGAAATGGGCACTCTGATCTCAAAATATCTAAAATACAATTTTCTTTCCACTATCTCGGAAAAAGTATTTTTTCTCTTTGATATTCGAGTTAAATATCCTCTAGTGGAGAAAAGCTTTATTTTTATTTGGTTTCTTTCGTTCCTTTTGGAACAGTGTAAGGGCCATGACCACACTGCCTTGTCATCATTTTATTGTTTTTATCTTAGTTGAACATATTGTTGATGATGTTGATGGTAATACTGATGATGACGACCAATGAGATGATTGCTGCCTCAGGATGTGGTGAAGACTTTACTAAGGCTTAGTACATTTGGAACCAACACGAAAAGTCACAATTTACTGTAATATTGGTAATATGCCACTGTCCTACTCTTGTGTGCGTTGTCTAAGCTGAGACGTTATGTATAAAAATCGAACATGAAACTCGAAATCACACCAATTCTCGAAAATACTTAAGATAATACTGCGATGCGCCCTTCTTCCATTCACCCTTTGTATATTCAGATCATCATTAAACCTATTTACTTTTACCTTCATGGTGTCGAATTTATCATTCATCTTTTGAGTTTTGGCGGGAACACCAATGTGGTCACATTGCGATATTATTTTATTTTTCAAAATTCATAGAATTCGAATTTTCTATACTATTATATAATTGTAAAGTAGTCGTGTCTGTACATTGGAGATATTTCAAAAAAAATACTTGGACTATGTTATATTAACGATACTGAACACGAAAATATATTTTTTGGAATTCTTGTCTGTTTGTCTGTTTGTCTGTTTGTCTGTTTGTTCGCGATGGACGCAGAAACTACTGAACGGATTTCGATGCGGTTTTTTTTGTTAGAAAGGGCTTGCTCTGACTTAAAATCTTACGTTGGTTTGATCGCAATCGGTTGAGTAGAACCAGAGATGTGAGCACTAATGTCGCTTTTTTGCTTGAGATTATTTTTATGGTAGATTTTTTATAGCTTATCATATCTAAGCAACTATGTGAATAAATAGACTTTATTTTTACATACACTATTGTGTATTTAAATTCGTATTTAATCAATAAATTAAAATTTGTAATTCTATAATTTAGTTACAAAAATACAACTAGATGGCGATCACGTATTTTTGAATAAGGTATGGTTTCGTTCACAACAGAGTTATATAAGAAAATATATTTTTTCATTCTATAATTTAGTTACATCAATACAACTCGATGGCGACCACGCAGTTTTGAACAAGATATAGTTTCGTGCACAACAGAATATAATAAGAGCTGTCATTTCGATTCCTAAAATATGTTTCGGATTTTCACAATTTCATTTAACATCCTGAGTCTTCCTCTTCATCCTAGCATTTATCTCAGTCACATCCGAAGCTTTTTACCATCGAGGCGAGGATCCGCTTTTACCAGTCTAACTGAGAATTTGGCTGAACCTTCGAAATTTCCCGTGAATCGACTGCCATCTGACCTCCACAACCCAAAGGCGATATCGAAGCATTGCATCTGGACCAGTTGTTGGACTTTTGAGTGCTTCAACTACCCGTAACGACTGCCATAGCTGTTCGTATGGTAACTGAGACCGACGGCTTAACGTGATTTCCGAGGCACGACCAGACCAATGCAAATACCCATATTCATGCATACAAATATTTTGCACTGAGCGGGAATCGAACACGCACCTCCTGCGTAGCAGCCGCGTTCAGTACCGCTACGCCACAGAGGCGGTTGACCCTTAACATCCTGCGTAATTCATACTAATATCATAACATAACGAGTCTGAAACTCTGTATGAAAGTTGTTAGACTGTGCTAACATTATAAATGTAAAATGAACCCTGTCTATCTGTCTGTTGCCTTTCACGCTTTAAACGCTGAACTGAACCGATGTTGATAAAATTTGATGCAGAATTGGATTAGAGTTTAAGAAAGGACATGGGCTAACCTTTATAGCCAATAAATAAAATGTTAACGAATTAAACAGATTAAGGACTAAGGGAACAAAAAAGAGGCACTGAACAAAAGTAACTGGTATTACAGCTGTTCTGGTAGAATTCGGTGCATAGCCCGAGAAACCATATAAAAATTAATTACATCATAGTACTTTAGGCACATTAAACAATGTTGGCGCCGACTTCTAACAGTGTTTCTTGAAGTCGGTTTAACTTTATTATTATCATTTTATTTATTTTACCTTTATAGTGTCTAAGTATCTAGCCGATTCATCGTTGATCGTTTGCTTAGTTTGTTATTTGTTTTTATTATCAGTTTAACATCATGATTTTAGAGGCAAATACTCAAATTATGTAAAAGCAATAGGAACAGCATCTTTGCCTACATTTTGAGGATTTCCATAGATTCCTAGATTCTTACTCTCTGGATCCCGCCATCTGTTTCTGACTCCCTTGACCAGGTGGCACCTGGAACCTTCTCTTTCCAACAAAAAAAAATCCGTTTCGCAAATTATGGCCTTAACATATAACGGTTCTTTGCCTATTTAGTTCCCATAGTAGTAGAATTCTGAGAAATCCTGATACATGAATTCATATTTTGTGGTAGTAGCAATGGGTCCCTATAACTTATTTCCTGCTGGCTTCCCTTTGCATAGATGGTAGAGACGTTTAAATTCGATAAACTACATCGAGGTAAGAACTATGTTCCACCGGCTTCCATTTAGAAAATTTTCACCCTTTGCCACTCTTCTTCATCCTAGCGTCAATCCCAGTCGCATCCGAAGCTTTACAATTGGAGTCTAGGGTCAGCTTTTTACCAGTCTAACTACGGATTTGGCAAAACTGCGATATTTTCTGTGAAGCGACTGCCATCTGACCTCCACAATCCAAAGGTGATATAGAAGCATTGCAGCTAGACCAGTTGTAGGATTTTTGAGGGCCTCAACTACCCGTAACGACTGCCACAGTTGTTTGTATGACAACCGGGACCGACGACGGTTTAACGTGCTCTCCGAGGCAAGACCAGACCAATGCAAATACCCATATTTATGCATACAAATATTTGCGCTGAGCGGGGATCGAACCCGCGCCTCCTGCGTAGCGGCCGCGTTCACACGCTTTGCCACTGTTATGGCTTTACTGGGGAACATTCTCCCTGCCAGAGGCACTGAGAAAACGTACTTAAGGCTGATAAATTTCACTGCACTAATTTACACAATGTATATTGATTAATATGCACGTGCTGTAAAGTGTTATTATTAAGTTGTATTTTATCAATTGTTATAATACTGAAATTTTAATAGAAAGCGCCCAGACATTCATTTTTTGAAAACGAAACTACATGATTGCTACCACAAACAAAGTAGGCGCTTTTTCCTGTAATTTTGAAGTTTTCTCTCAGGTTATTTCATTTATTCATTCATTATTAGTACGTTACATTTTAGGCATACAAATACTATAAGTAACATAAATATTTTGTCACAGTTATACCAAAGACATAGAATATGTCCGCATCTGGATTATTTTTCAAAAAGGCATTCAGGTATTGCACAGCTCTGTAAGTAGGGCTACTCTATACCAAAAAACGCCAAGCTGGTGGGTAAGTCCAGAGCTAACGCTGTCGCCGTCCAGCGCCACGCGTGTACCTGTCCAGCACATAGAAGTGGATGCATTCACGACCCGAAGGGTTATCCACTTTAAAATTTAAATGCAAATAATAATACATGACGTGCGCTAACTCCCGCCTAAGTCGTAATGTATCAAGACCAACCACCCCTGATACGAAGATGGACGGGTAAATAAATGGATAGGATCTCGGCATCATTTACCGGACTTCTTCGATATGGGATCCTTCTGAAAGTATACGCTATCCAACACCATAAAAATTACCAAATTCCGTTTATCATGTAACGAATTGCGAACTTCCTTTTGAATGAAAATTCATCAATGAATAAATCCTAATGAAATAGATAGACCCATAAGAGCTTGGGGAAAGGTATAATGGAGTAGAAAAGAGAGACAACTATATCTATGTTTTTGACATTTCAAAATGCTGCAATGGAGTTTGTTGCTCCACTAGCGCCTAAGAAGCGGTGGTAAATTTAGTTTTAAGCGGAATTTGACGGCAAAAGATGTAATCACGTTGCACAAATTTGCGAAATAAAGAATTTGAATTTGAAGTAGGGAGTCGAGTAGAGGGGCTATTAGAGAAATGAATGGGAGGCAGGTGGAGAGGCGAGTAGAGAGTCCAGTACAGAGTTAAGTAGAGTCGAGTAGAGAGTGAAACAGGGATGATTAGAGAGGCAAGTAGAAAGTCGAGTAAAGAGTCAAATAGAGAGGCGAGAAGAGTATCTATTAAGCTCTCAATGCTCGACTTTGCGCTAAAATTTACGACACTACGCGATAAGCAACACCCACGCGGGCGAAGCCGCGGGCAACAACTAGTTATAAATAAAAATGATGGATTTTTAGACATGACGTCTTGGAGAACTCACAGAAGTGTAATAAAGTGAATTATTACAGTGAATTGTGACATTTCGTGTTCGTTCCAAATCTACGGGGGGAGCTTTCAGTAAAGTCCCTACAACTTTACTAAGGCAGGAATCATCACTCATCATCATCGTCATGAAAAGCTATTGTATTGAAGATATTTAAGGCTTAGCCTGATGGCTTTGTACCAAGCCCTAAAAAATAATTAAATAAAAATCATTCAACTTTTTTTAATTTGTTAAAAACTCAGACTCGAATCCTCGGTGTACTTTTTTTATTTGCTTTGCACACGCCATTTTATCATTCCCTTGCTGAGGAAGGATGGAAAGTTACTTGTTGCACTCGAGTTCAAAGATTTTTCACCTCGTGCTCGTTTGATTACCTCGCTAACGCTCAGGATTCTTGTTCTAATTCACTCACTGCACTCGAGATACAATTTTAGAATCCTTCGCTTGCTTGTTCATCAAAAATGAGCACGCAGTTGAAAAACAACTATGCAGTCTAACAACGGATACACATCCATGCTGCGTGGCAGAAATTTTAAAAATTCTTTTTCTCAAACATGCTTGGAAATGTGAACATTATTTTGACAACCTTCTTCGAGATAAATCGAAATTGCTGTACATGCGAGCAGCGGCCAGATAAAGTTGTATGAAAATCCATATCTGTCGTGTTTTAGCGGCCAAATAAATTACTATGTAAACTCATATCTGTCGTGTAATTTAAAAATCGAACAAACTTTTACTCCGAACCATGGTAACCAAGGAGGTAACTTATCCAAGGCGTTATTTAAATACAGAACTGGCTTGCAAATAGAATGCTGTTTATTAAGAAAAATAAAAAACCCATGAACATTTCGCCGCGTGAAAAATTACTGTTGTTCGTTGTTCGTCATTGATTTTGAAAAGTAGGTAACTAAAAAATTCTGCCTAGATACTACTTAGTTTTAATTTCCGCGCATTGTTTGAGAAAAGCACTATACAAGCCTTGGCCACAACTGAGCGTTGCCGGACTCCGTAATGCGTGCCTCGGCTGCGCCTCGGCCCGCATACTTCACGATCGTCCGGCAACACTACAATAAATTGGTGGCCGCGGCAGTAATGTACTAATCTTTTAATTATTTTGCACAGTCTAAAGATACCTACTGCTATGTCTTCAACACATCCGATTAAACCGATTGTCACATTCCCTACAGGATGATTCACTGAGCGTAAAAATTATTTGTGCACCCTACAGGACACACACGTCTGATTTCATCCCTTATGTGACGTGACGGTGCACTGTGTCCGCTGTGGGGGACAGTCATTTCGACACTCTTATTGTTAGTCTGATTAGGGGGATGTTGCCTTTGTATGGCACATTTTTGATTTTATATCATAAGAATAACACATTACGTGAATGGAATTTTCCAGTATTATCGTCTTTGGATAATGTTAATTGTGTTGTTATAAGGGATTTCACAACAGATTGTTGGATCTCATATGATTCTTTTTCTTTCTTTAATCTTTCTCCTCTGTTGTCTCACTCTCTTTCCCTCTTAAGATGGTAACGTGAGAGTCGATCCTCTGGAATTTGACCCAGTCATTTCGTTCTTAGATAGTTCCTAATTTTTTTTAAGCCACTGAGGAGGCAGACAACCTCGCGGCCGGAAAGTGGCCACCGTGGCCTATGGACGTGCTCAACAGCAGGGAAGTCACACTTGTGTTGCCGACCTTGTAAACACAGAGTTTCTGTGCCGTCAGTGTAAGAAACAAAGCAGGAATAGCCTTTGGTCTTCCCACTGATAGTACAAAAACTCTCCAATGAGCTCTGGCTAGCCTACTCACCGCCGGGAACACAACACGAGGTTATTATGGCCGTGGTATTCTGTAGGGCGGAGGTACTTCCCCAGTCGGACTGCTCAATTGGACATAAATACCGTCGTGTTCTACCTCCTACAAACTACTTATTATACAGTAACATATGGCAACAATCTTGGTAATTAATTTAAAAAAATCTTGAGTATGTTATGCTAAAACAGCTTCATTTAGTTGACCGTAATTATGCTCACAGGTTGAATTTGTACATTAATAAGACATACTACTTATGCCGGGCATAACCTTTCTGGATTGCGTATATAGGTCAGCCATAAATATTACCTACAAATTCTATTACGAATGCATAGCAATTGAGTTTCCATCGCCATATATCGTCCACCGCCACACGTAATACGCGCCGGCGTGTGTCGGACGCAGCTAAACGCGTGTCGTTTTCGACTGAACCGCTTCGTTTAATTGATACGACGTCAGGGGACGCCACTGCGATATGACAACCGTGTAACGCGAAGATCAATAGTCTTTGGTGTAAACTTTAAAGTAAACTTTCGTTTCAAAGAAGGGTTAATATTCATTTTAAAATAAATGTTTTACTGCGAACTACTGTCTGCTACTGGGCTCTAGCATGCTCTAATGATTGTAACCAACCTAACCTAATCATCATGCTCTGGTGATAGATTCCTTTCTTTCATTTACTGTTCCGTTTAATGTTAAGCTTAAGGTGGGAAGTTAAAAATTTTTTGAATAGAAATGGAAACTTCTATTTTTTACAATTTTATAAGTATAAATATTTTGTCCTTAATTGATTGCTCTCCGTTAGATGGTAAGAAGCAAAGGTATAATCCTAAAGATGCAGGCCTTCATTTCTTGCATTCTCTGCCCACTTTCCTTCTTACTTTCATTCTTATAGTACTTCTTTACCTGGAAATATTACTTTATCAGGCACTGTTTTTAAAGTCAATGCGTGGTCATATTATAGTCTTAACAGTGTCAGTGAAGAATTGAATCATGGCCAGTTGAAGCGAAGTGCATCGGGTGTCGTCGACAGTCCGACAGTTTCCACTCGGAGAGTCGCGCTGTCCTCTGCACACGCCGTGTTCGGCCGTCGCTGTATTAAGACCTACGTATCTGTTAGAGATGCCGATTAAATTAATACATTAAATTATTAATACACCCCGCTTTACCCTGCCTTCTATGTAACGTTACCGACGCCAAGTTCAAACTTAAATTAAACAGGTTGTAGCTGTTCTTCACCGCCCTCGTGAACTTTTGATCTCGTTCCTGCTAGTGTGATCACCGATAGTGTGATGATATATCCTATGCCTATCGCATTTAGAAATCATGTGGCTTTCTATTGGTAAAATAATTTTCAAAATCGGTTCAGTAGATCTAGAAAGACCTACAGCGTCACAAACTCACGTTTACTTATTTATAATAATAGTGTAGATATTGTATATTTACTATTATATTTTAGTATTTGTCAGCGAGGATAAAGAATAAATAGAAGAAGAAATAAATAAGAACTTATTGTAATGATGGGAAGTAGATGAGAGTGATTCCATCATTGTCGTCGAATAAGAACAAGTAAAAATGGGACTGAATATCATAGTGACATATATGTTGCAAATAGCGTATACCTTTTGGGAATATCAAGTTTTAGTTATTAGATGTAGATAATTTGTGATTTTTATATATAAATTAATCTTAGTTTATCCATTAGTAATACATGATCAACCAACACAATTTTACTCCATGTACTGGGAATAAAAACCTAATAACGGATTCCTCCATCTCAAAATTAAAACTAAACAGCAGTTGCATTCACTACTATTGCACCATCGATGCACTTTTGCAGTACGAGCATATCTACACTGCTATTATAAAGAGAAAAGATTGCATGTTTGTAATGATTAACCTCAAAAACTACTACGCTGTTTTCAAAAATTCTTTAACTATTGGAAATACAAACTAATATAGCCTATGTTACTCAGGATGAATGTAGCCATTCATCCTGAGTAACATAGGCTATATTAGTTTTCCACCCGTGCGAAGCCGGGGTGGATCGTTAGTAGTACATAAAGAACTAGCATAAATAAAATAACAATATTTGAGTCATGTCTATCCCTACGACGCCCTGTGGCAATGATTAGACATAGGTTGAGCGCCAGTGGTCTGTGAATGAGATCTGCTCGTGACGTCACACCGAATGTTGCCTCCATGCACTCCGCTTGTTAACGGTTTAACTACTTGTCAATCATGTTTTTCGTTTTATGTGACTACACATTTTTAGGTTGCGTTACTGTCGTTTTTTGTGCTTAATTTTTGTAAATTATCTACAATAAACTTCCTCACTACACTACACTACACCACAAGCTCTCATTTTTCTGTGTAGGAAGAAAGAAATTAAAATTGCACTGTGCATACGTGCACAGTCAAAGTGAGAAGTTAAAAAGTGTCTCCTGAGCGTATTTCAAGATAGGTGGGACGCACCCTTGCTGGGTGCGCTCCACACAACTAAAATACTACTAAATGTATAAATTAATATAAATTACTAACAATAGCTACTTTAACTAACTCTATGGACTAGCTGTTAAGCTATGCTAACCATGGATCTAGATAGTGTAGTGTGGAATGTTGTGAAATTGCAATTAAATTTTGCCCCCAACACTGCCTATACAGAAACAAAAAATACTAATTTCTTTGCCAGATTCGAGAATAATCGTACTTCATGGTCTTCAATCACAACCAACAAAGGCAGTATTGTGATAAGTATTATTTAAAAGGTAACGTACAAGTATATTACTATCTACTATCGGATTTGCGTGTATCTGCTACATTTATACACATAATCATAAAAATAAAAGGTCCTTACATATAAAATTGCCGAAAGTTTCTTACAGATTAAAGAGTTCTTTCTGCCTGTAATTTAATAGCTATTTCCATTATTTATACTTTATTTGAAAGTTGATTTCAAGGTTTTACAACTATGTACTAAATTTTGTTTTTATTGGCCGCTTGAAAAATTAAATTGGATCTTCAAAAGCAGTACTTCCTAAAAGCTATCCATTTTGATGATAAATTTCGTATTACTTTTTTACAGCTGTCACTGTTCAAAAATGTAATAAAAGTTGCTGTTAGCTTAATGTTGTCTCATTCATACACACAAAAAAAAAAACATAAAATTCGGATTAGTCAAAAAACATGCAAAAATGTTAGTACTGCAATTGGATTTCCTCCAATTTCTTCAATAAAACGGCAATTTCATATGTAATGACCTAATATATTAGTAAAATAACAGTAATTCTTTCAGAACGTACATTTTTTGTAAGTACTTCACCTTAGTTAATTCTATAGCCATCCACAAAAATCCGTGAGAGCTCTTCAAGGCATCTTGGGGCCAATCTTGCACCCTTCCTACTTAATTAACCACTTTGACCAATCTAAGTAAGTGCACCGCAGTTTTTGTAGCGGGCTTACCTCAGATGTGAGGGGTTCTTGAGGAGTTTTAATTATTTCATTTTATCTTCCTTTTATTTTAATTCGTAAAATCATTTTATATAGGTATTTTTCCGAAACAAATCAAACTTATATAATCTGCATGTAGTGTCTAAATATTTTTCTTGTACTTAAATCATTTGTCTCCCAAGGTCACCATTTTGGATTGGACATTGGCTTCACTAAGCCCCTAGTTTACTAACATACATCTTATATTCAAAGTGTATAGTGTCACTTGTCGTGATTACCACAGTGCACAGTTATGGTGTCGGGTATTTATGGGGTATTTATATAATTTGGAGGCGGCACCGTTCAGTCGGAGTGGAGGGTACGTGAGCGGCCTACTAGAGACCTCTTTACCATCGAAAGACTTCTTTACGGGACGGACTGTACTACTGAATATAACGAAAAGTCGTTTATTTATTGGCCTGTTTTTGTGTTATTTATTGCATTTTGGTAATGGCTGTAAGGATTGTAGGTATTGGTGAATTGTTTTCATCAGCATAAATGGCTGATGCAAAGAGGCTTAGCAAGTTATTTGAGATTTCTTTACTGGCGTCTTTTTCTGGTATATATGTGCTGTGTTTGTTACGTCTATTATAGTAATTGTATCCTATAATGTATTTTATTATGGTTCTATAAATTGTGAACCACTTTAAGTAGTCTTGTAAATTTCAATTAACAATGCTTCACTTGGAATAGGAACTTAAGACAATCACATATAATAGTAAAATACTTTATCCAACCTTTTCGGATTGAAAACAAAAAATATTTGGTCGTTTATTTATTCTCAAGGCTTGAAAACTTTAATTAATACTGACGATTTCCATAATACTTTGCTTCAGAACTAATAAAACACAAAAATCTTATTTAATTTTATACAACTATCAATAGTATATTGGTGTCTTAATAAATTACGTTACATTCTACAAACATACTTCGACATTAGCTAACTTTTTAAATCACTTTCTTCAAAAAAAAACAATCCCAAATGCGTGCCTGTCGTCAGTACCTCGGTTCTTTCATTTCGTTCCATTCATTCCAGCGGATAAACCGTAATGAATATCATCGCATCTGACGACTACGCGTGTCTCGCGGAGCCTCGCAGTTCCAGGACCCGTCTGAGTGCGACTCTGTTACGAGTTTGTACTAAATAAAATTGAACACACTTGCTTGATTATAATCATATGGAAATGTTCCTTGCAAAATAGAGACATATCATTATGACTGAAGAATAAAAGGTTGAAATCGACGAGCAAGATAGAACGTAACTGTCATTAAATAAATGAACCAAATACCTACATTGATTGAATCTTTAGACGCGTTTTGTTAGGACAAATAACAGCAGTACTATTAAATTACGTCGAAATTCTTAGAACATTTAATTGAAACAAGTTAGCTTCCATAAGTTATTTTCCTTCAATTGAAAGATTCACACACTGACCTCCTTTTATTTGAACTTAGAGCATTATAACATTGGCAACTTGCCCAAAAACAGCGGAACACCTGCAAAACTTCTATTATTGCTTCCGATTTCTTTAAACCGATCGAGAGCTCCAAGTTAGCGTACCAATAACATAAATAAAGATAAGAACTTAGTCACTTCAAAGCACCCTTTTAATACTTCTTAAAATCTTGGAGCATATCCAAGAATATCCACCTGCACCCTCTATGGGCTATGATTATTCAAATCCTTTTAGATTTGTACGCAAACATCTATATGCAAATAGTGACAAACAGCCGAAAGCGTTTACAAACGCACAATATACTTTTATGGTCCAGGAAAAGCCGAAATTCGTCCATATTACTTTTACCTTCGCAATATTCGAAAAATAACTTTAACCCTGTGCAGTAAGGTTACTTGGGGAGTAAGCTTAAAGTTGGTGGTGGTACGGTGCGTTCAAGATATTGTTTCACGTGTTTTATGAGGTGGGCCGAGATTTCACGGCGTTTTTGTCAGGGGCATTTTTGAGTGTTCGCTGTGAGATGTTTATTCGTTGGAGGGTTAGGTAAGTCCGATTCAGTGTAATGCAAATTGTATTTGTATTTTAGGTGGAAACGTAGCGAGATTTGGGTGGATTAGTAACACTTATTTTAAATCTGAATGGGATTCATTGGTGTAGAGACAATATTTTTGAATACGAGAAATGTAATTAGAAAACCAGCAAGCGATATTTTTTGTGACTAGCCTCTTGCATTGGTGCTATATTTCTAATATGGCATGTTTGTAATGTTTCATATCTTTACTGAAATTTCATTGTAGTTTAAGCTTCGAATATAATATGTTACTTAAATTCAAAAATTTGCATGATATTCTGACTTTTTTTATAAATATATCCGTAAAAGAAGACGAATTTATTAAGAAGCACCAAAAAAAGACTATGTGGGACTAAGACCTTTGCCTATTTTATAGTGGAAAAATGAGTATACAATGTCATAAAATGGGATTGCAGTAGTTATAATATATGACAAACCTTTTACTTGCTTGATGATATACCTAATGATTTTTCTCAAATACCAATCTATCTATGCGAAAAATACAAATCGAAATAATAAACCCACCGCAAAAAGACAAGCCATTACCGACCCACGCAAAGGGGTACGAAAATACTTTGAAATCACAACACAATGAATGCAGGCCCGACCCTGATGTGTTTACCTACCGGACAACAGTTATGACAACCTTATGTAATCATTGGCATGTGGTTTTTTCCCTTGTGCTTACTGAAACAACATCCATTAGAGTGGTGCCGGCCGACGGGCACTGGTGGCTGGTGGCCGACATACAACGCGGACAATTTCTTCAAAATGGTATTAACGGGTGGCTGTCAAAGTTTTGGAACATTTTCGGGGACTTGAGATTTGAGATTACGCATTGAAGAGCGAAGAAATTTTGTTTTTATACTTTTAATCTCTCATTTATTTATTATCAAATCATGTAATTAAGCCAACTCTTAATTTTCATATCAATTTGAAACTTGGTACCTATTATGTCATCGGTTTGTTTTTTTGAGCTACTACGACTATATTAATAAGCCACTCGGATTGGATGTAATTTGGTTAATTTTAAAGAGTCCTATACACTAGGTACATGTTTCTCTAAGGACATATTTTCGTATTTTAAACTATAAAAAATAAGCTTTGAAATCTAATTCTTTCGGTTCTGTTTTTTAGTAAAGTAAATTTCTCAAAAAAGGTAGATGCCTGATCTGAGTAGTCCATAAGTATTTTTCCTACGATGAAAACCTCCAGAACTTTGAGCACCACACATTTCTTTGGTCCATCGCAAATTTCCCTGGCAAGGCACAACGCAAAATAAACAAACTGTTATTGTAGCTTATTTTCATAAGTTAACAGTCCCCGGAATGATAACATTGGACGGCCGTACGGACAGACGGACGACTCCATTTTGTTTACGACAATATACGCACAGCCGGGTAAAAGCCTGATTTACATGGAGCAACGCCTTTATGGCCCGGCCCACTTGGGCATTTTAATTTATTTACAAGAAAGTGCTAAAATATTTTTATCTAGCTATAAGTCTTCCGCATTTAGTTATTATATACACAATACATACACTCATACCAGAGATTATGGAGCTCCACCACGAGGCTGCTACTGAAATCATATGGCAGTCACTCTGTTCAAGTGGAATAGATTAAAAATAATGTAGTTGTAAGAAAGCTGTCCCATAGTTCCAAAGCGCAAGGTTTGTATGTGACCGAGATTGGGGATCGAATGAAAAGATATAATGATATGGTTCTCATGGTATCCAAATGAAACGGTGATATATTTAAATTACGTGGGCCATGGCGTTGATGCAGTAGCGGTAGTAGTAACGGTAGTGAGTTTAACTGCCCCTCTAGACAAGTGGTAATTCATTAGCCGACGTTTGGTAGAATAGAATTACAAATATATGAGATTTGACGTTCATGACACTCGTATATAAACGACTGTCAAATACGTCAAATCCCATATGTTCATCATTCTATTGTACCAAACACGCCAGACAACGAATTGTCACTACTTGTCTTGAGGAACTGGCATGCTGCATGCATGAGAACTTATCGAGTGGACTCGACCCGAGTAAAAAAATACCTTCAAGTCGAAAAGACTAATCCGTGCCATCACGCTTTGCTTAACTTATTTTATAGAGTACGAGTAAACCGTGAGGATTTGTCCTTTTTTAAATTTGTTTTGGTTAATTTGAACGCCACTATTTCAACTAGTCAAATTCGAACTTAGATATCGTACCTATTCAATTAATGGAAACGTTATGGCTTCGACATCGTATTAATAATAAATGAATTCTCTTTCATACCTACCAGGTAATATAAAAAGCACTTGTAATTGTATTGCAATTTTTAAAAGCAAAACCCAAATGAATCGTCAACACTCCGAAAAAAGTACACAGTAGATATTTTTATTGAGGCCTTTAAGGTGGATGAATATAAAGTAGATTTATACGGATTATGTGGGGGGTGGTCTCCAGTGGAGGGCTGCTTCGTAGGTCGTTCGGGAGGGGGGCACAGCCTTAATCTTTGCGAACGCCGTGAGCCTTGGAATTGAATTGGTTCTTATATGTAAATGGCTGCGTACGAGTAAATAAATAAACGAATGCGTGATTTAAAAGTATTTCGGTGAGGATCAGGGGATACGTGGAGACTTTTCTTGCGCTAAAGAACTATTTCGAGGGAATTGCTTATATATTGAACGTGGGGATGATTAAAGTATAGGATGTGCTTATTTCGAACGGTTGCGTCTTGTGAGACAAATTATTATTCAAGAACAATCGGTCATGAATTAAGCACCTGCTATAGAAATTGTTTTATCGCTACCTCAGGAATAAATATCTCGTAGATAAATACCGCAATGGGTATTATGCTTAATCAACCTGCTGAGTGCCATTTGCCTAATTTTGACCTTAAGTACAGCTTTGTTACAAAGGCCCTTAGCGCAAGTCCAAAGCGTGCTGGCTCCATCTGCTAGGTGAGCGATATCCACACATGTAGGCATCGTCTTTTCGCGGTTACATTCACCCACGACGAACCACCTACTATGAGTGGTATATGATTCTTAAAGATGAATTCCTTGTAGAAGGACATGAGCGCGATAAACAGCCCAGGGCTAATCGCCAACTAATTATGGAGAGTAATCGCACGTTAAAATTCATTGCCAGTCATTTCCACCAGGAAAACATCAGCCATGTATAGTTCACGTAAATCAATCCCATTCAAGGGTTCTACAAACAAACTACCACTCGACAATTGAAGATACCAACACAACAAAATAAATAACATGAACCAATAAATATAGCATTGAAAGTAATAACAAGTACGGCATGAATAGCTAATAGGCGTTATAATGTGCTATTAAGGAGCGGCGCACACTGCGCGACTACATTACTGGCGAGTAAACGATTCCCGATGTCGCCAGTTATTTATGACCACACTTTTACGCAACGATACGCACGGTTTTATTGACATTTTTAATATATAGACTTTAAATCATGCTTCCGTGAAAAGATTCTATCACATCTTATTATTGAAAGGTCTTGCTCAGAATATTTCCTGGCAATAACAAGGTACTGAAAGTAAAATGATTCCAATTAAAGGTCAGTTGATGGGATTCTTTTGTTTGAATGAACGTGAAGATAGGACACAAAACATTTTATTTAGCCGTAGCTATTGTGACCACAAACAGATTTCTATTTTCATGTCGCACCATTAAAGTCAAACCGTTATTAATAGAAACTTTTCAAAAATTGAATTTTAATGCTATATTTCTTAATATTTTCTAAGCTACTAGGTTAACTAATAATTTCATTTCAACTCCACGTATAAAAGGTAGATGGCATAAAGAGTCACCGCGCCTATACATACTAATATTAATAAAGGAAAAGTGTATGTGTGTGTATCTGTTTGTCTGTCTTTCACGGATAAACCACTGAACCGATTATGATGAAATTTGGTATAGTTGTAGATTAAACCTTGAGAAAGGACATAGAATGTTTGGTCAAGCTTGCAAAAAAATAATAAATAAATATTCCACAACATTTCACACAACGCTATCTAGATCCATGGTAAGCATAGCTTAACTAGCTTGTGTCATGGAATCTAGAATGCGGATAAACATACTTAGATACATATTTTTTTTGTAAATACATACATATTATACGTAGAAACACCCAGACCAATGCAAATATACATATTCATGCATACAAATATTTGCACTGAGCGGGAATCGAACCCGCGCCACCTGCGCAGCAGCCGCGTTCACTACCGCTACGCCACGGAGGCTGTAAAGCTCTAAGCTAGTACACAATAATTTATTGGTGTATTAATATGAAAACCGCGCCTAGACCAATAACCTATCTACTGAGGAGTAACGAAGCTAGTTGCAAAGAATAGTGTGATTATTTGTATAAATACGTAGTCACTGCCGGGTTGGTGGTTATGTGGAAGTCAAACCAACTAAACCTACGACTTGTACGGAACCTTTCATGGTTACGATGATTGATCGGATCAAGGTATGGGTATCGCCTTTTGATCGACCCGATGTCTTGACTTGATTACATCAGTTAGTGACTGGTTGAAGCTTTGAACGGAACTCTGCTCCAGGTTATATTTTCATCTGGGATTTTGAAAAACGGGGACCGCGTGGTGCCCCCTCCCGAGGAGGGCCAGACCGAGAGGGATGGCCCTGGGTCAGCCGAGGTGCGAGGGATATGTCGCATGACTACATCACCTTCGGCCTAGCACTACGGGCAGCACTAGGGCCAGACCGAGAGGGATGGCCCTGGGTCAGCCACCTGGCCCTCGATTCTGCTAAAGCCAAATCAATTGTCATACCACAGACACTGCAATAAATGGCATTAAATTTTAGACTTTAATACTATCAGTCTTATTCATAAAAAATGCTTATGGAAGGTTTATAGCGTACATTAGTTAAAACGTCTCATAACGCTATAATAGGTATTTTAAAATATTGTATTCATAACTGCTCTATAAACCTTCGATAACTATAGTGTCGCTATAAGAGATTAATAAATGAAAATGTTGCGACTTGGTTAAAAAATTTAGATATCATTGAAATTCTTAAGTCCTTTCTGCCTTGTTATTTGATGAGTCTGTTTATTATGCATTACTAACGCTTATATTATAATAATATTTGCTTCATAAGATCATGTTACAAGAACTGGTGAAAGAGCGGGTCGGTGTGCTGTAAAATAAAAACACCGACACGAACACTAACGCGAAGGTGGCGGCGCGTTACACAATATTATTGGTATTAAAACTTCCCAATATCGAAGACTCCCAATATTTTCAATAGCTTCAAGTACATCTAGGCTTTGTAAAGGTTTGCTTGTGGAAGACACTGAGAAACACTCTGCCGCAACAATTTTACCACAAACTCCAAAAAGTAACTCACCTAGATTAGTAATAATAATAATAAAGGCTTGTCTGGAAACAAATCAGAGATATTCGAGTTATATTCAATAATTCACCAAAGTAATGCGAACAAAGCAACAATGCTACATAGTCATGCTATAAGTATTAAACATCAAAGCTTTCATCAATATTTTGAGAACAGCTGTCAAAGTAAAATCAGCTGTTGCGCAGGTCGGCCATCTTTTCTCTTAATATTGCTTTATAGCACGGCTATAGTGGGTTCCTGCCTTCCATAACTTATATGAAGTTTATAGAAGGTTTATAGAGCGTATTAGTGCTAAAATGCTGTTATGAATACAAATTTTCGACGATCACCTTATAGCAGTCTTATAAACCTCTCATAACTTTTTATGAATAAGACTGTATATCTTTAAATTCCAAAATTAAATAAAGAGTGTCACATTTCACTTTTTCATTCACTCTACAAAAAGCCATTTAATATTAGACTTTACTACTATGACTTTAAAGTTTAAAATTAAATGGGTAATTTTTGCAGTGTCTGTGGTATGACAATGGTTTTACTTTAGTAGAATCGAGGCCCTGCATGGCTAACATGCGCGCCACGAGATAGCTATCTCGAGGCATTTTGCCGCTTTATGTCGATATGTCGACTGTTGGTAGCATGAAGGGCTAACATGCGCGCCACGAGATAGCTATCTCGAGGTATTTTGCCGTTTTATGTCGATATCGACTGTTGGTAACATGGCAAATTTCATGGCGATCTGTCAGATGTCGGCATAACTCGACTTCGAGAAATCACCTCTACTTAGTGTCTGCAAATTGTAACATACGTGCCCTTATTTACTCGAATTTTGACATTTAAAATGTTTTGTCTCTCGTCTTTCATTTGGTCGACGAGAAGTTATCTCGTGTAAACTTTTCTTGTGCTCGGTTCATTTTGGATCAAAATTTAGTACCTTTGTGCGACTGCCAGCAATTTTCGACCTTAATGACATTTCCTTTGTTACGTGTCTTTCCGCGTTAATTGATGACGCTGATCACGAATATAACAAAAAAAATTCGATAGCATGTCATGTCAATAAGGTCGAAAATTGTTTGCACTACTTTTTCCCTTTTTTAAATTAAAATGTTTTGTCTCCCGTCTTTCATTTGGTCGACGAGAAGTTATCTCGTGTAAACATTTTTTGTGCTCGGTTCATTTTGGACTAAAACAGCGACTGCAAGCCATTTTCGACCTTAATGACATTTCCTTTGTTACGTGTCTTTTCGCATTAATTGATGACGCTGATCACGAATATAAGAAAAAAAATTCGATAGCATGTCATGTCAATAAGGTCGAAAATTGTTTGCACTATTTTTATCTCTTTTTTTCATACCTAGCATCCCTAACTAGTCTGTGCTTTCGAGCAAATGGCCGTATCGGGCCGATTTTATCGAATAAATGTTTAAAAAATGTGTATGCCATAGACAACATTTGAAAAAGTTTGACGCGACAAAATATGTCGGCGTTACTTCGCTCGAGAAGACTCGAGATGATATCTCATCTCGATTCGAGATATTTGACGACGCGCGCATGTTAGCCCTGCTGGTCTAGCACCCAGAGACGGCGTGCGATTTAGTCGGTTCGAGTCCGACATAACCTCCTCCTCCGGCTCCGGAGGAGTAGGTATCCGTGGGGATTTCCCGCACGTAAAAAATAAAAAAAAAGGATTCAAAAATATAGCTCTTTGTCTACTATACCCTTTGCTAATTAAAAAAATCCCGAATTAAGTGATCCAATATGCTCTATTATGATAAAGGCCAATGAGACACTTTTGATGGTCAGAGTTTACGCAGTGCAACAGGTGAAACGTTGAGAAAAATAGCCAAGCAATAACACTCACGCCACTCTTGTCCAACAAGAAGCTGCAACCAATACACTGATCATTGAAATAATAATACCAAAATTAATCAGTGTGACCTCCCTCTTACTTGCACTAGTTGACTTTAACTACTTTAAGAAGAATTCACGTAGGTGTATTATGTAAGAAGGCCATATTGTATGTTCATTTACCGATCATCATGTGTGGTATTTGACTAAAAATGGTAAAATGGTCACTTTTTGACTATCATAAAATGAAGCTTCATTTGAGTACATCATCTCATTTGACAGGTTTGGATGCAAATGGATAAAATGGAAATTTACGAGACATTCATAATGTCAAATTGTCACGAATTTGACACGTATTGGATGTTATTAGGGAATTAAATTTTGCGTTCATTTTGATGTTTTCATTGTCATTGTTGTATTATAAAGCCTTCGTGCCAGAACCTGCAGAAACATTCAAACAAACTTGACAACTAACACTGACAACTCAGTTTTTTAAATCATGTCAGACAAAGTTTTCGCTTTATTTTGCTTTAAGTTCAGGTTTATTTCCATCTAATAAAACAATAATAAAATCATGAACTATTGGTATATAGAACATAATAACTACCTATTAACGCTGTGTTACAGGGTAAGTACAATTCGACTCGTCTCTATTTTTTTTGTTGTAGCAACATCAGTAGGAAATGTCACTGGAATATGAACGTTGCAGATGAAATATGAATGAAATAATAAACAAGTGGCCATTTTATGGTGTTCATATGTCTCCTTCTATCTGCAAATGAACATCAATATGCAATCTGGCCATTTTAGACCTGCAGTTTTGACTTTCTTTCAGTGTTTAACTGAAAATATTTCACCCGATGGTGGGTGACGATGTGGTCAGTGATCCCAACATATCCACCATAATGTTTTTATTTAAAAAACTTAGATACATCATCACTGACAGGAAGAGATGACGTTGCTCCTTGTATATCATTACCAGAAGCCTTAGTAGACCTAAACCCGTACCCGTACTTCACTAGAAAATCGTACCAAATAAACATTTAGTTACCCTAATCTCTTAACCAAACGTTCACCTTACGAGGCAATAACTTGGGAATAATAATTTTTCAATTTATTTCATAGTATTTTTATTGTAGCGTAAACCACGTCTGGCCGCCTGGCCGCGCGGGCGCGCGGGCGTGCGGTCGCCGGCGAGGTTCATACCGTATATATGAGGTTATGGTCCGACATAAGAAACGGAGCTTAGAGGGGGACTGTATGCTAAACCTGAGAATTGATTTGATGGCACGTGTGTGGCTAAACACTTTTCGCTTCAGGAATAACATGTTTGAATTTGTTAATTGGAGTTATTTTTTTTACATGAGGACATTTTACATTCATATAGGTTCACACAACAACAGTACATACATATAATCACGCCTGTATCCCCGGAGGGTTAGGCAGAGGTGAATTAACACCCACATTTCAATAATCATTAATAGGGGGTGAGCCACGCATCTGAGGCTGAGTCTGGGCTGTATATGTCTGTCTACTGTTAATCAGCCCTATCCCTTAGTCGCCTTGTACGACACATAGGAAGAGATGGAGTGGCCTAAATTCTACTCTGCCGGGAACCAGGCGGCTACTATTTTGTTAAGTTGGAGGGGTCCAACTAAATTGATTTCTGGATATGTATAATGTGTAATATGCGTTGTCGTTACAATTATATGAATTTTCTTTCTTCATGTTGTAGTGCACTGGGTGAATGTTGAATCAGCTTACAATTAGGTACAAGTTCGATGGTTGATTGTTATATTTGCATATTTTTGGGTTTCCTATAATTAAAAAAAACCGCGGTAGCCTAGTGGTATGGGTAATGGACTGCTGAAATGAGGTCTCGGGTTCAATCCCAGGTTTTCCATGGCACACACCAATGACTTTTCGATGCTTTTCGAAGTTATGTGTGTATTTATCGCAGGTTTATAAGTGCCCAGTTAATGGCAATAGGCTCGCCACGTATTACATTGAGACCTAAACATAAACCGGCGAAATGTGGGTGCTAGCACCTCTGCCTACCCCTTCGGGGATAAAGGCGTGAGTTTATGTTATGTTCCTATAATTGGGAAAAAATATTTTTGTTTGTTAAAACCTGATAAGTTAAGGCCACGATTCCAGATTATAACAATCCTAAAATCATAGTCAATTTTGATGGCCTCGAGAGATGCTCTTATAAGATCCCAAAAATAAATACTTCAAAAATGCATATTTATTTTTTCGAATCGTAGATATGTATTTTTGAAATAAATACCTAATCCTACTTTAATCTTGTAGTTTTAACTCACGAACAGTTTATTGTTTCTTATCTCTGTTTTATTATGTTCATGATTATTGATAAATGAAAGATATCTCTACCTGCGCTGTATCTTCACTCGTATTAATAGTTATTTATTACTATCATGTGTAGTAATAATATGAATAAATTATACAGTTATAAGATGTAAACAATGTAAACAATGCACTTGTATTTATCAATTTCATATTACCAATATGAGATACCATTTTAGTTAGTATATATTTTAGTAAATACTTAAATCCATAAAAAAACAATTTTGAAAATTCCGTAAAATTCTCTGAATACTGAAAATAGAGTCTGCTTGACCGAAAGAGGCAGTCTGTGAAGTCAATCACCACAATTGCACATAAAAGTTGATCGCCCCTGAACGATACCATAACCATCTTAAGCCTCCTTCACACCCGCGGCCATTTTATACCATCCCCAGTTTTATAAGCTATCGTCTCAATATTCAATTAGTTCTAATTGCTTAGATGAGGAGTGATATCTTGGATTAACGATGGAACACATAATTCATTACGGTAATGGACTAAATTATGGTCGGCTGTAAATTTTTTACAGTGTTCCTGTGTGTAACCGGCTTTATGTTCGTTTGTGAACAGTTTGCTGTCACAAGTGATAGGTCTGTCGATATGATCTGTGAAAAAGTAAGAACTAAACACAGTTCTTACTTTTTCACAGATCATATCGAAATTGGATTGAATAATTGGAAACAGCATCTTTGTGGACACCTAGGTCGAATTTTACAACTAGAAATAATAGATGTTTAGCTTAATTAAACAAGTTTTTCATATACCTAAACAAAATTTCAAATGCTCAATGAAATTTTTGTTTAGGTCTTGTTTAGGTCGGTAAAATAAATATAAAAGTATATTTTACGTAAACTTCATAAATAACAAAACTATCTGTTTCCGCCCGGGATCGAACCGGGGGCCTTCTGCGTGTTAGGCAGATGTGATAACCGCTACACCACGGAAACTTAAAGTTGCCAGTCAAACTTAGCGTGCTTAAGTTGAATAAGAGATAAACAACAGCATAATGAAATAAGAACTGCCTAGGTAACCAACTTTTTACTTAGTGCATTGTTAAAGTTGGGAAGAACAGTGAGATTCCGGTTAAGATCTGTTAACTTCATAGCTTCATATCTGTCGGTAACAGTAACAATAATTTTAATGGCTTGGTCGACATATATCCATTGGCCACGGTAACCACTTACCATCAGTTGGGCCGTAGGCTTGTCTGCCATCTAAGTGGTAATAATATTATTTCATTAACGAAAACAGTTTTTACTACTCTATAAAGGTCTCAAACTGTCAGTGCGATGTCCGACAGAGACAACGCTCTACAAAACTGAACCATCCGATCTATGATCTCTCAGTGTTTTCCCTACGTGCTAAATTAAGAACCGGTTAATATAAGGATCATGTGAAGTGACACTGTTTAATTTCTGCTTACCTCTATAGAAACAAGACGTGGGGGTGTCTGTTTGTTTAGCTAAGCATGCTTACACGTGTAGCAATTAAGGCTGTCAGTAGCGCAAGGTAGTATCGGAGAGGATAATACCTCCTCGGCGTGGATTACCAATCATTACAGTGTGTGCATTAATTACGCATATTAGTTAAGACCTCGTTGAGGACAAACGGGATGTTAATCGATAGACTGCTGAGATGCTAGCATGGACCAGTGTATTACGTATAATATATCTGATTTTGGGATTTAGTATATAACTATAATTACTATTATCACAACAATTGATTTTTTTAAGAATATTATTATCGAGTTTACTAATATTCCCTCTAACCCCTCCAGTTAAGCTTAATTGCTTGGGTTAGGAGTGGGTTCACGTCGGTAGTGTAATGGCCAGGATTCGAACCCGGTACCTTTCGATCGTAAGGCCGTCTCCTTAACCACTAATCTACCAACGCTTTCTTTTTTCATAAAAAAAAATACATTTTATCAAAAACTTTTGAAACTGAACGGTTGAATAAGTATTTTTCACTGTTTGTAAAACATGCGTTTCGAAAATAAATAACATTTTAAGATTACAAAGTCTAACAATCTTAATCTGGCTCTTTTTATGATTTACCTAAGAAGTAGAAGGATATATAATTATATGAAGTTCTTAAATATATCAGATTATTTAAACCATTATTTCTGTAATATAGTAGGAACACCCAGTCCACTTGGATAACAAATACATGACAATAACACCACCGCTGTTTTCAGGTTGAAGGGGTGGGCCCAAAAAGTCCTGACTTGACATCATGGTGGAAGGTGACATGCTTGCAAATGGTCTCACTACCATGGACGCTCTTAATCGTGCTATAGGAGGGGGGGATAGCCAGAAGGTGGAATCATAGCTCCTAATCCACCTTGCAATAAGGATGATGATAATGAATAAGAACACCTACTTAACTCAGAATATAAATAGGGCATCATCCGCCAAAGCCGGAGGAGGAGGTTATTTCGGACTCAAAACGACTAAAGCCCACGCCGCCTGTGGGTCGCAGTGCAAAGCCGAAGGTGAGGTTGGCAGCGCATATACCTCGCAGCCCGGTGATTTGACTAGATACGAATCACTAAAATACGTAACTCCCAATTCATCACATTTAGCTATCATCCCATCCAAGGCACTTTACATAAATAATTTCCCAACATGATTACCAACCCTTATCCATCAATCCGTCATGGCTAACTCAACCACGAAGTTCCAAACTCGATCAGGAGCATCGATAGACGTAGGTATCGAGTATCGAGTTCTCGATATGGTCTTAGCCTAACGTCGTTAGCTAGCCCGAGTTAAACCGATCGAGTTATAGTCCGCGATGCTTGTAAACAATCGAATTATCTGTTACTTAGGACTTTGTGTGTGGAGCAAACTTTAGGTTTAAACAGGGAGATCTTGTACCTACGTAATTATGTTAATAATTTATCGATAATCTTCTTATATTGTCGAATAAGAAGTCTTACAGGGCTCGACCATGTTTTCGGGCCAAAATCAAGCTAACCAGCTCCACTTGCTGATTAAAGGGTAACTCTGGAGCAGATTTTCCTGTAGGGATTGGGAAGTCAGACGGTAGTCGTTCTCGTAAAAGACGTAAGCCAAATCAAATGAAGGAGAATGACACTCGGTTACAACCAGTTGATAAGTGTAATGCGCAGGAGAGTAACATTTTGTTTCTGTTCTGCGAATAAATAAAGGCAATAAAAAGTCTTATGCCCTAGTCTATGGGACACTTAGGTTCATCATCATCATCATTTCAGCCGCACATAGTCCGCTGCTGAACATAGGCCTGGACTTCCAGAATGACCGATCTAAAGCAGCCCGCACCCAGCGCTTCCTGGCAACCTTAATGAGGTCGTCCTTCCACCTGGCCTTTGGGCGTCCTACACCACGTTTGTCCGTATAGGTCGCCATTCCAGAACTTTTTGCTCCAGCGGCCATCTGTTCTGGCCATTATGGAGTACTAAAGTAATAGAACTAAAGAATTCTAAAATATCATATTCTAAAAAATCTCAAACCTCTTTTCTGATAAAAAATACAACATAACTTTATAACAAGTTCCTACAGCATAGACCATAAATAATGTAGAGCGGACCTGCGGCGGACAAAGATAACGATATTTTGAATGCCACTCAACTCATTACGTGCCGATATCTTTCCTCGGGTAGAACCCTCCTAGATTTCGCCAAAGACCTAACTCTTCCGTTACCAACAATCAAAACCTACCTTATTTTCTAAAGCAGATAGTTTAAATTCCAATGATCGTAAACCACAATAGCACTAAGTACCTAATGAGGGTACCGTGAATAGGAAACGTCTTAATATTTCCACTGCTATCCAAGATCGCGTTCAATCTCATTGTTATAAGGTTGATTTTTGTGTGCATGTTCGGTGAGTCCGGTAATACTCTTGGTATAGTGTAAAGGAGGGATAGTACAAGCGTAATTAGTCATTAGTGCGACAACGGCAGGAAGAGGCCGGGATTGATCGGACGTGGGCTTACGTGAGCCATGTATTGGGCTAATGTGGATCGTTTGGGTTATTTACATTGATATCTACTGGAGTGTGTAATTACCACAGAAATATATTGGATAGAACGGCCACCATACGCAGTATTCACCTTAAATAAATACTCACGAGATATAAGAAATACCTTTATTTTTCAAATTCAAATTTCCAGTTTTTTTCTACATTTAGAAATAGCACAATACGGCATTTACGGTTTTTTAATGATGTTATTGCAAGCTAGTCTTAACAGTACCGAGTTAAGCGTTCGCAAGTTCCTGACTCATACGACAGGACTTGGCCAAAAAGTTGCCACGCTTTTTCCGCTCACATGACCGATCTATTCTTATATATTTCTGTGGTAATTAATCTGATTGATTGTGCGACTGCATTAAACTAAAACATACTACAACTTACAGTAGTAAGTAGCTGGATCTACTTTAAAAAAATGTTATTAAAAAAGTCAATGACGCAATATGTAGGTAATTACAGTAGTACCTACCACTACTGCCAGAGGTCTTTTGACCAGACGGTTCATCAGCCCTTCTGTGTGGGGCCATTTCCATTTCGTATGGCTAATCAGACCGACGGCTTAAGGTGCTCTATGAGACACGACCAGATCAATGCACAATATCCATCAACAATATCCATATTGATACATACAAATGTTTTCACTGAGCGGGGATCGAACCTCCTGCGCACCGGCCGCGTTCACTACCGCCGCGCCACAGAGGCTGTCTTAACTGAAACTTACTCACTTTAGTCATTAGGTGTGTGTAAGTAGCAATGTATGAAACGGTCGATCAGGTAACTAGTATCCATAAAGCAGTGGCAAGAAGTACTCATGACTCAGAGGATTTCTTTTATTTAGGACACGTCAATTTTACTTCACTTCGCCTGATGATAAGTAGAAGGCAAAGTTTCAAGAAAGGGGTCACCATTACTTACACGTACCATGTTAACAATGGTGTCACTCAGCTTGACGGCCTCATCAGATGCTTTTTTACGCCCCGTTTAAAGGAGCCGAGACTGTAGAAAGAAGGAAACACGTGAGCTGGCAAGAAGTTCCAGGTCTTAATGGTGCGACTAAGGAAGTATTCACCGACTGCTTGGTTCTTGAAGGAATATTCTGCACCGTAAGCGGGTGACATCTAAGCCCTGCACGTGTTGTGCTGTGTAGGAAAGGAGAAGGTGGTAAGTGGGGGTAAGCCAGCCCCTCGAGACAAGTAGTTATTCGTTGGTTGGCGTATTGTAGAATAAATGATGAATATGTGATTAACACGCATTTTTAACGGTCATACCAGTTGTCAATGTATTGCCATTTGTCTAGAAGGCCAGGTCGATCCTAGAATGGTTGATTGAGTATTATGAATAATATTAATGAGGTATCGTTATCACCATAAGATAATTTTAACATCCTAATAATATGGAACCAATCCAATTATATTCAAAGTCGGCACAAAGAGATAAATGATTAATTAGCTAGTAAAATGGCGGTCATTAACGTAATCATATTGGGGCGAGGGGAGAATATGGCGAATAAAAAGTTCTCTTTATTGATATGAGTCACTCTGACAAATTGATACTTCAGCCATGTGCTGGAAGTGGACGAGCTGATCAAGATATTTATGGTCAGCTCACCAATTTTGGAATAGAGAAAATAAGTTCAAATTACTGTTTTTCTTTTATACCACTAAGGTACACGGCCCACCTAATGGAAAGTGGTTACCGTGGCCTATGGACGTGTGCGAAACCAGGGGAGTCACACTCTGTGCCGTCAGCGTAGAAGATGAAGCAGGAATAGCCTTTTGTCTTCCCACTGACAACACAAAGATTCTCCAGTGAGCTCTGGCTACCCTACTCACCGCCGGGAACACAACACGAGGTTTTTATGGCCGCGGCATTCTGTAGGGCGGAGGTACTTCCCCAGGCGGACTGCTCCACTGGATGGGAATACCGTCGTGTCCTACCTCCTTCACAATATATGATTTGTATTCACTCAACTTAAAAGTATGGATGATACGTCGTAGTTCATTCTGTATTTCTTTTATGCTTCTCTTTCAAAATCATCTTAGCGATGATTCCGGTTGCATTCAAGGCTTTCACCACGAAGCATGTTTTTCGTTTGCCTACTTTTTCACCCATTTTAAAACTATATTTCACAAAAATGTTATTTTCATTTTGCAATCATTAACATCGTGTCAAGTGAACTAAAAAAACTGCCAACTTTTTAATGTCTATAATTATTTTTTCTTGATTACAATTTAAAACATCGCGGTATCAAATCTCATTCTCACGAACAAAAAATGCTAAAAGCCTGTAATGAATGATTTTATTTTAATGAACATTCGTTTCTTTGTTCACAAGTCTAAACTAGATGTAGACAACGATACTATAAAATTAGGGATGAAAGCTATCCATAAAAGAAACTTCACTTATGTAATGTCATAACTAGGAAATGTTGCAATAACAATTGTGAAGAAAGCAGCACCTACCCTCAGTTAAACGTCACTTGGAGAGTTGTCATAAACGATAATATCCATAAAAGTAAATCAATCAGTAGTATTGGGTCGTTACCTCCACCTTTTGATGCTATCATTGCGCCAGTGAGTAAGGGTGCCAGCAGTGTCGTAAATGAGACGATTAAGGAGAGCTCGTAAATGGCCAACTTCGATTTTAGTGTTTTTGTTATACTCATAACAGAAAGTTCAGTTATGGCAGTTTATGTCTAGATCAATATGACGTAAATATAAGGACAAATGGTCTGTTCATGGGGTATTTTGTCATTAAACTATAGGTCATCACCCTTGTCTAAAAGATACAATTACCTACTCAGTATCTTCAAAAAAGTAATCCAGATGAATAAGGCAAGGTTCTACAATCAGATATCTGAGTTAAAACTAAAATGAATCAGTCAGTTTTGAGACGAATGGCTTATAACGAAAGCCATTGTTATAAATATTTAGATTGTGTTTATATTTTCGTACTTCTCACATTAAAAGAAGACACACTACCCATGATAAGTATAGACAGCGTTGTGTTAGAACGTTATACAATATTTATTATTTATTTATTCACAATATGCCTTTTGGCTGTGGAGATGCAATTATAAATTAATATTTGATATTTATTATGATAGTATCTAAAAACTGTCAATGTAAACACGTGCAAAGACTTTAAGAGCTCTCTCAAACATGAAGCGTGTGTTGGGCAAATATAATTTTATTTTTATACCTATTGGTGTCACCTACAGAGTAAACTGTCCGAGGAAAACATTGGCCATCAATATGCCACGTCACGTTCTGTCGTGTTTTTGCACCCCCTGTAGCTTGGTTAGGGCTGTCACACTAAGTATACATGGTTAAAATGATTACATTTTTATTTGGTTGTCTTTTTTATAGAAGTTAGTTGTGGGCATTGGATTATTTTATTTTGAATTTACGACTATTATGTTACTACATGTATTTTAGTTTTGTTATACAGCAAGATAATATTATGAAATGTTTTAATACTATCGACGTGTAACTCACCTATCTGTAAAGAGAAATTGAAAAGGGACTATCGAATCAATAATGTGCACTCCCGGATATTCGTCTAATTGAAAAGGTTTTGAGCCAGATTTGACAGCCCTGTTCTAGGTGAGCTACACAGGGTGTACAGATAATCCGTATTGATAACTATCGCGTGTCGTTTGTCTGTATGTGTGTCAGTTTCCGTTGCACGGCGGGGGATTAGGGGAAAATGCCCATAGATTTTTCATGAAGAAATTTTTTGTTGTTTTTATGTGATAAAATATTTGATAAATATTAAGTTGACAAGAGGATAAACCATTGGCTTATGGTCAACTTTATTTATACAACACTTCACGTTTTAAGTAGGATAGGATATGTAGCAAGAGAAAGCAGTGTATACGAGAAGTAGGTAGCTGTGAATGTAAAGAAACAATACAGCTCTAAGTATAATAAATTATAAATTTAATTAAAATATTATAAATTTCTAAGTATGATATTTACTACTTCTGACTTTGTATAAGCTATTTATACAAAATCAGGAGAAGCAAATACCTTCCGCGCAACTACTTATTTTAAATAGTAGTCATGCATGCGGACCTCAGGCTCCAAGTTAAAAGCTTCGAATGTGACTGGGATTAACGCTAATATGCAAAAGAAGAATAAGAAGAAGTCATGTATTAAGTTGCCACATTGAGTATACAGTTTACTTTCCGTCGAATCCGATATCAATAGGTACCGGACAATTTTACTATTTATCGAGACGGGCAGTTGTCGTAGCTTTTGTCTTACCGCTAATTGATATACTTAGTACACATACGGTACTGTACGAATGTTATTTAAAATGTCTACACTACAATACAAACACAACTTAAATTAAGTGACAAGTATCCTACCGCGAGCCGTTTTAGTTTCTTAGCGCGGTAACTCAATTATACGGGACAGGTCGCCGCGATATATGTGCGTTTTGGTTTAACTCGAGCGGGCCGAGGTGGCAGCGAGAGCGATTTGGGACTATCTATAACTATTATTGTGGTAAGATAGTAAGATTAACCTTTAGGCCTTGGAAGAAAATAAAAAGATAAAGTGACGAATTAAGATTTGATGATTCCCAATAATAAACAAATACACTATTAGTTTGAATTCATTTATAGATAAGTTGCTACTATTATTTCAACCTTTCTAAAATGAATAGGTTCGCTAGGTACTATCAATTATAAACTGTGGACTGATAATCATTTTTATTTATTTATTTCTTCATGTGAATAAATAAATACAAACATATTGCTAATCCTGTAATGATGGTTGCAAGTTCATACTTGCAACTATCATTACAGGATTACCTAATTCAAATGCAAAAGGAAACTAAACTTGCTGAGGAAAAATAGCTTGATTTATTATGTACATATAACTAACAAAATGTTTCCTTGGTTCCAAAAGATGTCAAATAGTGTAAAATATCATCTCGATTATAAAAGTAACAATTTATAGGTACAGGAGTAAAATGGGACCATACAGAAAAGGTTACTGCCCTCTAACCTGATATAACGTCCAATAATAATAGAATTACAAAACAATAAATATGTGGTTAGTGACAAGTGGCCAATTGTGTGTGTCGGACCGTGCATGGATGGTAGCCATGCATCGATGCGTCTGAGTCAAGCTCAAAGCTGGGAATGTGTTCCGTTAGTGTTGGTACTATTGTCTCATGCCATTCCACCATCCGACACACGTCGAAGACAATAACTAAAAGAATAAATTAATTATAATTTCAAAAATTGTATTTGTCCCTATACTTGCCTATGTTATTGAATGAAATTTTGAAGCAATTATTATGCTAATTTTTCAAATCGATTAATCGATTTGCCTATTTTAGTATTTTAGTCGTACAGTCATGAATCCTGACAATATGACATATTCAAGACATCATTGCGTCAATTTAAAAAGAGTGACAATTATTATTTAGGACGTCCATAGATGAAATTGACGTTATTGATCACTGAAAGCATGATAAACTATGACCAGATTCTGATAAAGATTCAAAAGTGCCCTCGGTATAAAAAATTGGCAAAAATATGTCCAATTGTGTTCTCTCGCTCCTTGTGCCACCGCCCAGCCTGCGGTCGGCATAACTCATAGCCTCGCACCTCTCACTTGCTGAACTCACAAACTTTGATATATTACTCGAAACTCCACCTGAAACATGACCTGCTTCGCACCCGACGCGCGACGTGGCCACAGTTGTATTCAATTTGGACTGTGTTATTGAAACTCACCCGCGAGGGAGGCCCAAACATGTTCACCTAAATCTATAAAGAGAGAATGGATAATATGTGATATAATATGCCATCAGGTTCTAACGGGGTAGGCAAAATTAGTGTGACGTTACTCAGGTTACACTCGTCCATAGGCCCCGGTAACCACTTCCCAGCATGTAGACCGTGTACATGATGTCTGCCATATAATCTTAATATATATAAATCTCGTGTCATAATGTTTGTCCTCAATGGACTCCTAAGCCACTTAACCGATTATAATAAAATTCGCACACCATGTGCAGTTCGATCCAACTTGAGAGATAGGATAGTTTAAATCTCAAATTATAGTCCGATTCGCGATAACCGACATCCACGCGGGCGGAGCCGCATGCGACAGCTAGTTAGTATAAAAATATCAGATCCGACTATGATATTTTCTAAAGTGGTTTTAATTCAGTAAATCCCACTATTACAAACTACGAGGTGCTGAATTAAAAAAAACCACACGTTTGCCCGACAATTACCTCATTTACTAGTTAAAAAACACTAAAAACAATGTTTCCGCCCGGGATCGAACCGGGGGCCTTCTGCGTGTTAGGCAGATGTGATAACCGCTACACCACGGAAACTGATTAGCGCTAGAGCTAAATTAATAGAGAAGTTTCATTTACATTCTATGGATTAAAAAAATTACAATGTTAAAACTTACTTTTTTTATACCACTTAGGTGGCAGACAAGCACACGGCCCACCTGATGAAAAGTGATTACCGTGG
Source organism: Eilema caniola (assembly GCA_949126895.1). NCBI lineage: Eukaryota > Metazoa > Arthropoda > Insecta > Lepidoptera > Erebidae > Eilema > Eilema caniola. The sequence goes on along the minus strand of OX421471.1, from coordinate 914,506 downwards.
CCTATGGACGTGTGCAACACCAGGGGCGTCACACTCGCGCTGCCGACCCTGAAGAAACCTTGTAATGCCCTTCTTGAAGAACCCCATATTGTAGTCGCTCGGGAAAACCACAGTAGGGAGCTCATTTCATAGACTAAGCGTGCGTGGTATGACGTTCCTTTCAGAAGCAATAGCAGCTCCAACGCTGCCAGCCGAACTAGGTATGGAAGCAACGGTTTCGACGCATGTCGTGTCCTACATAACTTCTAACCGTTTTCCATGGCATTAACTATAATTTGCATAGCAACTATTAACAACCATTGTGGTTACGGAGAAAGAATACAAATATACTCACCCCATCTCATCCGAAGAATGTCGTAAGACGCGACTAACTTAAGAATACGCAGACGATGTCACTGCAAGAGAAGGAAAATTCGAAACAAAACATTGTATCAACCCAATAACAAAAATGAAAGTATTACTGCTAAGGATACACGGAAAAAAATTGTTACCTAATATAAATTGCCCGATTAATTTATTGTAAAACTAAAAACAATGTTTCCGCCCGGGATCGAACCGGGGGCCTTCTGCGTGTTAGGCAGATGTGATAACCGCTACACCACGGAAACCGCTTGCATATGCTGCCAAATTACTCGATAAGTATGTCACGTTCGCTACTTACCTACCTTGCGTAATTGTGTTTACGTAGTGAAAGTGACCAAAGACCGGATTACTTATCATGCAATTTACTATGATAGTACTACTACTTTGATATTTTTATTGGCGTTAATATAACTATATTATTTTATAACTTCTGTATCGTAGTAATAAATGTGTGCCCATTGTTGTATTGCAGTAATAAACCATAATGAGAGTTGCATTCATATGGTATTGTAGTGTTCGAACTTCTTGACGAACCTGTTTAGTTACCTGGCCATCACGCGCCAGCGATAAAAGTATAAAATGTGTTAATTGTAATTTGAACTAAGAGAATAGGAAAAAACAAGCGATGGAAGACAGTTCGAGTCAGTTGGTGATCGAAGGATCTGCGTGAGTTCTTCAAGAGAAAGACTGAAGAAGTAAAATAAAGTCTATTAGGCTCAATCTTTGTATCTCCATAAAAGTCGTTTAGTAGGGATAAAATTATTATTATTATTATGTACTGGAAATCCCCACGGATACCCCTCCCCCCCTCGTCCTACTATGCGCGCCGCCGCCGTGGCCTGCTTCTGCTAGGGTGACGAGCGGCTCCACCCGCCAGTCTTTCTCGCTCGCTGCGTCGCGCCCGCTCTGCTGTCTCCTTCACGAGCATGACCTTTTTTTTTTTTTTTTTTTTTTATGCCACTTAGGCGGCAGACAAGCACACGGCCCACCTGATGGGAAGTGGTTACCGTGGCCTATGGACGTTTGCAACACCAGGGGCGTCACAATCGTGCTACCGACCCTGTAGATACCTTCTAATACCCTTCTTGAAGAACCCCATATTGTAGTCGCTTGGGAAAACCACGGCAGGAAGTTCATTCCACAACCTGAGCGTGCGTGGGATGAAGTTCCTTTCAAAACGCACGGTGCGTACCATTGCCGGTCGCAGTGTGTGAGGATGAATTCCCTGCCTATGGCGAGTGGTGCGATGATAGAATGCAGCGGTGGGCATCATGTCAAACAATTCATCTGAGCACAAACCATTGTATAGGCGGTAGAACACACACAGCGAGGCAAAGTCTCTTCTGAGGCTGAGAGGTTCCACATCGCCTGTGAGTATGGGACCTGCTCGCAGAAGGAGGCGCTGGCCGCCAACGCATCCGCGCAGCGGACCATCGCCGCGAGCAGGGTAGAGAGCGTGAGCACTGTCACCCCCAGGGCCGTCACAAGCTCCCGCCTCGGCGTTTCGGGATAAAATTAAGTATAGATATATTAAAATTACAGCTCATTGTCTTATAATTTAAACACCTCAAGAAGCTGTGGACTTAGTCGCCCCGAACTCCACAGTATATTTTTTTCGCCGCCTTCTTGGCAGAAGAGTAAACACTCTCTCTCCTCTTGAGGAGTCGACGAGAGACAGGCCTGTGACGGCCCAACGCAGCCTTTTTTCCTCATCTACCCGTAAATTACTGTTTGTAACCGATCAAAATTGTAATTTGAATGCGAGGCGATCTGCATAACCATATCCAATACTCCAAAAGAATACACAACCGATGAACTCTTCAGCTGATCATATAAAAGTTAGAGAGTGGCACTTCCTTTGACTCACTAAACCATTTTTTCAATCGGCCTATTGTAGTCCCCTTCTGGAGATAGGCTTTCTAATGTGTGCCATAGCATACGTTTTTGGGTCTCCATCAGCAGTCTACCCCAAGCGTCTTTTTCAAGTCATCCGTCTATCACGTATCTGAACTAGAGTTGTCTATCTGATATAATTAGAGCTGGTGAAAGTACACATACACAAACAAAATAGAAAGCGAATAGTGTGCAATAATAATGTTTATATCCTAACACCCAAACATTGAAATAAGTTATAACCACGAATATCTCCTTATATTGTGAACTAGATATCTCAAGGAAATACTTGAAGGCAAGACAACTGAAACTAACATAAATCTTACACCTCATAGTCGCAAACAATTTGCAACTATCTCGGAGTTGTAAGGTGTACCGGGGGGCGGGTACATCTAATGATGCTTTATGCCCTGATATATTATCATATTAACGGCGGGGGACTCAGGGACCCAGTTACACGAATATTGGATAGTTAAGATATGGATGCGATTATCTTATTGTTATACTAATGTTAGTTTGTGTGTGTGTTTGCTTCTGGGTCCATTATAATTAAGGATTTACTTTTGTAAGGGTGATACTTTTTTATTTAATTAAAAATGCGTAGAGTGTACATATGTTGATGCAACGATTTAATGCCAGAGTACACCAAGCAAGGGAAGGAAATTGAATGATAGCTAATAAATGAACGTCACACGACGTAAATGATCATTACAGTTTTTGTTTGTTTGTTCATTAAATTAGATTCCCGATTCAAAGAAAGTATCATATAATGTTTCTTTTAAGAAATTTGAACATTGAAAATTTTACACCCGCATGTAGCTGACCCTTTTTTAGTACCCTGTTATAGAAGGCGAGCTTTATGTGGTCTATAGGGCACGTTTTAAGGATGTATGCTATTCGAAACTTAACAAAACTCGAACATCGAACTAGGAACCTCACGATCGCATGCAGAACTGCTACGGATCAAAATTAGAATTTCACAAAAATTTTAACTTTAACAAAATCAATTTGAGCAGCCCTCGTTCGCACGGGCCTTCGGCTGTTCAAAATTAAAAGTAAATGACTCAGAAAAATACACTACACAGTCCATGATTTGATTAAATTATGAGGAAAATACCTTAGCGTTCCACCGACAACGAAAATACAAATACAGACATTTTACTTTTTTTTTGTTATTATTAAAAGCTTTTTTCGTCGAGTTAAGAGACTTCATTTTGCAAATACGTCGATTTACATAAATTTACCCGGTTTGGTCCCACTCCGTCGTGCTTCAATGGACTCTCCCTGATATTTGAATAATGAGTGATAAGTACTATGTTGTTTTCGACGTAAACTGTACATTACTTAGTTTGCGTGACGCGTGACGGAAGTTATGAAATGATACAATTACAGACTGTGACTTTGATAATTATTAAGGTGGATAGGTAGGTAGTAGTACCTGGGTGAGTATACTGACTAGACTGTAATATTCCAAGTTTTCAGATAAAATTGCAACAATTACTAACTGTTACAGTTTCGTCCAATAAATCTATTTGTTTATAATTCTATGTCTAAGAGTATATTAGAGCAAGTAGAACACACATAACTCAAACGAACCCGCCGGTCTATAATAACAGCGCACCACACAACCCAAAACGATAATTCTTACGCAACACCGAAACTACAATATGGCGGACAATTTAAACTTAAATCGCGATAACCCTAAACTGCCGGCCACCAATAAAACTTACCAAACGGGTAATTAGAGAGTGTCCGATACATGCACGATTTATAACACACAATTTGAGCCAAGATGGTTACCCTATCGGATCGGATGACTGATAAAGTGTGGTCATACTCGCCCGAGGCGCACTATTGTCCCCAAGAGAACACTTTCTTGGACACAATGGACTTAATAAAGCTGTGGAGAAGATGGTTGATGGTTTGTTGTGGACTTATAATTGCTGGTCGTATTACCATATGGCGCGTCCGAGAATGTTTTCCTTTCACTACTGAGGTAGAAAGCAAGTACCATAGGTATATATTATACTCACCTGATGGTGTGTATTTGTCGTGGTCTTTCTGTGAAGCGAGACCTCCGGATTTTTAACTTTATACAAAGAGCAGCTTGCTGCTGATAAAGTTCATGTTAAGCAAGGGGATTTTGGTCCTAATCTAAGATTTGAATGAAATGTCGAAAAATAAAACATTACATTTTAACGGCTATTTCGTGATTTAACTAGAAATAATATGTTACATCTATACTATACTGAATGCTTCGCATGTTTTTCAGCTACCATGGTCAGGGAGAGACCATGTAGCAAACAACCAATAGAATATTAACTAATTCAAACTTAACCTAATAGTGCGATTATCTTGCTAATTACCTAATTATTTATTGCATCGCGCGGCTCCCACCATTCCCTATCCACGGGCAACAGGGACAAACATCCGTGTAAGATCATGTACTAAGTTCGAAGCATAAATCTCGATCCGTTCGAACTCTGGCGGATAGCGACGGGTCACAATGACCGTGCCCGCAGGGATACGGTTAAGTTTGAAGGACCGATCTCGGGCAAACAGCGTGTTGAATGCGTCATTACTCTAATGAAGTCTCACCTCTATTCATTTGAAAAGGTAAATCCACATACTGCAACTAATAAAACTAAATATCGCTTTTCGACAAAATCGCTCTTTCCAATATGAATGAAAATTCAAAATGTTCGGACAGATCTTCGCTTGCGCCATACGTAAAAATTACGAATTTCCCTAACGCATCAAAGACCAGTGATAAATACCTATACTTATTACCACACACGATTAGTGTTTTAATCCAAACTTAAAAGATTTTCAATCCATAAAACCTTTTTTTTAAATTTCATTACCGGTACGCTACTTATATAACTTTTTTGGTTAGAGCCTAAGATTGTCATCATATTATATCATCTATCTTTACCTAATAATATCGAATATTATGCGAAACATAAAAGCACCCAAAATGAGAACTTACTCTGTCTATTGCCTTTGACTACTAGCTACTGGCATCTACCTATTGTCAACTCCTATTCTCAAATTTTATTCTTATTTGATCTTTATCTGCTAATTCTTTGCTCAATGTAGTTGCCAAACCATCTTTTCAACACATCTATGTTATGAACTGTACAAAATTGTCTTTATTTTAATGAGCATCACATTCACTCTCGGTAACGTGATCTCATGCGGACAGCACAGCGCTCCTGCGTCCTGCGACTCAATACTTAATCACTTGCTCAATTTTATTACAACATTAAACTATGGCATACATCCTTACCCACATCCACATCCATCCAAACTCAACCTTGGCCCAGTTGTATTAAGGTGTATGTCTAATTGGTGACAGCTCACATCCTCCGTGCACTAAGTAAACTAATGGTCTTGCCGTTAATCAGGTCAAACGCACGAAATTGGAAAGTTTTAATGTCTTTGGACGTTTTATGATGTTCAGTTTTACTTTGGGTTCACTAGTTTGATGATTAAAACCCTCTTTAAGGAAAACAAGTCATTGCTGCAAAGGAAAGAATCCTTGTTGTCTGTCTATACGTTTTTTGCTTTTCAGGTATTATGGTGAGAAATAATCTTAACTGTACGTACACTTGATATTGTCTATTTAATGTTTGCAGTACTAAAAGTTTCAATTTCTTGTTGCATTATTAGCCAAAAGGGAAATTTAAAATAGAAATACATGAAAGACACGTTTTCTTTTTTCTTTAATTTGTTTTTACTAAATAAATAGTAATTATGTTCGTAAATGTAAGAGGTCTAGTTCTAAATCGATTTTTATGGTTACGTATCAAAATACCGAAGTTAAAAATCCCCGGTGGTTATTTTTTTAACCATCCAAACAAAACCACCCAAAACTCTAGTTTTCAGGATTTGCACTTCGGGGTTTGGTAGTTGAAGATTTTTTACATCGAGATTTTGTACCTTCGGTATTTTGAAAATTCGGTCAGACGAATATTTGGGATTTTGAATTTCGGTCTTTCGTAAATCGGTATTATGAAATTCGGTATTGGTTATAAATAAGCTTTTATAACTTAGTTTCGGTATAAGCTAATTCGGTAGTTTTTATGCGTATATTCCTCTTAATAAAATTGAATGACGGCTACGGAACCATTTTAATGATATCATTAAATTATCTGTATAAACTTGTTCGTTCGTTTGTGTCACATCACGACTGTGTTCTGTCCGTCAGCCACTGATTTACTGCTTAGATACTTAATTTTAACACAGCACTTAATTACTTCCTCACCGATGATCGTAAACTTTACAAAATGGCCGACGTGTGCACTTTTTGTCCTTTAAGTGTAAGTAAACATAGTTTAAATTGTAAAACTTGGGGTTGTTTTATATTATTTATTTACGATAAACATTATTAATACTTAAAATGTAGCCGTTGTCTAAGTATTTTAATGAGTAAAATATTTATCCTTGAAGATAAAACTGACTTATACGCTGTGACGGTATTCTTTGACGATGTCCTCTTTGCTGCGAATGACATCTCTAGTTCTACAACTTTAGTCAAGAAAGAACTTTCAGTTGAATTACGGACCTCCACTTTTAGGTATAATTGGTTAAAAGTGTCTGCAAAAATAACCTGCTTATTTCCTTGGAAGTGATTGAACTGATTTAGAAGGGATTTTACTTAAGTTATAAGGCGTAACTTGGGCTACTTTTATTTTCGAAAAGTATTAGGATTCCGTCCCGTAAGACCCCGAAGTGCATAGGTGAGTTGGTTGAAGTCTTTGCAATTAATCTTCTTAACAATAACAGTGACATCTTATTTCTGATAGGAACACCAAGATATAATCTTACAATAATTTATATTAACGAGGTGCCTAAGGGCCTAGGGGCAATTAGCCCCTTAAGATCTGCCCCTTGAGCGGCTGATAACACACAGCCAACCTTAACGGCACGAATATGGCCGCCATTACTGCCTATTTAGGAAATTAGCGCATAAATGATAACGGCATTGGGTGTTCAACCATGGGTTTTGGACGTGTGGAGTGGTGGCTACGAGTGGATACTTGGTTTAAGGCAGTTTAGGGCATATGGTCCATTTAAATTTAGACACTGACATTTTCTAAGGCGATTATCAAAGGCAAGCATTATAATATTAAATCACAATTATTTCAAAGATAAACATAATATTGTAAAGGAATTTTAAGCTATTTTTTTGTAAACAAACGTTGGGGGTATTAGAAACTCGTCACTTAGAAATGTCCATTTACAAAAATCTAGTGTATTTTTTCCATATTACAATTACTTGTCCCCATATTATATAGAAGCTATGCTTTGTTTAGGTCTATTAGTAGTAGTATGTATTAGAATCCTAAATATTTATATGAATAGAAATTCCACGAATAAGTTTCGTCTAAGCAAATATGTAAGTTATAAGGCAGGTTTTCGGTATTCCTAATAAAAACTCCCCAGTCTTGGTGTACATTTTGACAATACAAACGTAACCAGGGTGAACCTCCCCAAGTTTTTAATCTTTTAAGCAATCGGCTCGCCGAACGAACCACTTTGGGAAGGATTATCTCACTACATTTAACTTAACACCGGTATTTTATTCTTGCGCTTTTGACGGACGTGAGGGAAGGTGATTTGTGCGAATGCACGTTTATTTAAATGTGCTTTCAGTTAAACTCAACGAAAGAGGAGGTCGCTTGTACAAAATGGTTGACGAAAAATTCATGGAACTAGATTCTCTATTTTAAGTTATATTGAAGTTTTTAGTAATTGTAAAGAGACATTAGAACCGTTAAGGAACCTTTCTGCTGCAGTAATGTTTTATTTACCTTTATTTACCTGGCATCAATAATCATCTATTCTTCTTCTATCGTGGCGTTGGTGCCTCGGCTCTCAAGTTGTGTTCTCCCAGTGTGTTGCTACTTGGATAGTGGTCTTCGGTGTACATGTATATGGGCATGTAGGACACGTTAACAGGTGGGCCATTGTCTGTGAACCTCCACGTTCACATCGCAGGTCCGCTCCACATGCAATTTTTAATAGAAGACATGAAATTCTTTTGAATTCAATAATAGCTAACTATCAGACAGGATGGAGTTATATGGACGTACAAGGTGTTAAAATAATAAAAAACAAGAATAAATTCGTACCTTGTTACAATTATTTCAGCTTTTACATATTTTAATCAATCTAAGCTTTATTTACAGAGACATTTTTAACAAAGATTACATAAAAAAACATATTGCAGAATACAGACCATAAAAATATTTACATTAAAATTTATAAAAATTTTAGCATATTCTGCAGCAAAGTATGAAATGGGTACGTTTTTAATATTTTCAGACGAAAATTTTACATTTTGTGCAATAATGAAATATTTTATAAGATAGTTTAAGGTTCTTGAACCGCAGATCAACATTATTAAATTGTAGGTAACCAGTACGAATTTCAAAGAGTTGTTTGTCTCGGTAATTATCAGATCTAAATCAAAGCAGCGTTATCACCAAACAATACGTTTGCTCCCTCTACCTATAATTCGTCCAGATAACATAAATTGGCGCGAATGTACTCCGCGGTCTCTCAAAAAACTCCGTGATGCCAAAAAGCGCCAACTTAAACGAACTCGAAGAACAATTCAGAGATCTGTGGTCGGATTATCTGCCTCCGCCTCGACTTAATTAAACATGAAATTCAATTAATAGAGAACGCAGCGAGTTATCGCGTAAGGAATAAAGGGATCCCTTCTTCCTAATTAAAATGTATTGCCTTATTTAACTCATTTTCCACTTACAATGACATCGAGCGACCGTCTCGAACTTTTTAATCTGCCAGCGTCTTACTTCGCCTTAAGTATCGATACATGTACAAACAAAAATCAACTGTCAATCTAACTGATATAAAGTTGAAATTTCTTCATCTTGAGAGTCGAGAAGAAAATTCCGTGTAGCCAGGTCTCGTCTCTCGCGGGCGTCGGTATCGTTCGGAGTCACAAAGAGGTATTTGCGGCGGACTTAAGGCTGAACATTAGTTTTTAAGGGTCTTATTTTGTTGTGTGCTATTAAAGCGGCGCACAGTCTTTGATAGAATTAGCCGAGCCAATAAAATTAATCGTTTCCCCTTAGAAACAAAGGCGGGCAACGGAACGATGAATATTTTGCTCCGTACAGCTTTTTAGGGTTTTGGGAAGTAAATAAAAAGATGGAACTTAGAACTTCAAGTATGATGCTTCTACTTTATTTTCTGAAGCTTTTGAGACACAGCTATAATACATATGCTCCCAGAAATTGAGCATTTTCAATTTATTTACTGCTAGTGCTTTTTATCACACTCTAAGCCTGGTTCCTGATTGTATCCTCACACTTTATTTCCTCCTTAGGCTTTTATAAGAACTATTACTATCAGACCTACCATCTTTAAGAGGAAAACCTGTGCCAAAGCCTTGTATTAGGAATGTTATTTCAGTGATAAAATGAAAAGTTTTTTGTAAACCCTATCACTATTTAATTGTTCATTACTGTGACGTATTTAGGTACATACCTATGTATATAACACTAATGCCTGTACTATTTTCAGGTTAGTCATCAGTTATTGGAAGGGATGCATAAAAAGGTAGATACATTCATTCAAATCTTTCAAAGTCATCAAGATTTAAAGTGACTAATATTGTTTAAGATAGGAAAAATATTCAATCGGTCTAGGCGGGGTTTGAACCCGCGATCTTAGTCGGTAGACGCGTCCACTGTCGCCTCAAAGAGATATAAAGAAGAAATTTGAATTGGTTAGGGCGAGGTCTGGTTGCTTAGTGGTCAAAGCATTCCCCCTGTAAGGCAAAGATCGCGGGTTCAAACCCCGCCGAGGCCGATTCAATATTTTTCCTATCTTAATCGATTTCAATATTTAGCATGCAAATTTCCTTGAAATTTCATTCAAAAAAAATATTATTGTATTAAAAATATCTACACAAAAATCTCACAATGCGTCATACAGCCGAACTTTATGGAGGTCGTGCTAATAGTCACTCTGAAACAAAACTAAATAGCCCGTGTCGACCTCCTGGCTACTCTTAAAGCCATAGCCTTGGACATATCTCCACCAGCATTACTTGAACTATAATACATCATGTAAACCCTTTTAAGTAGCTTCGTGATGTGTGACAGCTGCGGGGGTGGGCAGGTCAAGTTATGATTGCGAATGCGACGACAATTATAAATAAGTAGGTTGGAGCAATAACGGGCGGCGACGTGCATTATATCAAGCAAACTGCCTGCGATGCACCGCCACCTAAGAGACTCTTCATATAGACTAGTTAACGTACAGAGACGTCTTTGTACGTAAAAGCCTAGCCTCGTCACGTGATGTTCATGGAATCGTGCATGTTGACCACAGAACAGAACGTGATGTTGACAGCATTGTATTTCAATAACCAATATACGTATATAAATGAGATATCTTTGTGCGTGTAAGCTTAACCATGCTTCGTGACGTTGCCGTATCGTGCATATTGTTATCTTGTAGACGATATTGTGACGGATGACGATTCTCAATGCAATCGCATGACTCAACTATGCTAGTCGCGCTACGTAAATCATACAGAGACACATGATGACACTACCGTTTGGTTACAGTATATCTTATATAATTTAATTGTAGTTCCACACATTTTGTTCATTGACTACCTACTTATAACTTTGGTTGATCGACATTTGTACCTTTCTTCAAAGTTAATTAAGTAATTTAGCTAGGTACCACTGGACGACGACTAAAAGCAGTATCAACTCTTGTTTTGGCAGGTCTGCAGCGACCTTTAAATTCTTTCACAGTAACTAAAATACTAGAACAATAACTTATAACCTAATTATAGCTAGACCTGTCTCGTCTGCACTAATAACGCACCCATGATCTGAGGCGGGCGCGTTGGAGCGCTCATAGGCCATTCATAACCGACGGCGCATCCCGTACACCAGACGTTTTTATTTGCGACGACGACACTAACATAAAAACAACACTCAAATATCAAATAAACATCGCTTTAAAGCGCACTTTCGTACGGCTTAAGCCCGTATTAGGTAGTTAAATTTACATTTTACATTTGATATTTTCAGCCGTGAAAGTTATTTCTTGTTTGTTTGTGCTGCAGCAGATTTATGGTCCCGATTCCGTCGGGCTCTCCAGCGACATCTCTTTGTTGCGAATCGTTTACGTGTATTTATGGGGTAATTTAAACGATCCGAAATACAACGATATTTTAGTGCGATTTACTAAAATACAATGCAGTGATTATAAAAGGATTTATTGTTGAATTTATATAACGATGCTACTTGCCAAGCCTTAGTGCAAGTTTCAAGGCTTCATCGACTGAAGGTCTGAAAGTACTTTAGCTCCATTTAAATGTTATTGACATTGGTTTCTTTTTAACACAACTATCCGAATTAGTACACAGGTAACTTTTAATATGGAAATGAACCTAAAACAACTTCATTATTCAACATCTTGCGCAAGTATCTGAATAACATTGTTATGATTCTTTGTAAAGTTTGCGCGAATGTCACTCATTGAAATTAAACCACTTTTTAACGATTTTGGATACTGATATATTGACAACTACCATCTTTAGTCACGTCGCGATCATGGGTGCTGAAAAGTAGCCGAAACGTCGGACTAAAAGTATATAATAAATAAATCGCAATAGAATCCGTTTAAGAGTGGTTATATTTCAATAATGTTATTTTTGAAAGTAACTTCATATTAATACACTTGTATGCTGACAGGTTGAAATAGAATATACGCTGCTAAACATACAATGTAACATTTGCCTAACTGAATCCTGTGGCGTATCTCCGAGAGGAATATAAAATGGTTGTAAACAGACTGCGTTTGCAATTCAATTGTTACCTGCCATCCTGTCTGCCAACTGCTTGCGAAATATACTGGGGTTGTGAGATACGCCTCGGTGTGTACACTGTACAGTCAGTAAGAAAAGTAGCTAAACACATTCCAATTTACAAAGCGCAAGGGGACTGTGGTCGCAGCACTAGTGGGACCGGCCATTGTTAATATGGTACGTGTATGTAATGGTGACCCTTTGTCCTCAGACTTTGCCTTCAGCTTATCATCAGGCGAGGTAAAGTTAAATTGTCGTGTCCTATATATAAAAAAAGGGAATTCAAAAGTAAATTTGTTTGTATCTTCTTCATTCAAGCACCAGTGTATGTTACATCCTATAACCTTCTGAAATTCGTTGTCCATTCAGCTATACCTATTCAGCATTTTTTGGTTAAGCTGTTTGACCTCAAAAACCCAAGAAGAAAGTCTGCACTAAAGCTTCGTCTGTATTCTGAACGAGCACAGGATTGCAGTTGGAGTAACGCCGTACTTCTGCAAAAAATGTTGGTGGAGCCCCATACACACATTGGGTTGGGAGGAATGGTGGTAGATGTTTCCACAAAAGCCCAAGTGTTGACTCAAATTAAAGATAAACCGCCGGAACAATAAAAAAAATCCCATCGTAATTGATTTGAATATGGGCATTTTCAAGAAGGCATTAGAACGTTTCTACAGGGTCAGCAGTTCAAGTTTGACGCCTGTGGTATTGCACACGTCCACAACTAACGTTAACCATGTGCAAGTCTGCCACTTAACTGAAATAAAAAAAAAGTAAGAGAGCGAATCCCGCACCGAAAGTACCTACAAGCATTACGACATGGCATACTTGTTGTATCAAAATTCGTTCAAAAATAAATAAATAACCAATTCATTATTTTTTGACCTCACACAACATAGGTCCAGTTCATACAAAATATAAAGCTCTAAAAATATTCTCAATTTAAAGGACGACAACACAGCGAGTGTGTGCCAGAGCGAGAGGGAGAGAGATGGCTCTAAATGAACCGATTTGTATTCAAGCTCTATATGTTAATATGTTTTATCATCGCCATATTATTCATGGCAGACGCTACTTTTATTTTCTAGAGGTATTTTAATATACGACGTTCACCTAAGTTATTAAAATACTAGCTCGAGCGGCGAGCGCTTTAGTTTTCAGCAATATGTAATATCGACATTCATGTTTACATATATCTATGTGCCTATATATATATGTTATCTTTAGAAACCTTCTTCTCATTTGTTTCTCTGTCAATATTTTTCTTCTTATTCCCAAAAGTTTCCATTACGAGGGTCGTTTGCTTAATTGCCATATAAGTGGTGTAAAAATCTAAAAGTCTCAACATTGAGGGTGGGAGCTGAACCCGTGACCAGTCACATTCTAGCGGAAACACTCTAACCAACCAAAATAAGGAGCCATTGGAAGATTAGATTTAGTTATCCAAGACAGGCTAAATGACCTCAAGCATGGCATTGATAAATAGTTATAAATGTATATATTCAAGTCACCCTGTACATAGGAGCTATTGCACACTATATTAGCCTCAACCTTAAAATTACTTGCAACAACAAGAAATCATTAACGCACGAACCGTGAAAAACTCGATAGCACCACAAGACAATACCAAAGATTAAAAGTGAAAAATGACGTGTCATCAGCGCGACAAACAAACAGGCCTAATTGCTTTTTCTTTTATTGTCGCCGCGAGAATTATTGTCGCGGCTTTTGTCGCCGATATCGCTTCTTGAAAAATCTCTAACGCCCTTGTTGTGCTAATCTTTTCGACAAAGGATTAGTGGTGAAAAATTCGGTGTCGTAAACAAAATAAGAATGGGCGATAAAACTGATGAAAATATCATCTGACAGTTGGTTACATTGAGCTAGTAAGACTAGAGAGGCAAAGGGAAATGGGTTACTTAGATGAAAAATTAAAGTTACCTTAGTGCCACGTGTAAGTTCCATAACCATGATGGAATTACAATACTCGTGTCAAACTATGTCAATATGATGCAATTTTTGGTAATATAAATAATCAAGACAAAAAATTCTGAATGTTCTGTTAATTTAGACACTTAAAACTTGTAGTTTCCCTATTTTTAGTGAACATGAAGTGGCATATTATAAATAGCCATCTCAGGTAATTCCTTGAGGCTCAAGTTAGGCTTTGAATAGACATAATTCCACATTCATCAATTTATCGGGGATTCAAACACTAGATACTAGATATTGTGCACCCAAACAGAGAAATTACCTCTGCTCCTAACATTGGAAACATTTCTACAGAGTACTGACATTATTATGAACAACATTCAAACAGTATCACTATTCCTAACTACTCCACAACCCAAACACACCTTTTACGCGCCATAACCCTAAATAATAACAACCCTTTAATATTCAATCCTCATGTATTGTTCACCTCTGGCGTAGCGGGTCTAATCTCGTCCCTTATTGTCTAAGTTGCGTCTAAGTTGGGTCTAAGTTGGGCCGTTACCGCCGAGCGCAGCGGTAAGTGACTCGCGATCGACTGTTAAGCATAGTTAAGTGATATTTATAGTAAAGGTAAGTAACTTTGGGCTGGTTAGTATGTTAACTTGAAGTTATAAGACATACTTTAGTGTAAATTATGTCCAAAATTTTATACGGTATTTCATATATAGTTCCAGGCCGCTTTTATTAGCATAGCTATCATTGTTTATTATTTGTTTTTTTTTCCGTGAGGTTACTTTCAGAATCACTCATAACCTTATTCGTTATTATCTAGATTTGAAATTTTAATATACTTATAAAACGAAAGTTTACTTAGTCGTTCCTCAGCCATGCTTATTTGATTGAATAAAAAACAAGCATACTTTCACTATTATGATGAATTAGCTAACATTTTCTTGTCGATTAAGATAAGAAAAATATTCTAGTCTAGGCGGGGTTTGACCCCGCGATCTTTCAATCCCGCCTAGATCAATTAAATATTTCTTTAAGCATGCTAAATGCTTGAAAACTTCATTCAAACAACATTTTCTTATTTCGAATCTTTAAAAGTGAGTTGATCTCATCTTAAGAAATTACTTTTTCTCTAAGAGGCTCAAGCAAGTGGGGACTGAGCATTTACTTTTTCCAATCTAAATCGACTACCACGTATACTAATTGCTTTCATTAAACCCTATCTATTCATTCGCAGCTCTGCGGCAAGACGTTAGCGCGAGTCCAAGCGTCCCACTTGGGAGCGAATGCTTCCGGCACACGCAGAAAGCCTCCCTTTACTTCCGCTACAACTGCGGTGGTAGTACTATCGGAATAACTACTTCGGAGAACTTGGCTGGTGTGTTTGTGAACGTGTAACGTTAATGACGACTTCTGTCGGATACTTCTTTAATGTTAGCAGGATCAGGGATCAGCGATAATACGATTAGCCGAGGTTTTTTAATCGATAGAATGTTTTAATGATAGATTTATTGGCCTTTGGATAGGTCTCGACAAATTTGGCTTATTTTGACTTTGACGAGATTGACCGGTATTCGCCAGAAATGCACTCGTCAACTAGCAGGTATACTAACTTGCAGAGGTTAGTTCGAGCTCCAAAAGATGGAGTTTAGTAGGGCTTGATAAATCAAAATACTTCAATATAAAAGAAGGAAAGTACCATGTACAATAAAGATAAGATACATACATATCTTTGATCGCCTGACGTTTCATTTCAACCTACTACCTCACGAACTCGAAGACGGCGAGCGTGCACCGCTGAGCCAGTCAGCCTGTGACCACGGCCGGTGTAACCTGGTCGAAACGTCAGGCAATCAAAGATATGTAAGTACCTATACCATGATCGTGTTAATTCCCGTTATCTTTATTGTATATTCTGGAACGCGAGAGTTTAAAATATTGCACAGTGTATATTTTACCTCAAACATGAAATATACACGCGCACCACAATTTGTGTTGTAAATCCACAAACAATAAAAACCTCCCTCAAGTGGTTCATCATAATGACTCGTAGTTTTCACCCCTTGTTCACTTTCTAACGAATTTATTACCCCCTATACCCTTGTCTGCGGCACAATTGATATACTGGTGCAGGGAAAAATATTTCTTAAACAAAGTTATGTTTTAGCAAGTGAAAAAGACGCTGCAGAAAAAATGTTTTGCAGCCGTTTTTTTACACTGTGTCACGCCATAGCTTCCCTCAGTTTAATAGAGTTGGGATATAGTCCACTTCGCAAAACTAAACGAAATAAATCCTCTATCACCGGTATATCGTATAATAATATAAGGTACCTACAGTAGGCTGCAGAAGTCCGTGGACAGCTTAAGACCTATAGCCCTTTGTGTAAAAAACATATAATCACGCCTTTATCCCCGGAGGGTTAGGCAAAGGTGAATTAACACCCACATTTCACTAATCTGTATTCGGTCCCACGTAATAGGGGTGAGCCTATTGTCGTATTCGGGGCACTATTGTTGACTAGAGCCATGTATCTGAGGCTGAGTTTGGGCTGTACATATCTGTCTGATGTAGAAGTTAATCAGCCCTATCCCTTAGTCGCCTTGTACGACACCACATGGGAAGAGACGGGGTGGCCCAAATTCTACTCTGCCGGGAACCAGGCGGCTCCTTTGTGTAGGTGAAGTCAAATTGACGTGTCTTACATAAAAAAAAAAAAACCTAAGTCTAATTTAACAGAATGAAATATATAGGGTGTCTGGACGAGGTAGGAGGGAGGGGGCGGTCGGAAACTGCTATAAAGGAAACTACAAATAATTTTCCAATTAATTATTACATTTTTTGTTTTAATTTATTTATTTGTACATGGAAAGCGTTTACTATATTTAAACTAACTTTTAATAAAATTAAATTACTAAAATTACTATATTTTAAAAGAGTAATAGATAAATGAAGTTAATGAATAATGAATGTTATCTAGATGTCTTCCCTCACGCTGCAGGCACTCCACTCCTCGAACCATGTCCACAAATCGTTGAAAACGCCTTGACACGTGGCTCTTGTTATTACCGCGAAGTATGGCGTGATATTTTGTTCAAACAATACTTTGTAGGTAGCACTAAAGGACTCAAATCTGGACTCCTAAGGAGGCCATTCAATGGCACGCCTTCGAGAAATGACTTATTGGGGAATAATTTAGCCACAGCTTCCATTGACTAGTTAGATGTGTGTTTATAGTGGCCGCATCTTGTTGGATCCGAGTCCTAGAATTATATCAGTTAGATTGTAACGGCCTGGAGGCCAAAAAGTTCCTTATTATGTGACAATAACGATCACTGTTTAAAAATTACCACAGTTTCTCTCTTATCTTCGAAAAAATAAGATTGAATGCTGCTTTGAGCAGACATGTCAGCCCGATCCCATTACATTGGGCCGATGTAGTGGTCTTTGATGTTTTAATTTAGGGTTATTTGGAGCCCAATATCGGCAGTTTAGTTTGTTGACATGACCGTTCAAGTAGAATGTGGGCCTCGTCACTAAAGATTTAAGGACACACGGGCAGGCGTGCCTGCAGGGCGATTGAAGACCTCTAGATATTATTATTGATAAGAAATAACTCTTCATTTATTAATCTTTCAAAATATAATAATTAATTTTGAATATTATTTGTAGGCTTTTTATTGCACTTTTGGACCCGCTCTACCTCGCCTCGACGTTACCTCACGTACGTCACACAGTTAGAAGAAGAGAAAGAAAGGAAGAAATTCATTTATTTAAAGTTAGTACATATGGGGTTACTAGTGTAGGTATTACCTTATAGATGGATTGTGGCGTACACTTCATATAATTTTAGTTTCAAATTGTTCACAGACTTCTGCAGCCCACTATAGGTTTGGTGACCCTATAGGAGACCCATCAAGTATTTCTTTTTTCACAATTAGATCATTTTAAAGTACATACGTATATCACCGTTCAACTTAAATGTGCATGTAATAATCCCTCATGCTCCATTCCTTTAAAACCGAAGTCATGTAAGAGCGCCTTACTATACATATTGCTGCCCGCGGCGGTGTCCACACTGTCCTGTACTTAGGCGAACTTAGCCGAAGTTGGCCGAAGTTAACCGAAGACTAGTACACTCGACACAGACTTGGCACTAACTGAAGACTAAGTGCGTTATTTGAAGAGCGGATTTACGTACATACTGGGATATGATAATCTATCAAAAAATATATCCCTTAGAGACTAAAATGTATCTTGGGTTTTTCTCTTCATGCTTGTGGTTTTTTAAGTTCTACATCGGCAAAAATATCTAAGACATCGCATGTCTAAAAATTTGAAGAACTCTTTGCCATTTATATCAGCAGGGGCTGATGTGCTAAGTCTAACTAAGAGTGCTCGTTATAGCAAATGGTTCATAGAAAATACTGCTCCTTTAGATCACACCTAGCGAATTGAAAATATACCACCCGGGCAGGACTGATGTATTGAACAATTCGGAAGGCTTACATCCTAATTCAGCTGGTGTAGCCGACCTGGGGCAAACGAGGTAAAAAAGGGTTATTTTACGCTTGCAGGTGAAGTGCTGTGCTTTTGGTAGATTATCTTCTACTTTGCCTACTGGGTCGCAACACCTGCATGAATAGAGACCTAATCGTAACAATTGCAAGATCTATCAACCGTTAATTAAATAGGAAAAGGTTGCCGACCAAATATTGTATAATAAGAATAGGATACAAGTATAAAAAATTAAGCCTTCTATTTCAATTCAAATACATTTTAGTTGATGAACTGTGTACCGGCACGTGAGCCGTGTCCAAGTATCTACCAGTGCGGTGTCGCCCGAGGGCAAGTCTTAGTCCACTCTCGCGAGACTGTGCAGCAAACTTAGCGACAAAACACACGGATGTTGGTATTCACATGTACAGTCGACAAAGGAGAGTGTTTCATGTAAAGTTTTTCAAGTAACTAAATGAGCATGTAAATGGCATGTAAATGTGAATCAAAAGATTCTTACAGGGTCGGTAGCGTGATTGTGGCGCCCCTGGTGTTACACACGTCTGTAAGCTACGGTAACCAGTTTCCATCATGTGGGCCGTGTGCTTGAAAAAAGTTTATCAATATTGTTTATATATATATATATATATATATATATCCGTGTGGTGACGGAGAAAGAATACAAATGTTGCCACCCCATCATCCGAGGGTGTCGTAAGAGGCGACAAATCGGAAGAATACACAGACGAGATCGCTGTGAGGGAAGGAAAACTTGAAATAAAACCCTTTGCCAACCCGTCTGGCCAGCGTGGCAAGAGTAGGCTAAAACCCCCTAAAATGGAAAGACGCCACAACAAAAGGCCCCCAGTTCCCGGTGGTCCCGCTATTCCCAGCCATGGTAGCGGTTCGGGTAACGGCGGGGCGGGGGGTGCTAAGAATCTCCGGGTTACGGGAGACTACCGTAAAAAACTACTACTGGCAGCTTACAACTGTAGTACACTAAGGCTGGACCATCACCTCGCAGAACTCGAGGTAGAACTAGGTCGCATAAACTGGCACATATTGGGGTTGTCAGTTGTCAGCCGCTGTGTATGGCGTTTGTGGACTACGAAAAAGCCTTCGACTCCATCGAAACCTGGGCAGTTCTGGATGCCCTGCAGCGGTGTCGTGTTGATTGGCGATACATTGAGGTGCTGAGATGCCTATATGACACTGCCACAATGTCCGTCCAGCTCCAAGACCAGAAGACGAAACCGATAAGCCTCCAGCGTGGAGTTAGGCAGGGGGATGTTATATCCCCCAAACTATTCACCAATGCATTGGAGGACGTCTTCAAGACTCTGGATTGGACTGGACGGGGTATCAACATTAACGGAGAGTACTTCTCACACCTTCGGTTCGCCGATGACATCGTCGTTGTTGCGGAATCGCTGGAAAAACTGGGCGAGATGCTGCACAGCCTAGATAGAGCTTCTCGACGCGTCGGCCTCGGTGTAAACTTGGATAAAACCAAGATCATGTTCAACGAACATGTTGCACCGAGACCGATTGCCATCGAAGGGGCGACGCTCGAAGTTGTCCAAAAATATGTATACCTGGGCCAGGTTATCCAGCTCGGTAAAAACAACTTCGAGAAAGAACTAGCCAGAAGGACTCAGCTGGGCTGGGCAGCATTTCGCAAACTACGTCGAGTCTTCTCTTCCCCCCTACCGCAATGCCTGAAAACAAAGGTCTTTGACCAGTGCGTCCTACCTGTTATGACTTACGGTGCCGAAACGTGGACACTAACGGTAGGGCTAGTCCATAAACTAAAAGGGTCGCAGCGGGCTATGGAGCGAGCTATGCTTGGAGTTTCTCTGAAGAATAGAATTCGAAACGAGGTGATCCGACAAAGAACCAAAGTTACCGACATAGCTCGCAGAATAAGCAAGCTGAAGTGACAATGGGCTGACCACGTCTGTCGAAGGACCGATGGCCGTTGGAGCAGACGAGTCCTAGAGTGGAGACCGCGAGAAGGCAAACGAAGGGTAGGACGCCCCCTAGCCAGATGGACCGATGACCTGAAAAAGGTAGCTGGGACGGACTGGATGCGGAAGGCGGAGGATCGTACGAAATGGCGCACATTGGGGGAGGCCTATGTCCAGCAGTGGACTGCAGTGAGCTAATTGATTGACAATATTGTTTGTCGTCTGTCAGATACAGTCAACAATATGTTAGGTTGTAACCTGTAAAGATGGGTGTAGAAGAGATAATAAATAAATAAAATGAAATAAACAATCAGTGCAACCAACTTTATGGACGAAGCGATTTGATATCCACACCTCAAAATTTTTTTCTAATCTAAATCTTTATAGATTAGAAAAAAGTGAATGTTGGACGGGACTTAGAATGGGAAGCTCTGACCAACTGAGCTACAAAGATCTCGTCTTGGATACTTGAAATTGTCCTATCATTGAGGCGACGGTGGAGCCATTTAACGATAATCTTACTGGTACAACAATAAGATAAACGACTGTACACTGTACCCCTAGCACGGAATAACTATAGAAATCGTATTGAGAGAATGGAGCATTGCGATTGATCGACTGCCTACTGTAAACATGTGAGTGTGTAAAGCCGGCCAATCGTAATGCTTCGATCTCTTAATACGTTCACAATACGATAACGATCGTCGTTCGTGCTAGGGGTACAGTGCCCCGAGCACGAGTAATATTCGAATTCGTAAAGTTAGCGTTACCAGTGAACGCAGCGACGCGATTGGCCGACTGCCTACTGGGAACCAATCTCAAACCTCCATTATATCGATACGTTAACGTTACGAATTCGAATGTTATTTCGTGTTTGTGGTACTGGTCACAAGTTCAAGTCCCGTCTTTACGTTCAATTTGTGTAATCTAAATCGATATTAGTAATAAGCATATTGATTGCTTACAATTCTTTTTTCTTATAAAGAATATGTCAATTGTACTTCACCTTGCCTGAAGGCAAAGTCTCAGGCAAGAGGGTCAACATTACAGACACGTACCATGTTGCAATGGTGGCAGCTTTTCGGCCAACCATAAAAACTTGAAATTTTATAAATTATTAGTATTTCTACAATACACTGGAAAATTGTTTTGGGCTCCGTTTTCCTATAGATAAGTAATACTTATAACTATTGTGGTACTCCCCACAAATACATTGTAATAATAGTTATGTCATATTATTCAAATGGTAATAATGAAATTGATAGATGACTAACACAACTATTTTAATTTTATATACCTACAATACTGGTATATTTCTTCGAGACATTTAGTCACGTAAGCAAACAAACCACAATAACAACACTTACCTACATAAGTATTTTCTTGCAATGTGGGGAATACCCTACACATTTAGACATAGTATAGACGTAAACAGTGGTACAGTGAGCGCGATGTCATCAAGTGTTATCAGCGGTGCGCGGACGTCCGGTGCGGCTGATAGTGACGACACAGTCCTCTCGTTGTGTCCCTACCTTAACCAGTACTATTGTTCAAATATATCATTACAGAGGTAGTAATGTTGTGTGGTCTCAGATAGATAATGTGCCTTCAGAAACGCTGGAATTTCAAAAATTCGGAGAATTTTAAATGTTATGAGTAAAGTGATAAATTGGGCATTATGATAAACTAGCTGACCCGGCGAACTTCGTACCGCCAATATTTTTACGCCCGCGTGGCGTCTGAACCCGTTCCTGCTGCACCCTCTACTGTATAAAACATTTATTATACATATAAACCTTCCTCTTAAAGCACTCTATCTATTTAAAAAAACAGCATCAAAACCCGTTGCGTAGTTTTACACTATGTAGTGATATGAGAGGTGGACTGCGCGTCTCGACTTGGATAGATATAGGTTAGACGGCTGAGGCGGGAGCGGAGCCACCCATCCATACATGAATGTAGTTTAGTCTCATAATGAACCGCAGAGAAGTCGGATTGTTTGAACTTTCATATTTATCATAATGCCCAATTTATCACTTGGTCCATAACATCAATCAATCAATTAGCCCACTGCAGCCCACTACTGGACAAAGGCCTCTCCTAATGTGAGCCATTTTGTATCTTGCGCCTTCCTCATCCAGTCCGTCCCAGCCACCATTTCCAGGTCATCGGTCCATCTGGCTAGGAGGTGTCCTACCCTTCCGTAACATATACACTTGCAATGTACAGGCGACAATGAGATAGGAGTGCACTTTTCAAACAAAGTTGCATGTAAAAGTACAACTGCATTTCCTTTGTTGACTGTACAACTAAAGAACTTCTTCTTCATCCTAGCGTTAATCCCAGTCGCATCCGAAGTTTTTCAACTTGGAGTCTGGGGTCCGCTTTTTACCAGTCCAACTGCGGATTTGGCTAAACTTTGATATTTTCTGTGAAGCGATTGCCATCTGACCTCCACAACCCAAAGGCGATATCGAAGCCACTTGTTGCATTTTTGAGGGCTCCAACTACCTGTAACGACTGCCATAGATGTTTGTATGGCAACCGGGGCCGACGGCTTAACGTGCTCTCCGAGGCACGACCAGACTAATGCAAATGCCCAGATTCATGCATACAAATATTTGCACTGAGCGGGGATCGAGCCCGCGCCTCCTACGTACTGACCGCGTTCACTACCACTACGCCACGGAGGCAACTACAGAACTTCGATATCGCCAATTGGTGGTGAAGGTCAGATGGCAGTCGCTTCACGGAAAATATCGAAGTTCGCCACATCACAGTTAGGCAGGAAAACCGACCACTAAGTTGGGAGCAGGCTCAGATACTCATAATGATGTTTTATATCTATAATGTTAAATTTGATACGAAAGTTATTATTGTATTCCGAACAATAAAGAAGCAGTATTTACCTACCAGCTATAATTTTATAAGAGACCTGTGTTAACTAGATACCTCATAGTAGATATCATAAACGCTGAACGTTTCTGTATAAGTACAAACTGTTTGTGATTAATAATGATAAACAGTGTATGAAAAACCTATTTAAACTAGCTACCCAAAATCCTCATGCAACAAAACGAGAAATTTATCTACGTTGTTTTTATCACTTGGGCAACTATTTAGAGATTGAACATCCCGCTAGCGACTTTTAAATTTGAAAACAATACTTCCCTCGTCTCGTACCTTCCCTCGTCCTCTCAGAAACAAAACCTGATATAGGTACCTAATCATGGTTTCATCACAAAATATGCCGCTATGGGCTGACCACACACTGCGCAACTTAAATGTGGCCATTCGCTGATGGACAAGTTGGCACTTTTTTATTTCTCTCCTCACACAACATAAGATTGCCATTTAAGTGGCGACCACAGACTGCGGTAACACCAGATGTTATAAGTTGTAGGTATAGGTACCGTATACGGTTAGCTAAAAAGATACGCTATATTTTTTATAGGCATCACATTTTCTTAAAGTCTAGTAGTAGTAATCTTGCTTGTTGAATTCAATCGAATTTTATATAGAAAATAATGCTGTAGATATTTGGCAATGGTGAGCAATGCCTTGAAGTTTCTTCACACGTTAATTAACCTGCTTGTTGGACTATTCGACTGCCTATTGACCTCCTGAATACGAGAGGAAGGGCTACGCCAGACCCTAGTATTTGTTATTCAGCAGGTAAGGTTCCCCCGAAAATCTAACTGCCATCAGTTATGATGACGAAACAAAATCCAGTAGCTATTTATGATAATTAAAAATGTCCATTACCGTCTTTTTTGAACCGAATAAGTATCTTATTCAAAACTCAGTACGTTTACCTTTAAGTATCAACAGCAAACAAAGCAACAGTATCTAAACACAAACACTACTCTGAACATCCACCTACATACCTATACGTACACAGGTACCTATAGATACAGGCGCTTATATTAACATCGTCGGTCTCTAAATAAGCGAACTTATACCTGAGGGGCTCGGCGCCTAATAAATCAATATCTTCAGCTTGTTAAGTAACTTTATCCCGAGATGCTTCGATATCGTATGCACATTGGCTAACGCACACTGAGCAATGTTCGACTATTTGTAATATAATTCATAGAGCATATTTATGGTCTACCGTCTCCTCCTACTCCTTCAGAAATATGTATAAAATAAAAATGTAGATTCTAAATAATTGTTTATTCTACCTGGACACGGTGTATTTGTTATTCTCCGATTATAACACATTTCTTTGGCAATCATTATTAACTAAAACTAAAATGTATGTAATATTTATAAAGGCTCATTATCACCATTTGAAACATTTTTTTATACCACTGAGATGGCAGACAAGCACACGGTCCACCTGATGGTAAGTGATTACAGTGGCCTCTGGATGTGTGCAACACCAGGAGAGTTACACTCGCACTGCCGATTACAGGATCGACAGTACGAGTGTACTATTCGAGTGGAAACACAGAGAGTTTCTGTGCCGTCAGTGTTGAAGACCAAGCAGGAGTTAGCCTTTGGTCTTCCCACTGACAGCACAAAAACTCGCCAGTGAGCTCTGGCTACCGTACCCAGCGCCGGGAACACAGCACGAGGTTATTATGGCGGAGGTACTTCCCCAGTTGGACTGCTCAATTGGAAGGAAATACGGCGTGTCCCTACCATATTTCAATATTTATTTGTTCTAACGATTACTTACTGAAAATTATTTTACCGTTCTTACGCATTATCTTGTAAACCTGGCATAGGCTGCATGACATGTACTTTGTACTTAAGGATGATGTGTGACCTACTAGATGATTACAATATTTATCATATTACAATACTTAGTGAAGTTGTTGTAAAAAATATTATAAAATTCTTTGTCCGACCTAAAGCAGTATCGCCTCAGTGTGCGGCTCGCGTATATCCGACCGGGCGCTCGGGGCTCGTGCCTCAACCTAATTTGTATTGATTAAAAATATTCAGCATAGTTGGAAGCAGCGGAATGCGCGGCCGCCCGCCTAAGTCGGATCATACGGATTATTACTGCCCCTGCAATACTAAACTCATTTTCTTAGAAAAATATTTATGTAAACTACAGCGTTTATGTTGTTATGAATTTTAGGTAGCTTCGTAGGTATACATTCTTGTTAAAAAGTAGTTCATAAAAAAGATATTTTGACAATTAAAACGCAGTACTGCCCGTGACTTCTTTCTCACATTCGGATTCTGTGGTCAGGTAATGCGCTAATAAGCTAATGATAACACTTGACGAAATGGGAGTATTTCATTGTTTATCAAAACTGTATAGACACACGTTCTCAAGAGTAATATAAAAGTACAAAAACAACGTTATCGTTGAAAACTGTTACACATAACATCTCAAAAATATTTGCGCTATACTTTTAATTATGAAAAAATATCGTAAGTAAGAACATTTTCTCAAGTATTTGATAGATTCATTAACGGAGAATTCTGAAGTAGGGACCTATTTTTATTATTTTAAAATAAAGCTAGTCTTATTTCTTTTGTTTTTAGAAATCGTGAAAAAGTCATGTTTAATCACATTCTAATCCGAATTGAATGCATTCAAACCACTATGCCAATCCACTACACGTTTGCTAAATCGAGGTAATTACGTTTTATATAACCGAATACCTACGAGCGAACGTCCATCCAAATTTTATCGCCCTACTTGAATTCCACTTGCCAAGATCGTACGCAATGTACCGTCAGCATCAGATCGATATTGATTAGCAAGGTACTCAAAATGATTTTAATACTTACCTATGAAGTTAATACCAAACTGCAGAACTTCGATATCGCCTTCGGGTTGTGAAGGACAGATGGCAGTCGCTTCACGGAAAATACAAACAGCACATCACAGTTAGACTGGAAAGTCGACCACAACAGAGTCGGGAAAGAGCTCAGGTAATGATGATGATTTTAATTTTGTACGAGGTAGGACACGACGGTATTTCCGTCTAATTGAGCAGTCCGACTGGGTAAGTACCTCCGCCCTACAGAATACTGCGGTCATAATAAATAAATAAATAAATATTCCACAACATTTCACACAACGCTATCTAGATCCATGGTAAGCATAGCTTAACTAGCTTGTATTATGGAATCTAGAATACGGATTAAGATACTGCTACGCCCGGCGCTTGGCTACTTCAATATATGGGCAAATTTCCATAGGAGTGAGCGAGACGGCACTATAGAAAGAGACAGCATGCCTTGACGTCACTGTTCTAGAAGAAATGGAATGAATAGAACGAGACGTCAGGCTAGAAAGAGACAGCATGCCTTGACGTCACTGTTCTAGAAGGAATGGAACGAATAGAAAGAGACACAAGACCTAATAGAACCTCCCAGAAAGTTCCTGTCTTTTTCAGAACGTACCTGTCTTTTCTCGATCTTTCGCTACTCGGCCGCCCCTTATATAAAAGGCGAGCTAACAGCCGCTGCTCAAGTTAGTCTAAGACTAGTATTCGAAGCGATCAAAGCGATAAAGTGTGTGAAGCTATACAGTGCGATTATACAAGTGACTGTGTGTTGTGTAAGGAAGAGTTTTCGAATTTCTACGCGCTTTGCTGTAATTGAAGTGAAGCTGAATAAAGCCTGCCTTCAACGGTTGTCCTCGCATTTTCTATTTAAACCGATCCCCACGCTCGTAACAACTGGTGTCAGAAGCGGGATAGAAAATGCCGATAACGCCGAGAGACGACAGGGAGGGTGTTAAAACCAGAAGCCAGGCCGCGGAAGAGGCTGCGGGTACTCCGAGTACGTCGACGGGTGCTTCAAGATCATCATCGGAAATTAACCTGAACGCGATTATGACCTTATTGAAGGAGCAGGCTCGTCACCAGGCAGATCAGGCCCGTCGCCAGGAAGAGCAGGCCCGTCGCCAGGAAGAGCAGGCCCGTCGCCAGGAAGAGCAGACTCTACAATTGAAGGCACAGCTCCAGCAACAACAGGAGGAGCTGATCTGTCGCCAGGAAGAGCAGGCCCGTCACCAGGCAGAGCAGGCTCGTCACCAGGCAGAGCAGGCCCGTCGCCAGGAAGAGCAGGCCCGTCGCCAGGAAGAGCAGGCCTTGCAACTAAAGGTTCAGCTCCGGGAACAACAAGAAGATCTATTTGCCTTCTTGAAAGAGTCTAAAGCAGAATGGCAAAGAGAAATTCATTCAGTGCAAGACAAAATAGAAAGCCACGAGGAGAAATTAGGAAGTATCGACGAGAAATTTGAGAGTTATGAGGAACGGCTGCAGTCTGTGGCTCAAAACGTAAAAAAATTGGAGACGAAAATAGCTTGCGGAACAGCTGGCTCTGTAACCATTCCATCTGCACAGACTGTCGGAAAGTTCAAAGTACCGCCATTTGACGGGACCTCCTCGTGGACTGCATACAAACTGCAGTTCGAGTCTGTGGCAAAGGCGAACGGTTGGGATAAGGAGCAAGCCAAAACAGCATTAACGTTGGGGTTACGCGACCAAGCACTCAGTGTTTTAGAGGCGCTTGGAGAGGAAGTGACTTACGACCGCCTTCTTGAAGCGTTGGAATCACGTTACGGTGATAGTCACTTGGAACATGTCTACCGTGCCCAATTGAAGGACAGAAACCAGCGTCTTAGTGAGTCTCTGCAGCAGTGGGCTTTGGAAATAGAAAAGCTCGTGAGAAAAGCTTACCAAAGAGCTTCTTCGTCATTTCTTGACAGCATTTTAGTGCAAGCTTTTATTGACGGGATTAGAGACTTGGAGGTGAGAGCTGCCGTCCGTCTGGGTCACCATGCAACCCTTAAAGATGCTGTTGCTCACGCCCTTGAAGTGGAGGCTGTTCGACATGACCCGCGACGACATAGATTGCGTGAGATCTCAACAAATGAGCAACGTGTGTACCGTCGGAAATTCGCCCCCAGGTGTTATATCTGCAAAGAACAAGGACATATTCGGCCTAGCTGCCCGAAACGGACTCAACATGGTAATGGCCAAGAACAAGCGGCGCGACAGATTGAACAACCAGGGATACGAGAGCATCGGAGTGGGAAAGCGCAAGGAAATGTAGATGCGCTCTCTCGAAGACCTTGTCCGGTGGAACGTAACCATTGTGGCAGGCAAGAAGCTAAGGACAGTGTGGCGGTTAGAACGATTAGGACTGTTACTGTCAGCGATGAGAGGAGTAGCAAAGCCATGCAGCAAGCACAGCAAGAGGATCGAGACATCAAGCCTATTCTCGAATGGTTAAGGGCAGGAAAACCTAAGCCGAAATGGAGTGATGTCTCCCGAATGAGTGCAGCTACGAAGAGCTACTGGGCGCAATGGGAAAGCCTCGTGATACACAATGGAGTCCTGTGTAGAAAATGGGAGTCTGCAAACGGGAAAGACTCACATCTGCAGTTGGTTGTCCCAAAGATTAAAATTAATGAGGTTTTGAGATCATTTCATGACGGAACTTCAGGCGGCCATCTTGGTGTGAAGAAGACCTTGATGAAGATTCGTCAACGATTCTATTGGATCCATTACCGTGAGGATGTTGAAGATTGGTGTAGGAAATGTACATGCTGCGCATCGGTAAAAGGGCCTCATACAAGGAGCAGGGGAGCATTGAAGCTATACAATGTTGAAGCGCCTTGGGAAAGGATTGCATTAGATGTTGCAGGGCCATTTCCTGCATCGGAGTCTGGAAACAAATACATCCTAGTAGTAATGGACTACTTTACTAAATGGCCAGAGGCTTTTGCCATACCTAACCAGGAAGCAACTACAGTCGCAGAAAGACTGGTCACAGAAGTGTTTTGCCGATTTGGAGTTCCTCTGGAAATACACAGTGACCAGGGAAGGAATTTTGAATCACAGGTATTTCAAGAAACCTGTAGGATAATGGGTATTCATAAAACCAGGACTACCCCATATCATCCGCAGTCTGACGGAATGGTTGAAAGATTTAACCAAACCTTGGAAAGGTATTTGGCTAAGGTTGTTGAGAGCCACCAGAAGGACTGGGATAGTCATATTCCTTTGTTCTTGTTGTCTTATAGAACAGCGATACATGAAAACACAACGGTGACGCCTGCGTGTGCAAACTTTGGCAGAGAACTGAGACTACCGGCTGATCTACTGACTGGACGTCCTCCAGATTCACCGCAAGAAATCACGGAATATGCTAGTGCATTGCGCGATAGACTAAATGACGTTCACACCCACGGCCGTGAATCTGGGCTCCAGGCAAGCGAAAGAATGAAAACCCGATACGACCGCAACTCTCATCAAGCCGGGTTCGACGAAGGCTCGTTCGTATGGCTACACAATCCGATGCGTCGCAAAGGCAAATCTCCGAAGTTGTCTCCAACCTGGGAAGGGCCGTATAAAGTTGTCACCAGGATCAATGACGTTACATACCGGATACAACGCAACCAGCGAAGCCCCTTGAAGGTTGTACATGTTGACCGACTGGCGAGATACTACGGATCTAATAATGCTCGGGACGAGCATGTCTAAGAAGGGGGTAGTGCTACGCCCGGCGCTTGGCTACTTCAATATATGGGCAAATTTCCATAGGAGTGAGCGAGACGGCACTATAGAAAGAGACAGCATGCCTTGACGTCACTGTTCTAGAAGAAATGGAATGAATAGAACGAGACGTCAGGCTAGAAAGAGACAGCATGCCTTGACGTCACTGTTCTAGAAGGAATGGAACGAATAGAAAGAGACACAAGACCTAATAGAACCTCCCAGAAAGTTCCTGTCTTTTTCAGAACGTACCTGTCTTTTCTCGATCTTTCGCTACTCGGCCGCCCCTTATATAAAAGGCGAGCTAACAGCCGCTGCTCAAGTTAGTCTAAGACTAGTATTCGAAGCGATCAAAGCGATAAAGTGTGTGAAGCTATACAGTGCGATTATACAAGTGACTGTGTGTTGTGTAAGGAAGAGTTTTCGAATTTCTACGCGCTTTGCTGTAATTGAAGTGAAGCTGAATAAAGCCTGCCTTCAACGGTTGTCCTCGCATTTTCTATTTAAACCGATCCCCACGCTCGTAACAATACTTAGATACATTTTTTTTGTAAATACATACATATTATACATAGAAACACCCAGACCAATGCAAATACCCATATTCATGCATACAAATATTTGCACTGAGCGGGGATCGAACCCGCGCCTCCTGCGTGGCGGCCGCGTTCACTACCGCCACGCCATGGAGGCTGTGAGTAGGGTAGCCAGAGCTCACTGAAGACCAAAGGCTATTCCTGCTCTATCTTCTACGCTGACGACACAGAAACTATCTATGTTTCTCTTAACTCCTCTGGCGTTGCACACGTCTTTAAGCCACGGTAACCATGTGCCATCAGAGGGGCCATGTGCTTGTCTGTCACCTCAGTGGTATAAAAAAAACTAAACTGTTTTATTGATTTAGATCGTCCGAACTAAAGGTGTGTAAACCAAATTTTAGAACCCTAAATCAACAGGAAGGGGGAATATCAAGATATTGTGATCATATTGAGTAGTTTGCTAGTGAAGAGCAATGGGATGCTGACTGTACTCGCACATCGGCTGGTCGGATGTGAACGAGGCTCGGAGGCGATACATTTTGTTCGGGATTGAGGTAAACACGGTGTTTTGTTGTCCCCTCAACTATTATTATTTATGTAACGACTGTTGTTTTGTTGTGAGTGAGGACCTAGAGAGAATGGAAGTGGTTTCTGTCTTGCCAGTGAAGGCTAAAATGCCGAAATTGTGTAAGTACCTACTGTAAATATCATAGGAATGTATTTTTTGCTAGCCGGCCGGTCGAAGCTATAAACGGAGTACTTACTTTGTAAAAGAAAATTCTATAACAGGGTTACTTACCTAGGCCAGATACCTACACTAGTTCGTAGAAGGTCAACAAATAACTTGACAAAATTGATTTGAGCAACGCCTCCGGAAGGGGAGGATTAGAAATATGGACAAAAGGAAAGGAATTAAGATCGCCGGTACTTATACAAATTATGTATGCATGCAAAGGAGGTTCTTTTCTCGTGGCTCCTACATATATGCAAAACATGGCTTCAAGTCCTGTCTATAAAACACACTTTGAAAATGACCAGACAACAAATTCTAGTGAGATCTACATCTTTGTATTCAGGTAACTCACCACTTATGCTAAGTGACTTCTAACGTCGAAGGCAGTAGTGCCGAGTGACTTCGCAGCGTGATATAGGTAACGGCCATAGTGACAGCCCTCACTTTATGATACTAAAGCACTTTTGTTTTCCATACTTGTTTTTAGTTCTGATACAAATACCCACTCAGTATTTTGTTTTTGTGTTTTCTTCAGCCCATGTTTGTGGAGGTAACTTCTGCTCGTCTACTTATTCTTTAGATTAGCTAAGTTTTTACATGAATGTCAATAAAAAGGGTATAATATGTTTATAGTTCGAGTACGCTTTTTAATACATACTATAATCACGCCTTATCCCTGGAGGGCTAGACAGAGGTTAAAAAGCACTCACAATTTACCAGTCATTGTTTTCGTTAACTTAATAGGAGGTGAGCCTATTGCCGTATTTCAGGTACTATTGTTGACTCAAGTTATACATCTGAAGCTGAGTTTTGACTGTATAATGTATATCTGTCTGATGTTAAACAGCCCTATCCCTGACACCTCATGGAAAAAGATGGGCTGGCCCAAATTCTACTCTGCCGGGAACTTCGTGACTTTTTAATAACACTATATTTAAATAAGATCTGATTCGATCCAAAATCTTAAACATAGTTACTAAGATTTAAATATCATCAAATTGACAGTACCCCGCCTGATGGTTAACATAGGTGCAGTACAAAGAATAGTGACCACAATTTCAGATGCTGTATGAACCTACCTTAATGGCCTCAACAGATGCTTTTGCATGCTCCGCTTAAAGGACTCTTGGGATTATAATATTATGAATCCACATTACACCTTAATTACAAACCTTGATAGTAAAACAGGATCTCGAACTTCTAATCAGAAGATCTTAAGTAAGTCCAATTAACATCACCCTTCCCAATAATTTAGATTACAAATTGAGCCAGGCATCACGCACATTAATAATCACTTGTCCGACACCCGTGTCCAAGTGTCCCCGGCGTGGTCACCCCACTGCACTCGTGTAGTGTCCACCCGACACGCGACACGAGGCACAAGCCCAAAAAGGACAACACTAACATTCCGGATTAATCTTGGGCCGGATTTTGGACCAAGACAAATATGGCCGCTCTTTAACTAAATGCTTGGAAATTATTAAATTAAGGAGATATATGCGTTAAGGTTTACTTAAGGGACGAATTAAAGCAGTTACGGGTTGGTTAGTGGGGCTTGCTGTTATGTGAAAACGTATTTGTTATGTTACCTTAAATAAGTATGAGTAGTCGTGAGGCCCTGGATTCTAATCCTGGGTTGAACAGCTTGCCGATAGAATAGAAATGTCAGACTATAAATTTATTGGAATTGGAACTTAACAATATGTTCAATGTATAAAATATGCGAAATGGTGATCATTTAAAATCTAATCTAATAATACTTAAACTCCAAATACTGTAATTAAATAAGAGGTAGAATTAAATATGTCCTGCGTAACCTGACTTCCTATTGTGATACAAGAAAACTTCACAGACAGAAATTTGCGTAATAAACATTAACTGCTACTTCCATGTTATCGGTTTGGCAGAGTAAGCGATTCTTTTAAGCGGGAAGGTATACGCTTTTATAATAAATTGCCTGAATCGGTCCATAGTAGACCTGAAAATAAATTTAAAAGCTATATAAAGACCTATATATAAAAAAGCATGCTATAGTAGGTGCATATGATTCTCTTAAAGACAAAAACGTCGGGTTTGAGCATGGCGCAGGCACCTCCTAAAATGCTGTAGTTACGGCATAATACTGTACTTTTTGTCATATATTTATTTTATTATAAAGTTTTTTTTATATACTCACTTTTGTTCATGCAGACACGAGACAGATGTAGATTCGTCCACATTTAGCATTAAGGATATAAATATTGTTGTTGACGTCTTAAAAATGCCGCAGTGGAGTTGGTTGCGCCGTTTCTTCTCCACCAGCGCCTTGGAAACGGTGGTAAGCTTAGGATAGGTAGAATTTCTTATTGACTGAATAAAAATCTTTGACTTTGACTACAGTTCGCCCGTACAAAGAATCCAACATTACTTATTTAAATAAGTCAACCTCCTACATTCTAAATGGCTACCTATCCGACTTCTAACATTAAAATTCCCACATGTGAAGTAACAACAAAGGTCCAAGAAACGGCGACGGAGGTACAACAATAAATACAGAACAATTCACGAAACTGTAGAACTTTTAAACAAACATCAAACGAAGGGTCCGAGACGTTTCGGACGATTTACATGTTGTAATTTTAATTAGGATTCCGTGGACCACAGGGCGAGGGCCCTGGGCCTACAATGGGCCAGCCCTCGAATAGTTCCACCTAATGTTAATTTAATCCAAGACGGCACAATCCGGCTCACTTGGTGAAAAGTTGTGACTTCGCAGCCTTGTGTTGTTGTTCGGACCGTTCAGATTGGGAGACTGAGGTAAATTGTTTGGAGGAATCCTTTTTTATGTGAATTGTAGTTCTAATAGTAACGTGAGCGCACATTAATGGTTGTCGCATCAGAAAGGAGTAGGTGTTTATTGACTTATCGTTATTACATTTGTACACATCCACAATATTTTACTTCATAAGGCTGAAACCAATACACAATAAAAACTATGTGGTTGCATTGCTTAAAACTAAAACAAACAATTTGAAATTTTGTATACTACGAAGGTAGTTAATAAATTAGCACATGACCCACCTTTTGTGCAATTCTCTAAGCATACAGCGACGATTATCATTGGTCAGACTGGGTGACGTCACTCGAAGCTGTCGTAGAGCTGTGCTCGACGCTATTATGCTTACAGAATTGCACAGCCTGCGAACACAGAAGTGACAAAACTAGACCAATCAAAACCAATAATCGTCCCTCAGGCTTTGAAGAGTAAACTTTAGACGCAACTGCTAAACCACTGAGAATGAAGATGATAATGACCAGTCCAAATCACATCTTTGTAACTTCGCCCCCTTGATTCCAAGTAGCCTAATGTGAACACGATGGTCCAGCCACGTGTTAAGTCGGTGCTGTATAATTACAGCGAATAATTCACGGGGCCCACTTAACCGGACCTCTGACCTTTGGGGAGGCGTCTTAACCTGTCGCCACCTCCCCTGGCCACCTCTCACCTCCCTGGCCACCTCTCAACTTCAACACTTCAAGCCTAAGAATACACGGACTAAGAAATGACTTTAGTGTTTTAATATGTTAGTGTTGTACTGTGTCGTGTAAGTCCTAACAAGTTTTAGTTACTATCGATGTTCAGACAATTCCTAATATGGTTGCATGCATTAAGTTATTTTTAGATACTAGTATATACCATGTACAGCCGTCAAAGGAGACACGGTTTCACTTTTACATACAACTTTATATGAAAAAGTGCGACGGTATCTCTTTTGTCGACTTTATTCTAAGCAATAACCAGATATAATAAAATGAAAAAAATGTCATTAACTTTTACAATATCCAAATAGGTATGTGTTCGTACTAGTAGCCTAATTTTGCCCCTTTGTTTTTTTGTTATAATACTTTTATTGTAAGTTATAATGGCTGATCACACAAATTATAACTCCAGTTCAGGTGATACCAAGATGCTGCCCGGAAATAATCACATGAACTGGTGACATCTCTTAAAGAATTGCCTAAGAATGGCGGTGCGAAATAACGTAAGCAATTTTAAAAGAGCGGAGACACACGAAATATGTTTATAAGGAGCAGCGTGTTTTGATTTATAACGATGCATGGATATAGCGTTATGGCGTATGGTGCAAGTTAAAAGCGGGGAATCTTAATATTTCTCTAGGCTCTTTGTTACTAGACTATGTATTTATCTGTTTCTTGAAATTACTTTAGACCACAGTGAATACCTCATTATGAAGTGATGAGTATAATTTTCTGAGCATAAATATACCGCAATTAGCACTGCTAATTTATTGCAATTAGTACTGTGGCTAATCAATTGAATCAATTAAACTCTTTAAAAAATAGATCCACGTTTATAACCATGTTTAGAACCAAACAAATAACAAATCTTAATTCACAAAGTTTCATTTATCAATATTATGATAACTTATTATAGTATCTGTTTAACATCATAATAATATCATAATAATATATATACATCATAATAATATAAGTCATGACAATAAGTGTTGAGCCTGTATGTAGTAGTATTTCACTGTTAACTTAGTGATTATCGTGGTCCGCTGTAAACGCTTGACTTTTGAATTTTACTAAATTTTGTATATCTATAGTCACAATTATATTTCCCGCTCCCAATCTACACTTGGACCAAGCCCCGTGAGCTCAGAGTCACAAAACTGCAATATTTATTCCCGCGCGCGGCTTCAAACTCATTAGGCGGCGACAACTCGCAGGATCAACACAAAGCCTACACTTCTTCTTCCCAAACTTGAGTATGATTTATTTATATTTAAAAAAAATACATAGATAAAAAAATCGTCCCTAGGCGACAAGTCATTTGAATATAAGGCAAATCTAGGTAACTTCTGGTAATTTTTAGAAGGCTTGTTATCATACGGTTTAGTTTAGTTACTGCAAAGTGATGGATGATAATATAGCAGGCAATCAAGCTACACGCATATTTATAATACAATTATATATCTCTCCTGTCTCCTTATGAAATTAAATATATTCAAAAAGAGGTGTCAAAATATTTTTTGCTTTATATACGAAACTAAGTGTAATTTAAACACATTAAAACAAAGGATCACAAGACCCGCCGGCTTCACACAGCGCAGTGCGAAAAGGAAGTCACAATTTTAATAACAACAAAAAATACAAAGCACCCATTACATTTTTATTACTAGTGAAGACGTAAGAAAGCGTACATTTTTCGCGCGCCCGTTTTTTTGGCTCGCACTGTAAGCACCACCTATTTTGCATCACAATTGTCTGCAAACCCGAAACCTTTTTATTTCAGTTTTAATGTTTTAATTTCAGCAACAAATAATGTTTAATAGTAGAATAAGGAGTAACGGTGGGACATTTGCATGCGACGTCTCTTCATAAAAGTGCTGTTAAAAAAATATTACGTGGGGTGGCCAGCTTCATGATTTCGTTATAGTTATTGTGATGAGTGCGATTTAGGAATATTTTTGATGGACTCTGGGTTAAACTACTTATTGCAATGGTAGGTACTCTAAAAAGTTGTCAGTTTAATTAAATTTCGTAGGATTCAATAAATATGTGTTAAATAAAGTGGTAAATAGAAAATTGATGGTCAATAGTCAAGCGTTATCAATTTTCAACCAACACATTTCTCAAGTAGATATATCGTTAAGTTCAGTCTTAAGAAATTGAACATTAAACTTATAACTAAACGTACTTGTTTTTCAGGTAATTGGTAAAACATTAACAATACATTTACCTATTTTTAAAGTTTTCTAAAAACTTTCAGAACTTACCGTTATTTATTCTAACCTAGAAAACGCTCTTGAGTGTCCCACTATCGACACAACACAGTTTTTGTCACAAATATTAAAATTAAGCACCCCAAAACAATAAACGGCAAGCATCGCCGCGGCACGTAATCCAAGTTTTATAAAACATTTTTTTATTTGGAGTTAAGTGTTGTGCGGCTATAAAGGGCAGGGCAAATGACGCAATATCGAGGCGAGAGGGGGCGCCACCGACGACGTTAGTAGACGTTATTATTTATGTTAATTCTGAACGCTAAATGACGTCTTACGTGTTGAAACCACCTTCTCACCCCGCGCCCCGCGCGCAGGGCTGCCGGGAGCACACCAATAAAATAAAATTTATTATAGCGAGCGTGTTTTTGGCCGCAAGTGTAAGTTTGATGTTTGTCGACCGTGTTTTTTGGGGTTGGGATAAATCAAAAAGATGATGATAAGAGATCTTATCTCCAGTCGTCATGTCATGTGTAACATTTTCTCAGAATATTACCTATATTTACATTGTAAATATATTATGCTCTCAAGAGAAAAGGTCAGGTTTTTGTGTGTAATACATAATTAGATATTCATAGTGTTGCGGAAGATTTACTTCTTCCTGCACCAAATGCGCTTTCGAATTTCAAATCAATTAGACATTTTAAAGAGCTCCAAAATTTTATTAAAACATAGGTAACATATTTACCTACCTATTTATATTAGGATGTATGTTAGCTAATAAAAGCGTCTTAAAATAGCATTTCAACAACTATTTGATTTTATAAATTTGCAACTTTTAATAATACCTTAGTATAAAATGATTGTAATATCGATTTTGATTGAAATTGTGAAGTTTTGTCGCTTACAGGGGAATGCTCTAACCAAAAGACTTAAGACTTTACATGGACAAGTCATGGATGCTATACACCCGACTTAAGGCGACGATTGATATATCAACTGTAATATGGCATCTGTTTGATACACGTTAATAAACGCAGTAGCGGTTGCCACCCCTGGCTGTTCCTCTGGGCTGGAACACAACTTTTTCACAAGTCACGGCGGTAATTGTGCCACTTTACATAATGTCTATTTTAGTACTGCGAGCATTTTTCAAAACGCGAGCCCCTAATGATTCGTGAAGCGCCCTGATGTCCCGTAATGCATCCCGCACCTCTCTCATTTGCCGAACACTTTCTGATGCGCCACTACTACAGACTCGTGTAGTTCGTAATCTCAAAAAAATCTAAGAAGCTACTCGATAATTTTTATTCCCTATAAAAAGTAGTATTATCTAACATAGGTACCAAAAAACAAACTTGAATAGTAAAAAAAGCGAAATAGTAAAAATCGTATTTTGGCCAAATTGTCGTATCGATTCGAAATTTTGTAAGTACAATCGAGTTGATCTGATACATAACTTCTGGTTATCGTGAAGCCAGCGCGTGAATAGTGTTAAATTATATTTAATTCTTATTTTACAGCTTATACCAAAGTGTACAAAGTACACAAACCTACTCAATTCAGACTAGTAATTTTAATGTCAATAGTAGTACCAAATTAGATAATATTAAAAATTAAAACCCTTTTAACCATAAAATCCTATTCTAAACTTTAACTTAATAAGCTTGACTAGAAGATCCAAAATATCCTAATATGTATAATCTGAACTGTAACTACACTGGCTGCGTTATCGAGACTCGTAGTAACGCCAAAGTCGCACGGCACGAGATTTATTGCAAGTCCTAAGTGAAGTCGATCGTCTTTCGACTAACAGCCGTGTGTTTGAATATTAGAGGGTTGGAATGGCTGTACATTTAATTTGTACGGTAAGAATTTGCTGCAAATGCTCGTCATAAAGTGGGCGATTTTTCTTCTGGTGCGCTAAAAGGTTTTTTTCAGTTCACGTGACGACGATCGGTGCACACTTCGTTGTTAACAAATCATTGCACAATAAGAGCTACGGTGAGATGGCGACCCTTCTAATCTTTAGAATACTTGTACAGTCAGCATCATTAAAATGTCGCTAACAAAAGTACTCAAAATAATCCAAATACCAAAATACCCATTTTATATTGGTTATTACAGTACTCAAATAGTTGTAAGTATTCAGAGTGGTCCAACTATGTTAACAATCGGTCTGCCAGAATTATGTTAGTTAGTAGAGTATTCATATACACAATCACGCCGCTCAATGGTGTCCAGTCAAGCATAATTTCAAAAAATCTAGACAATGTCATTTAATCGCATTTTGTATCCCTTTCTTACTTGTAAAGCCATCCCTTTTACATAATTGCGGGATGATAAGGGATGGGTATATGAGTAAGAAAAAGATACAAAATGTGTCAATTGACAATGTCTTTTGTATTTTTTGATTGTTGACAGTTACATAAGCCATGAACTATCAACTTGCATTAGTAAGAAAAGTATGAATGTCTAGATTTTTTGAAATTATACTTGACTGGAAACCATCGACCGGCGTGATTGTGTATATGAATATGAATACTCTACTAACTTGGATAACACTGGAAGACTGATTGTTAAGATAGTTGGACCACTCTGAATACTTACAACTATTTGAGAACTGTAATAACCAATATAAAATAGGGATTTTGGTATTTGGATTATTTTGAGTACTTTTGTTAGCGATATTTTAATGATGCTGACTGTACAAAAGTAATAGGTACTTGTGAGGAACATATTATTTCTCTTCCTTGTTTTCAGTGAACGTAATGAGTAATAGCGAAAAGGTGTTTAGGAATTGTAAAATAGGAAAAACATATTCTTCTTCATGCGCATGTGGAATGCCCTGCCCGGGCTTGTGTTTCCATATAGCTATAACTTGGGTGTATTTAAGGCTAGGTCAAACGCGAGACTATCAACCATGAAAAAAGAGAAAAATTCTTTACCCTTATATCAACTTCAGACAAATATTCAAATAAATAAAAAAAAGAAGTCAAAAATGGCACTCCATGTAATATGTTATAAATATTATTTATAGAACTACATTCTTGTATCAGGTTAGTCTGTAAGGATAGATGTTGAGAAATGAATAAATAAATAGATTAATAAAAAAATAATTTCATTGCACTTTAGGCTTTAACTAAAGGACCTAGTAGTGATATGTAGTACCTAATAGATCTTTTAGTTGAGTAATACCTAATTGAAACATTCATTACTGAATATTCACATTTTATTAGATGAAAATGATCTTATCTTTCAAGTAGTTAAGATAGTTCATAACTTGAGATAATCGGTCAATTTCTTGTCATTTCACTTAGAGATCTCATATTTAAAGCAATGTGGCAAGTATATCCTTAAGTGGTTATGAGTAACCAGACTAACCAGTGTACTAATACTTGTTAGTGTGATCGTAAATCAAATGATGAATGAATTTATAGTAACTACAAATCATACTCATTGGCCACTCGACTCGACACCTCTGTACTCATAATTTAGTATTGAATTCAATGTCAAATCAAAGTCAAAGATTTTTATTCGATCTAGAACAACATGGTTGTTTGTTATTGACGTCAATAATAATTCTACTTTACCTAAGTTTACCACCGCTTCCAAGGCGCTGGTGGAGAAGAAACGGCGCGCAACAAACTTACAATAACTAAATCTTTAAGGCTAAATGTAGACGAATCTTCATTTGTCTCGTCTCGTATAATTCTATTAACAATTTGATTGATGAAGCCTGTACAACTCACGCATTTGTTTTTTCTTGTTGAAGTACCTACTTATAACTAAACCAAATCATAGCTAGGTACTAGTACCTATATATATATACAAATACAGGATTACATACCTAGATGTAATCCTGTATTTAAATAGAGCCTAGCATGCGCTGCAATGGTTTTTGACAAGCTCATCAACCGTCTCGGGGATGTGCAAAGCCATCCCTGAAAGTTTTTTCATAATTGAATGAGTGCTAAGAGCATGGATAAAGTAGGTATACACAGACAACATTATCACCATCGTCTTAATGTTAATCCCGGATGTATCCGAGGACCTTGATTCGGATAAGATAGACAAATATTCTTAATTTTATATAATTAACTCATATTATTTGAACATACCAATAGCTGTTGCTAAAGGAATACAAATTCTTACTACCCAATGCAAGTAGCAAGTACATAGAGCAAAGCAAATCCAAACCCGTCTAGTCAAACTAAGCCAATTTCCGCTCGCAGCATACACTACACTACACTTCAGTCAACAAAGACGCTAACCCCACTTAAAGGTATTTCAACTCCAACATGTATTTAAAATTTGGTCGCGAGGAGGTGCGTTCCGGCC
Source organism: Eilema caniola (assembly GCA_949126895.1). Taxonomy (NCBI): domain Eukaryota; kingdom Metazoa; phylum Arthropoda; class Insecta; order Lepidoptera; family Erebidae; genus Eilema; species Eilema caniola. The sequence goes on along the minus strand of OX421471.1, from coordinate 873,158 downwards.
ATAAATATTAGTTTAGCACAAGTCCGGCTTAGGCCTTCAGAAAGAGTGTATGAGACGAATTGTAAATGCGCAATTTGCTAACTTGGCGGTTCCCGGCCTTCCCGGCTTCCCGGGACGATTTATGTGCGCCGTCGAGACAGATTATGAGAACACCTCACTTATCCTGGATACTTCGATAAGCTACTTCGTTATGAGTTTTTTAGATATATCTTTTTGACTTACAGACTTTTGGAATTATTTTTATAGCACCTACGTATTTATTCAGGCAGCAATGTTAGAAGCTTTGTTAATTTGATAACTATGAAGCTTACATTTTGATCAGTCAGAATGTTTCCAACCAAATCGTGTAATAAATGACCATTAATTCCCATATAAATATTTTTTAAAGTTATGTTAACTGCATTTACTTATGTTTTTTTGTACTTGGAACTGATTAAATCAACTTCAACGGTTAGAGAAATCTATTTCTGCTAAATTCTGATCATGTACTCTCAAAGCAAAATTATTCACACAGAATTTTTAAAAAAATGCTCATTCAACTGAAGTGAGATCTAAAAATGAAACTTATTTGATAGAATCTAAAGTCCAAATACTTTTAACATTAATATTTATAATACAATTTTAAACTACTTAACTAGACTTACTTATTTGTGTTTTTTTTATCCTTAAGTAAATACCTATCTGTAACTGAGTAAACTAGTAAATAGTTCACAGAAGTATTTCTTCCAGCCAAACTAAGAACAGTAACATCTTACGTACACACTCATCCCAGTTTTTACACCACCCTACACTTGTTATGACACGCGGCGCGGACATGCCCCACTTTTTTCCCCAACCCTTAAAACATCGCGCTATTGTAGCCATGCCCTTGCATCCTGAAGGTGTGTTGTGTTAACCGTCCGGCCGCTCGTAAAGCTCGCGTAAACACCCGGTTCCGCCTGCCGCGTCCACCTGTTCCTCACAAAGGAGTGTTTGTACGAGGTGAGGACTTAACCCGTTTGTTGCTCGTTGAGAGACGTAAACACTTACCTACTGTGAGAACTCATGCGTTTAGCTTCAGAAGGTTTAAGTTTTATTGCATTTGTTTCAAACTAACTGAAGAGATTGCTTTCTAGATAAATTAAGGTACAATTTACGGCATATTTTTAACAAATAGGTGTGAAGCGTGTAGTTTTAAATTTAACTATATCAGATGATCCATGTTAGAAAAGGAATTGTTACTAATTGATAGTGATACTTGCAACGCTCTTTGTACTTATTTCACCGAAATTATAATAAATAAGATAATTTCAAAACAATCTGATAACAACTAAATATTCTCTAATAATTAGTTTAAGATACAGTCGTTGAAGGCACTTCTATAAATATCTATTCAAACAATTCCATTTTTTTGCCACCATATGGACGAATATAAACAAGTGGTTGGTTGTCACCAGTGGTGGAGTGCTAAGGGTTCTGCACAAATAAACAGAGTCAAGGTGACTCGACCTCAGGGTCTCTCCAACGTTGCTATCAGTGTTTGTGTACCGAGCGGGCCTGCTGGCACTTTTTAAGCTTAGAAACCTCGCATTTGACTTAACGTAAATATTGTGACATTTTAGGGTTAAGATATTTTTTGGTATTTGTTTATGTATTTGAAAGTGGGTTCTAAAAGATATGTTATGGCACAGGTGTTCCACATATTGAACTGAGTACTAAGACTATAACAGTGAACGATAAAAAAAAGCATGAGCCATTTTTATCTTCTTTTTCCTCCTATATAGATGAAATCTGCATACGAGGTAAAAGAAGATAAAAATGGCTCAAAGGATAGATAGGTAGGAGTAAGTCATGATAATAAAAATAAATGTCTTAATAATGTTTTCCCTAACAATAAAGCTCTCATAGTTACACGTTTAGATAATACAGAGTCATATAACAACACTAAATAAAACAAAACGAAAAATAATAGTAAACATTATTCAAACAACAGATAGTCCCGTGCGACAGAACTAGTGCATAATTCATTGCGTTGTACTCCACGACGCGCGGCGATACGGAGCCAGGTTAATAGAAAATATTTAAATGGTGTTTGTATAACGTACCTACGTATAAGTAAAGTATGTATATGTATGTCTAGTGGCTAGCCACCCGTATACACCTTGGCAATTTCGTATTTTATGGGTAAATCTTCCAAAAATACTACCTAGATCAAACATAATAAACTAGATAGATTCAAACTTAAACCCGCTAGAATAGGTGATGCTTTTTAAGTATCCATATCATCACCTATAATTTTAAATACAAGTGGGCTTAAGTTTGAATTCGTTCGTTCAAGAAAAGTTATTATGTTATATAGATATATGAAAAGATGTATGGCAAAAGAATGAAGGGAGAATTTATATTTGGAAAGTTCACTTACACAAATACCACTTACCTATCTCTCGACCATAATTGTCATAGTTTTAGTAAAATTAATAGATAATCTGTGGCTTTAGCGCCGAGAACGAGAGTCATAGACGCCGAGAGAGATAGTTGTAGACTAACATTAAAAAAAAAATCACTAAATATCATTAAAAAACAATTCACCAAACAAATAAATATAAATGCATTTCGTGTTTTTCTATACACTGTTTTATTATACACTCCAAACATTACATAGATAGTCGAAATACACTATCTATTGAAAACATCTACCAATCAGCGGTCAGCACTATTGTTAAGAAAGTCCCGTGAAAGCCACGGGGCTATATATCGCCACGTCATCACTATTTACATAGCATATTTTGTGCGGCCAAGAACAATATGGCTAGATACGTTTCTCTTGGCCGATAGATAAATCAGCTGTCGATATTGGGAAGGGAACTAGTCGAGAAGATGATGAAATATTTCGGATTCGGGGCATAACTTATGTTTTCAAATCACAGCAAATGAATGGTATGAAAGATCCGAAGTATGGACCTATTATATAGACAAAAAGCATCTAGAAAATATTTAAATTAGCATAGTAAATGCTTCAAAAATTTCATTCAAAAAGTATCTACTTAAGTATGTTTATCTGCATTCTAGATCCTATTATATACACAAATATATACACAAGCTAGTTAAGCTATGCTTACCATGGGACTAGATGGCATTGTGTGAAATATTGGGGAATATTATATTAATTACATACCTAAGTAAAATACAGGTCTTTGTATAGTTATAACATAATAAACATCACTCCTATAGCGTATAATACGTGAGTTCTGTACTAAAGGATATCGAAATTTTTAGGGCTCGAACTACCCGTAACGAATGCTATATATATTTTTAGGGCAACTAGGGACTGGTACTGCATCAAGATTAACGCCCGTTTTCACTAAACATAGGAATCGCCTAAATCTGATGCCCAAATATTTAGGAGTCGCCTAGGACAAAAATACGTTTCACTAACCGTTAGGAAATAACTAGCGCCGTTAGGTGACGCTTAAAGTTAGGACATGGTTTAGGCTGTGCTTTGCTCTTAAGCATCGCCTTTATATGACAGATTGTAGGCGTTCATTGAAATTTACTGATTTGCTGTAAATTATTTTCCTTGATATAATGAGTTTAACAGATTTTTTGGATTTTTTGATACAGATTTTTTTAGAAGGTATAGGATGTCCAAATCCACTGTGTTGTCTGTTTTACATCAAATCGATGAGGAGTTACAGTTTGATAGTGACCGATAAGCTTTAAAAAATTAATTAAACATTAGGTACATAGTTAAGTAATTTATATACTTACAAAAAAAAGGTGTCTACTTATTTTTTCTAGAATCGCGGGGCCGAAGCCACGTATATGGCCACGTTTGTGGCGGGGAGCGCAGTTCGATCGTAGATCTATCGTTCGCGAGCGCTTCCCTGTCACTTCGCGTGCGGGACTGGCGTGACGCCGCGGAGGTGGAGACACTATCGGATCACCGATACGTTCGGTTTGATGTCTCCCCTCCTCCGAGCGATGCGCCGGTCATTTCGGCCCAACGCGAGCCGCGCTGGGTGTTGGGGCGACTGAATCGGGAGGACCTCCTGGAGGCCGGCATCGTACAGGCCTGGGCCATTGCGCCGGACGGGCCTGTCGATGTCGACGATGAAGCGGCGTGGTTCCGGGAGGCCATGACACGTGTCTGCGATGCGAGTATGCCTAGAGCTCCAGCCTATAATCCGAGGCGTCGGGTCTACTGGTGGAATGCGGAGATCGCGAGGCTGCGTCAAGCCTGCGTGATCACGCACCGCCGGTGGGCCCGATTCCGTAGGAGGCGTACTCGTCCCGGAGACTCGGAGCCCCGATTGGCGGAGCTACATGAGGGATACAGGGAGGCCCGGAATGCCCTCCAAGCGGAGATCAAGCGGTCAAAAGCCGCTTGCTACCGGGAGCTCCTGGAGACGCTGGAGCGGGACCCATGGGGGCGGCCTTACCTTATGGTAAGAGAAAAGCTGCGCCCCCGGGCCCCTCCGCTGACCCAGGTGCTCGAGCCGGCTCTGCTCGGAGGAGTGGTGGAATACCTGTTCCCGGCGCGAGCGGAACATGTTCCGCCGCAGATGGCTCCGCCGCCTCGGTCGCCTACGGCGCCCAGTGTGGTGATTGACGACGACGTGCCCGAGGTCACTTGGGTAGAACTAGAGCTGGCGGTGCGAAGGCTTAGGGCCAAGAAAGGCACCGCCCCGGGACCCGACGGCATTCCAGGCCGCGCGTGGGTCCTAGCTCTAGGGGAGGACGCCCTCGAACCCCGACTGAGAGGGTTCCTCAGCGCATGTTTGGAGCGGGGCCAGTTTCCGAAGATGTGGAGGACGGGGAAACTGGTCCTCATCCGCAAGCAGGGACGCCCGGCGGACGAGCCGTCCGGGTACCGGCCCATAGTGCTGCTCGACGAGGTGGGCAAACTCTTCGAAAGAGTTATTGCCAAGCGCCTCGTCGAGCATCTCTCTAGAGTGGGGCCGGACCTGGCGAACACCCAGTTTGGGTTCCGCCGGTGGCGTTCCACTGTGGATGCCATCATGCGCGTGAGGACTCTGGCGGGGGATGCGGTTGCCCGGGGCGAGGTGATGTTGGCGGTGTCCTTGGACATCTCCAACGCATTCAACACCTTGCCCTGGAGTTGCATCAGGGAGGCACTCGTGTACCACGATGTGCCTCTCTACCTCCGCCGCATAGTCGGGGCGTACCTGACGGAGAGAGCCGTCATCTACCCAAGTTCGACGGGAGTCGGTAGGCGTGAGATGGCGTGCGGTGTTCCGCAGGGGTCGGTCCTGGGGCCGCTCCTGTGGAACATCGGTTACGACTGGGTGCTTCGCGGTGACTTCGCGTACGGGGCCACCGTCACGTGTTACGCGGATGACACGCTAGTGACGGTGAGCGGGGCTACGCACCGCGAAGCGTCCCTGAGGGCCACGACCGCGGTTGCTCAGGTCATCAACAGGATCCGGCGGCTGGGTCTCGAGGTGGCTCTGCACAAGTCCGAGGCCATGTTCTTTCATGGCCCTCGGCGCAGGCCAGGCCCGGGAGCCAGCCCAACAGTGGGAGGTACTCCCATCGACATCAAGCCCCGGTTGAAATACCTGGGGCTCGTGCTTGATGGTCGATGGGACTTCGGACAGCATTTCCGAAGTCTGCGCCCCAAGTAGGTGCTCACGGCGAAAGCCTTGGGCCGGCTGTTGCCCAACTTGAAGGGCCCAGAGTCCTCCTGCAGGAGACTCTACGCGGGTGTCGTGCGGTCCATGGCCCGTGTGGGCGGACACCCTGGAGGCCAGATTCCTGCCTCTGCTCCGTACGGCGCAGAGCACGATGGCCTCCAGGGCCATCAGGGAATACCGCACGATATCCTTCGAAGCGGCGAGTCTCCTGGCCGGATCGCCACCGTGGATCCTGGAAGCGAGGGCCCTTTCGGCACTATATCAGTTCCGAAGGGAGGCGCGGGAGCGGGGATTCGATCCCGAGCCCGAGGATATTCGGGCCGAGAAATCGCGGCACCACCAGGTCATGGTGGCCGAGTGGGAGCGACGACTTGGGCAACCACGCGCAGGGCACGCCGTCATTGCGGCGGTAAGGCCCATCATGGGGGAGTGGCTAGAGAGGCCACACGGTAGCCTCTCGTACCGTCAGACGCAGATTATCACCGGGCACGGTAGCTTCGGGCGGTATCTGCATCTGATGGGTATAGAGCCAACGCCCGAGTGCCATCACTGCGACGCGAGCGTGGACTCGGGGCTGCACACGCTCACCGAGTGCCCGGCGTTTGAGACGCCGAGGCGGGAGCTTGTGGCGGCCCTGGGGGTGAGAGTGCTCACGCTCTCCACCCTGCTCGCGGCGATGGTCCGCTGCGCGGATGCGTGGGCGGCCAGCGCCTCCTTCTGCGAGCAGGTCATGCTCGCGAAGGAGCCTGCTGCGCGCGGGCCTGAGGGTGACGGGTGGAGCCGCTCGTCATCCTAGCAGAAGCAGGCCACGGCGGCGGCGCGCATCGTAGGACGATGCGCGCCTCCCCACACCGGGGTTGAGTCGGGGACCGCGTGGTCCCCCCCTTCCCGAGGAGGGCCATACCGAGAGGGATGGCCCTGGGTCAGCCGGGGTGCGAGGGATATGTCGCATGACAACCTCACCTTCGGCCTAGCACTACGACCCAGAGACGGCGTGCGGTTTAGTCGGTTCGAGTCCGACATAACCTCCCCCTCCGGCTCCGGAGGGGTGGGTATCCGTGGAGATTTCCCGCACGTAAAAAAAAAAAAAGAGGTTATAATTTTACACCTACCGCACAATTATATTGGGTTTGTTATACTTTTAAAACTTAAATATTGGTTTAACTCAAGTTATTGTAGCACGACCTTTTGCTTGTATTAACCTCAAAAATCTCATCTTTTTTTCTTCCGTAAAATTTGGAGCACGTTTCCTATTCATCTACTATATAAAAATAAGTCGGGTTTTCCTTCCTGACGCTATAACTCCAGAACGCACGAACCGATTGCCACGGTTTTGCATTCGTTGGAAAGGTCTCGGGCTCCGTGAGGTTTATAGCAAAGAAAAATCAGGAAAACCGACATCCACGCGGGCGGAGCCGCGGGCAACAGCTAGTTTTCAATAAAATATCCAAATCACAGTGAAATTAAAATGAAAATAGGTACCAAATTGTCAAACGTCAATGGACAGTTTACCAACATAAGACGCGAAAGCATACACAAATGTCACCTAGCTAAGCAACTGCCTTGTAAGGAATTACCTAGAGGTAAAGGTTTGGTGAAACAGACAAATCAGCTTAGGCGATGCCTACAGATAAGCGTTTCCTAGTTAGGCGATGCTTTATTCTAGTTTAGTGAAAATGGGCATTACTATATTTAAAAGCTACAGTCTTCTTCATCCTAGCTTTATTCACAGTCATATCCGAAACATTCACCTTGGAGTCTGGGATCCGCTTTAGCAAATCTAGCTGCGGGTTTGGCTGAAGAAGATCCGAGAAGCGACTGCCATTGACCTTCATACCTATTGGTGATATCAAAAGTCCAGTTGTTGGATTTTTTAGTTTTTAGGGCTCCAACTAACCGGGACCCACAGCGTTACGTGCTCTCCGAGACACGAATATAAAAGCTTCAGCAACCAATTATAATTACCTTTGTTTACCAGCAAACTTCAAGTCGATATAACTAGAATAATCGAGCAAGCTGCACATCACTATCGCCTTTATATTTATGAATAGTAAATCGCAGTATCGGATACACGTACGTTATTATTGATAGCGTTTATTTCGCTTCCTTTCCATCAAACTTGCTCGAACAGTTGGAATACTGTTGTTTGTCCTACATCAGATAACGAAAGTGATGAGTCTAACAAGTAGTCAGTAACAGAGAAACTTATCTATTTAAGGTGTATAAAAATACAGCTACAAACATATGACAGTTCTACAAACGAAAGAACATTATCGAGTGGGTTCACATCGGTAGCATACTGGTTAGGATTCGAACCTTTCATCAATTTTGAAATTCAGCATCAATAATGATTTGGCCGTACAAGTGGGATTAGGGCAAGTACCAACTCTTCATACCTGTACTGCATCTTACCGTATCTTATAAAATTATACTATCTCCCAAATACGCAGCAAATACTACATAAGGAATATGAATTCACTTTTTCATAAGGGCTACATAGTCCGTAAAGATGTGTGGATATTGCTTTCAAATAACTGCTTTGTGCTTTCAGATATTCCAAACATACCCTGTATTACACAAAGCTACACAAATAAACGATCTCATGTTTAAACAAGTGATATTCTGTACAAAGTTTACGTAAAAATGTTGGAAGTTGGAGTCAAAGTTTGCGCCGCCAAGCGCAGGCCAACTTGCTGGAGTCTGGAGCGCGCACGACTAACTCTCAATTAAAATTATTTCATCCTGTCTGAGCAGAGTAAGAGTACTCGACAGTACTGGATAGAGAAGAGACAAAAATTCATCAATTTTTTTGTCTGACTTTACAAGTTGTCGTAATTTGTTGGAGCGCTAAAATGTCGTGAATTTTGTTCATGCCGTGTTTTTTTTACGTGCGGGTATTCCCCAGGGGCTCCCCTCCGGAGTCAGAGGGGAGGTTATGTTAGACTCGAACCGACTAAACCGCACGCCGCCTGTGGGTCGTTGTGCTAGGCCGAAGGTGAAGTTGTTTTTCATTCCGTGTAGGTTATGACGTTATGCAGTTTTTTATTTATTTAACTGAGATACCAAAGAAGATGAGTCACTTGATGGAAAACAGTTACCATGATGAAGGTATATATTAATCAAAAAAATCAGGTTTATGTATATATTCTCATAAAATATGACATGTAAGAACACCATAGCCAAGGGACATGTTATCATAATACATAGCTGCTTATTTGCCTATTTGACTACGGCAACCATCTTCAGTTATTCGGCTGACATAGGTACTGGTGATGATCTATTCTCCCCGAAGTTTTCTCTGGGTCATGGACGCGTTTCTTAGAAACTGCTACGTATAAGGCCTATTTGAAGTAAAGAAATGACAAAATACACTCTCACTCATTCATAAATTCACACTTTTATTTGTCAAAATCCTGCCTTAGTCAAATCAACGTCCAAAATCTTCTCAATTAGTGGCGTGCGCCATATTAGGTGCCACCGCGGTCGGTCAAGCCAATTAGCTAGGTAACTGAAGAGGCTGTTTGATGTGCTGCCTTTGCCTACCGGCGCGTGACGACTACTCCTTACCTGGCTCGTCACAGATGACTAATTAACTCTGTCGAGGGTTGCGAATCAAAGATGGTGACCACTTAATTATGAGTAGGCACGGACGTTGAAGATTTTATATTTAACTGACTATACTTGTATGTTAATTTTATAGGTATGTATTCTGCTTCATTTAACCTGTCAAGTGAGTAAATAATAGACACAATAGGTAAACAATAGACTCGCGGTGCGATCGCACCGCTTGGGATCTTAGACTTTAAGAGGCAATCAATGCAGGCTTTGGTTATAAAAGGTAAATTTTGGAGTTCGATATCCACCCATTTATCACACCTTTTTGATTTGTTTTGACTAAACTCCACACCCGGAAATGAAAGCCTATACCAAAGACACATGCATTGTTTTATTTGAAAAATCTTAAACCAATATACAGAGTGTCCATTCGAGGTAGCTGGAATCAGAAAGTGCAATAAAAAGAAACTCATAATTAAAAGAGTAATAAATGAAGAGTTATTTCGATCAAATCATTTTATCTAGATGTATTCCCGCGCGCTGCAGGTACGCCGCAAACACGCATCCGCAAATCTTTAGTGACGAGGCCAACATTCTATTTGAACGGTCATGTCAACAAACTATACTGCCGATATGTGGATCCAAATAAACCTAAATTAAAACATCAAAAGCCACTACGTAGCCCCAAAGTCATGGCGTCATGGGATGGTCTGCTTGTCAAGGCGTTATCGACAATTTGCTGACACAGTTTGAGGAGTTTTTGCAGCGTGAGGGAAGACATCTAGAAAACACTATTTATTTACCCTATATTAACTTTAAGTAAAATAATTTTAAGTATGGGTCAGGACACGACGGGACACGACGAAGTACCTCCGCCATACAAAATAGCGCGGCCATAATAACCTCGTGTTGTATTCCCGGCGGTGAGTAGGGTAACCAGATCTCACTGGAGAGTTTTTGTGCTGTCAGTGGGAAGACCAAAGGCTATTCCTGCTTTGTCTCCTATACTAACGGCACAGAAACTCTCTGTGTTTACTGGGTCGGCAGCACGAGTGTGACTCCCCTGATGTTGCGCACGTGCATAGGCCACTGTAACCACTTTCCATCAGGTGGACCGTGTGCATGTCTGCCACCTCAGTGGTATAAAAAAATATCTCAAAATTCTCAATAAATTCATAAGAAATAACATTATTAACTGATGTGCATGATAATCTGGAAAGAACTACAAAATTTTCAGGAAAAAGTTGCCAATCTCATAATGTGGGTCCAAAAAGTGACAGTTCATACATTTCTTCGTATCTGCCCCCTTGGGGAAATACAAAAAAAAGCCTTTTCCATTTTAGTTGTAAGCTTTCCGAGATGTTCGTGGGTCAGTGCTGCTAATTCTGGTGCACAGTAGTTATTCCGCAAAAAAAATTGACCTAAAATTTCAGAAACCACTAGTGGTCGCGTGTGCACCGTAAATAAACAAATGTCGTGTAGTCGGGCCCTAAGTGAGCAACCCTCAAGCGCCGCGCGGGTCTTTCCGTCCAAAGACATCGCTCGTGACACAGCCCGGAAGTGCGCACGCCGCGCGGTCAGCTTCCGCCCCTTTGACCTGTCTTTTGTGCCCGCTCGCTCTAATTACAACATTACTACAAACCTACCACATCTCTCGTATATAAAATCTACTTTATCCAACTCTAATAGGGTGGCTTTTCACTTGTTTCAGGGTGTAGAAGGAGTTTCGCCTTGAGCAACGTGACCCTCGCGTTATCCACAGGAAATCACCTAAGACAGACCAGTTTGGGTGACATCAACATGGAATGCTCTGTACGTTGAACGTGCTCTGTGACTTGATCGTAAGTGAGCTGTGATTAAAGTATACTAGAATTACCTATACCTACTTAGGCATTATACAAAACTTGTAATGTAAGTACCCTCACGGTAACAATGTATATGTGTATGTACTCTTATTATTGCGTAGCAAATTTGATTGTATATCTTATATCACGTAATATATTTGAATGTAAATGTTAAATGATTTATAATTAAATGTTATTTTTATGACTTTAGTTTGTTCTATTTATAAAATTAGATAACAAATGTGCCATATTGTTCTATTTCCGACTGTTTAGTAAAAATGGGGAAGTAAATTTGAAAAATAAAGGATCTTTTTATCTTTCGAGAGTATTTATCTACAGTGGAAAAGTCGCCACGCGCAGCATGCAGGTGAATACTGCATATGGCCGTTCTATCCTAATATATTTCTGTGACCTTGACTGTACCTATATTATAATCTGTAATTTATCTATATTTATCAGCTATAGCCATTTGCTTTTTTAATGTGAATTTCACCTTTTGTTGGCCAAAATCTACGAACCGCGAGTAGTTTAATGCGAACGCAATTTTATTTTACTGCTAAAATCACACCATTGTAGCACATTAATCAAAGTCGAGCATTTTTTTCTGGCAAACAGATTATACTGCTATGCCATGACTAACCTTTTGCGGTGAAGCTGAACACCCACCGAAATACCTTTTAGCAGGAAATAAATATATTAAAATAAATTGCGCCGTAACTAAAATCACATTTCTGTGGTTAGGCGCATTAGACCTGCCGACGGATAACTAACAACATAATAATAACTCACATTATCTCTATTGTTTATATGGTCATTTTAATAAAATTGTTATGACATAATAAACAAGGTAAATAATAGATTCATAAGCAAAAGAAAATTATAAATATCAGTTAAATATGACACTATTACTAAATCAAGAAGGCAGAAAGACAATGTATTTGATCGTGTAAATAATGCCATTAGTCCTTGCCATTGTATGCCGAAATCGACAGAATCCTTGGAACTTCAAAAAACATATGCACAAATAGGTTGATTGAAAGGTTACTGCAAAAAGTTCCCAAGACAATACGACAATGCAAGAAAAAACTGCTGTTATTAATTTTAAGCAGATTTGTTTCAAAATGAAAACGGTGGAATTGATTTGACTGAAATTGATGGAGGGGTACATTATAATCTGGAGTAACATAAGCGCATAAGTGATAAGGCTGCCCATTGTACATTACACTGTATACATGCTACATACTTGTCCTACTATAAATCTTTTGGTGTACAATAATCTATCTATCTAACACTAGGCCACATTTCGTCCCTAAAATAGTTGTGATAACGGGATCAGAGTCTCATGCATGCGGAGCCAGGGACGATAGCAAAATGAATTATTTTCAAAATCAACAAATCACACATATGGTATATACAATCGCGTGTCTGCAGACAGTGGGCGCACGGAAGTAACGTGCGAGCAGGTCCCACTCACCACTTCCGTCCCTCTGACAAACTGTTACCAAGGTCGGTGATGGAGGGTTAAAAGGGCACTAACAGTGGGCAGTTTCCTTCAAGAAAAAATATTTTAGTCACAAAATGTTATTGTGACCTTTTGACTTGCTGCTTCCAAGTCATAGGCAATTTTGAAAGTTTAAATTGTTGGACGCTTAAAAGCATATCTTCATTTTTAGTCTATTTTTTTATCACACTTACTTAGATGCAGACAAGCACACGGCCCCCCTGAAGGAAAGTGGTTACCGTGGCCTATGGACTTGTAAGCAACACCAGGGGCGTTACTGCTAACCCTGAAGAAACCTGTTAATGCCCTTCTTGAAGGACCCCATATTGTAGTCGCTTGGGAAACCACAGCAGGGAGTTTATTCGACAGCTTGAGCGTGCGTGGGATGAAGTTCCTTTCATACTGCACAGAGCGCACCGTTTTCGGCCTGCAGTTTTTAAGATGTCGAAACGTTCACTTTGCAAATATACCCTCGAAACTACTTACTATTGTTCGATGTCAAATGTTCAATTAGCACTAGTTTCAATCCAAGACGTTGCACATTAAACCTGCTACAGCCTCTAACCCTTAACCGCTCACGTAATCGTAACACAAACATAGAACAGTGCAAATTTGACGCTAATTCGCGAAATGCTGCCCACTGCCCAGTGCCCAGCGACTTATGGGCTGTTAATAAATTGTTCGCACTCGGACCTCTTTGGGCAAGAGGGGGGCTATTTGCGTTAAGTTTCGAGCGCCGTGTGTGCCACCCTCACGGGCAGTTGAATCATATACAGGCGGTTTTGCCAACTAGCTGGTAAGTATTATTTTGTTTATACCTATTTTACAATTACGGATAAAACATTCTTCGAAAGTAAGAGTTTAGGGTAGACTTTTTTATATCACTTAGGTGGCAGACAAGCACACGGTCCACCTGATGGAAAGTGGTTACCGTGGCCTATGGACGTGTGCAACGGGAGTAACACTCGTGCTGCCGACCCTGTAAACACAGAGTTTCTGTGCCGTCAGGGTAGAAGACAAAGCAGGAATAGCCTTTGGTCTTCCCACTGACGGCACAAATTAGACTTACTTATTCCAAGCATTTATTTCTTTGTGTTGTTTCTTCTTACATCTTTTATGGGAATGACTGACCGACCATCGTCAAGAAGAAAGACCCTCATCCGTACATCAGTACATATACTGGCTTGTAGTTGAAGTTGACTTGACCGCGAAGGCTTGGTGGCCTCCATACGTCTTACTGTAGTGACACCATATTATTTAAAATTGATGTTAAAAGGCATCATATTCAAAGGCAACATATTCAACATAATATGTACTTTCACATTAGCTGTTCGTGTTAAAACCTCTACAAAATATACGATCTGATTGGTACTGATAACGACCGTAAAATAGAAACAAATCAACTAAGACTACTTCATACCTATTCTCCACACAAAATTACGACCTATAAAAGAACATCCTGTGTAAGCGGTTATAGGATTTGCAGTAACACTGGTAAGTCAGGCCGAGGTGTTTAAACTCGCGGTGGCATCTTAGGTAAACGAGTGGACAACACCCGCCCCACTGGGGTGGGGGCTCCCACTCACAGGCAGTAATCAACAAATCCCAAGCCAAATATTGTACGACTCGCGCTTAACTACAAACTTGTGTGATTTGGGCACATCGGAGTTAAAACATTATTCCTGTTATTCCAATAATAAATTGGAAAATAAATATTCTTTATACTATTCTATTTTTCGACATTCTAAATTCCATAACACAAGCTAGTTAAGTAATACTTAGTTCAGATCTTGACAGCGCTCTATAATGTCGTAGTGTCGAGTATTATTATGATTTAGCTAGCCACTAGATTTTTTGTATACAGTGCCCCATATCAATTTTCACAAATTAACTTGGTTGACAATAAACCTATTAAAATCGAGTTTAAACGGCGCAAATATACCAATTTAACTGGTAATTATATTTTTGAGCCGTTTGGAGTCGAAACGTTGGGTCCGTGGGGTCCAAGCGCGCGCGCGCTATTCAAAGAAATAGCGAAGCGCCTAATCGACTCTTCCCGTGACCATAGGGCTGGCCTTTACCTTGCTTAAAGAATTAGTATCGCTATTCAGCGTGGTAATGCCGCCAGTCTTTTGGGCACGGTTCCAGTAGAGGTCGATGGGGAGGAATTTTTCGATGCCTAAAGATGCAGTCTCTCCCCCTCTTTTATGTTATTTTTGTATGTATTATATAGCATAATTTTTATTATTTAGTATTATTCTTTACTATAATTGTAAACTCTTAATTTAAATGAATAATAAAGCTTTTGGTGATTTAAAAAAAAGTTAAAATCTGTAGATCAATGTTGCAAACACTTCGGCAACTAGTGTCGAAGACTTTCAACACATAGCAGCGAACTTTAGTTAGCAGGACATTCTCGCACAAGAAGTAAAACTCAAGATCAATTAGTTAAAACCTTGATCCGATAGGTAAACTGTCTCTAGTAGTGTTGGTCCAACTCCGATCGGGCGAGCGTCCACGTACTCCCGAGTTGGCTTAGCGTCGACGCAAATAGAAGTCGCGCAAACTTCTGCAAGTGGCTGCGGTACTACTGCGCGCCGAGTTTCCCCTTTGATTGAGGTATGCCTCAGAACACATATCTTAGACCAAAATTGTACCCTTTTCACGCAGTGTACGTTTATTGTATCTTCAAAAAAACAGCTAATAAACGTGTACGTGTACTACGGGGTGCTACAGCGGTGGAAAAGCTAAAATTCATGAAACATAGATTATTACATAACAACCCGCGCACTTTCCCATCTTTTTCGCTACTTAGGTTCAAGATGTGTGTGTCCCTAGGTATATGTACTGGAATTGAAACACACCGCTTTTTCTGTTTAAAATCGATACAGTGTAAATCAAAGCAAGCTTAAATTAAATGCATGTTTATCTAAACAGAATCCTTCCGACTGTATCATGGTCATTTAGGTTACTGTTATATTATTATATGCTCAGGCCATACTTCTTACCGTCTACCGGGCTGTTACCGCAACGATTGCGGCAGTAAATTACCTTAGAGTATAGATCATATTATAGAGCTGAAATACCTATGAAATTCATATGTAAAATCAAATTAACATTGTGGCTGGTCAGTGGCAATAATTATTGGCATATCACGGTACTGTGGCCAGAACAGAAAGCTTTGAGCTTGACAACCTAAGAGCGCAAATCAGCAGCCGTTTAAGCTAACCACTTAGACGTAGTTATATCATTTTTCTTTTAAATCTTTATATTTTAACCCTGCGCTTTTTTCTATCGATAATTAGGTATTCAAAGTCAAAGTCAAAAATCATTTATTCTGCATAGACCATTAAAACGGCACTTACGACACACTTAGTTTAAAAAAAAACTGAACTAGTTTAGCAAATGGACCACCGGTTCGAAACGCGGCCCCGACCTGAGAAGACTCCGGCAAGAAACTCAGCGGGCATTTTTTTTGGTCTATTTACAAACATTTGCTTAGTCTACTTAGTATACATTTTATTACTTACGTATTATTTACTGCATTCTCTATTATAGCTGCCATTTTATGTTCCCCATTCTAGTTTAGGTATACACGTGTTTTTGAGGTTGGCATAGGTACCTTCTTTTAGTAATTACGAGAGTCTACCCAGATATGTCAATCAATTAGACGATAAGTCGTACACGTGGGCGTTACTGAAATTTTGGCGGTAATCATTGGCATATCACGGTACTGTGACCGCAGTATTATAATATAATTGAAGGTATATTTACCATTTTTAGGTTGTATTGTCGAATTTCCGATATTTCGTCATTGTTATAAAGCATCATGAGCGTGGATGTAAGTATCTATTGGAGTTCTGCTAGGTACTAAGTAGTTGTTACTTATTTGTTTTATTAGAAGAGTCGCCTTCGCTGGTACGGCCACATTTGCGGCAACCACCATAGTAAGTGGGTAACAAATGTAATGTGTAACATTATAGTAGACACCAATTCACTCACCTATTTATTATGATTTTTTTTTAAATTGAATACTAAACAGGTTTGGGAAGTCCCCAGAAACTAATAAGTTTGTAGAAACCAGGGATTCTCCCGCCAGAACCAATAATAATCCCCGCCATTCGGCCACAAGTAAACCTAACCTATGTAGTAGGTATGTACCTTACAAGTGTACTACTTGGCAATAGTAATAATAATACAATTTGTTACATAATACATATAACAATATATAAAATAATAAATATATAACAATAATGAGTAATTGTGGTAAGTCGGTACTATTATTCAAACAGGAAACTGGAGATTTATTACCTAACTCTAAAGAAAATTCTGCATTCACAATTAGCTGTACATTGCGTGTTCACATCTTGATAAGATAGACAAAAAGAAACAATAGTTGACAATGTGAAAGAAACAATAGTTGGCGATGTTCAACAAAATGGTATTCAATATCGATACCAATACCTTTTTTCATGGAACTTATTTGGCAGACAAGCACACGGCCCACCTGATGGAAAGTGGTTACCGTGGCCTATGGACGTGTGCCACACCAGGGGCGTCACACTCGCACTGCCGACCCTGAAGAAACCTTATACCCTCATATTGTAGTCGCTTGGTAAAACCACAGCAGGGAATTCATACCACAGCTTGAGCGTGCGTGAGATGAAGTTCCTTTCATACTGCACGGTTCGCACCATTTCTGGTCGCAATGTGTGAGGGTGAACTCCCTGTCTATGGCGAGCGGTGCGAAGATAGACCTACAGTGAAAGACAGTAAAGGTAAAGAGGTTTCTGATAAAACGTAAATATGTGTAGTTTATTGAGGTGACAAACAAATGAAAAGTACGATAAGTGGAAAGTAATTAAAGTATTCGTAGTCGCCCACTCAAGAAATGGAACTGAAAACATAGTTGGAAAAATGTAAATGCTAATTCTACGCCACTTACCATTACAACGATGAACACTTGTGAATATACCTACCTATATTAAATCGAGTTCACAAGTATATACTGACACTTCTAACAGCTACAAACATGTTATAATTTCATCAAGTAGGTAGCTATAATCGCTGTCCAGGGAGCGGTTAACTCAACCCCGAATCTCCTTTGGCAGGTTTATGTCCAGACAACAAGTTATAATCGTAGCAAGGCACAACTACAGTAGTTCTGAAGTTGGCGCAGGTTAAGACGCGGTGCGGTGCAGCCGAGTGTGTGGGTGCAGAATTTAATTAATCCCCGCCGTCACGGGCGAGCGGTCAGACGCGGGTGCGGTGGCCACGCCACGGGGTGAGCGTCTTCGTACTGCTTCGAAATTGATACTTAAATTACATGATTATTGTATTTTGTATTCACTTTAAACTACCTGTCAATCAATTAACTTATCGCAGTCTACTGCTGGCCATAGGTCTCTCCCAAAGCTGGAAAGCTTTCGGCTTCTGTTTCCACGCTGGTCAGCCAGGTTAGTAGAGGGTTTTGTTTCGAGTTTTCTCTCACTTGCAGTGATATTGTCCGCGTATTTTTCCGCTAGTCGCCTCGTTACGACAATCTTCGGATGAGAATTAATGAATGAAATGTTGAGAGGTGATATTTGTAAACTTTCTCCGTCACTACACGGTGTGCTAACTAAAAAAAGTTAAGAATAGATTCCGGTCAGCATCTATGCAAGTCAAGTACCTGTCATTATTAGATACATAAACGATTTCAAGAACAGGTTCACAAGTCGTCGGTACCAACCTATTTGTAATTATTATGTTTGTTCATCATCATCAGAATTATTGGTCTTTCTATTATGTCACTTAGGTGGCAGACAAGTACATGGCCTACCTGATTGTAAGGTGTGGTTCACAGTTGCATCTGAGGCTATACTCAGAGCACCAGATCTGCTTAGTCCTTCTCCTCCTATAGATTTTGTTTAAGCGATTTTTATGCCAAGTAATTTTCTCCAAACTTACGATATGTCATTAAAGTTCTCCATACTTTTCAAGACTCACGTGATATATTTCATGGTAATTATGTAAAATTAACTCAGTAGAGCCCTATAATATTGCAAATCGGTTATTTGCATACAAGTGTATGCAAACAGGATCGCTCGCCGTATCGTGGCGGTGGCGTCTCTACCGACGATTGATTGGTAAGCAAACTTTGATTGAACGTATTCATGTTGCTAAGTTCTAAGGGTGGCTGCAAAGGGCAACTTTGGCAAAGGATATAGTTTGAGACGTTAATGCAGTAGTTTTGATTAAATCACCTTTACGTACGATAACTTAATGATAGGAATGCTTTCCATCCGATTCGAAGTTTTCAACTCGAAGTCTGGGGTTTACTTGATATGCGATATTTTCCGTGAGACGACTGCCACCTGGCCTTCTCAACCAATTGGCGATACTAAAGTGCTATAGTTAGATTAGTTAAACTTTTTAGGGCTCCAACTACCCGTAACGACTGCCATTGATGTTCATATGGTAACCAGGACTGCTGGCTTAACGTAGGGTACAGAAACATCTAGTCTTAGCAAATAAACAGTTTCATGCATAAAATATTTGTACTGAGTAGAAATCGAACCCGTGCCTCTGCGTAGCCACAGAGGCTGTCGTTAGAAGTCAAGACCTTATTATTTACAAGTGAACTGGTTTATTTAACAATATTATACCGTTAGAAGTTGTTTATCAATTTTACAAAAGTGCGTTATTATATTACCTAATGGAAAATACGCTAAGACGCACAATATCTAGGTATATACCTAATAGTACTGACGTAACTAAATTTCAAATGAAAGGAGACCAAAATAGTAGAATAATAATAATATTTGTTTTCAGTGAAGTGATACATTACCTATATTATGTGTAACTCGAAGATGATTAGTTGCAATTGTTTTGTTTTACTTTATGTTCTTAGTCACTTACTAATAATAACTCTACAACTATAAACGTGCTTGTACCTAAGGTGCGTAAAAATTGTATCGTATAGTCTATAGTGTATGCCAGCCGAGTTAAATCTGCCACTTTATAAGTACATTATACAATCACTATGTTTACATGGTAGCAGGAATACGCTCTCCTACCTGTAGCTTCCACAATCTCGTTTATTTTGTGTTATATAGACGCGACTACCCTCTGGTTTCACAACAATGAGAGGAAAACCTGCCCCAACACCTCGTTCGGTCATCAGTAGGTCACTAGCTTACGAGTAAAGTCGGCTTGGACTCCGCCCACACCCCAGGTACCTACGTATTTAATAAAATAAAACAGTTCAGTTGTAACACATAATTAGTCAATATTTTACAGTTTAGTTCACTTTGACTTTTAAAATTATAAATTATTTTAAATCTCGAACTTTCTTGCAAGATAGTTGGCAACACTGATTACAGTCCGTCAAATCTAAGAAGTACCGTTTGACAGTTCTGACAATTGAATTATAGGGATGGGATGAAAAAATCGATTACTATAATATCCGAACTTTAAGAGATCGATTACTATAATATCCGAATTTTAAGAAATCAATTGTTATAATTAAATAAAAGAAATGTTTAGGATATTTTTTTATTCACTACTAGTACTAGTATCGTCGTCTTCGTCATCATCGTCATTTAAATTAATGACCAGTTGATTGTCCATTACATTATCAAAGTGTACGTCTCTTTCGAAGTCGTCCATTATTATTTTCTTTGTTTTTTGTACTACTTTACTCCAATCTTCCTGTGTAACTTGGGCACATGCTTCCTTTAATAAACCTTCCATTTTCTTGACACTGAAGGGTGGTTTTGTGTTGTGTCTTGCTGCATAACCTGTAAAACAATAATGTAACTATTTGATAGCAGACGAAAACCATTGTTTAAATTATAAATGTTAGAAGTACTCGTGTTATTATTATAATATTATAAAATATTACCTTTAACTTGGGCCCAAATCAGTTCAATGGCATTATATTGGCAATGGTACGGAGGAAGTCGTATGACTTTGTGCCCGTGCTCTTCGGCCAATTGGTCAATTACATATGTCGGTTTTGGTGGTTTATGCAATTTCACTAACTGTAATAATTCAGCTTTTAATAGTGACATGTCGGCATCCACTCCTTTTCTTTGCAGCCATGCCACCAAATCTGCTTTCTTATTGGCTGACGTAGGTGCTTTATCAATTTGCACAGAGTGGTATGGGGCATTATCCATTATAATTGTGCTGTTAGGAGGGATATTCTGTAATAAATTTAAGAACCACTCTCGGAACCTTACTGCGTCCATTTCTTCATGATACTCTTTAGTGCTTTTGGATTGGAAAGCTAATAAAGAGTTTTCCACGAAGCCTGTAGACGCTGACCCAGCATGGCATATTATGAGGCGTCCACCTTTTCCTATCGGCACCTTCGAGCACGAAGCTTCAGAATCATCAGTCCATGTTTTCGGCACAGAATGGTTGGAATTTAGCCAAGTTTCGTCCAAAAATACTTCGCGCAGGAATGTTAGTCGCTGCATAATTATGTCATGTCGCTCCATAACAATTTTTCGTTTGTCAACTTTTTTGTATCTGAAGCCAATTCCTGTTATTACCGTTCTCAACGACTCTATGCTTCCCTTATACAGCCCGGCATCTTTTAAAGTTGCACATAACTTTGCCAATGTTGGAAATTCGCCTCTTGTAAAATACCCGTATATATGGTTTCTAATAGCATGACTATCGAATTCATCGATGTCTGTCACAGGTTTATTTCTTTTTCGTTTTTTCGGTGTGTGAAGTACGTTACTGTCACTCCCCGAAGGCCCATATTTTTCACTTAATATTTTGCCAACGGTGCGGCTACCAATACCGAGAGCTTCACCGACGCGATCCCGAACTTGTGTAACTGGCAGTAGAAGTCCACCATTTTGAGATTCACGCTCAAAATACTCGTGTAATTTCACCACCAATTCACGAGCCTGGCTGTTCAAAGTACGTCCTCTTTTCGACATTATTAATAAACACTTGCTTAGTTCGGAGTCCAGTATAAATATTGCCAAGGTAAACGGATAAAGAATGATCAGTCCAGAAAAGTAATAGCCAAGTCACAAATTGTAAAACACAAACGAGAAAGCAAGTACGCGCACAGTCAGCTTCCAAGATGGCGAGAGACTGCTGACGCCGAACCGACCGAGCGGACAGCGTGCGCTTGTAGTTGGCAGTGTTGCCAGAAAAAAAAAATTGTAGTGACTTGGACACCTGCGATTTTGCCTATTGACCTAAAAATAATTAAATTAATTTATTTTAGGGTATCTGTGTATTCAGTGCATTATGCGGTCGCGCAGTAACGTCGTTAATTTATAACATCAGGCAACAACATTTTTGTGAATGGGTTCTACATACCTTATTTTTATTAGTTTTAGACGTAGAAATAAGACTTAGAAGAAAAAATTGTAATTGTAAAATCAATGGATGTGCTTGTTAAAAATTTGTTTATTTCTCTGTAATATGCAAACCCATACTATCATACACAAAAATAAATGTAAAAAACACTATCCCTGACTCCATTTACTATTTCGACAGCGTTAGCGCGAGAAACCCCGACTTATTTGGGCGCGAAAATCAAAAATCGACAAATCGCTTTCGACAACTTTTTAAAGAAGCAAATATATTTGATTTATAAATACGTATTTTTGGTGAATGGGTTTTATCTCATATTTTACGATTACATAACTATTTAGTTATGTAATCGTAATATGTGAGATAAATCCCATTCACATGAAAAAATATTTGTTTGGTTGTCAAGTGTAATTTGTAAATAATACATTCGATTTTTCGTATATTATGTAAACGATTTTTTTGCATACAAGTGTATCCGAAGAGTCGCAACACTACGTGCAGTGACCTAACTACGTAACTTTGTAATGCGGTCAAGAATATAACTATTAGAAATTATTTACTGTGTAAATATGTGTTATTTTGCTTTGTTTGAAAGTTTTCAATTACATTTAGATATTAAGAATTGTACATTTTTAGATACAATAATGAAATATTTCTAAATTCATGGTTTTATGAAAAAGGTTATCGAAACTGAATAATGTACGTATGAACAAAGTTGTTTCGGTTTGAAAAATATGAAACGTCAAACGGTACCTCTTAGATTTGATGGACTGTATGTTTCTAGTTTGAATCATTGAACAAGTTCAAAAGTCCGTATTCGGTTCGTTCACTACTTTACAAACTCTTGCAGCTCGCAGACTGACGACGAGATTAGAACAGATCGATAACTATGGCTCGCGTTTAAACACTATCTCACCTGTTGGTATGTGATATTGTTAAAAGATAGAGCACGTTTGCCTAAAAAATAACCTATTTACTTTACTCTTGAAGACACCCTAATTATAGTTATTCGGAAACTCAGATTCGAGCAAATCATTTCACTCCTTGGCAGCATGTATGATCAATCTTATTTAAAGAGAAAAATATAAAAAATAAAAGACCCAACTGATGCTAAAGAGATCGAAACAAGCTTTTATTTTCATCGGGTTTGATATTTGCAAATGAGTACCGCCTGCTATAAAGCTTGTTTCGATCTTTTCAGCATCAGTCGGGTTTTTTTACTTTTAATAATATGTTTTATTTTATGCTTTTTAGTTATGAAATATATAATTTTGAAATCGTTTTTTGATTTCCTTCATAAAAAAATTCACAGAAATTTTATTGTACCAATGTCCACCATTTATTTCTTTTTATTTCGGTGATGAAACATGAATCTAACGACACCTCTTAAGCTAAAATCCATCGAGCCGTTCAGGCTGCAAAGCGTGCCAAACAATTATACATATCTACATAAATACATACAATACTCTCGAAAAACATCCTCTTACTGGCGCAGTCGGGTAAAAGTAATTGAATTTTATATGTTATAAAGCATGTGTAAGCAGGTAAAAAGCAATAGTTCAATATCAAACTCGTGAAACGTGTAAGGAGACTAAGGACAGAAGCAAATGGCGGCCTTCGTGAATGTAAGTACCTATGTATGACAATCTCAAAATTCTATATCGCTCTATTACTGAAGCCCAGTGTCGCCAATAGTCGATAGCAACAGTCACAAATGACAAAAGCATACAAAACAAATGATGTAACCATATTAGGAGCTCATGGCGTCGCGCGTCGTCGCCGGTGAGCGGCGCGTCGTCGCACGCGCTGACGCCAGTGAATCAACAAACGTTCTTTGTGAGAAGCGTGACACACGTTACTAGATGTGCTTAGTTTTAGGCGTTAAGATCTACCTAACCTATGTAGGTATATGTACATCTGCATATAAAAATGAAAAAGCACTTTAAATCGCCACAATATCGATCTATGTATTGGGATGGGACGCCAATATTGAATACACTGCTATATTTTCAGCTATCGGCGGTCAGCTAACGTCGTCCGACACCGATATCCGAGCCTCACCTGCGAACAGACACCACTGCTGTTTTCGGACGAGACTCTGGCGTAGGCTTTCCTCTCGAGATCACACGATAGTCTATAGCTTACCTAAAAGCTTAAATAAACCAGCTCACTCCCCTCCTCCCCCTCAGACAAGTGACTTTTTATTGGTCGGTTTATTGTGAAACAGAATGATGAATGTATGGGATCGACACATCGGTTCATTATTGTTTGACAGAAAACGTATAACAAATGATCATTTCACAAACAACGTTTGAAAAACTAATCATCTGACAAACTTTCATTTCGTAAACATATTACTTCTAAAAGAATCTTTTGATAAATAAAGGTTTTGCAAATGTATCACATAGAAAATATTTCAATTGTTAAAATTTTATTTTGAAAATGTTCATTTGACAAAATGAAGTCAGTTAATAAACAATCAAACAAGAAAGCATAAACCACGCGTATATCGTACAGTAGGCATGTAGCATGTAGCAAACATCGTTTCTGTCAAAGCTTCGACACTGCGGGGCTCCAGCGGCCCCACACGAGCTTGTCGTCGCAGATGGTTGCAACGCCCACCACCGCAACTTCGGCTTGCTGGCCGGCTTAGCCGGCCAGCCTCAGCGGTGGGCTTTATAAACACCTGCTCCTTAGCACGTGGGCCGCCTCACCCTTCCGCGCCTGCGCGGGCTTAAATAACACTCTAGGTGCAGGGCAAACAAGACCACGTGAAGTCGGATTTGCAGAGATTCATGTCTGTCACTAACTTTTGACTGTTCAAGACAATAATAAAATTGAAGGATAAACTTGTTTTGCCTACTAACATGTTTAAAAAGTAATCAATTTGTGAAATGAGATTAAGGTATAACGAAATTTTTCCAAATAAGTATTTTGTCTAACGAGTAGTTTATTACACAATAGTATGTAAAATGATAAGTTTATCAACTATAATTTTAACAAACGTTGTTTGTCAAATGAAGATTTGTCTTTGTTTTTTTGTCAAATTATTGAATACCTAACATATCATACACATCACATTCTTTTGTACAATACGCCGGCCAAAGCATTGCAGCTTGCTTGAGGGGTGGCATGTGACATAAGTTTGAGTTTCCTAGAAGAGCCACCTACTTTTATCGAAGAATCTATTATTATTTACCTGACACCATACAGTATATGTGTTCCAACTACTTCGTTCTAAAAAGGTTTCTCACCATAAAAATATTTATTCAAGAACCTGTTAAATACAGAAGATTGGCTTCGTATAAAAAGTAAAAACGCACGCACACATTGACACATGTTTACTTACGAGGATCTGAACACGTCTAAACACTGTTCAGTCGTTGCAAGTTCCCACGATGTGATGATATACGTAATTAAGTATCAACGTGTGAGTGTACGTGCATTTTCGCATATTACACGAAACTGGTATTTAATATCTATTGATTTTGTACAAATAGTCTGAATATAGAGAATTACTCACGCGCAAAACATCAGCACAAGCCACTTACAAAACGGCTCTGTGGTAAACCGCGAGGAGCAATTATATTATTTAACTACTGTGGACATATTATACTTTTTCATGCTGAAGCCCCTCCGGTCACTGTGGGTGGTTATATCGAACTCGAACCGACTAAAACTGCACGTCATCTCGTATCTCAATCACTGGGGTGTAAGGATTTTCTTAATATTCTCAATATCCCCACGAATACACTCTACCCACGCCGGAGCCAGTGGAAGTGGTTGTGTCAGATTCGAACCGACTAAAATAGCACGAAATCTCGAATTTCAATTGCCGACGTGTAAAGTTACTCAATACGATATTTTCCTCACACACTGGATGCTGGATCATCTATAGTATCCAGATGACTCCATCCTACCTTGAAAATTTTGGGTGAGGGGGGGGGGGGGGGGACATCGCGCCTATACGTAGGCGCGCTTCTACTGGTGTTAAGTTTATAAGTTTATAACGCTTAAACACCCTATAACTTGTGTCATTACCAAGAGTGGTTGTTCACATTCTTATCACCCATACGTCCTATCACCAGGCCGCCATCTTGCCGCAAGGTGCGCGTGCGCTGTCGTCTAATTGATCCTCAAGTGGGTGTCACTGCGCCGAGCACTCACTGCGGCACTTAACTGCCTCGTGTACTGACCCCTTTATTGCTCGGCATCCAGCGATGTGTTTAGGTCGTTAATCCTCCATGTGTGGGTAGGTTAAATGTCAATAGTCTATGTTGATGATGAACGGGAGAAAAAATTGGGGCTTCGTTGTGTTGATTAAAGTTGATCAAGTAGCGTTAGGTGCATTATATCTTTTTATGTATCTGCATTACATGTTGGAATGACAATGTCTTTAATAATAATAATGATGTATTTACAACAAAAAAACGTGTATATGTTTTTCCATGTACTGTTTTGGGGATATCCCTGTTATGGTGGTATAATATTAAAAAAAATAACCATTTTGATACATACATACATACATATAATCACGCCTTTATCCCCGGATGGTTAAGCAGAGGTGAATTAACACCCACATTTCACCAATCTGTATTCGGTCCCACGTAATAGGGGGTGAGCCTATTGCCGTATTCCGGGCACTATTGTTGACCCGAACCATGCCTCTCAGGGTGAGTCTAGGCTGTATATCTGTCTGATGATAAGGTTAATCAGCCCTATCCCTTAGTCGCGACATATGTAACCCGGAACAAAAATAAGCTGACAATGAATTTTTGCCCGAAAATATTTACGGATCTAATCGCATTTTTAGAGGATTTTAGCACTTCAATAGAGGATTTTAGCACTTCAGGATCCGTAGTTTGCTCAACTCTAAATTTGATTGTTCTAATACTTTATTATAGTGGGTGATGTCAGACTTCAGATGAAATTTATTTTACAACACTAGTCTTCAATTTTCATAAGAAAATTCATTCGCTCTTACTGTTTAGGTACTTGCGTGACTGTAAATTAATGACGCTATGAACATAATGTTTAATACATGTTCCAAGTATGTCAGTTACAGATGTGCGCGCCACCTATCGCTAATGAGTGCGGTGCGATGTGATTCACAGGCGTCGGCGCATGTGCGACCTCGATATACACCGAAACACATAGATTACCATATCAATGTAGATGAGACACTTTACTTTTATACTCAGACTTTTAGAATGAGCTTTCATTACCATTGAATACGGTCAAAATCCGTTAAAGTGGTATCTGAATTGACTATTCACTGTTCTATCCATAGTAGATTTATTTTTAGTAGCTTTGGATTTTTTGAAGACTTAGAGTGAGAATGTTTTCCCGCTACAGTTTATGCAAATAAGTAAAGTATGTCTTCTTCTCTTTGTAAGGAAAGAAATAATGAAACGTGTATTATATTACAGTGGTAAATACATGACTAACAACGTATTCAGTGACTATAGTAACATAACTTGTACAATATAGGTACTTAAACTATCATGCTCACTTACATTACAATACTATTACAGTTTTACTATTCTGTCTCATCTTTAACTACCAATACTTCAGTTCCATCAATGATCAAGCGCCATGCTTGCAACAACGCCAAAATATTGGAGAATCAAAACAACACATAGTCAATTTCCTGATTACTCTAATTATTTGTAAAAATCTTGGTGTGTCTCTAGTCCACTTTTGAATAAACGGGTCACCTCTCTAAAAACTAAATTAAGAGGGTATACAATACACAGTTTGCTAAAGTAAATAACAGAGCAGTGACTAGTCTGTGTTCACTGATACTGGCATCATCACCGAGCGACCTGCGTCCGTGAGAACGGCTCGCATGTGTCGGGTCCACACTCTTATTGGCGTACACACTTTTTAATTACCTTGTACATTATGTAGGTGGCTGGCCACTTGTATGTGTGTGTGTGTTTTATATCAAATGTTCCTTTTACTTGTGATACATATCTTGAATGGTCGACCACTTTGTTTGGAGAGACTTCAGTGGATAATGTTCAAAATATTGCGGGACATTGTATTTAGATGTAAATATGTGCACATATATAGACCAAAAAAACCTGCTGAGTTTCTCGCTGGAGTCTTCTCAGGTAGGAGTTGTGTTTCGAACCGTAACGTATTTACCAAATTGCGGTTTCGATTGCCTGTGCAAGAATAAATGATTTCTTAGTTTGACTTTTATAATTTGTTAGTACATAATGAAGCAGTGATAATAGCCGTGAGTCATGTGACGCTCCTATTTTTAGATTCTTAAGTACATACATTATGAAATCACAAGTTAGTTAAATATATATACAACACACGTCACTGATATGGATTGCACTTTGTATACCAAAGGTTTTAATCTTGGTAACTGTCACTCTACGGTGGTCAACTGCGTTTACTGTTTTTGAAGTAAATATGATTTTTATAACGTTACTGAATGAATGTTTTGCGGTTAGCCTTTTATTTCAGTATTATAACCTTTGAATAGTATTCCCGGTTTAATGGATACCCAATATGATGCCACATAGGTCATCGATTTTAGGGTACTTATCATCGTTATAAAATCATCTTAATCTCACTTTTAAGATTTACGAAAATAATGTAATCTATAACTTGCTGATTTATCACTTAGCTCTGCTCCTGCAAACCACCTAAACCTATGTCTCGGAAAAATTAATGGAATAAAAAGTGAAATAATAAGTGGAGTAAAAAACCTATAAATGATATTTCAGACTATTGTCTTTCTTTGTTTCAAATTTTACACAGATCCATTTAACCGTTCTGATGGAAAAAACGAGAAAGAGACAGCGAATCCCGGATTTCGAAATGACCAAGATGATGATGACGCCTTTTTAATATATACCATGGAACTGAACAATATTTATAACTTTACCTATACGGTAATAGCGACATAATAAACCTCACCCGAATATTGTATAATTATACAAGTACCTACCTATAGATTTAGATGGAATAAAGTGAACATCCAACAAGTACAGATAATGAATGACTATATTAGAGGAAGTTTGAAATTGGCATCATTGGATGAAAAATTGAAACGCGAGCGACTGTCATATTATGAGAAGAGAGGAAAGTAATGTTGAAGGGAATGTTCAAAGTATGAATGTAGCTGATGCTGATGAATGTGAACACCCAAGATGAGACGTGAACCTGCGACCAGTTCATTATATTCCTCAAGTACCGTTACTTGGTTTAGTTTAGTTTAGTTTATCTGGGCTGTTCCGCACTTAGCCTCTTGATTGGGCCATTGTGCGTACCATCTTACCTCTCATTCCAACCAACCCAGATCCTCCCAAAAAGCCAGCAGCCTTTTCAGGTTTCCACATGCTTCCCGGAGTGACGCTGGTGACTGGAGGAATTTCGCCCGTTGTGCGGCCACGCTCATGCACTCTGTAAGCACATGCCGTGGCGTTTCTTCTGCCCCCGTGCATCCTCTGCATAGGGGGCTGTCCGTCACACCTATTGTAAACAGATGCTTGTTTAGGGGACAGTGACCGGTCAAGATGCCTGTGACCTTGCGGATTTGGTCGCTTTTTAGCCTAATGAGATTTCGGCTAAACGTTTTTGATGCTACCGGAACTGCATTATTTGTTTGCCTGCATCCTTCAGTGTTTGTCCATTCTGTTTGATGGATTTCTTCCGTACTTTTTCGTAGCCAAGTTTTGACCTGTGCTTGAGGTATGGGTAGTATTGGTTCCGGTCCATATACTATCGACCCTGATCCTCTCTTGGCCAATTCATCGGCTGCGTCGTTGCCGAGGGAGTTGCTGTGTCCCTTGATCCATTGCAGCGTGACCCTGTTTGTGTTTGCAATGGATTGGAGTGTGTTATGACATTCCAATATGAGGACAGAGGTTATGGTGTTACTTTGAAGAGCTTGTAGTACGGATGCACTGTCTGAGATAATCTTTATATCTAAATCTCTGACATCTCTGGCGGCAATCGTCTCCGCCGCTCTCGTTATGCCAATACATTCGGCTTGAAATATTGTGCTTAGCTTGTCCAAGGTGGTTGTTATTTTGATATATAAGTCATTCGAGAAGACGCCTGCTCCGGTACCATATGTGGTTTTGGAGCCGTCTGTGTATATCCTAACTTCTTTGACGCCAGAGCTATCTCTTTTTTCTTCAGAAAGTTGAATATGATACTTCCTTTCGAAGACGTGGTGACATGGTATTCTGTCTATGGGAGCCTCGAGAAGTGGTATCTTCTTTAGGATTCCCTGTAGAATCTTTGAATGCTTTGTTCCAGTATCCCCTTTCCAAAGCCCATTGTTTTTCAGCCTTAAAGCTGCTGCCTTGGCCTCCTCCTGTATGATTAGATGCAGCGGTCTCAGGTTTAGGAGGTGCTCTAGTGCGACTGATGGAGTGGTTCTCATGCATCCAGTGGCCGCTGTACTCGCTAGGCGTTGTAAACTCTGGAGCTTTTCTTTCACAGTGATCAGTTCTGTTCTGGGCCACCATACAACTGATCCATAGGTTAGAGAAGGTCTGATAATTGCCGTATACAGCCAAAGTGTTATCTTTGTGTTAAGACCTGGGGTCTTACCAACGAGTCTTCTGCATTGCCAAAAACTTATACAGGCCTTTTTCATCTTAGCATTTATGTGGCTAGCCCAATTCAACTTATTGTCAAGTATGAGGCCCAGATATTTAACTTGAGTTGTTAGAGCTAGTTCTGTATTAAATAGTTTTGGTAGTTGTAGTTCTGGTAACTTCCTTTTGTTGGTGAAAAGGATAAGTTCTGTTTTTTTTCGGGTTAACTGATAGTCGGTGTTCTTCGCACCATTCTTCCACCATCTGAAGGGCTGAGCGCATGATTTTGCATAACGTTACTTTTTCCAATCAAAATCTATAGGAAAGGTTAGCCATCTGATTCATTTAAGCGTCGCGTCGGTAGTGGTTAAGGAGTCTGCCTTACGATCGAGAGGTCTCGGGTTCGAATCCTGGCCATTACACTACCGACATGAACCCACTCCCAGCACAAGCGATTTAGCTTAGTTAGATGGGTTAGAGGGAATATTAGTAATTTCGATAATTTCGGTTGATAATATTATAAAAAAATGTGTTGTGCGATGCATTGCATACGTAATATAGGGCCATATCTTTAGAAATCCTATAAATTCATATGAATTCACTCTCTGGTAATTCGAACACGTTTATTTGATCCCGCAGCATACGCCGCTGCATTTTGTTGTTGCGTTTGTTGTATTTGTAGTTCACTTAGAACGAATAAGCCCCGAGACATGTTTAATCGTGTATTAACAAGTACTATTATCTATTCTGTGGTATTAAACAATCTTGTCCCCACCATCAATAGTTCGGAGACTAATTTCTCTATCATCTGTCAAAAAGAGACAATTTATCACCACTTTACCGCCGCCGTGCTAAGCAAGTGGAGAAATAGTCTCTTGTTTACGTCACAGCGAGGGACATAAGCTATCTTCTTTGACGCCATGCTAGCAACCGGGTAGAAACACCTTTTTCCCCTGTCTATTTGACATAAGCGGTGGAGAGAGATATTTGTCCCGCGCCCATGCTAGGCCCGCTGTATAGGAAAGGAGAGGCTAATTGGAATAGCTCTTCAGAACATTCACCATGATAGAGACGGTAAAATACTGCCAAGGAAGCAACATCTCTACGCATCTGCAGAGGCTCGAGGGTACTCGTGACCTTAGGATTTCCGATAATGCGGACCGCACGTCGCTGCAACCTGTCGAGAGCATCTAATAAGTACTTTGCGGATCCATCCCAGAGATGCGAGCAGTATACACGCAGGAACGAATTTGTGTCTTCTATAGAAGACACCTTTGCTCCGGCGTGAACTTAAGTGGGGTCGGCTTACCAGTCTAACTGTGATGCGGTTATGTTTCGATATTTGCCGTTAAGCGACTGCTATCTGACCTCCACAACCGAAATCAAAATGTTGGCATAATTATTTCAAAATTTGAATTATTTTTTTGTTTTCGATTTGAATTTAATTTTTTAAGCATTTTTCATGTTAAATATTCAAATCGATTTATATAGACAAAATTGAATCGGTCTAGGCGGGGTTTGAAACCGCGGTCTTTGCTTTACAGTGGTAATGCTTTGACCACTAAGCTACTAGACCTCTCCCGAACCAATCCAAATTTCTCCTTTTATATCCGTCTTTGAGGCGACGACGTCGGAGTATCTACCGACATTCTTACGAACTGTCGGATTTCAGTAATTAGACATTTTGAATTAGGAAATATCTAGGAAAATTTGAACTAAATGTCCCAAGTCACGAGTGATTAGACTGAAACGGCAGATTAATCTCAGTTATAAATACCAGCAGTGATGAGTGGAAGACTGGTAGGTGAGTCAGAGCGTTCTCACGCCGCGGTTGCCACATTGACCGGTATGCGACGCCGCCGCTGTTGACCCCTGCCCCCCAATTGAGTTCCACCTAACGACTCTGCGCGTGTACACACGCTCTTATATTGAAATATCTTTGGATGAGTTGTTCGAGACATATTGTTGTACAGATATTATGTTAAACCGGACAGCTAATGCCTGTCCCTTTGTCTTTGGTTTGTTGAGAGTGTAGTCAAGTACCCGTTCATTTTAAGCTTACTGATGTAGGCCCGTCATGAAATGTATATTTGTAGTTGCGAACCAAAGTTTCGGACAATTGATAGCGTGAATTGCATTAATCACGCAATTAGACCAAATTTGCCACTTGGAAATTTATTCAGCTTAAATTCAGATTTTTCCATATTATTATGTCTCAAAGACAAATTTAGGCAGGCAAACAGACCGGGGAAAACAAATTTATGAATACGAATTTCCTTATTTGTTTTTAAGAGCACTACTAAGAAGTTGATAGGTCAGTAAGTGAGTCAGGGCTTTTCTTTTTATACTGATACCTACTTGTATTGTTTTATTTAATGAGTACCATAACACAAAACTATCCATAAACCATAAACAATAAAAAAAACAACCATAAAAAATATTAATAAAATTTTATGGTTCTAGATTTGTAGGAACGTGGGCTTTGTGCTCACGAAACTAACATTGTAACTAATACTAGTAAGTTAGAAATCTGAATTAAATATTATGCAATTTTAAATTATACGCAATGAGCCTTTCTATACTAGTCTGACACACCAGACTATTTGTGTGACAATGAATTGAAAAGTTGTTGTAATATAATAATGCATGTGAGAGTACCCTACATTCTAAATAATTTTAATTTTATTTGACCATATTGCAAACCGCTAATGTGGTATATTACAAAGATCTGTATTGAAACTTTAGTACCTATTGTATTGTACATGTAATAACAATAAACAATCAATCAATCAAAAAAAAATCCGGTGGCAAGAGCGGTATTACCTATGTGGTATCAATAATTAGGTATATATAAAATACTAATTATACTAAATAATGACCTCTACCGTGATATACTCGCTCGGTATGTAATGTAATGTACAAAACAAAAAGAGAATTCGTTTCAGGTATCAAGTTTTCAAACCTGCACTCAAATTAATTCATTTTAAAAAAATCGTCACAACTAAGCCCCAAAACAAAATGGGGGAGCCCTCTGAAAAATTCATACAAATCGCTTCCGTCACAATCCTCAGCAATCAGCCAGGTATTCCCAACAAATTGGCCTTAATAAAATACTCCTCTAATTAACGAGCCTCTGTCTGCCCTCCTGGTTCCTCCCTTGGCTCTCTCGGAGGACAAGGCTAGGGGAAAAATAACAAGAATCGCCTCAGATGGAAAGTGATCTGGGCTTAATTGTGCTGCGTCTCGAGACGTAACGTGATACTTTTTGTAATTTTCAAGCGATAATGTTGTTGAATCGAGATTGAATTTAAAATATTGGAGCGCGGTCTCTTTAATTTATCGCTCTCACCGTCGGCTCCTGGCGTTTTTGTGGGCCAGGAACTTTGGTATGATCGTGTGCCAAGTAATTTTGATGAACGCGCTAGATAAATCGTTAAGATTTCTTATAACAATGAAGTAAAAGGAACATTGAGAGGATGCTGCCAATGACGTTTTAGCTGAAAGAGGAGTTAGTATGTTAAGAAATTGGGTATCAAATAAATAAATGAGTAATTTTTAACTTACACAGTTTCGATGAAATGCTACTAAAATAAAATTTTACAACAACCTAATAACCATAATTAAACGACATAACTACTATTACTATGACACAAAAGGAAGAAAACCTCCACATATAGAAAGTACTGGCAGTAATGCACATGTGTGCAAGCGACTTTCCAAGTGAATGTTTGTAAATATGGAGTATAA
The DNA here is from genome assembly GCA_949126895.1 of Eilema caniola. Lineage (NCBI taxonomy): Eukaryota > Metazoa > Arthropoda > Insecta > Lepidoptera > Erebidae > Eilema > Eilema caniola. The sequence goes on along the minus strand of OX421471.1, from coordinate 838,984 downwards.
CATGCGTTTACAGATAATTATCAGAAGCCGCGTCCGTCCGTCCACCCCTCGCCGCGACATACATCACACGGCCTGACTGATAACTGTTCTTAGTTGGACTGAGGCACAAACCACAGGCGGAGCGGGTGGCAGGAATACATGAACCACTGGACATCGCCTCTTAGTACTGCGAATATTTTTTGAACACGTAAATCTAGATAATTTTCACCCGCACTCGTAGGTTTAAAGCCCTATGTGTTAAGGTGTAAGCTTATTAAAATTGTGGAGGAGATTTGGTACTTTAGTCAATCTTGATTGTAAAAATAAATAATACAAGAGATCCGATCAGTAGTTCAATTTTCTTTCTACGAGACTACAAGTATCGAAGCATGTCCTGCTAGCACAACTAGGTCTTGGGATCCCGGTTCGAGTACATTATGGAGTGTAAAAAGGTAAAACGAAATAAGCACCAGGGCCAAGGCACAGTCTTGTGTCTTGTGTATGAAGGCGCAGTTTGTCTCTAATTGTCACATTTCTTATTCAATATCGAAATGTTTTACATACCATCAGCAGATACCTTAACCATGATCGATTTACATAATTCATTATAACAGCGTGATGCCGCTCACTCCCGCTATAAGTTCACAACTTAGACCAACCAACTGTCCGGCCTAAGGGTCGTCGAAAAAGTCCCTCTTTACCTTCTACTAAAACTACTAAATAGTGGGATTAACTGATCGCATAAATCAACGGGAGCCTGATACGCATCTCGGATATTGAACCTGGACTCGAGCACTCGCCACCGCGCGCTGTTCATCGCGGCGCTATCTGATCCAAAGTTTTCTTATTAGTAGTTATTTGGTTGTTTAAATGTTTGTGCAGGGCTAACTATAAGATTTATGTAGAATGCAAAGGTCGAGGTTGGAGACCTTCTCGGTCTACCTTCCTTAATTTTCCCTAAGTATTTTTTTTTCCTTTATTAGTTAAGGGCATGTACAAGAGCCATAGTTTCTTCTAACACAAGTGGCATAAAAAATCTATTCTCACTTCCCTATTTCTTCTCCACTGTTGGCAAACTGGCTCTTTTTATCGTGGTATCATCAGAAGGGTCAAAAAATTGACACTTGTTTTCATACCACATTGCTGGGACTATAACCTGAATACCAGGCACGACACCACCGGTGTGAGTGACCCGCAAATGAGACGCATTCGCATGCGGCTGGGACGTGGACACGTTCTTATTTGATCTACTCCACGGTATGCCGGCGGTGAGGGAATGAACTCCATTCATAAAGGGTTTAGTGAAGGAAGCAGCATGCTTTTAGGTTTAGGTCTGTAGTAAGACTTAATCACAGTAGACTATACGAAAATCAAGATTTGATTTTAACAATAGTTACGATGGAAAGATGGAACCCCAATTACTACAAACCTTTTCCACGAAGGTCAGCGGTAGCTAGTGTCACTGCTGACAAGAGCTTGTGGTGACCTTTAGCGTAGCGGAAGGACGTTCGACTATTACGCAGGAGGTGCATGTTTGATTCCCACCCAGAGCAAATATTCATATATATAGGTTTTCTAGAAATTCATGTAAAAATGTATGTAATCTAGATCCCATAACATAAGCTAGTTAAGCTATGCTTATTTTGGATATACATTGATAGAGCGGTGTAGAATGTCGTGGAATATTTATTTATACATTCATATGAACTCCTCAAATTCGTAATCTAGGTTCCCTAGAATAAACATCAGGTACCAATAAACACTATCTCGAGTCATAACATACCCAAACCTTTTGCATAAAGGTGTCGACAGACGTACCATAAAGACGCCACTGACGTGCTCATCCATTAGATTGAATCCGAATATTTGTTACTTATAGAAAACCATAAGGTTCGTAATAAAACCGTTAAGTTAGCGGTGTCGGCAGCCGTCGCGTGCGGCGTCATGCGCACTCGTGTGGAGCGACTCATATGTCCGAGCGAGAGATAAATCACTCGCCGACTTGAGTATTGCAAAAGATATGAAAACGTGAAGCCGATTTGCTGAGACACATCGGGAGCAAAAACACCTTGAATTTAGATAATTAATAAAAAAAGCCCCTCTTTTATATTCTTGTAAATATTTTATTTTATTACGTTAGTTTAGTTTATATGAAGAATAATTCAATTTCGTTTAGTAATAGTTCTCACTATTCCACTACACGGCAGCATTAACAAACGGAGTATATTACTATTAAACAGACATACAAAATGATATATCTATTTCAAAATCCTATCTCAATTTCTAGACCATATTTTATAGAATATTTAATATAGATAACTATGGAGTACGGACACATTGAGGGTTGATCAAAAATAAAAAAAGGGTTTGATCACAAAGTTAACTGATACCTTTGTAGACCATTAATTAATACAAAAGATGAAATGTTCGCAAAGAAATGAAGACATTTTTCCCAGTGTGTCCCCATCCGAAAGCAGTTATCAGTGGTGTGCGATTTTACTGCGGTTTGATTGCGTGCGCGTGGCGGCTTGCGATCGCATTTGCCAGAACGGCACATCTATTCTTTATATTAAGCCATTTCACACCGCCTGCCACTGCAGCTGTATTAAGAGGCACTTGCGTTAAATGTTTTTATCTGCCACTTAGTAAGATTTGAAAAAGGACTATATGTATAATGAAACGGTGTTGTTATGTCGCAGCCAACTAGCTAAATCAGCCGTTCAATTAGCTGCCTAGGCTGTTAACTAAATGGCGCCATTCAATTAAAGACCTGCCGTAACGCTCATCACAACATTTAATAAACTAGCTGGCTAGTGCTTAGGCCCTTCGTAAGAAGAGGCACCACCCCGAAATAAGACAGAAAATAACATACACACATACAGGATCCCCTGTATGTGTGTATGTTCTTTATATCCATGCAGAGGTGTATTCGCAGAAGTGATTGGTTTATTGAGAAACTGCGCAATCCGACTTGGATAGGTTAGGTTAATGGTTTTTTTTTTATAATCACGCAGAAATAGTCTTTTTCTATTTGATTAAATAGCTAGGCCAGTAGTTAAACGTAATCGATTCAAGTCATTTAGCCTAGCCGTTTAATCAAATGGCTGAACATCATTCAGGCCGCTAATTAAACGTCATCATTTAGTAAAGGGGCTAGGTGGTTAACTGAACGGCTGATTAAGCTGCGGCAGTTATAATGTCAAAATGATGAGTAAATTGGACGCGTATGTTCAATTATAAAACATGGTCATGCTGTTCAGAAAGATGCAGAATGAATTGATATGGTTGGATCCGAACCCCGAAAACATGAGATGTAGTTAGTTGGTAGGTACCTATCTATTTTCCAAGAAAAAATAAAAATTTACCTCTTTACATGCTGAACTTTATCTTTATAATATTATTTCTCACTATAACATCCTGCCCCTCTAGACAAGTGGCGATTCGCTGGCGTTTGCCGGAATAGAATGACGAATGTATGGGATTTGACGTATTTGACATGCATTAACGACTGGCTGATCGTAGAACCATCATGATCCACACGAGCTAATTAGCAATAGATATGAACAGTGACTATCATTTTGATGGCCTAACGTTGGTGGGTTAGGCACCGTAATCTGTAACACGAAGCATCTTAATTCAAATATTGATAAAAAAATGGAGAAAGAAACATTTTACTCTTTAAGAAACGAAGAAAATCTTCTGAAAAGCTTAAAAGGTCACCTCAAAGCCGACGAACCGATACCCAATACCCGTTGTTGCTAAAATCAAGTAAACCCATAAAACCGTATCGTTTTAAATGAAAAAACGATTGTTCGGCAGTAAATGTGCAGGCCTGTTTATGTGGGCAGCCGTCGCCACGCCGCGCCGCGCCCGCACCGCGCCCGCACCGCCGCCGCTCATGGTGCGGCCACGCGGCATAAACAAACACTTTGCGCTTTTTACACTTTACAGCTACCCTCGTAAACGCGGTACACGACGCACCGAATCAGCGGTTTGCTGCTAGTGATGGGAACTCAAATTAGTCGAGCGGTTTCGGTGAGTGCAGTCAACACTTTCATTTTCGCTCGACGAATCGATTATGCTCGGCATATTGAGGTCATGTAGTAATACCAGCGATCAGAAATTAGTAGAAAGTTCGAGTCGATTATATATATTCGAGTCGATTATCTCGACCACCATTGCCACAATCTCACTCTCAAATACTGCATCCGTAGTGCGAGAGATGTGTCGAAGATAGCCACATCTTCGGCCTAGCATTGTTATGCTATGCACGCCGTCTGTGGGTCACTACTCATAGACGGCATGCGGTTTAGTCGGTTCAAGTCCGACAAAATTCCCCTCCCCCCGGCTCTGGAGCCCCTCCCCATCCGTGGGGATTTACCTTATTTAAAAAAGGTAGACTTTACGCACTAAATATAAGGTTATGGCGTTTTCTAAAGCTTTACGTACGAACAACAATATTTCTTCAGTATCCAAATTCTATTTGATTTTAACAAATATAGTAATATTCTACATCGATACAAGAACCCTCGTCTCTAGGAGCGCCGTCTGTCTCCAAACAAGACGCTCTACACTACACAGTATTTGCATTTTATTCGCCCGGGGCCCTCCTCCAACCTCCTTGCCTCGGACCAGCTCGCTTTATGTCCTTCAGGTAATAACCTCTTTGACGGACACTCCTTCCAAACCTAGCTCAAACATCCTCCAAACGATTTTCAACTCTATATTTAAAGCTATAGAGGCGGTGCAAAGTGTAGTAATTAATTTGTCAATTGTACAAGGGGTTGAGAGATAAAAGTAAACGGATTATTGCTTGTGTATCGTCGAATGGAACTGCCCGTCGTTTGTTGAGTTCTCCAGTGTCGCCGACCTAGACGAGGCCATGTTCGAGCTTATATTGAATTATATTGACCCGGGGTTTAGCATTTCCTGGGAAGTTTGGGTAGCTATTAAACCCATCAGATAGTTGTTTCATTTTATAGTGGACACGACATGCTTAGTTTCTTATTTTGCAACAAACATCTGCTTACAGTACAGCTTTTCTAGTTTTGGAGGATTTATATGGCCTGAAGCAAACGGATTGATGTCTTCTGCACTAGCAGGAATCATTAAAATATTCACAAGTGTGCTAATAACTATAAAGTAAACACTGATTCGTCTTAACGCTGCTCACGGCCTCATCCCAAGCCTCGGAGACCGGCGACCGTTTACTCCCTCTGGATTGGTTTATATTTGTGTTAAGGGAACGATTGCTACCTGGCTTTCCAATCAGCTCCAGCAACAGCTTACAGGTGAGGTAAGCTTGGCCCCAAAGGTCATAGTTTGGCCTCATGTACCCAAATTCAAAAATATAGTCCCAAATTCCACCACATTAAATCGATTTTTACACGAGTGCCGAAAAAGAAAGGTAATGGTTACAGGTTTCCTTATTAATCATAACTTCTAAGTTAAAATTTTTGCACAAGAACTAACTTGATACAATGTCTAAGTGCTTGATATTCTCACTATCAATCAAAACAGTGTTTATGACATAACAAAAGATAGACCACATACCTATTACACCTGCCACAAAACACGTTCACAATTTGAGACGATTCAATTACAGCTACCCCCAAGTAAACGAGATAATAGGTTTCATCTCCATCACAAAAGGTGGCGCCCCTGAGTGTAAGAGGCATGTTTGAAGAAAGCAATTATCACCTCCCCGCTGGGTGTAGGTACGTAGTGCCTATCCGCGTGGGCATTACCGATGGTACCTTGTTAGTTAACTGCCTTTGTGGGGAAGCGACGTTGTTTGGGAGATACTCGCTCCGTTGTAAGCTGCCACTTAATTGCACAGTACAGTGACTATTGTAATTTTCTGCTTCTGATTTTTACACGATAGCCCAAAAGGAGTGTGATGTTTTCAGGAAGTTTCTGTAATCTACCATAACTTGAATAGTTATGGTAGATTACAGAAACTCAGTTATGGTAGATGACTGTTTTGATAGTGTTATTAGAATCCGTACATTATCCCAAGTAACACTGTTTATTTCATTGGAGAAAATGGGCACTTTGTGCTACTGGTAACATTGATAGTGACGTCAAGGCATACATAAAATATCGTTGCGTAGGCCAAATTGCATGAAGTAGGTAGTATTATTTATGACCCTAAAATGATAATTAGGTGGAAAGGGCAGGTTAAGGCCGGCCCTTTTACACCGTTCAATACGCAATCGTTCCTAGATCGACAGAAGCCTGTTCGGGACATTGTAGAATACATGCAGGAGAGTCACCTTCATTGGTGTGAATACGTATTACGGTGGCCTTAAAACTTTGATTTATTCTAAACATTCATACATTCTCTGAACAAAATTTGGTTCGGCTTCCCAGTCTAACTGTGATGTAGCTAAGCTTTAATATTTTCCGTGAAGGATCATAATAATTTATTCTAAACATAACCTATTGTAATTCATCCTCATGGTTTTAAATGCTATACGCACAGCGATTTGCACACGCATTTAAATGTTTTCTAACAACAATACTAAATCCAACGGTAATGTCAAATTGGTAGGTGCGGCGTGGCGCTGACACTAGTGCTGTCGAGCGTGTCGGTGTATGACAAATGAATGGCGCTCATAATTAGAGATTAGGCACAAATCGAACTGCGTGCGGTGCGATCCGCTTGTACCGTGCAATATCTGTGCCATAGATACTGCGGCACTAGACGGGACTCCCAGCTGTACTTTTTATCAATGGTTTAATTATATCACTCTCGTCTAGCCTAGCATTTACTAGACAAGTTCAGCTGTCTCAGCTTTGCATGAAAAAAATCTTACAATCCGATTGCTACATGCCTTCAGGGATAGTATGAATCCAATAAGTGCCGTTGTCTTTGCAAACGTCCACCTTCTTAGATAGGTATAAAAAAAATTCATACTTGCTTAGGAAACTTTGAAAACGAGAAAATATTTATAACCACCGCTTTCCAGTTTGTAGCTTCAGTGATTTAGGCTCTAACCATTTCGTGAATCAGTCATATAGGATATCATATGCAATCACATAGATACATGTATAAATAGATGGGTGAGCCTGGTCGTAGGTGTAACTAGCACTTCCAGGCTTCTTGCGCAGTGTTGTCCACGATCGGGTCTCGTTGATTGCGCGCTCCGTGACAAAGATCCGTGACAACAATCCACGTCAATTTGTGAGCTGACAAGGTGCGGTCGCGAGCGCGCTGCGGCACTGCGCCGCTCGCCCGACTGTGGAGCTGCAATGTAATTGTACAAGTTCTATGCTGTGCTTTTTAATAAATGAACCTTTTTTATATTTTACAATCGGTGATCGTCAAAGAACTTTGAACGCAAAGGTAAATTTAAGTAAATTTTTATGTCACGAGATTCGGTTTATGGTACCAATAATTTTGTATAGTGCTTCAAATAACATTCCTTAGTATTCCATAAATTTATGATTTACAACCATTCTTCTCAATAAATTCCTTTGGTAACCTTTCCTTTTCCAATTCTTTTCTATCCCCCCAAAATCTCAATGAAAGGACCATGTGAAGGTTTGGTCGTCGGTAGGACTGTTGTTAACGTTAAGAAAGTAAATTGTTTATTTATTGTTCAGAACAAATTAAATAAACAAATATGATAAAGGAGCGAGAGAGCGCACGCGATGGCCGTTAATCGAGTGGGTAGTTCATAAATTACTGCCAACTAAGGTTAGGGCACGCCGTGATTGCGGCGGTAAGACCCATCATGGGGGAGTGGCTAGAGAGGCCACACGGTAGCCTCTCGTACCGTCAGACGCAGATTATCACCGGGCACGGTAGCTTCGGGCGGTATCTGCGTGTGATAGGTATAGAGCCAACGCCCGAGTGCCATCACTGCGATGCGAGCGTGGACTCGGGGCTGCACACGCTCACCGAGTGTCCGGCGTTTGAGACTTTTTTTTTGGAGCTTCACGCTCTCCACCCTGCTCGCAGCGATGGTCCGCTGCGCGGATGCGTGGGCGACCAGCACCTCCTTCTACGAGCAAGTCATGCTCGCGAAGGAGACAGCAGAGCGGGCGCGGCGCGATGAGCGGGAAAGGCTCGCTGACATCGCTGCACGTGCTCGAAGGCGGCTCGGGCGTCGGAGGGCGCAGACCGACCTCCGGCCCCCATGAGCGCGGCGCGGGTCACCCTAGCAGAAGCAGGCCACGGCGGCGGCGCCCCCACACCGAGGAGGCGTGGTCCCCCCCTCCTGAGGAGGGCCAGACCGAGAGGGATGGCCCTGGGTCAGCCGGGGTGCGAGGGATATGTCGCATGACAACCTCACCTTTGGCCTAGTACTACGACCCAGAGACGGCGTGCGGTTTAGTCAGTTCGAGTCCGACATAACCTCCCCCTCCAGCTCCGGAAGGGGTGGGTATCCGTGAGGATTTCCCGCAAGTAAAAAAAAAGCCAACTAAGGTTAAAATACTTAGCCGACAGACAGTGTATGGTTGCATCGTACAGCGTTCTTCTAGCATTGCTAGCCTAAAAAACTTAATTTTTAACAGGTGCAAGGAAGTCTCCAGCCAGCCCAGTCCGCGCGGTAGGTACGTCACGCGTCAGGTCGCTACGTCACTAGTTTTGCTCCGAACGGTGCGCTCTCGAGCTCTCGACCCGCCCCGAGTGGTCACCGCACGCTCCGAGAGAGCATTTTACATCTACCCTGTGTGTTGATAGACCGGGTATTGGGACGCAGTTTACGTCGCCCAAGGATTTATTTATCGGGTTTAGGTCAGTTGACTGCAATAATATCATTTCGAACGTACCTAATGATGTTTGTAAGCCTTATTGGATGAAAGAACGTTTGTAAAATTTCTGGCAGGTAAATCGTTTTTCTCTTAGTCGTGTAATTTTATAAGAAGAGCACCTATGAACACTTCTCTCCTGTTAGAAAAGTGAGTCCTCGGATCTTTTAACGCTCAGTTCAGTAATATAACAAGTCAGAGACTAGAAATAAAACCAACCATGGCTACTGAAAAGTCGCCGAAACGTCGGGCTTGAAGTAAATAATAACAAATAAACTTTTAAGCTTAAAGTAATTTTATTCCAATGATATATAATGATTATAATTCTAGTGATATTCGCGTAAACTTTAGAAAATATCAAGTGGGAGGATTGCAAAGAAGCAAACAATATTACTCTACTGATCTATTCTACTACGTCTTAAAAACTAACAGTACTAAAACAAATTAGCACATTGCCAACACGTTTCCCTGCACCAAAACGCTTTTCTCACCTTACTTAGCCTTGTGTAGAATACTCTAAGGCTTTGCTGTAAAACTATAGGCACCTACACTTGTAATACTTGATGATATTTAAAGTCAAGCAGCTTTAAATACGACCTGACCAATATCCAAATGGACGCAGTCGTAAAAAATAGCTTGTAACTAGCTTTTCAACAAGATTACTTTACCATGCGAAAAATGCTTGATCTATCAAGTGACATCAGCCGTACCCCACCGTTTTTTTATAATCAGTAGTAAATCCCGGATCTCTAAACCGATAAGACAACTCAAACTGTCTATTTTCGTCCCTTAATCTCAATAAGGTAATACAATTAAATATTGAGTCAATAGATTATTATATCTTTGACTGCTCGCTCGAAGCACGTACGAAATGCTCTCTACCCATCCGTTAATGAGCCGCCAATGACTAGCGTGATTGTTCACTGTTGATTAAATAACGCGAAGACAAATTCCAGTCTAATTTCACCCCAGATTAATTCATTTACATGATATTGTACTTGTGTCGAGCTTAACGAAAAGTTTTAAAAGGCTTTATTGAAAAGACAACCCGGAGTCAGAGTCGACCTAAACGCACGTATGACAATCAGATCATAAACCTTTTAAAGAAAGGCTAGTAGGTGCTTTGCGAGCAAGTTTATTTTTTTTTTTATGTAGGACACGTCAATTTGATTTCACCTCGCCTGATGGTAAGCTGAAGGCAAAGTCTCAGAAAAGAGGGTCACCACTACAAACACGTACCATGTTAACAATGGTGGCACTCAGCTTAACAGCCTCAACAGATGCTTTTTCACGCCCCGCTTAAAGGACCCGGGACTGTAGGAAGAAGGAAACACGTGAGCTGGCAAGGAGTTCCAGGTCTTAATGGTATAAGTAATAATAATATATGAAAGTAGAAGAACTCAAAGGTGTATCCCAGGATTCTAGCAAGTGGACATGTGGCCTTCCGCATCCATTGGTCCTCTCACTGAAGTAGGCAAAGACCATGACGTTACACCATATTTTTGTAAAAAATATTCAATAATTGATTGTATTGACTGTTTATACTGGAGATTAATGGCACTTGGTGGAATCTAATACACATATTGAATAATGATAGCACTTGTACTTTTCCACACTTTATTTTGTTTTTATTTTTTAAATTATTAAATATAATAATAATAAATAAAATTAAAGCAATAATAATAAAAAATAAAACAAAATAAAGTGTGGAAAAGTACAAGTGATATCATTATTCAATATAATTTATTTTATTAACACTACTGCATATCAAATATCCTATTTAACTTGAAGTCCATTATAAATCCCGGAGGTGACATCACGTTATGAGGTTCATAAACCTTCCCAGTCATTGTCTACCAACAATCCAGCGCGATTACTTCTCCAATCCGGGCTTGTAATCCTGGAGTTAAAACTTAAGTGTCATTAGGCTCCCTCGTGGCATATTTTTATGGGCACCTACCCTACCGACTGCTAGTGTTCTACGCTTAATGTGGAAACTTTTAATTGAAATTTGATCTCGCACTTTTGAAGAATTGTTCTTGATAATTAAGTATATGACACAATTAGGATTATGACTTCTTGTATGATTGTGGCAGATGTAACAGCTATAACAAAAATAATTTACATTACATCATTTTATTAACAACAATAACTAGAAAAATACAACTGGATACAGTTACCCTCTGAAGTTGCTGAACACTTTTTTATACCACTTAGGTGGCAAACAAGCACACGGCCCACCTGATGGAAACTGGTTACCGTGGCCTATAGACGTAGGCAACACCAGGGGCGTCACACTCGCGCTGCCGACACTAAGAAACCTTCTGATACCCTTCTTGAAGAACCCCATATTGTAATCGTTTGGGAAAACCACAGCAGGGAGCTCATTCCACAACCTGAGCATCCTGCCTTTCAAACCGTACGGTGCGCACCTCCACGGTCTGCCTATGGAGAGCGGTGTGAAGATAGAATGTAGCTGTGGGCATCATGTCAAGCAGTTGTTCTGAGTATAGACCATTGTATAGAATATACACAGAGAGGCAAAATGCCTCCTGAAGCTGAGAGGTTCCACATTGCCAGCGAGTATGGGATTATCGACGAGCCTTAACGCCCGTCTATGCACTGAGTTGATGGGGTCAAGCTGGTATGCAGGCGCTCCGGCAAAAAGGTGTCAGCAGTACTCCATGTGGGGCCGAACCTGTGCCTTATCTGACTAACACTAACTGTCCTTCAGAACTATGACCAACTGAGCTACTTGGACACCTCTTGGTTTTTCCAAATTTTCCTATACATTCGTGACAAAGTACGTTTACATAGAAATATGAGTGTAATTATTTTTGCTATCTTTAAACTTTAGAGGATACACGCGTTTTTCAATTTTTATTCGTTCTACAACATTCTATACAACGCTATCTAGATCCATGGTAAGCACACCTTAACTAGCTTGTGTTATAGAATCTAGAATGCGGATAATGTGCATTAATTTGGTGTTCAGTTAAGTTGTTCGATAACTTCGAAAGCGTTAAGTAAATATTGATGGCGGCTCTACTTTCTAAGCTAAAATAAAGTATCGTCACTGAATACTATATTTATACGCCAAATATGTAGCCATAATATTGGGCACTTAAAATGGAAGTTATCTGTATTCTGCTGCAACCAAACCAGGAATTAATAATTAAATTCCTTTATAAATAAATTGGTGATTTATACAGCCGTGGTGGCCATTACCTACTCATTAAGTGCAATAGTCACAGCTAGAACTATTAAACGGACGCATTAATTCAAAATTCATCGCCACACACATTCAAATTGCTTTGCGCCAATAATCCGACCGTTACGATTCGAACGCGTGATGTCATTTCACACAAAAATGGCCGCCGCGACGCGTGCGCACAATCGAACACATGCCGTACTGTACTTTGCATTAACATAATTGAATATTCCATTGTACATGTCTAATGCTGTTACCGGACACTAAAGCGCTTACATCGCTTTAAAATATTCGAGTGAAATATTACCAAACGTGAATATCAGCGCTTGAAGCTTTACTCGTTCAACAAAGAGTATAAAGTTACCTGTAGAGGGTGGCTGTAGCACGCCATCTGTCGTCGATTGGGACAATGCAGAGATTTATTGTTGCAAAATGCGCTTATGGGGGTTTACAGGGATTCAGTTTTTTGCACGCTATCAAGTTTCCATTAGCTAATTTAGTATCGATTCGCACGGCAAAGTTTAGCCGTACGATTCGGAATTGATGGATCGTTTTTATTCATACTCGTACCAAACGAGAGTACTAACTCCAAGTTTACAAATTCACTTTTTATGGACAGAAGCGGTATTTTTTGATAATTTGATTTGTGGATGCTGCGGGCGCGGGAGATGTTTTATGTTTTTGCTTCGGTTTTAATCTTCAACTTTTATACGTTTTGTAGTACCTACCCTTCATGATAAACATTTATTTAAATGATCTCGATAATATTTCATTTATTTAACGCATTAAGCAATGCCAAAAGCTAGGTAATGTATCACATTTATATTAATCAAACCGTCGCTGGAAATTGCTTCTGTCATCAATGAAGGCCCTCCGAGGGGGCACCTTGGTCCCTCGGAACATCTGCATTATCTTACCTACAATACCTACCCTCACGAAATCAGTTACTGCACGAGCATTCACTAAAGTGCATTTGCCATTCCACCCGTCAAACCTTGCAATTATCTCTAACAATTTAACTGAAGTCAACCTTAGTCGCTCGAAATAGAACATAAATCGTAAAGACGTGTTCAAATATGCGTGTCTAAACGATGATAACTTGTACTTTTCGTTTCACAAACGAAATACAACCTTGTTAAAATAAAACAAGATTGAAAATAGATAGGTTGACAGTTGATGGTTACAGAATACGGATCGTTTAAGCTAAGAGGGTAGTTCACATGTTGACGGTGCGATTTATCAAATTTTATACGTTGGGGTCGACATGTGCGCGGTGGACAATCGCGCGCTGTGGAGCACGGAGGGTACAATTAAATATGGGCCGAGGTAGCTAATGGATTAGCCCAGATGAGGCCGGCACCTTATGGCACAATCTGAATGTGCAGATGCGCCTAGATTGGATCGTGTGCAGCGAAATGCGTTTACCGACTGATTGGAACGAGTGTGAAATTTTAGTTTAACAGTAGATTGGATTCAAGTCGTGGTCAATTTGAAATATTAAGTACATTGTATAAGGTTCCTTACACTAAAAACCCTGGTTCCAAGTCAAATTCACCTGTAAGACGATTCGACTGCTGCCTGACATATGAAACTTTCTCTCTTAGTTTTCTTTTAGGGTTAGGACCTAAAACGGTAGTCGCTTCCATAAATGCCATTCTGCCAACTGCCAACAATATTACGAGATGAACCGGGACATTACACGTATTCTTCAGGAAACAATTTTTAACAAGCACATTTTTTTGTAATGGAACTTTGTTTTTTAATCATTCTAATTATTATTAAACAATCTGAAAGAATCTGTGCCTGGAGGTTTTACCAGACTTAGGAACAGCATCAATTTATCAAGATAAAAATCGACTTTACCTCCCAACTGTGTGGTGAAATTAATAACCACTGTGAATGGTTTCACACTTTAAGATTTGAAAATTATACTGATCTATACATTAGATCCAAAAGGCTGTAAGGCATGGAATTTTGACATACTCGTAGTAGTCCTCATAGCGATGACGCAGTTGCGTCCAAAGTTTGCATTTTAGAGCCCTGTTCACTTATTGTTTTGGTTGATATTTAAGTTTTTCTAGGAGCGACTACCACTGACCTCTCAACCTCGTGAGGACCGATATACCAGAGCCTCGTCCGTCAGTAAGAGCATTGACCAGCAGGTTGGATTAGCTTAGGCAACAAATCTTTTGGCAGGGCCCTATACACCCTTTTTTTTAATACAAAAATTACATGTCACGTTGTTTGTCCGCGATGGACTCCTAAACTACTAAACCTATTTTAAATTTGATTTTCACACCGTATGCAATTTGATTCAACTTGTAAGATAGCTTACATCTCAATTTATAGTTGCTACTAGCTGTTGCCTGTTGTTGAAAATTGAATATGATGAGCACTGGGATCGCGATCAGAAATTCACGCTGAAATATGAATAGAAGGTGCAGCGGGAACAGGGTCTGAATTCTATAAATATGGCGGTAGAAAGTTCGCCGGGTCAGCTAGTTATTAGTATAAAATAAGTGGTGTTATTGGGCGCAGTTATTTCATGATCGATCATATCATATACGGCGCGGTGTAATTGCACGCGTCTGTCCCGCGTCACGCCGGCACCACACCGGTCAAGTACCGACTGCAACGACATTACTTCATAAGTCTCTTTTGTAATAATATAGAATATTGTTGTATAGAATGTTATAAGTACCGTACCAATAATTTAATCATTTGAGGTCAACAAATTGGTTTCATGTCAACTGTCAGGGACTTTGAATATAAAAGAGTGAACCACGGTTTTGTTCATACTCCCTTAATCTCACCCAAGTGGACCTGTACAGAGAACTCTAATGAAGTTACCTAGAGTTTAGGGACTTTTAAACGCCCCAGAAATTTCCTTACCGGACTGTTGGTTCATTGGTTACCCAGATACGGGTAAAGTAGCACTGTGTAACTTGTCTATTGTCGTAACTAAAGATTTAAGGTAAGTAAGATTATTTTGACAAGCTATCTATAGGCTGGGATTGTCAAGAGGGTTGACTACAGACGTCCAGCTTGTGCCTAAGCTGACTTATAATCATACTACAGATCTATCCTTGCTGCATCCGGGTTACCTTGAAGATGTCTAGCTACCTTCCTATTAGTTAAGCAGGCATAGATATGACCTCTGTGAAAGGACACCCCGAGCTTCAAACTCAAAAATCAGAAGGCCTTAGACATTACAAAGTCATTTACAGCAGCTAAATAATTTATTATGTAGTGACGACGCTACTGAATAATGCAGTAGAACATTAATGATATAAATATTAGAACACATTTGCTGTCGGTACTCTGCCCACCTATTCACGTGGGTGATGGATTGCGGCGTCGATTAGGGCCGGCGCTGACCTGTTCTTTCATATCTCGCTAATGGTCGGTCCGTACCTCCGTACCTACATGTACGTACCTATAAGTACGTTTCTACGGGAGAACGTGTATATGATCGACTTTCACTGGATGGGATTTCAATGTTTCGTTTATTTTATGAAAGATTTTTTTACGTGAAGAACACAGTAACTATTGTATCAGATGTTTAATTCTACTATCCGCAAGAGGAAAGGCAAAAATTAGCGATGTACTTAAAGGAATAGTTATAGTCATTTCATGCTTGAGGTTGTGAAACCAAAAAAAAACACAGTAACAGTATCGTTTAACCAATACATAAATGACAATTTTACCTCTATATCAGAATATACACTGATGATATATGGCATAACTGACTTGCAGCAAATTCAAATCATATGGCGTTTTAAATCACTTAAATGCGGTGAGTTTGCCTTTAAGTAGAATAACTCACCCCATTGACTACGAAAATTGCTACGCGATCTAACTACGAGCTACGCAAAACATTCTGTAGCGGTAAAACGTCTAAATCAATCTCCGTAGCTCTTCCAGCGCCTACACGACCGCTCTTGTACCTGTCGGCGTAGCCTGTCAAATGTACAAGGGTCATTACTTAGAGCATCGCGGTAATTAATACAACGTGCCGAATTGTGGCGCTTGCCTTTTTGCCGTGAGGGGACGGTGGGGAGCGCGCGCCCGGTGAGTCATTGATTTTGATGATATATTCGCCTTTTCAATAAGAGTAATAAAAGCAACAATTAGTGGGCTATTACTAGAGTCACCTTTCAGATTATCACTATTAATTTGATAGTTGCTAAACAAATATCCAATTGAAGAAACATGCTCGAGTTAATGCAGCCATTTTGAAAAAGCAGTCAAACTTTATTTAAGAACCAGATAAACTGTTGTACGAATTCAAATGTTTGGAAGTCACCATTCACTAAGTCTAAAATTATTAAAGCATATATAAGAGGGTAAGCCAAAAGCCTAGGGAAGGCAAGAGAAAGAGAGGTCGACCACAGAAAAGGTGGGACGATGATGTCAGACAAGAGGCAATAGTCACGTGGAACAGAGTGGCTCAAGAAAGAAAGGAATGGAGAAGATTGGAGGAGGCCTTGGCCAACTGGCAAGCAGACCTAGGAAAGATAAAAGGCTATATTATTATTATTATTTACATTGATATTGTTTTTATTCTCGATGTGTTTAGGACACTTCGCTTAATTCAATGAAATCACGGGCCTAAACCAAGTGAGTTTCATGTTCTGGTAGTACGGGTTGGTTATTTAAATCGTCTTGGAGAAATTTACGAACTATGCGGCATGTATTTAAAATGGCCGCCTTTTGCATCGTCATATACCTATACACTTTCAGTTATGTCTACTGTTTTGAGGGCTTGTATTAAATGCTTAGGTTTCACTACCGTACTGGATAGCACCAAAGGCACTATGTAGACTCTATTCATTTTCCAAATTCTAATTATTTCTTCTTTCAGTTCTGTGTACTTGTTTATTTTTCTCGGTAATGGTTTTATTGAGATTGTGAGTGTTGGGGACTGCAATGTCAATGAAAAATACTGTTCTATTTTGTTTGTCAAAGTAATGTCGGGTCTATTGTTGTGAATGGTTTTGTCTGTTAATATTATTATTATTATTTCCTTTATTCATTTTAACAAAACATATAAATTACATTTTTAAATACATGTACAAAAAAAATTAAACATATTTAAAAATATAAAAAACAGTGTCCCACCGGCATCGGGTATAGGGACCAAGCTACCGGTGGTTTGGGTATTATTATTATCCTCTTTATTCATTTAAAAAACTTACAAACTATATTTTTACATACATATAGAAAAAAAAACCTCTATTTAAAAATATAAAAAGTATATTATTATTATTATAAGAGGGTAATCTAACGTTCGTGATCGTCGATACTCGTCCTAATGTTACTAAGAGTTAACATGACGATCGAGGCCATGTACGTACATCGCAGCAATTCCTAAATTACGTACAGCGCACTCATCCTTCCATCACTGTCTAATCACGGTACCTGTCGCGTATCGGCCGCAGTCAGCGCCGCGCAGTAAATCAGCGCTTCGGAGGCACCTGGCCGGACAGTAATTAATCTCGCCCCCTGCGCCTTGCGCGTGTGGCCCCACTCGCCCCGCTCGCCCCTCGCTACCCACCGACCATCCGACAGACCGACGCGTCGCCACGACGGCGCCAATTCTCAGGTGACAGCTCAAGTAGCGTTAGAATGTCAAGGATGTTTTTATATTAATTTTGAATTAATAATTATTACTTATGAGATTCAGAAAAAATATATGTTTGGCAAGTGGAACGAATGAGTACCTAAATAAATTACAATCCAAGAATATAGTACAACTGTATATAAGCGAGCGAGGCGTTCAGATACCTACAACTTCTAATGGTAGATTTCAATTGAAATTCAATTGTTAACATTTGTAAAAAGGTTTGTATCAAAGTTGAAAGAAAGTTGCGAAAACTCGTGAGTTGTGTCAATATGGAACCATTCATCAACATCATCATCATCATATCAGCCACACACAGTCCACTGCTGAACATAGGCCTCTCCCATAGACTTCCAGAACGACCTATCTAAAGCAGCCACTGGGAAGCGCTGGACCTTGATGAGATAGTCATGGAACCAAAATGGTAGGCCTATCTCGACAAATATAATGCAAAATGTATGTATAAAATGTAACTAGTAAGAATAAGGTTACATAGAAGTAAGTGGTTTACTTGGTTGCTGTCAGTTTTTTTTTTTTTTTAAATAGCATTTCGATGGGAGATTAAATGTGCATTCTCCTGATTCCAAGTGCTAATCCGTCGTACAAGTCAACATACTCAAGCAAATTATTTTTTTAAATCAAATACATTTTATTGTCTCCAGTACTAGAATGAGCGCGTGATATGCAAATACTAGCACATTATAAGGCGACCCCGTCGGTCTCCATTGCTCAGTAATTAATCTCACGGCCGACTCGTCCCCCGCGCCTCGCCGGTTCGCCCCTCGACTGATGTAGAACATTGTACAGCACATTGAAAGCTCTCGATTGAGAATCATTTATCTATCGGAATGACAAAAGAGCATTAGGATCTACTTTTTCGTACACTGGTTATATCTAGTTGTAGTATTGCCATGGGGCCTGTTGTGAGCTTTCCCTGTTAATACTTACCTGTTTCTCTTTTACTATTCAGAACACATTGTGAATCTAGATCAATCCGAATAGAATCACACTGACCTAGATAACTGACGTGCTATCAACTATGTGATAAAAAAAGGATGTTGAAAATTAGCACAATATCTAAGGCCCGAACAATACTCAGTCCTGAATCTGAAGTTATAACTATATCTGTGGACAGATTGTATTCTAGATGACAGTTCTAATGTCATGTAAGAGTCGATTCACAACTGAGCGTTGTTCTGGAATACGAGCCTATTATAAGTGTATTTTCGCATAGAATATTTCATATAAAATAAATCGTGTATAAAACCATGAGAATGGGACATAGAACTCATCATAAAATTTACTAACATTTTTATATGTATATTGGCGAGCTAAAGCAGTTCACCAGATATTGCGTTATAATAGTAGTCACCAATAAATTCATACAATAATATTTTGAACACAAATATGCTCCGACTATCTTATATAAAAGAAATAAGTACTAGATTAAAACAAATGTAAATGTGGAGATAAGCACGGTACCATCAAGGGGGTTATGATGGTACTATAAACAGCGGAAGTACTGCCAACTTTTGGTTCTCGGCCTAGTGTCAGTTCAGCTCTGCGAGTAGTGATGTGACATGGGTAATGTCCCGGTACGAGATTTAACTACAAACCTCAGAATTGGTACTACTTGAATGTGTACTTTATTCCCACGTTATTGAGTAGAATACTATTTTGCATGATCCTGGAATTAATTCAATAATTTCATATAGAATAGTTGCAATTTCATTTCTTCCACAAATATTTCTATTTTCGATGTTGTTTAATTCAAGATTTTAAAACGATTTCAGTATCCTGCACAGGTTGGGTATCAAATATTCACTAGTTCTTAGTATCTTAGTTATTTTTTAGTATTATACACACCTATACACGATATCGACTTAATAATACTAATTAATGCTTCCGCTTTACCCTACTAGTAGGGCAAAATGGAATGTTTAAAAATGGATAGTGGACATAATTATTTTTAACATTTCAATGCTACACACTACTTAATTTATTTTGACGGAGAAAATTATACCCGCATAAATTCTTGGTGCGTGTTCCCCATTAGGGTGAAGTACATGTACATACTATAATCAAATGTTAATGAATTCCAATACCATAGCATAACCTATCAAAAAGAACTCTTTGAAATCAGAAGACTGTATTCTTGGTTCCATCCCGTGAAACATAAAGTAGGTACAGCTCTATTGTCGCGCAAATATTGTATTGTTTTACGGTGGTTTTATGTTATTGGCATAATGGCATAGTTCAGAGCACCGCATACGAATGGCACAGATTGGCACAACCATTACTTTTGTTACTTGCAAGTAAAAAGTGTAATGACTCGATTTGACTATCTGTATTGCTACATCACTTTTATGTATTACTAGCTTTTGCACCGCAGCTTCGCCTGCGTAGACGCGGCTAACGCCACCAAAATTATTATTCTAAGCTGGCGGACTTGTTGTATAAACTTCTAACGCCGATCACACTATCTCAGTAGCGAGTTTTTCAAAACATCAAATGTAAGCTGTACGAAACATTGGCCCTGTTTTTTTACTGTTTTACACCAGTGCCGTGGTAGGTTTAAAGAACATTATTTCGAAATAAAAATATTGTCAGTATCTTTACATCAATAGTAAATAGCAAGAAGGAAAATCAAATACAAAATATTATACCATTTCGTTCGTTGAAAAAAAGCCTATTGCAATTCACTATTGGACTTAGGTCTCACCCAATGTGTGCCATAGCACTCGATTCGCCACCTTGCGCATTCTATATCCTAGCTACCTTTTTCTGATCCACTGGCTCCGCTGTTAGTTTCCACGTTTCGGCCCTGTGAGTCATAACAGGTAGGATGTACTGTAACCCAATAGGATTCTATTGGTAACCCAAGGTCTGCTATTCTTGAACAACTTCGCATGTTGATCTGTCGAGGGCTATTTCCCTTATTCTACCCTGTAGGCTTTCGGGCTTCGGCTTCTGATATTGGAGCTAGATGAACATTATGATTTATCAGCATGATACGGCTGTAGAGAATCCAGAAACGCCCAGGTCTGGATGGAGTCGAAGGCTTTCTCGTAGTCTACAACTGCCCCGCACAGCTGATTGCACTCCATCATCATCATCATAATCATCTAAATTTAGACGTTATCCTGATTGCATCCGAGGCCGAGATGCCCTCGGAGCTCAGAGTCCGCCTTCGTCATGTGACCATAAATGATTTTTGACTTTGATTTCTTGCACTTCTACTCCTTCTACCTGGACCCGGCGGGGCGCCATTGTCAGGTATTTGTTACCCACATAGCCTGGCTATTGCCGCAAACTCTCTCAAAACCCGACTAACTCCGGTGACTGGAACTCGTCGAGCTTGCTCGCGAGACAATTTATGATGACTCGCAAGAACAACTTGTAGACATTACTCAGGAGTGATGGGTCTAAAATTATTCAGCAAGGTCAAATAGCCTATTTTGCAGAACAGTACTACGGTTGTCCTGCTCCATGTCCTATGTGTTAAGCTTTGTTGGATGACGGAATTAAAGAGATGAGCTAGCTTTTTTAGAACTGCGATGCCGACTGCTTTTAAAAGCTCTGTCTACCAGCTCGGTATCAACCACATGGCATAGCTATAAAGATTGCAGCTGTAAGCTGAGGTTATGACAAAATGATTATAAATAAAATAACATATAATTTTAGTGTTTTAGTCTTTAATAACTATCTAAAAATAGCAGTCAGAAATTTCAATTTATGTCGGTCTATCTACACATCGACAATCATGAGCATATGAAACCTGCTTGAAGTAAGTTAAAACAGATGGATACATAATGACTATTTTTGCCATATTTTTGAAAGACTGCAGTTTCATCGATTATTGTAAGTAATTATTGCTATTCTTGCTGTTTAACGATTCTCTTTTTAGAACCGTAGTCGTTTGAAAAAAGGTTCGTGATTTGTCATCTCAATCAGAAGTGCACTGTGCTTGTATAATTGCATCCAAAGCTAGCATTCATTGCACTCCGTTCACTTTTCACTTCACATTCACATCCACTCCTCATTGTAGTCCTCGTCAAGAAAAGAATGAAGGTTTTTAATAGGCGTTCGCGTATTTTCACATACCTTACTGTTTGAGAGCCAAATACGGCTGGTGATATGTCAGGAACTGCAGATTTGTATCATCTAAGAGTGCCAGCGTATTAGGGGCAGCTAAAACAGTAAATGCTCCACGAATACCTGCCACTCGGGGTCCGTGGAACTTATTGAAGACTGGAGATTTCATCGAAGCGATTCCGTTTTAGAAACTTCCTTTTATTGTTAATCAATTAAAAAAGATGAAAACACAGTATATTACTCTAAATTCATTACAAATCATTGTAAATTATACAAAATATACCTAACAGAGAATGACAATGAATATTTTCATTTGACAGCTCAAAAGCTCAAAAGTGTCTTCTCTCCCGTTGTCATGACAACAATCTTGTTAGCTAAATTAGCGTCCAAATAAATCTTATTTTCATTAATATAACATTACTACGTAAATTTACCACGTTTTATTTGCGATAATTACTTTTCGGCAACAGAGAAAAAATCAAAAAATCAAAGATCATGAATATCAGTTCCGTCGTTCTTGAGTTATAAGCAAAATACGTTTTTGCCTTTTTTAGGCCTTTAGGGTTTGTATTTCAAAAAATCCTTTCTTAGTACACCTAGTATACAAATTTCAAGTCTCTACGACCAGCGGTTTAGGCTGTACGTTGTCTCTAAGTCAGTCAGTTAGTCAGGACAAAGAGTTTTATATAAGAGAATTATATCGTATTTGTGAGTAAGGTGACTTTTTGACATTTGAAGTAAACATACCTAATGTTTTATTAACAATTTCGTAGCAAAAAGGCCCAATAGCAGTGGCGAGGGGTTCTTATAACCCGATTTCATATGTTGTCCGTACATGTACTTTATCTCTTTGGTGTACAATAAAGATTTATCTTATCTTAACTTCCTAATGGACCACATAGTAGCGAATGACAAACTAGATCGAGACAAGTTCCTTTTCTACCGGCTTCCCGTTTTTTAAAATATTCACTTTCCGCAACTGCCCAATAATAGGTATCAGTTTATTCTACTCAGTAGTGCATAACTAGTATTTATATAAAATATATGTCACCACCATCTCTGTCACAGCAAGTTGCATCAGAGGTTTCACCACTTCGGCCTATTGATTTGGCTTATATAGCTTTTATGAAGATGATTATCTTTTAAAATATTAGCCATCGAAATAATCGGCATTACTAACATTCCCTCTTACCCCTCCAGTTAAGCTAAATTGCATGTGCTAGGCTTGGGTTCACTTCGGTAGTGTAATGACCAAGATTCGAACCCGGGACCTCTCGATCGTAAGGCCGACCCCTTAACCACTAAGTTACCGAACTCCTAACCTATAGAACCTATAGCGCCTCGTCTGTCCGCCAGCAGGTGTGCCGGCTTACAGGTAAAGTTGTTTGGAAGCACACATCCTACAAAATATTACATACATTCTCTAGGTACATAATAATAAACGTTAACTAATCTTAGACGAAAATATTATCTCTTAGCATCATGGTGCTTTTTACTAAGAGAAAAACATTTTCCATCCAATAAGTACCAAACATCGCGCGGAGCACAATCACAAAATTGGATCGCGACCGCACTCTTATTCAAATTGTTTCGCCCTTTTTAATGCTACACTCTTATCCCAGCATTCATAATAACTCGCAGCAACCCTCCAACGCCACAGTATGACAAAACTGCTAGGAACAATTTAACGAGCTGTGGATTGAGCCTGAATGCATGGACGTTTTTTTACGCTGTGGTGTTGAGTGAGAGCCGGTAGTTGAGGAGTGTAAACGCTGTTTCACTTTACGATCGTCCAAAACTGACGTTTACTCATGTTTTGATTTATGGAAGCTACAGAGGATCTCTTTGTCTGTTGATTATTCGATGGGATTGTATTGTAACTCGCTTTTTTATTCCCTTATTCTGTTATTTGGTAACCATCTTTTTATCTGGTCGTCGGTGAAATGAATTTTCTTTATGTTTTGTTAAGAAGTGGCTTCGGACAATAAAGTCGTAAAAGTTCGCGTCTAATTTGCGATTTAGTACTGTTTTTGTAGTAAAATTGGGTATTTGAGTGACTAGTCAAATTAGTTACTTTTTACTAAACGTCAAAACGGTAAGCTATTAGGAAATTTGTACGAAATAATTATTTATATCATCATTATATTTAAAAGTCAAATCATTTACTGTTATAGCTTGGATGGATGATTAAAAATAAATAATAACGATTAAATAAGAACCGATGCAACAGTTTACTGTTACCACTGACTGTATTACCATTCTTAATTTAATAAGTTCAGTTAAACAAACTTGTACTTCGTTAAATAAACTTGAGAACATACTTGTAATTTTTCCACAATATTTATAATTAAACCTGACCTCTCAAGGTGTTCTAAATATAGTTTTCACCTAGACCTAGAGTGAAAATGTGCTCACCCCAGCATAGGTGGAACCGAAAAGCATCCCTGTCCACCACAACACCTGCCTTGTTAAAATTTACTCTCGTCTTGCCGCGGACTCATATCACGAACATGACATCGAACATCTGTAGCTTAACAGTAAACTCAAGACTAAGAATTGAAATCTTCAATTAAAATTCAGGATCATTCGTTAATTGCGCTACTCGTACATACGTATCATTGTACCACTTGTCGTCAAGTGTATCTGCAGCTGCTCGGTCTGTACGTCACGCCTGATTTATCGTAATCGAAGATAGATTGCGCCTGAACGACATCGGCAGTCGCCACACGACAAGCAACATCCCCGAAGAAATAACAGTGGAAGGGTAAATTATTCGTGTATTATAATGTACATTAATATATGTATCTACGAAGGAAATATTGCCATCTATCTTGGGGTACGGCTTATAATAGTACTGCAATCCTTATATACCGTGGCTTATGGACGTGTGTAATACCGGGGCGTCACACACACACAATTTGAGATTTGGTTTTAACAAATTAGGTTCAATTCAAATTTACAACAAAGAGATTATGACACCTGACCTCATGCGGATAGGGGAATGCTCGCCAACCAACGGTTGTAGGGTAGGAGGGAAATAAAATATCTCCCGCGGACCAACAGGTCGGAGAGAAAACTCCGTTATCAAACCCAGCCACGGAGTTCCTTCGTCGTACTTGGAGCAGAGGTCCTTGGCTGTGATGGGCTCTCAGTTCGGAGGGTTCATTAGAGCAGGCGGCAGAAGAACTCTATATGGGTCAACGGCGGCGCTCAAGTCTTTCAGGATGTCATGTGGCAACCGATCGTAAAACAAAACAAGCCAAGATCTATACTGGAATTTGTGTGGCACCTAAGTTGTATAAAAATATATAAACTTTAATAGTACTTAGGTATATTTTAGTACCACATTATTTTTTTGATCAAACGAATTCCTCTTGGTCATCATATTGGCCAAAAAACTCGTTCTAGTTGCATGATTTTATATAGATATGTGTACAATACCAGCGGGTAGCAGAATCATTTAAATTGAAACAACCTTTACCAGGCTCAAGTACGTATGTTATTTAATTTTCGCAGAAAAATATACCTACAAGCAGTTATGACATCGACATGTAAAAATTGGCACTAAACCACAATTTACTGTCACGGGGCACTTTGCCCGGCCGTTTATAGGTCAATGAAAAGGGACGAATAAAATTTTTATTTGTGTATTTTAGTTACGCCGGGGTATGGCATCTGCCACTAAACCACACGAGCACTTTCCTCCTGCGCGGAGCTGTTACGGATATGACACAGTGTAATTGATTATAGGAAGAAAAACAACAATATAAAGAACAGTAGATGTTATAAATAGTTACATTTATAGTTATAATTAGCTTTTGCCCGCGACTTGACCCACGCGGATGTTGGGTATCGCTACCAAACATAACTTATATCCTTTCTCAATGTCTAATAATATATAATGTAATATAATGCCTTTACCAAATTTCATTAAAATTGGTTCAGTGGTTTAGGCGTGAAAGCATAACATACAGACAGACAGATAGACAGTCAGATTTTCACATTTATGATATAAGTATGGTTAAAGCGATTTTTAATATATGTTTCTATTAGGTACCAACACCTACATAGCACTTTGAAGATTGCACTTTGGAATCCTTTGGACTTTCCCGACTTTCACGGGAACCCGACTGTCTGACCTCCTAACCCTTAAGGAAAAACCTGCACCAGGGACTGGTCCATTGTTTAGGAGTTAGTGGAGCCCTGAAGGTGATAGTAAGGCTCTGTAGACCCATACACATTAATCAGTACACAAAATCTGAAACCCGATACCATTGTGTAAGTATAACAGCAGTATGTAAGGTTGGTATCAGCCACTAAATTGTATTTGTATCGCAGTGTATGGACGCGGCTAATTGGAGTAGGATCGGATGGAGTGGTGCGCGATACCACACGCTGTCACTCGCGCCCTTGTGCCAACGACGTACGACTATCCTACGTACATGGATGTGGCAAATTTACTAACAGTGTAGTTGTTATACTACCCAAGCCTGCGTCTTTGAACGTGGATAGGCTTAAGAATCTCGTGGTGAGGGAGAAATATGCTGAAGCTGTGTCTGAAAAGCTGTTGCCAGTTAATGATATAGGTGATGTTGGTGCGGTGTGGGGAACTTTTTCTTCTCATCTTATGGAAGCAGCCTCACCTACTTTAGGTATAAAAAGCCGTCATAGTGAGGACTGGTTTGTTGAGAATGACAAGGTTCTTAGGACAGCATTTAACAAACATCGAGACCTCTTGCGACACCATAGTAGGCAAGGTGGAAGCGTTACGGTAGTCAAAGCGAATGACCTTGAACTGCGGAAGCTGTCTCGTCAAATAAAAGACAAATGGTGGCAAGACAAAGCTCTCCATATGCAGTGGCTCGCTGATACAAACCAGATAGGAGAGTTTTACTCCGAGGTACGTAGGCTGACTGGTACACCCTACCGAGCGAAGGTGTCGCTGAAGTCGTTAGACGGTATGCACCTATTGACAAACAAGGAGGACGTACTAAATCGTTGGGCCCAACACTTTGACAGCTTGCTCAACGTAGATTTATATTAGTATAGATTACTTATAAGAACATAAAAGGATCACCTTCAATCCCTTCCAATATTCCCGCATCTCGGTCACGTATCGCCAACTCAGCTCCCATAAATAACGCATCTTGCTAATCCGATACGCGGTGATTTGTTGGCCTATTTACTTATTTGCCTAACCAACTCGAGATACCACCGCGAGACAATATGTGCGAATACCTACTGCCTCCTCACACCACGAACAGATTCGGTTCATTCGTGAAATCAATTTGTCCTACAATTCCGCTATCGTGACCTATTTGGCTATCACTTTCAATAACGTTTACTATTTGCTACGTAACCCTATTTCTCATTAACTGAAAGAAAGATCGTTTATTTGCATCAGATATTGTGTTATAGTATATCCTTTCATTATAGTAGCTGTTACTTGCGGCTCCGCCTGCGTGGATATCGGTTATCGCAACCATACATAGCCTATGTCCTTTCTCAAGGTTTAAATCTAATTTCATCAAAAGGTTCAGTTGTTTAAGCGTGAAGGCGAACATACAAACAGAGACAGGTACTTTCGCATTTATATATCTTGATGTATGGATTTTATGTGAAATTCTTTGTGTACTTCACTTTTATTTGGTGGATCTTGGTACTTCAATCAGTGAGAGTATTCATCGTAGAACAGGATTTAAGTCTACCCTGTATGTTAGGAGCTAGAGGCTGTTATATGTGAAGACAAATGTCTTCTTCTCTTATTTTGTTTTGTTAGACCATTCCAAAGTATGAATGCTGCGGGCTTTACAAGCGCCCAAGAAAAGATAGATGGTTAAGAACAGTATGTTTTCCAATTAAAGATTGATAATACTCAAGTTATTACTCAGGAAGGAGCTCACATGCCCTACATTAATACACATCCCGATCATACTGCTGCAGAAGGTTCTATCGCCCATCTCTTTTTAACGCCGATAAACAGCACTCGTAAATTTCTTATTTATAATATAATAAAATTTATAACCGCCATAATCCGCCGGCGAAGCTCACAGTAAAACAATCTCTTATTAACAATTCCCTTACAGCACGTCTCTGCATCATGTTTTTTTCCGTCAACCTGTCATAAGTAACCAAAAATACTAGACTCGAATATAGCCCCTTACTGTATGTGGATAAGAATGAGTATCGTTTAACTTTTGGGTGGTTAAAGTAAATAGTAATGCTCAATAACCATCGGTATAAATAGTATTAACAACAATTGATTTACATACAAATTGCTTTAGACAATATTGCTGACAGAATGGCGCGCGTGACGCGTACCGCACATTCTGTAGGGCCACTAGATTAGTAAGTTTACGCGTCTAAACCATCAAAGGAGTACGCAGAGGTATATTCATTTGCTATATTTTTTCGGATCCACTGGAAAAGGAATGAGACCATCAACGTCAAACCTGCGCATCTATCATGGTATGTTGGTATGATTGTTGTCTAATGTGGAATGACCTCATGTACCACATACAAGGTCAAAATGAGGCTGAAATTTTTGCTACTTCAACGAAAACCAAGCAAGCATGAATACCTAACAAGGGTTGGGAGGTATGACATGACGGTATTGCCGTCCAATTGAGCAGTCCGACTGGGGAAGTACCTCTGCCCTACAGAATACAGCAGCCATTATAACCTGGTGTTGTGTCACTGGAGAGTCTTTTTGCTGTCAGTGGGAAGACCAAAGGCTTGTCCTGCTTTATCTTTTACATTGAGCGCACAGAAACACTCTGTTCCAACAGGGTCGGCAGCGCGAGTGTGACGCCCCTGGTGTTGTATTGCATTTTCCATCAGGTGGGCCGTGTGCTTGTTTGCCATCTAAGTGGTATAAAAAAAAACACAAAACTCATCCACATCATAATGTGTGTTTCTTTTTTAATTTCATTGCAGACAATTCATAAAAATGTGTCCTAGCTAACATTACAGGCTCGCGCGCCAACTTTACACATCACCCTTAGCCGGTGCCAAAAGCAATTGCCTCTCAACAGGAATCTCCACTTAAAAACAAGCAGTAACTACCGCCACAATAATACTTCATGACTTGGCCCGGACCGCGCCCGTAAACATTATATCTTACGTTTTTACATTGTTATACCTACTTAGGTTTGTTTATCATAGTAAACTTATGTGCGGTGAAGTTGGATCGTGTTATGAAGTTTTTCTATAAAAATTATAATTTATAGTAAAGTATCTAAAATATATATATTTAATCGAATTGATTGAAAAAAGAAGGTAGTGCCACCTGTTTTTTTGAAGTCGGTTAACAAGGAGCCCAGTTAAATGACACATATACTCACATTATAGCGTACAAATAGTTGACTAAGGTATCGAAATGAAGAGGTTCTGCAAGCCCCAGCCATTATACTAAAAAGTGTAACCCACTGTAATCTCTAGGAATTTAACTAGAGGATTAAAAAACAAACGACAGCTTCCGTGGCGAAGCAACAGTGAACGCGTCCGCTGCGCAGGAGGCGCGGGTTCGATCCCCGCTCAGTGCAAATATTTGTATGCATAAATATGGGTATTTGTACTGGTCTGGTCGTGCCTAGGAGAGCACGTTAAGCCGTCGGCCCCGGTTCGGACACGTTACGGGTAGTTGGAGCCCTCAAAAGTCCAATAACTGGTCGAAATGGCCTTTGGGTTGTGGAGGTCAGATGGCAGTCGTTTCACGGAAAGTGTCGAATTTAGCCAAATCCGCAGTTGGACTGGTAAAAGCGGACCGCAGACTCCGAGTTGATAGCTTCGGATGCGACTGGGATTAACGCTAGGATGAAGAAGATTAAAAAAAGCAAAAACAGTACTAGGAAGGGTATTGAAATTATACACGATAGACGGTTGGCATATTTACAATAAAATTTCCAACGATATCTAAATGAATTATTTAATTCGCTGATCCCGTGGCCTCACGCGAAGAGCGCAGTCACTCCACCTAAGGGGGCGTCTCCGGTCTCGTGTGAAACACACTCGCATACACACAACACAACATGTATGTGAATAAGAGCACCTGATTGCGAGTCTGATTGAGACGCTCAACTGTTTATTTTTATTGCAATAGTGTCTCGAGAATTACCTTCATACAATTTCGTGTGGGGGGAACGTATGCTTGATATCTTCAATTTGCTTAAGTAATGTATTGGAAAACACACGCGGCGTATTCGCTATTCAATTTATTAAGGTTTCATTTCGACGGCTTAGCGTATGTAAGTATGGCTCCGGCTCGTATAGCTGTCTAGTCAATGTGGAACTTGATAAGTGTTTAGGATAATGAATGGATCTTTGAAATGTTTTCGATTTTAGTTTTTAAATGACTACAAAGTTAAAACAGGTTTGGAATATTTATGTTTGTTCGCGTATAACTTCTTTGTTTATTTTAAGAATACTTTAAGGTTTTTTATGAGCGTGGAACTTCTAAAAAACCTAAAAAGATGAGAAATATAGATATTTGATTTTGGTCTTAGAAAAATTACCAGAGACCACTTCAAATAGGATAATGAATGAATGAATTATTGTTAGATTTATGATTACTCACAGTCAAAGTTGGCTAGACGAGACTGGAACTTGACGAAATACGAATGGTTGAGTAACTAGGGTAATATATAAAAATCCTACACGAACTTTACTTAAGCAGACACATATTAAACCCTTCGACATTACGTCGCTTATACTTATATAGATTTATATGAAATTAACGTTATTTATAATCCGGATAATATCATGTATAAATAGCTTATTAATTTTATCTACTCTGATACTATAATACAAAGATTATAACATTGAAATCAAAACTCTTATGACAAACATTACGCACAGGCCAAAAAAAAAGTTTTATTACGATACAGGTGTTGTATGGACACCTATATCATTAAATAACTTTTTAATCATAACGATACACCTATACAAACTCCATCTGGACTGAACCTCTACTTTAAAAAAAACGGCCGATTCGGAAGAAAAAAAAAGAAACGCGCAGGCGCCATCGACGTTTGCGCCTTGGCGCCAACTGTTTTTTTTTTCATTTAAATTAAACAAAGTTTGGTTTTGTTTGTAAAATAAATTAGTTCGTGTATTATAGTATGAGAGTAGATAAAGTAGTGTATGACACTGTACATAACTTGGTCTTATAACACTCGTGTGACCCAATAAAAAAACTCGCCTACGGCTCGTTATAAGAACCCTTAGTATGCAACAGTATCATAAACTACTATAATTCAATGTGCACTCAACTTTGTTTATATGATACCGACGCGATGCGCCTACATTACTTTTTAGGAATTTAAGGAAATTTCAATCATTACTGCACTTTCACATACATACCTGTATATAATTTATGGGTAAAAGTAGGCAATAGCTTAGTGGTAACGCGTCCGACTTACGATGTGCTGAGGTAGCGTTTTCATAGTCCGGTCTTACATTATGGACGGGAACCTATTCCTAACACAAACAATTTAGTTAACTGAGAGAAACTAATAGGGATACTCAATTTCTAGTAATTTTAGACACCTATACATTAGTTAAATTTAAAAAATAACAATATATATGACGTTATTAAACAAAATGTATTACAATATTAATGATTTCCTGGACGATACAATAACATTTAACAATACCTTATAATGTAATTTATTTTAGCACCCTTTTCTTTGGCCTTTTCTTAGACCGTGTAATCAAAGAAATTTATTTTATAAAGGAACTAGCTGTTGCCCGCGGCTCCGCCCGCGTGGATGTCGGTTATCGCTTAGTGTTGATCTGACGCTATTGAGTATTAAATTCGCCTCTCTACTCAACTTTGTCCTCGACTATATACTCACCTCTGTTCTCGACTTTCTACTCGCCTCTATATTCGACCTCTCGCCTCTCTACTTACCAATGAAAAATTAGAAACTTTAATGCCATAGCCCTATTCCCCTTCCCCCCTCCCCTTTCTATCCCTTTTTTCGCGATAAGGGGTAGCCTATATCCATTTCCAACCTCTAATCCATCTCTATACCAATTTCGTCAAGATATCTTGAAAATTATGAAACTTACATACCCTTGCCCTATTCCACCCCTTCAACTCCCTTTTTCGCAATAAAAGGTAGCCTATGTCCATTTTCGAGCTCTAATCCATCTCTGTACCCAATTTCACCAGGATATCATCAAAAATGACAAACCTTCATACTAACTATACAGTCCTTATCCCTCCCCCACCCTTTTACCATATTATTCGCGATAAAAGGTAGCATATGTCCATTACCAAGCTCTAATTAATCCCTGTAATAAATTTCATCAGGATATCTTCAAAGCTGTCAAACTTTCGTACCTCAAGACGCCCCCCCCCCCCCCCCCTATGCCTCCATTTACGCGTCAATAGATAGCCTATGTTCGTTCCGAAGCTTTAAATACATTTCTGTACCAAATATATCATCAGGATGTCTTCAACACTGGCAAACTTTCATCCCCTATAACCCCTCCCCCCCCTTTATCCTCGTCTTTCACGACAAAAGGTAACCTATGTTCGTTCCCAAGCTTTAATCTACATCTGTACCAAATTTCATCAGGATATCTTCAAAAAAAACAAACTTTCATCCCATAGCCATATTCCCCCCCCCCCCTTCTACCCCTTTTTGCGATAAAAGGTAGCCTATGACCGTTTCCAAGCTCTAAACTATCTCTATACCAAATTTCATCAGGAAATCTTAAAAAATGACAAACTTTCATCCCAAGGCCCTAGTCCCCCCCTTCTACGTCCCTTTTTGCGATAAAAGGTAGCCTATGTCCGTTCCCAAGCTTTGAACTATCTCTGTACCAAATTTCATCAAGAAATCTTCAAAAATGACAAACTTTCATACCAAGGCCCTAGTCCGCCCCCCTTCTGCCCCCCTTTTTGCAATAAAAGGTAGCCTATATCCGTTTCTAAGATCTAAACTATCTCTGTACCAAATTTCATTAAGAAATCTTCCAAAATGACAAACTTTCATCCCAAGGCCCTAATCCCCCCCTTCTTCCCCCCCCCCTTTTCGCGATAAAAGGTAGCTTATGTCCATTCCCAAGCTCTAAACTATTTCTGTACCAAATTTCATCAAGAAATCTTCAAAAATGACAAACTTTCATACCAAGGCCCTAGTCCGCCCCCCTTCTACCCCCCTTTTCGCGATAAAAGGTAGCCTATATCCGTTTCTAAGATCTAAACTATCTCTGTACCAAATTTCATTAAGATCTTCAAAAATGACAAACTTTCATCCCAAGGCCCTAATCCCCCCTTCTACCCCCCTTTTCGCGATAAAAGGTAGCCTATGTCCGTTCCCAAGCTCTAATCTACCTCTGTACCAAATTTCATTAAAATATCTTCAGAAATGACAAACTTTCATAAAAACTTTCATCCCCTATTTCCCCCCCTTAAACCCCCTTTCTCGTGATAAAAGGTAGCCTATGTCCGTTCTCAAGCTCTAATATACCTCTGTACCAAATTTCATCAAGATCGGTTCAGTGGTTTAGGCGTGAAAGCGTAACATACAGACAGACAGACAGACAGACAGACAGACAGACAGACAGAGTTACTTTCGCATTTATAATATTAGTATGGATATGGATGATAGGAATGACAGATCCAATTACAATAATGCTAATCCAAACTACACATTTATAATCAAATCATTTGCTAACAATTACTGACCTGTAATCAGAGAAACAACACTGAATCTTATTGTTTCCACAGGTAAATAGTTATCCAATTATTTATATAATTAAATGAAATTAAAATATTGCTTGTCATATCAAGAACCAAAAATCTATCCTTCTTATATCATAAACCACAGAGTCAATGATATACCATAGTGTTCACTCTCACCACAGTTAATACCTACTAATAATAGAAACTCAAATGTATTTTATTTACATATATGCCGTACTTCTTGGACCCGTAAGAATTAAATGTTTAATAGGTATGACATGAAAAAATTTGCACGCCGTATGTGGCAGAATGTGAGGAAACAAAACATTTTGTAAAATCTCTTGTACCATATTCTAGCAAATAAACTATTTGATTTGATTGATTTGATTTGAATCTATAGATTTCATTAGAGATAGTCACGAGTAACTTTGAACGTATTCGTTGACGAGCCTGTCACCATAACGGTGGAATTTATGGAGGTACTCCCCGCCAAGACGTTGCTTACTTAAGCATATAAAATTAACTGGTTGTGGACAAATAGTACGATAAATATGAGACGGCCATGCGGACCTCTCTCTATGCAAATATTATAGGCTTTATCTGCGCTTTCATTTCGAATAGGTACGATACGATACGCGAGGAATGCGGCGCGAGCCATGTACCGTCCGCAGATACGTTCATAAAAAAACCCTAATACTCGTAGGTATAGAAAAATACAAAATTATATAAGGTATACTTTAACTTGCAGATGTATTATATTAGCAAATATATCTATACTATATAGGAAATGTTCATACATAGGTATAAATGTATAAGTTGCATGCAACTGACGCTACTGATTTATTTCCAAAAACATTCACAATATAACTACATATCTAAAGTTATCTACTACTAATATTGGGTATGTACCTTTTATACATTTCCACCTGTACAGGTGCTTCAGGCCAGCCAATTTTGCAAACCATCACAATAATAGCGCGTAGTATCTATGTATGTATAGTGTATTTTTATTTTTTTTATACCACTTAGATGGCAGACAAGCTCACGGAGTGATGAAATATGACTTTGTTGATGTGTTGTTTGAATTCCATTAGTAAAATACCCCTTCCCATAACAGGAATATACCTAAGGTATTTAACAAAAATCATCAAAATATCTAGACTAGCATAAAATATTGTGCAAATCCTACGGGTTAAAAAAATTACATTTTAATCTGTACTTTTCTTCAAACGCTACCGGCCATCTTCCCCAAAAAATATGAACATTCATTTTTTCCTACATATTACGTCTGGGCAACTTTTCGCCTAATAACATGGTCTGTAGGTACGACTAATAAAATCTTACGACGCGCAATACGACGATACGACAAACAACGCGCATGACACACGACTATTGCGGTTTAGTCAAATTCGGCTAATCAGCAATATATTGTGGACAATTGTCCATATATTACGTCACACTCGGACCGGTATGATTTGGGGATATGGAGTATCGTGACCATCATGATATATATGCCAGACTTCTTGGACCCCGTAAGAATTAAATGTGGGCAGGAAACCGTTTTTTGTAGTTGTTTTTGTTATATAACTAAATGCTCTTACAATCAGATAATATTTCATGTTACACAGGGAGCTTTCAATACCTGCCGGAAGATAATTGAACATTTTCTCCTAGGTTCTACCGCGGGCCAAAAATAATAAGCTAACTGAATACTGGCACCAAGTTTCATTCATTTTGTACCCACACTGAAAGCTACCGTAAGATTATACATGTGGGCTATAAATTATTGCGCGGTAGAGTTCAACCCAAAGAACAGCTTTATCTTAATTCTTGATTAAGGTGGTTATTTTTGGTAAAATAATTCCGCACGAAAATAGATCACCTCTAACTGAACATCTTCATTTCCTACTCGGTTCTTCTTCATCCTAGCGATAATTCCAGTCACATCCGAAGCTTTTCAACTTGGAGTCTGGGGTCCGCTTTTTACTAGTCTAACTGCGGATTTGGCTGAACTTCGATATTTTCCGTAAAGCAACTACCATCTGACCTCCACAATCCAAAGGCGATATCGAAGCATTACAGCTAAATCAGTTGTTGGATTTTTGAGGGCTCACACTACCCGTAACGACGGCCATAGATGTTTGTATGGCAACCGGGACCGACGGCTTAACGTGCTCTCCTAGGCACGACCAGACCAATGCAAATACTCATATTCATGCATACAAATATTTGCACTGAGCGGGGATCGAACCTGCGCTTCCTGCGTAGCGGCCGCGTTCACTACCGCTACGCCACGGAGGCTATCGAGTTCAGTCCTTACTCGGTTAAATATCTAAAAAGAAAGGCCAACATCCTGCCTCAGAGAAGTAGGCTCGTAAAAAACAAAGGTTCCCCCTCCCCGCGCCTCCCCGTGAGTTTTTCTCGTCACAAATCAAGCGGATCGCGTTTATTTAATACTTCCCCCAATTAATTTGCATAATCCTTGTCAAGCACAGGTCTCGACGCCACGCGCCACTTCGCGGAGACGTTCTCTTGTCGGTGTTTTATATTCTCTTTATTTTTCTTTTGTACTAGGTACCTACTTTATTGGCAAAGGTATATCAATCGAGCATGTTTAATTATTGGTAGATACTTACATGAAATCATTCAGTGCCAGTCTCGATCATCTTTCATTCTAGATCAAGGTGGGAGAATCACTCTCACTCCGAATGATCGTGTGTGAAATGGTCTCTGCACTCTAGATACTTCCCGTATTTCCAATTGGAGCTTAGGTCTCTGAATCGCATAAGTCTAACAAGATGCGGTACACTGCTACTTAAAGCGGTCAGTAGGATAGGAGGTATAATTTCTCTAGCCAAGCCTATCCAATCAACTGGACAAACATAACTTTTTAAGATGCCTTGCAGAGTAACCTAGCTTGTTCAAATATAATTCTAATTCACTCGAATATTTTATACGTACATTATACACACGTAGCTGCACCCGCTAAAACGTATGCATCAGGAACATGATGAAATTAACATCCCCAATTCAAACACACATTTATGTTAAACAATCGACTGGCAGCAGGTACGAACTCGGGCCGAACAAAACGGACTTTTGTTCCCGTCATGAATATTTACTGAACCAACGGTGTGTGAACTGAACCACCTTCCCTCTCCCTCTTTCGAAGTCCCCCCACCACACCCTCCAAAGTAAATCTACATAATTCACTTTTTATCGATGCCATCGAGATATTATCGACGTGGATAAGTATTCAAATTACAGTTTTGATTTATTCATAAAAATATTATTGTTTGAAGGTGGACTACGACATTGAGTGTAGAGGGTACAATGACACACAAAAGTGTAAGGTTGAAAATGTTCATTCCAATTTATGTTCATCAGTTCTTGTAAATAACTAAATGTTATTTTTACACAATTATAGCAGCAGACCACTGATGCTACAGGATTAACTGGTATTTTGGAATCCCTGATGTATCACATGTGCATAGCCTGCAGAGTGAAAAAGCAAAAGAAAAGCGAAGATTGGGCAAACATCTAACAGATTATAAGAAATTTAACATATTTCTTATAAAAAAATCTGCAGGTTCGTAGATGAAGTTGGCTTGAGTTCCGAAGATCTCGGTAGGCCCCCATACACCCTTCTTAGATATTAAAGTGTTCACTTAATTTTTCGATATAGTTGCCAAGAAACTTAAACATCACAGATCATCATCGTCAGTCGACCTCTAATGAGCAGTCACGTTATTCTAAATAGGTATATTTAAAGAAATATATTTTATTATTACTTCTATATATCTAAGTTAATGAAACGACATTTAACTTCGAATAAGTGTTTCCATTAATCGTTCCGCGTAGTCGGACTATAAATTAGTGTAGAGCCATAAATTCCGCGTGGCGGTGACGCGCGGCCGCTGTCCGCCCACCGCTCCGCTCGCCGCCGCCGCGCCGCGCGGGCCACGATACACTTTTGTGTGCTCCTGTACGCTAGTGTTCACTGGTAGAACGCTGTAGCACGCAACATTAATTCATTACGCCTTGTTTTGGAAGCAACTACGTTTGCGGTAAGAATGTTTTATGTGAATATATTCTGCATTATTAATGAAGTTGGGGTTTAAATAACTTTAAACCTATTTGTACTTTTTTGTAGGACTCACTGGATTGAGTATATTGCATACCTGACTTATTGTTCTACTATTCTATACCAAAGCTTGCTGATAGATCTGAAACCATATTGAGGCATCGCTCGAGAAACGATGGACTTAGGGTAGATTATAATCACTGACTGGACAGGTTTCATGAGTTCAACAAAATTTGTTGTATTAACAACATCAATAAAACAGCACAAGTGGAATAAATAGCAGTCGTGTAAGACCTACAGTCCATCAGATGGTCAAAGCGCATTCTATTACTGCGATATTATCCAGTTACAAAGTAAAAAATTGCTTAATTTTTTTTGACCATCTGCTTCAATAAATAATGTTCAAAATGTTAGTCTAAAACATAAAAGATATTCTTGTTATTTACTTAGATCATATTATTCTATTAACAAACTTTAAAACTCCAAATAAATTAAAGTAACAACACTTGAGTCAGTTACGTAGTTCTGTGCGGGTGCAGTGTCTTAGAAGGTTTTACTATTAATTGGTGGTCTTGGCCAAGAGTGCAGGCTGCAGTCGTCTCGGCTAACCCCTGCTTCCTGTCAATTTGCCTAAATCAAATGGGATAGTTACACATTGCTTGCTTTTCTTTACTTACTGAATGTTACTTGATTTAGACTGTATTATCAATATATGTAAGGCTGGCTTAGGGAATTACTAAGGCAAGTTTGAAATAATAATGTTATTAGTATATACATATATAAATATCAAAAGTTGAAGAATTTAGTTTAAGTATAAACAGTGAGACTATTTATGATCCTACGCGATTCTGTTGCGGTAGTTTCCCCTGTGTTTTCTCATTTTTCTTCTTTTTTCTGACCTACAAGATAGTAACTTGAGAGTCACGTTTTGTAATTTGGAAAATCATGTGTTTGTTTGTGTACTACATCAGTTGTAATATACTCTTTCTTGCGAGAATTGCACTTACGTTCTTTATGATTAATATTTACGTATTTTCCCATAAACTATATTTATCTTCATAGTATTAAAACGGCATTCAACCGCCTCCGTGGCGTAGCGGTAGTGAACGCGGCCACTGTTTAGGAGGCGCGGGTTCGATCCCCGCGTCGCATCACGGAAAATGTCGAAGTTTTTTTTTTTTTTTTTTTACGTGCGGGAAATCCCCACGGATACCCGCCCCTCCGGAGCCGGAGGGGTGGGTTATGTCGGACTCGAACCGACTAAACCGCACGCCGTCTGTGGGTCGTGGTGCTAGGCCGAAGGTGAGGTTGTCTTGTGACATATCCCTCGCACCCCGGCTGACCCAGGGCCATCCCTTTCGGTCTGGCCCTCCTCGGGAGGTGGGGACCACGCCGTCCCTGACTCAACCCCGGTGTGGGGAGGCGCGCATCGTCCTACGATGCGCGCCGCCGCCGTGGCCTGCTTCTGCTAGGGTGACGGGTGGCCGTACGGAGCAGAGGCAGGAATCTGGCCCCCAGGGTGTCCGCCCACACGGGGCACCCATATAGGGCCATGGACCGCACGACACCCGCGTAGAGTCTCCTGCAGGAGGCCCCTGGGCCCTTCAAGTTGGGCAACAGCCGACTCAGGGCATTCGCCGTGGTGACCAACTTGGGGCGCAGGCTTCGGAGATGTTGTCCGAAGTCCCATCGACCGTCAAGCACGAGCCCCAGGTATTTCAGCTGGGGCTTGATGTCGATGGGAGTGCCTCCCACTGTAAGGCTGGCTCCCGGGCCTGGCCTGCGCCGAGGACCATGAAAGAACATGGCCTCGGACTTGTGCAGAGCCACCTCGAGACCCAGCCGCCGGATCCGCTCGACGACTTGGCCAACCGCGGTCGTGGCCCTCAGGGTTGCCTCGCGGTGCGTAGCCCCGCTCACCGTCACCAGCGTGTCGTCCGCATAACACGTGACGGTGGCACCGTACGCGAAGTCACCGCGAAGCACCCAGTCGTAACCGATGTTCCACAGTAACGGCCCCAGGACCGATCCCTGTGGAACACCGCACGACATCTCACGCCTACCGACTCCGGTCGAACTCGGGTAGACGACGGCTCTCTCCGTCAGGTAAGCCCCGACTATGCGGCGGAGGTAGAGAGGCACACCGTGGTACACGAGTGCCTCCCTGATGCAACTCCAGGGCAAGGTGTTGAAGGCGTTGGAGATGTCCAAGGACACCGCCAACATCACCTCGCCCCGGGCAACCGCATCCTCCGCCAGAGTCCTCACACGCATGATGGCATCCACAGTGGAACGCCACCGGCGGAACCCAAACTGGGTATTCGCCAGGTCCGGCCCCACTCTAGAGAGATGCTCGACGAGGCGCTTGGCAATAACTCTTTCGAAGAGTTTGCCCACCTCGTCGAGCAGCACTATGGGCCGGTACCCGGACGGCTCGTCCGCCGGGCGTCCCTTCTTGCGGATGAGGACCAGTTTCCCCGTCCTCCACATCTTCGGAAACTGGCCCCGCTCCAAACATGCGCTGAGGAACCCTCTCAGTCGGGGTTCGAGACCGTCTTCCCCTAGAGCTAGGACCCACGCGCGGCCTGGAATGCCGTCGGGTCCCGGGGCGGTGTTTTTCTTGGCTCTCAGCCTTCGCACCGCCAGCTCTAGTTCTACCCAAGTGACCTCGGGCACGTCGTCGTCAATCACCGCACTGGGCGCCGTAGGCGACCGAGGCGGCGGAGCCATCTGCGGCGGAACATGTTCCGCTCGCGCCGGGAACAGGGATTCCACCACTCCTCCGAGCAGAGCCGGTTCGAGCACCTGGGTCAGCGGAGGGGCCCGGGGGCGCAGCTTTTCTCTTACCATAAGGTAAGGCCGCCCCCATGGGTCCCGCTCCAGCGTCTCCAGGAGCTCCCGGTAGCAAGCGGCCTTAGACCGCTTGATCTCCGCTCGGAGGGCATTCCGGGCCTCCCTGTATCCCTCGTGAAGCTCCGCCAGTCGGGGCTCCGAATCTGCGGTACGGCTACGCCTCCTACGGAGTCGAGCCCACCGGCGGTGCGTGATCACGCAGGCTTGACGCAGCCTCGCGATCTCCGCATTCCACCAGTAGACCCGACGCCTCGGATTATAGGCTGGAGCCCTAGGCATACCCGCATCGCAGACCCGTGTCATGGCCTCCCGGAACCAGGCCGCTTCATCGTCTATGTCGACAGGCCTGTCCGGCGCAATGGCCCAGGCCTGTACGATGGCGGTCTCCAGGAGGTCCTCCCGATTCAGTCGCCCCAACACCCAGCGCGGCTCGCGTTGGGCCGATATGACCGGCGCATCACCCGCAGGAGGGGAGACATCGAACCGAACGTATCGGTGATCCGATAGTGTCTCCACCTCCACGGCGACACGCCAGTCCCGCACGCGGAGTGACAGGGAAGCGCTCGCGAACGAAAGGTCTATGATCGACCTGCGCTCCCCCGCCACAAAGGTGCCCACACGCCGTCTGTGGGTCGTGGTGCTAG
The DNA here is from genome assembly GCA_949126895.1 of Eilema caniola. Taxonomy (NCBI): domain Eukaryota; kingdom Metazoa; phylum Arthropoda; class Insecta; order Lepidoptera; family Erebidae; genus Eilema; species Eilema caniola. Next base: position 798,040 of record OX421471.1, on the reverse strand, counting down.
GCCGAAGGTGAGGTTGTTTTGCGATATATCCCTCGCACCCCGGCTGACCCAGGGCCATCCCTTTCGGTCTGGCCCTCCTCGGGAGGTGGGGACCACGCCGTCCCTGACTCAACCCAGGTGTGGGGAGGCGCGCATCGTCCTACGATGCGCGCCGCCGCCGTGGCCTGCTTCTGCTAGGGTGACGGGTGGCTCCACCCGTCACCCTCAGGCCCGCGCTCATGGGGGGCGGAGGTCTGTAAGCGCCCTCCGACGTCCGAGCCGCCTTCGGGCGCGAGCAGCGATGTCAGCGAGTCTTTCTCGCTCACCGCGCCGCGCCCGCTCTGCTGTCTCCTTCGCGAGCATGACCTGCTCGCAGAAAGAGGCGCTGGCCGCCCACGCATCCGCGCAGCGGACCATCGCCGCGAGCAGGGTGGAGAGCGTGAGCACTCTCACCCCCAGGGCCTGCACAAGCTCCCGCCTCGGCGTCTCAAACGCCGGACACTCGGTGAGCGTGTGCAGCCCCGAGTCCACGCTCGCGTCGCAGTGATGGCACTCGGGCGTTGGCTCAATACCCATCAGATGCAGATACCGCCCGAAGTAACCGTGCCCGGTTATCATCTGCGTCTGACGGTACATGAGGCTCCCGTGTGGCCTCTCTAGCCACTCCCCCATGATGGGCCTTACCGCCGCAATCACGGCGTGCCCTGCGCGTGGTTGCCCAAGTCGTCGCTCCCACTCGGCCACCATGACCTGGTGGAGCCGGGATTTCTCGGCCCGAATGTCCTCGGGCTCGGGATCGAATCCCCGCTCCCGCGCCTCCTTTCGGAACTGGTATAGTGCCGAAAGGGCCCTCGCTTCCAGGATCCACGGTGGCGATCCGGCCAGGAGACTCGCCGCTTCGAAGGATATCGTGCGGTATCCCCTGATGGCCCTGGAGGCCATCGTCCTCTGCGCCGTACGGAGCAGAGGCAGGAATCTGGCCCCCAGGGTGTCCGCCCACACGGGGCACCCATATAGGGCCATGGACCGCACGACACCCGCGTAGAGTCTCCTGCAGGAGGCCCCTGGGCCCTTCAAGTTGGGCAACAGCCGACTCAGGGCATTCGCCGTGGTGACCAACTTGGGGCGCAGGCTTCGGAGATGTTGTCCGAAGTCCCATCGACCGTCAAGCACGAGCCCCAGGTATTTCAGCTGGGGCTTGATGTCGATGGGAGTGCCTCCCACTGTAAGGCTGGCTCCCGGGCCTGGCCTGCGCCGTGGACCATGAAAGAACATGGCCTCGGACTTGTGCAGAGCCACCTCGAGACCCAGCCGCCGGATCCGCTCGACGACTTGGCCAACCGCGGTCGTGGCCCTCAGGGTTGCCTCGCGGTGCGTAGCCCCGCTCACCGTCACCAGCGTGTCGTCCGCATAACACGTGACGGTGGCACCGTACGCGAAGTCACCGCGAAGCACCCAGTCGTAACCGATGTTCCACAGTAACGGCCCCAGGACCGATCCCTGTGGAACACCGCACGACATCTCACGCCTACCGACTCCGGTCGAACTCGGGTAGACGACGGCTCTCTCCGTCAGGTAAGCCCCGACTATGCGGCGGAGGTAGAGAGGCACACCGTGGTACACGAGTACACGTACAGGCATTGACGACGTCGGTCAGCCGCTCCAGCGACCGCCGATACTGCCCAATGAGTCGGTGTGATCCCGGCGTGAGATAAACGGCCACGACCGCAATCTCCCCTACACGCGCCGCTACGATGCCATGCTCCCTTGCGATCACTACAAGGGGAGGGGCACCCGCAGCGGCGTTATGCACCAGTGCCGCCGATCCATCCAGGTCGACCACCCAGGCGGGCCCGAGGGGCCGGTGAGTGTATGGATCGGCGACAGCGGCGACGTCGATGGACCACTGTGCCATGCTCTGGAGCAGAAGTGCCTGAGCATCGACACCGTGGCCCAGGTTCGCCTGCAGGATGCGGAGATGAGGATCCATTATGGAACCATCTCCGCATCCCGCCCCGAACCATTGGCGGAACGCCCGCCTCGCGGCGGCGGCTCCCCGCGGGTGCAGGCCTTGCTGCCAACCCTATGGTCGGCCGGCTTGCCCTCCGCCGCACACCTGAAACAGTGCGGCGGAGCTTCGCAATTACCGGCCCTATGACCGGGTTGGCTGCAGCGGAAGCAACGGTCGCCGACCGTCACCTCCGCCCTGCACTGTACACCCACGTGGCCGGCCGACAGGCACCTGAAGCACCTGTCCGGCCGAGCCTGTAGGAGCCGTACCCGGACTCCTACAACGCCGCCTACCGCGAGAATCCGCCGGTCGGCAGCCTTTTGGGCTGCTGCGATGGGGCAGCCGACAACTGTTGCCCCCTGTCCGCGACGGCCGTAGCGGATCGCTCCGACCTTAACCGCCTCCAGGGGGCAACCCCCGGCCTCCGCCACGGTGACCCGAATCTCTTCGGCCGTGATGGAGTCGTCCAGGTCCGAGATGCGCAATTCTGCGCACTTGGTGGGCCTGGACACCCGGACGTCGGCCGCATCCAACGTGTCCTTCAGCCTAGCCGCAATGGCATCGGCCTTGGGACCGCTGGAGGCGCCAGGGACGTGGATGAGACGGGCACCCGTCCGAGTGTGTGTCACTCGGAGAGTCCCCGCCACATCGAGGGCCCTCATATCATTTCACCAGGTCCACGTACTGCACGCCCCTCGCCGTCGCCTCCGGTGTCATCGTTAAGACGACAGCGGTGGTACGGGGGACGCGCAGCTTTCCTGGCGCATCCTTCGCAGCAGCTTGGGCCTTCTTGGCCCTTTTGGCTGCCTTTTTACGGGCGTTCCGGCTTTTTCTGGCCTCGCCGACCACCTCCCAGCCCCCTGCCGGTGCGGAGCTCGTGGAGGCAGTCGGGACCGAAGCCGGGGCCGGGGCCGGGGCCGGGGCTGGGACTTGGGACGTCTTCCCCTTGCCCTTCCCCTTCCCCTTGCCCTTGGCTTGGGCGCTCCCGGCTGAGGCGGCGGTAGCGGCCGGAGCAGCAGGCGCAGTGGGCACACTGCGGGCCGACTCCTGCGAGGTCCCCGCCGTCACCGTACGGCTGGGGCCCCGCTTTACTGCTCCGGCGTAGCCCCCGCTCGGCGGCGCCAGAGGCGGACGACGGATGGAGTCCATGATGGCCTCCAGACAACTCCGCGTCCACTCCTCGTGCGCCGCCTGCCGCTTTTCCATGGCGGCCATCGTCGCCATGCAGGCCTCCACCGGATTGGTGGGCCTCGGCTGCGCCGGCGGCGGTGGGGCCGGTAGACGCGGCGGGGCCGGCAAACGCGGCGGCAACGGCGGCGGGGCCGGTAAACGCGCCGGTACAGGCGGCGGCGGTGGCGCCAGCGACACCGGCCGCGCCCGAGGCGGCAGTCTCGGCCGCACCGGTGACCTCGACCGCACCGGCGGCGACGGCGGCGACGGCGGCGACCGCGGCGCCAGAGATGGCGGCGGCGTCACGCGCTCGTCAGGCAGCTGAGTTTTCGCAGCGATGGCCTCCTGGAGCGCTGCGATTTCAGCCGCCATGTTGGCCATCTCCTTGCGGTACTCAGCCGCCTGCCGCCCAGTCTCCTCGAGCACCGCTGCCTGCTGCCTGCTGAGCTCAGCGCGCTCGCGCTGCGCGCTGGCCAGCTCCGCCCTGAGCAGGTTATGGTGCTCGACGAGGCGCAACGTCACCCGCATGAGCCGGTCCTCCTCCGGCTTCATAGCCCCGGTCTGGGCCTTGGCCAGGCCTTTAAGGGCCTCCATCACCTCTATGGAGGTGCTGTCGCCGGTACAGGCCAAGGGCGCCGCCGAGGTGGAGGAACTCGGCGGCGCCACCACATCCTCCGGGGCAGAGGCCCGTGATGGACGGGCCTGAGGGGCACCTTTCTCCCCACCCCGCGCCTTTTGGCGGCTAACCGCCACCAGTTTGGGCGGGGGTGGGCGCAGCATCTCGTTGCTGCTGTGAGAGCTGCTGGTGGAGGACGAGTCGGAGAGCGTGGGCTCAAAATCCGACCCCGTCCTCTTTTGGGTGAGGACTTTTTTTTTCCTGACGGTCCTCGGCCGCCATTTAGACCTACGGGTCCGTAGACCCACCGGACTTCGGTCTCGGCTGTCCCGGCTGTCAGTGGCGGTGTCGAAGTTCTCCGACACCACCTGGGACGCGACTTCCGCGTCGTTGTGCTGCGCGACCTCCGCGCAGACTGTTTCGCTTGGATGGGTTTGGTTTGTGTTTTCAATTAGTTTCTCCATAATGTTCCCACGAGTTGAACCGTTCGGATTACACTTCCTGGGTGACGGCCATTCCAGGAAGCGGGGTATATACTGTGGAGGTCCCCCGGTATCCACAGGTTTTAAACGACTTCGCTGTCGGGTTTTCAGACTTTTCCTTGTCGTGGGCCGGCCAATTAAGGCAAGCCCCGCGGCCTCCGGGATATCGGCGTTCCCGAGTGTGGCTAGCACTCAGGTCGTTGTCGATATCTCGGAGGTTACGCGATGCGGGGGAGTGGCCAACTCTCCCAACGCCGACGGAGGCACGAATGCCCGTCAGCCCCTGCGCGAGCAGTAGGCCGACCCGTCCCCGGATCCTAACGATCCCATCGCCTCTCCCCTGTCTCCTCTGCTAAGAGCAGAGGGGTACCGGGAGCGGCGGTTAGCCCTAAAAAGGGCTGTTGAGGTGGGAGGAACCCCACGGATCCCTCCCCGCGGGCCTTGCAGGCCCGCCATACCACGACCCCCTCGTGCAATGGGGTCAGCTAGCCCTTAAAAGGGCTGTTGGAGTGAAAGGGTGTCCTACGGACCCCTTCCCGCGGGCCTTGCAGGCCCGCCATCCCACGACCTCCTCGTGAGGTCAGCCGTTGGGTTATTCGTCAACGGCCAACAGAACTCCCAAGGTAGGAGTCTGTTAGCCGTTGTCCAGGGTGCACCAGCCCCCCCGCTTCCGCTCCCCAGGACCGCGGTCCAAAGGGGGAAGAAACGGAGAAGCCGACGTGGAGGTTACCCAACCAGCACCCCAATGTCGAAGTTTAGCCAAATCCGCATTTGGACTGGTATAGTGGACCCCAGACTGCAAGTTGATAGCTTCAGATGCGAAGTATTAAAACGGCATTCCAGTCTTCTTTTTTGAATTTCACTTATGCCTGACACTCCACGTGGAACATTCAAATCGACAAAAGGTTAGTGAGTAATACGTTAAGCCTATTCCACGCTATGCCTACTGCCTTTTTCTGGTGCCATTGAATGGTGGTACAGGAAAAACGCAAATATTAAGCTAAAGCTATGTAACGAAATAGAAATATAAAGCAATAATGGAGCTATGCGGTGCACACGACACACAGCGTGTGTGCTGGTGACCCGCTGCCGCCGCACGAGACCGGCCGCGCCTCGCGCCTCGGGCTCGTGCGCTATATAAATTACACCGAACACAACTAAAGCAGTACACTATGCACTTACTAACCATGTACACTGTGGACCTTGCAAAGGATAATAATTTTTCATCATTAATTTTGATAAAGGTAGAAGACGGCTCTCCTCAATGAATCTAGTTTTAGAATTATATGTTACAACACTATCGCCTAGAAAGCGGGTGTAAACTTGGATTAAATTCAAATTCGAATTCAAAGTAAAATGGACATCAAAAATAGAACTTATATGGCACAAATTAAATAAAAGAAAATAAAAAATAAAACGAAATAGCCAGCAAAAAAGCAAGCAGTTGCAAAATTATATGCTCACTTTTTAATATAAGATAATTGGAAGAGAATAAATAAATAAAAAATAGGATTAGACATTTCGTTCTACTTCTCCATACGCAAATCAATATTCACAAATATTTTTAACCAGGTCCATAGTGTCCGTAGTGGCAGTGAAGAGGTCCACCGAAGCCGAAATAACCCGATGCGAAAATTAAAACAGCTCCATGCAGTCTTTGTTATTCGTAGCAATGTTATACTTGTAGCGCTGCTCGTAGCGGTATTCTCGTAGCACTTCGTAGTGCGCCGCTACACGGTCCGATTGAACTTGCTTTATGCATGATTCAGAGCTTGCTAATGTTTAAGACGCGATATTACCTACATGAGATTTTTTATATGAACACGTTTTGTTTTATATTTTTTTGAATCTCATCTCAAATGGGAATGATACTGCTGAACCAGGAAGATGCTCTTTTTTTTAAATAATAACTTAACGTCAATTCTTGGGTTGTTTGAAAACATAGTTTCTTGAAAAATTAAGCTAAAGATCTAATTTTAACAAATTAAAACATCAAATAGAAACTCACTAAAGAAACCGCCCGTCCATACATGTTAAGATCTTAAATCAACATTGTTCACCTAATTGACCGAACCAATCAAGGGCCAGGTACGACGGTCACCGGACATTGGTCCCTAATCGTAATATATGCGAGAGGGCACTGAATCAAGACGGGCCGATCCTGTCCAAACAACTAACTAACTGCCAAGACAATTTGACTAATTGCCGATTGACTAACAACTCTTAGAAAGCTGCAGGGTTAAGATTAGGACACACTGAGAGAATATTACGAGTTGTATGTTCAGTTCTTAAAGGTAAAACTTCAAATTGATAAGTAATAAGGAATGTTTAAAATCCTTTTCTATAATTCCAATGAAAGAAAATGTAAGTTATGGTGAATGTGAATTTAACATAGTGAAGGTTAATGCATGCTGTATCGACACAGAATTTGGCTTAGTTTAAGGTTTAGATAGTTTTAGATAATATAATCTCATTAATGATAAACACTTTTCTCCCCTCTGATCGACAACGTTTTCTGTACTTCTCAAAACTAGCTCATATTTAGTCAAGCTCTTTTGTGAATACATCTCTTTTATTTATTTATATGTACAATAGTTGTAGGTACTTTTCAAGTAATTTTTTTTTATGTTAAATCAGACATTAGATTTTTGTTGTTTTATTTTTTCTTAAAAAGCATGGAGAATGAGTGTGGTTACGTACGAAAAACAATAATACACATGATCAATGTAAAACATGTAAAGTAAGCGATATAAAGACTATATAATACGATAATAATATTTAACATGACGATAGCAATTCCTTTTGTAAAGTTATAATCATAATGAACAGTGCTCACGTACACTCAGTGTGCCTCAGTCCCAGTCCTTACAGCACTGAACTAGTCGCGAGCAGTGGCACAATTAGTGGCCAAGCGGCGAGGGACCAGCGCCCTAAGACGTCGCTCCGTGTATTTGCATACGTGACTCCTTTCGACGAGTGTCACGTAGTTGACCACGCGCGGCCATCCGCCTCACACGGGCAACTTGGAGAGTAGTTCTGAAATTTGGCCACAGCACAGTCAGTCTGCCCGTGCTGGGCACTCGATCGGATAGTATCATACTTTGTTTAAAGGAGCACTTGTATTTTGTTTGGTTTGTGAGAATATCAGAACACTTGATTTCCTTTCGGCAAGTATTTTTACTTGTTTTTATCTTTTAGTCCAGAGGAAAAAGAGATGTCAGCTGCAGGTGGTAACACGCGAGTGATATCTGTGTCATTGTTAGGGGGCTTTTTTTATAATAAATTTATATGTAACATTACAATAAGAGTTGTTATATGACGGTGCAATACGGCTGGTCTTTCAGGAGACAATAAATATTTGGTCTACTATTTCTACGACCCAACAAAAGTTCTCAAAGCCGTGTAGCACTTCCGTGGCCCAACTAACTGGCTAATCTCGATAGCAATCAAAGTTTGCTGCTCCATATGTATAAGTAGTCATCAGTCTGTCTTTATTCTATGGGTACGTTATACACCTGATACTCATTCAGAACCAGACAGCACAGTTTTCAAATAGTTTCCTTATAATGATTTACATTTTTAATTTTTATTGATAATTTATGTGTGTCTCTATGTATTTGGCAAGTAAATAAATTAAATTAAATTCTTCAACTTCACTTTTGTCGATTGACGACATGGAATATGAAAAATTTGCAAGTATTTTAGGTATTTTTTAAACTATAATCTAGTTAAAGTTATGCCTGAAGAAGAAACGTTAAGTTATTGTGTTTTTGTTTCGCTTTTTGCATGCATAGGCTGATATCCGCATCTTGTCACATATTTTGTTGCACATTTGTTTACTTGCAATGTTCTTGGTGAGTGCGCTGTATTGTTTGTTTGTTACTGTCTACTGTGAATGGTCAGCAGACGAACTCAGGCGCATTCACAGATTGGGTTACTATAAATACTATTACGTAACAAGCTAGGCGCATTACGCAACACAGCAAGGTAGGCCAAGCCAAGCCGCCATCTTAGCAAGCAGCACCGCTGACCAACCGCGGCATTGCATTGCATTTTATAATAACACAGATTACTATTATTATGTAACCAACCATAGACTAAACAAGTTATGTCATGGCACGGAGGTACAATTTCCTTGGCACAGACCTCTTGCATTCTCCTTGACACAGAGTATGTGTTTTTGTTGTTTGTTTTGTTTTTTTTTTCTTTAATGATATTTATTTAAGTAGTTCGAGGATCCAGTTGAAAACCAGCGCCGGGTACTCGTGCCCGGCATCTTGCTGAACTGGCTCCTTTTTTTTCTTTGTGCAGCATAAATGTGCACATATTATATATACTTATATTATCTGTGGCTATATTTATTTGATATTTTTATTTTATTTTTTTTATTTCTTTTGTTATAATTATTGTTATTTATTTGATGCATGTTTGTGCTGTAGAAAAAAAAAATAAAGTGTGTTTTCTTTCTTTCTTTCTTTCTTTCAATATGAAAATTTACCTGATTGACTATGAAGCAGAAGATCTTTTAATGACTCAGTAGTTAAGTACCACAACATACTCAAAACTGTTACGGCAAGGTTGATATTTACAGTTTGGCATTAGTTGTTCGAAGTGATGCACTCGCCCGTCCCGCGCGGGAGGGTGCAGCCGCCACAAGTCACGGGGCCGAGTTTTTAATCCGTCGCTCTCGCGGGACCCGGGACGCGGGTCCGGGACGCGGGACGCGGGACGCGGCTAACAACTTTTTAATTTAGCCGTTGTGACCACCACATTGTGTATCCTGTCGGCAGCTTGCACAAGATTACAATACAATTCTAAATGTGTTTTTTTAACTTGAAGCAAAGAGAGGTCACAAGTTTGAAACTTTCAACCTGCGTTTGTTTCTGTTTATCAGATTTTATCAGATTATATCAGGTTTTATATATATACAGTTTTTTATGAGTAGCAGTGTATGGAATACTTTCAAGTATATACATTGAAGTTGCACTGACATCATCTCCCCTTGCTGTTAAGCTAAAGGTCAAGTTTCGGTAAGGATTATACTTTTTTTTTTTACGTGCGGGAAATCCCCACGGATACCCACCCCTCCGGAGTCGGAGGGGTAGGTTATGTCGGACTCGAACCGACTAAACCGCACGCCGTCTGTGGGGCGATGTGCTAGGCCGGAGGTGAGGTTGTCTTTTGACATATCCCTCGCACCCCGGCTGACCCAGGGCCATTCCTCTCGGTCTGGCCCTCCTCGGGAGGGGGGACCACGCGGTCCCCGACTCGCCCCCGGTATGGGGGGGGCGCGCATCGCCCTACGATGCGCGCCGCCGCCGTGGCCTGCTTCTGCTAGGGTGACGGGCGCCTCCACCCGTCACCCTCAGGCCCGCGCTCATGGGGGGCGGAGGTCGGTTAGCGCCCTCCGACGCCCGAGCCGCCATCGAACGCGGCCAGCGATGTCCGCGAGTCTTTCTCGCTAGCTGCGCCGCGCCCGCTCTGCTGTCTCCTTCACGAGCAGAAGGAGGCGCTGGCCGCCCACGCATCCGCACAGCGGACCATCGCCGCGAGCAGGGTGGAGAGCGTGAGCACTCTCAAGGCGCCCACTCACTAACAGTTTACCGGACGACGGTCGGACGATATAAATCTGTCAGTTAATCGCAATAACCCACACACTCACAGTTTCGTTAACGATTTTGGACTGACGACTAATACGATCCGATAGTGTGTGGCCGCTGAACGATTCCGGACAGTTCTAAGCCGGACAGTCCTAGGCCGTCAGGGCGAACGAGCACAACGGGCCTGTCGATCGACGTTTCGTGTCAGTTTTTACTAAGATTTTATTCATTTTTTGTACATACTCGTCAATATTTCTTATGCACATAGTCCATATGGTTCAAAATAGCTAACACCTATTTCCCACAATGATTAGCACGTACTTATATAAGAATAACGTATTTTTTCTATTTTCAACCTTATTGACATCACAACAAATCTAGTTTTTTTTCTTATATTCGTGATCAGCAGCATTTATTTATGCGAAAAAACATGTAATTAAGAAAATGTCAATAAGGTCGAAAATCGCTTGCACTGTTTCGTACTCTCTATGTAACTGATATAAGACCATTACCGGCAGGCGATCGTACGACCTAAAACTGACGACTCACAACTGCTAGTGTGTGGTCGCAAAACTGACAACAGGGAATTGCCGGCGGGCCAAAATCGCTTTAGTGTGTGGGCGCTATCGGCTTAGGACTGCAGGCCGCCGGACAGATCAGGAACTGCAGGCGGACTGCAGGCGGACTGTTAGTGAGTGGGCGCCTTCACCCCCAGGGCCGTCACAAGCTCCCGCCTCGGCGCTTCAAACGCCGGACACTCGGTGAGCGTGTGCAGCCCCGAGTCCACGCTCGCGTCGCAGTGATGGCACTCAGGCGTTGGCTCTATGCCCATCAGATGCAGGTACCGCCCGAAGTTACCGTTTCCGGTAATGACCTGCGTCTGACGGTACGAGAGGCCACCGTGTGGCCTCTCTAGCCACTCCCCCATGATGGGTCTTACCGCCGCAATCACGGCGTGCCCTGCGCGTGGTTGCTCAAGTCGTAGCTCCCACTCGGTCACCATGGCCCTTCCGGACTTCTCGGCCCGAATTTCTTCGGGCTCGGGATCGAGTCCCCGCTCCCGTGCCTCCTTTCGGAACCGATAGAGTGCCGAAAGGGTCCTCGCTTCCAGGATCCACGGTGGCGATCCGACCAGGAGACTCGCCTCTTCAAAGGATATCGTGCGGTACCCCCTGATGGTCCTGGAGGCCGTCGTCCTCTGCGCCGCGTGAAGCAGAGGCAGGAATCTGGCCCCCAGGGTGTCCGCCCATACGGGGCACCCATATAGGGCCATGGACCGCACGACACCCGCGTAGAGTCTCTTGCAGGAGTCCTCTGGGCCCCTCAAGTTGGGCAACAGCCTGCCCAAGGCATTCACCATTGCCACCAACTTGAGGCGCAGACTTCGGAAATGTTCTCCGAAGTCCCATCGACCGTCAAGCACCAGCTCCAGGTATTTCAACCGGGGCTTGATGTCGATGGGAGTGCCTCCCACTGTAAGGCTGGCTCCCGGGTCTGGCCTGCGCCGAGGGCCATGAAAGAACATGGCCTCGGACTTGTGCAGAGCCACCTCGAGACCCAGCCGCCGGATCCGTTCCACGACTTGAGCAACCGCGGTCGTGGCCCTCAGGGTCGCCTTGCGGTGTGTAGCCCCGCCCACCGTCACCAGCGTGTCGTCCGCGTAACACGTGACGGTGGCACCGTACGCGAAGTCACCGTGAAGCAAGTAAGGATTATACTATGAAATAAATTTTGTAGAAAATTATTAAATATCCTCCCTCCTGAAACCCTGAGAAAACATTGCTTGCAATGTAATACCTACGGGTTCTAGTTTACGAAAACCAATACACTGTTCTTTTATACAATATATACATACAAAACTGGCTGTCTGTCGATTATCGCAACCAAGACATAGGCCATGTTCTTTGCAATCAAATGTAATCAAAATCTATTCAGTGGTTTAGACGTGAAAATATAACAGACAAACAGACAGTGTTTCGAATTTATAATATTAGTATGGATTATAACTATCTAATGAATAACTACCCCGGTATTGTATATGCAGCTCATCGCAGCTACCGCTACAGTTTAAGGTTCAATCGAGTTATGAGTATTGCTTACTTTGTACTACAGGTAATGTATGTAGTAACCACAAGTACCGCAGCTACTAGGCTACTAGTTAAGGCGTCGGATGTACTAATGAGAGGTACATTCTGTTGTAAACTAACTCCTAACAAAAGTACTTTAACTTAGCTAGTGCGATTAACAGGAAAGCTAGTAATTGCACTTACCAATATTGATTTTTTCTGAAGTTCTTGCGAATCTCACTCATTGAAATAAAACTACTTTTAACGAACTCTATCACGGTATACTGTGAAATAAAATTATACTATAAAAAAACCCACAAAATATAACTTTTATTGGATAAAATCTACTTACGTAAGTGACAGTACTTGAAACATAGTGTTTAATAATATAACTCAATTGATATTGTAGCTTCAGTCAAGACAATCACACAGGTGTCAAGCCACGAAGGTGATCGTTTACTATCATAATATCTAATTCTGTGATTAAGGATTGGTAGTGAATTTACAGACTACACCGAACTCCTGGAGTGTACAATAGGCTCCTGTGACGCAACATAGTACCTATTTATTAGGTTAAATTCTTCACAGTCACTTCACGGTTAGCCCTGGTATCTGGTATAAATTTGGAAACTCCATACATAAAAAACTACGCCAAAGAAACCACCATTAGGCTTACTCTGGTACCAAGACCAGTCATAGTGTAAGTTTGGATATCGTTTTATAGCTAATATAAGAAGTGACTTGTAAAGTAAATAAAATTTAAATTGTTTCACACAAACGGCCTAAGTTTGATCGTTTCGCACTTTTCCTCGAAGAACCGTTTCACATCGCGAAAGAAAATTAAAACACGCCGATTACTTGTTTACCAACAACGCGTTTGTATTTTACAACGAGAGGGAGAACAAATCAGGTGCTGTATCACAAAACAAGGATATAATGGAGGCTGTAAACCGATCATAAAAGTGCGACGACGACGCGAGAGAGAAATCAACTTTAGCCGCTAACTACTTCACCCACTGCTGAGTGGTGCCACGAGTGGAATCGAACGCAAAGTGGTAGGTGAGGTTCGATTGCTATGTCAGTTAAGTCTAATTAAAAAATAGAAGATAGAATGCAAATTATAAAGCAAATGCATCAAATTGAAAAAAACAAAGAATCAAAGAAAAGGAAAATAACAAGAACACATTAATAAGGACTTAAAAAACATGATTAAAACAACTTTAAAATTTTAGGAGTTTCAATGTTAGCTAAGAATATATCAACTATTGAACTACTCGAATAATGAGACCGATGTTGTTAGCAATCCATGGATTCTCGGTGCGGGTGACGGGTCCGTCGCGTTGCTGAGTTGGGAACTCAGGTCAGTGCTTGGGACTTGAGACCCAGGTGTAGGTTTAGAAGGGAATCTATAAGCTTACGTATAATAATTAAACAATTGTATCCATACATTATGATTGCTGTAGTAGAGTAACACAACCACACGTTTAAAAAATACTGTAGATATTCTCCTTCGGTCTGTGCTATAAGTACTTATGTCACCATTATCATCATATCAGCCGCACATAGTCCACTGTTGAACATAGACCTACCCTATGGACTTCCAGAATGACCGATCTAACGGCCCCAGCGACCTTCATGAGGTCGTCCTCCCACCTGAACGTTGGGCGTCCTACACCACGTTTGCCCGTACGCGCACGCCATTCCAGGACTTATGTAGTACTTACGTACTTGTATGACCAAGAATCCAAAATGCTGTTACACAAGAACGTAACATATCCAGCATTTCTCTAATCCAAGTCCATTTTAGTGAATAAAGAGTGTAGAGCAAGAAAATTGAAGGGAGTTATTGCACAGTCAAAGTGTGCAATAATAAAAATATTAACACATGTAAGTGTTCGTGTTGAGTGGCCCTTACGAGACGAGACGTGGCCATAAAGAGCCGTATCGCGCCAATCTCATACATATACATTGGTTAATTTGGACATACGTCTTGTTGGACGAGGTGTCCGGTACGTGTGGACACCCCACGTTCCCTAACCTGCACCGTGTAAGGGTTACTTTACACTAATATATTTACTCAGGTAGGTACAATTCTAGCCTACCGTTGATTTAAAAGTAGAAAGCTATCCACCGCCTGGCCTATCTGATCTAGCTAGGGAACTAGTCTAACCGCCAAGTTTCGGTCTCTTAACCACCAAACTTATTAAGCTTTACCACATTACAGAAGTTCATTAGCTAAATTACTGTAGGTAATTATAATCATAATCGATTATAGTAGAACATAGGCAAATCGTCAAAATTAGAGAATACATTTTGACCACTATGACGAAAGACAAAGAAGAAAGATGAATGAAAGAAAATGACAAAGTTAATTCAAACTTTTTTTCTGTGATCTGAAATATGTTAATTCAAAAAATAACTTACCTGCCTCCAAGACAAAACATTTTCTTTGGGAATCATCAAACAAATAGAAACGTAATTTGATTGTAAAACATGGAGAAGGAATTGATCTCATCACAACGGCTCGTGGGGGAAGTGCGGCGTGGGGGAGCCCCGGATAAAATGGGGCAAATATTTGACGCGAGTAATAAAATCATATCGGATACCTGCCGGCGAGATTGAGCCGCGCGGCGCGCCGGGGCAAGGTGGAGGAACTAGCGGGGAGAGTGCTCGCGATATTATTAACTACTTTACGAATGTGTATCTTTGAATATTATGTAAATTTTGGTGGCGTTGTAGCGATAATAGGTATAGATTCATTTTACCTATTTGAAACTAGGAAATAGAGGTGAAAGCAGCCATGTCAGGGTCGAAATAACTGCCAAGGCTGTAACTGTGTGTATTTTTGAAAAAAAAATATAGTCAGGAAAATTTATACATCTTAGGCTAACAACAACAACATTCAGTCAGTAGACAACTAGAAAACATAAAATAAATTAGTAAAAATAAAAAACCCGACTGATGCTGAAAAGTCGAAACAAGCTTTATAGCATGCGGTACCCATTAATTTTCATCGGGTTTGAGATTTGCATATGGGTACCGTCTGCTTTAAAGCTTGATTCGATCTCTTCAGCATCAGTCGGGTTTTTTTTTAAATATGTTATTTTATACATTTTAGTTATAATATACATATTTTCGTAATCGTCTTTCAAATTACCTTCATTATGATACCCCACTCGATAAATTCTTTTTTATTTATTCTTTTCGATTTTTTGTACCAAAATGCGCCATATTGTTTTATTTTATTTTGATATACCCAGTGTCACTCTCACAGTAAATACGAATCTAACGACACCTCTCAAGCTAAAATCCATCTAGCCATTCAGGCTGCAGAGCGTGCCAAACAATTATACATACATACATACATACTCTCGAAAAACTTAACTCTCCTTCTGGCGCAGTCGGGTAAAAAGTATTAAGTAGTGAATGCCCAGGTGGGACTCGAACCCACGATCTTAATCGATTTGAAAAGTTAGCATAGTAAATGCTTCAAAATTTCATTCAAGTATTAAGTAGTTATATGTTCGAATCGAACTGCCGCCGCATCGCAATTATACTGGATAAAGCGGGTCCCAGACTCGGAGACGATGACCTCGGGTCGGCCTTCGGTGTAACTGCTAAAGCCTGATAATGGCATAGCTCAAATATACAAGATAATGAAAAACTATACTTTAAAAGACACAGTGCATAATATTCGTCTGGTATCGCCGCCTATCAATATCAATACACTTATTCCTCGATATCTATCGCACACCCGCGCTGTGTTCATTCCAAGCCCACCGTCAATGTATTCCCTCGCGTATATTAGATGTATATTATACAACAAAGTGTGTCTGTCAGTTGATTGCGCCTCGTCGTTCGCCGGAACCTGCCCTCTCATCTCGCGCTATTTATGTTTGTTTGTCTTGAGGTGTGCGCCGCTTCTTACTTCCCCACCAGCCTTAGAGACAGAAAGACAGTATTCCAACTTTATTATGTCTTTAGAAATACAGGTAGATGAGTATACTTTGAAACTCGAGACGAGAGCATTTTGTTCCATGATCAAATTAAAAATAAAACATTGTAATGGTTGATAATAAGGCAAAATTTTGGGTGTTCAATTCTTAGTTAGAGTATATTTTTATACCACTGTCGCTGTCAGCTGTCGTTGTGTTAACAAGTGTTTCATAGCTGTTAATTCTATCTCAAAAATAAAATAAAAAATAAAATGAATTGTATTAAGTGCAATGAACAAGTGATTGATGCAGTTTTGTGCTCGATGTGTAGAGGGTCTTTGCACTATGCCTGTGCGGGGCTCACGGAAGCTGGCTACCGACGCATGAGCTCGGAAAAAAAGGCTGCATGGAAGTGTCCGACCTGCCGCAGCATGCCAAATCCAGCCACTACACCTTCAGCGGGGTCCTCAGGCGGGACACTAGATAGTATTGCGACTGTACTGAAGGAAATAAGAGATTTTCGATCTGATTTTGGTGCGATGAAATTGGATTTAAATACCCTCAGGTCCGATATTCAAGTGTGCACTAACGGGATTCAAAATATTAATATAAAGTTCACGGAATTTGAAGACCGTTTTAGCTATTTAGAGGATAGATTAATTACGTTAGAAAAAAAGTGCGATGTAATACCTACCTTACAGGCCGAATTAATTACTTCGATGAACACTATATCAACTCTTCAACAACAAAATGACGCTCGAGAGCAGTACTCTAGAATGAATAATGTTGAGATCTCAGGCTTGCCATTGAAAAAGGGGGAAAATTTATTAAACATAGTGCAAAACCTATTTACTGTCGTAGGACTCAAAGTGGATGAAAACTCCATTGATTACATACAGCGGGTACGTCGTTTTTCAACTGTTGGTGATAGGAACAACGATGAAAATAATACAATATCATCGAACATTCCAGCTGTAATCGTAAAGTTCACTCGTCGCATCTACAAAGACCAACTCCTATCGGCGGTAAGGGCGCGTAGGGGGATCACTACATCCTCTTTGGGCTTTGACGGGCCAGCTGTCAACCTGTTTGTGGGAGATCATCTCACACCGACCGCCAAGTTGTTGCTCAAACGCGCTCGTCAGTTGAAGAAAGATGGTAAACTTGCTTATCTATGGGTTCGGGATTGCAAGATTCTTGCACGGAAAACGGAAACTTCCAAAGTCATTTTAGTCAACGCGAATCTCGATTTAGAAAAGTTAAAGTGACTGTATTGTATTTATTTTCTTAAGTTACTTTTACATTCATTCTTCTTCACTGCATATTTAACATCATTATGTAATTTGTGTCAAATATTTATTAAATCACTGGACCAGCCTGCAAGCATCGATTATGAAGCAATTCTATTTTTGTCTCTGTCTACGTCAAGCTTAAATGAAAATTTTACACTGCAAATCACATGTACCGCAAACCTAATAAGTATTTATTATGTTATGCGGGGTATCTTTTGCACCTGCTCAAAAATTAAAGTGCGTTTAACGTTAAGCCTATACGGCTATTACGCGTCTTCACTAGTAGGTACTTCAAATCATTATTACACATACACTTATGTACATATATTTCGTTTCAGTAAATATGTCTAGTTTAACCCTCAGCGGTTATTATCAAAACGTACAAGGACTTCGCACAAAGACACAAATATTATATTCACAGGTCGCACAATCTAATTACGATTTCATTTGTATCACTGAATCATGGCTTACGTCAAACTTTTGCGACGGGGAACTCTTTGATAATAGATATTTAGTGTACCGATGCGATCGATCGATTGAGGCGAGCGGTATGGAGTTTGGTGGTGGTGTTGTCGTGGCGGTGCATCGCGACTATCTGCCCGTGCGCCGGGACTGGCCGTGTCCCCCGCGCGCCTCCTCCGACTGCGTGTGGATAACTATACCGTTATCTCAAAGAGATAGCAGATGCAAATCACTACATATTTGTTGTATTTACATCCCACATGGGCCACTGTACAAAGAAACACTTTTAAACTTTTTCGAAATATGTAGTCAATTAGTAATAGAACATTGTAATGATATTTTTCTTATAACGGGTGACTTTAACGTATCTCGAGCTCAGTGGTTGTATACAGATGATTATCAAATGCGTCTCAGTGATAGTACCGAGTCCATTGTGAAGTCACTGAAAGAGTTTCTATGTTTCTCAGGCTTACAACAATATAATAATAGTTTTAACATAAATCAGCGGCTACTTGACCTTATACTATGCAATGGAAATTGCACCGCGCTCACCAGTGACTATCCTGTGGTGAAGGAGGTAGTACACCATAAAGCCGTACAAATTAATTTAAAATTAAGTCACTCACCTTCGCTTAAGCCGGCTCCTATTCTCCGACATTGCTTTTTTGACGCTGATTTTGTTCAAATAAATCAAGAGTTGTCTCAAATTGATTGGGTTTTGCTATTTTCTGGCCGTACATTAGAGGAGTGTATTAAAAAATTCTATGAAATTCTAAATTGCTTGATAGATACACATGTTCCGAAGCGCCCTCTGCGCATGTCTCATAATAAGCCTCCTTGGCATACAAAGGCACTCAGAAGGTTACTAAATGAAAAAAGAAAATACCATGTATTGTGGAAGACATACGGTAACCCACTTGATTACGACAGCTTTAGGTGCCTAAGAAAAAGAGTTGCTAAATTGGAACCTATATGCTACAGAAATTATATGAATGACACAGAAAATAAAATCACCACAAATCCAAATTTCTTCTGGTCTTATATAAAGTCAATCAGTGCTAGGAGTGGATTGCCACAAATTATGTGTTACAAAGGTTTATCGGTTTCAAATGGTACTCAGATATGTGACATGTTTAACGAGCACTTTCACTCTGTTTTTGAGAAACCCGCTACTAGCTCCATTGATCTCAGTAATCTTCCACCGGTTAGTAATACAGTTATTGACATTGATACAGTGTTTTTGACTAGGGAACTTGTTTACAAGTATCTTAAATCAATTAATGTGAACAAAGGAGCTGGCCCTGATTATATTCATCCTGTCATCATAAGTAGGTGCTCGCACGAGTTGTCTGTTCCTATCACCTTACTGTTTGAGAGGTCGCTTCGCGAAGGTTGTGTGCCCTCTCTTTGGAAACGCGCGTTGGTTACCCCAATACCTAAAGGAGGCATCAGCACCGATATTGAGAAATACCGACCCATCTCAAAGCTGTGCCAGTTTGGCAAGATATTAGAGAAAATTGTTACTGACCAATTGTCTGCCGCTCTGCGACGCCACATTACTACAGATCAACATGGTTTTCTGAAGGGGCGCAGTGTTGAAACAAATCTTTTATCGTACACTGAGATTATTCTCCAAGCCTTAGACGATAATTATCAAGTGGACGCCATTTACACTGATTTTGCCAAAGCATTTGACAAAATTTGTCACGAACGTTTGCTTTTAAAACTTTGGCAGATTGGCATACATGGTGATCTTTTTCGTTGGATTAAATCGTACATCGAAAACCGATCGCAGGCTGTTGCGGTAAATGGGTATACCTCTCAGTACAGACCCATTCCTTCTGGCGTCCCACAGGGATCGCATCTGGGACCGTTGTTATTCGTACTGTACCTTAACGATGTAACGGATAGTATAAACGGCTCAAATTTACTCTTATACGCTGATGACACAAAAATCTTTAAAATTATTCGGAACGTGGATGACTGTGAGGTCCTTCAAAAAGATGTTAAAAATTTCGAGGCATTTTGTGAACAAAATAACCTATTTTTAAATACTGACAAGTGTTCTGTCATAACTTTTAGTAGGAAGAGAGAACCCATTAGATTTGAATACCAACTTTGTGAAAAAGAATTAGCCCGCGTGGATCAAATTCGTGATCTTGGGGTTATTATGGACTGCAAGGTTACCTTTGTACCTCATATAGAAGGCATAGTGGAGGAAGCTTTTAAAAAATTGGGTTTTATTCTTCGCGTTGGAAAACCATTTAAACGAGCTTTAACGTATAAGGTGCTGTTTAATAGCTATGTCCGTAGTCGTCTCGAATTTGCTAGTCCGGTCTGGAGTCCATTTTTTAATACCCATATCGATAAAATAGAAAAGGTGCAGAAGAAATTTATACGAACTCTCGATTACCGTACCGGTCACGAATATTTGGAATATGCAACGTCGCTGAACAGGTATAATATGTATCCATTAGGTAGTCGTCGAAACTGCACTGATATATTAACTATCTATAAAATTATTAATAATATTATCGATGCTCCCCCATTATTGCACTCATTATCTTTTAGGGTACCTCAACGTCGCGAACGAAGTTGCCGGAACAAACCTCTCTTTGCGATACCCCGTAGTCGTACAAGTTATGCAGAAAATGCTTTTATAAGACGTGCTTGCAGGTTGTACAATGACAGATTATTAAACGTTGATTTGTTCAGTGAATCTCTCAGACACTTCAAAAGATTAGCCATAGAGGGTCTCTCTAAATGATTATACATTTTGTATGGTTAGATTTAATTTGATAGTTAAGTATGGATGCTTGAACACAATTCGCTATATGTCTTGTAAAAATATAGGAAACTGTAGGTCTGTATTTGTTAAATTGTTGTCTATTTTAATGTAATTATAAATGACTGTTTGTTTCTTAATAAATAAATTAAATTAAACCACTGAGGTGGCAGAGTAGTACACGGTCCACCTGATGGAAAGTGGTTACCGTGGGACTTTGCTGCTGACCCTATAAACACACAAAGTTTCTGTGCCGTCAGTGCAGAAGACAAAGCAGAAATAGCCTTTGGTCTTTTCACTGACAGCATAAAAACTCTCCAGTGAGCTTTGGCTACCCTACTCACCGCCGTGCCGGGAACACAACACGGTGTTATTCTGTAGGGCGGAGGTACTTCCCCAGTCAGACTGCTCAATTGGATGGAAATACCGTCGTGTCCTAACTTCTACAAAAAACGAATGCGGTAGATATATAATTCTTCAATCAAGAATTTTTATTGGCACTATAAAATAAAAGACGTACTTTCAGCTAATGGATACGTATGGAAATGTACCTATTAGCTGATAGTAATCAGTTTTCTTCTACTAGTTAGTAGGTTTTCCACTTTCGCTTTCCATGATAGTTATACTACCGGGTATTGTTGCGATTATACTGAATGACCATTGAGCCATTCAGCCTATGACCACGTTCAAAGGTATTTATCTAACTACCCCATCTTCTTCTTCATCTTCACCGTTGCGTTAATCCCAGTCGCATCCAAAAATTTCACCCCAGAGTCTGGGATCAACTCTACCAGTCTAACTGTGGATGTAACTGATCTTCGATATTTCTAACTATCCCATGATCGTGTTACTTCCCTTTAACATTATTTGATGTCCAAAAATGTATCTGGAACAAATCAAAATAAATAAAACAACTTCTTTGTGTCCTGCCGTGGATATTCTGCGTATATCTTTACGCAGCGGACAGAGTACCGGTACGCTGTTGGAAATTACTCAATTTACACTTCAATCCAGGTTCGTGGCTGGCGGCCATTTTTGTGCGCACAATCAGCTGGCGTCTGATTGGAACACTCACAAAGTAATGCGAGCCATCTGTTCGTTTGATCCTGCAATGATAAACAATGCAACTTTCATTTTGTAAGTAGCAACTACTCAAGAACATATCCAAGTATAGGAAGTAATATGGAGCGTATCATAGAATTTTGAGTACCTTCACATTTGCAACTAGGTATATGGATTCTTCTTACGTAAGCTAGTATAACTATCCATGTGAAAGTTCAAGGAGATGGACGTGGTAGGTATATTGTGCCGTATGTGTAGGGTGTGGATGTTGGCTACTTACTCTTACACGCAAAAGCAATGGAACGAACCTGTACACTTTCCTAGTGGTCAAGAAGTTGGCCTTACCAATGGCCTGACGGTCGAAAAATCCCAGAATCGAACCCTTGTCATTACACTACCGTCGTGAATCCACTCCTTGCACCACTAATTTAGCTCAGCTGGAGAGATTAGAGGAAATTTTCAGTTCTTGTATTATTTATTATTATCAATATGTTTATTTAAACATTTTTTTGAAAGAAAACAAAGATAATGGACCAAAATAATAACGGAATGGCATCCTAGAAAAGTAAAAGAAGCACAAGGAGACAGCCAAAATGATGGAACGACGATTTTCAGAGAGTAGGTAGTAGGTCCAGAATGGATACGTAGAGTATGGCATAGACTGAAATGGAAAGTCTTAGAGGAGGCCTTTGTCGAAAGATGAGCTGTTAAGGTTAAGACTAAGACGGGAAAACCAAATGCTGATAATTTTGTTTGGATATAAAGAATTAAGAAAAAAGAAATATTTGTTTGAGTACCTCCATTTCATACCTACAAGTTTTAAAATATATGTTATATATAATGATTTTTAAGTAACTATGTAACCGCTAACAGCAATAAACGTAAAAACAAGTAGCCCAGTCTCCCGTGTACCTGGTTCCATTAAAAATTCAATTATATCGCATTCAATATACTCGTCCGCACTCGGGATTATTCGGTAAACATACATAGTGCCGGTGAACATACGTGCTATTGCTAGTATCATAGCAAGGAGTATTTGCCTTCATTTATCTAAGGTTATGCGTTAATAAATATAAATGTAGCAAAAGTTAATAATCCATACTAATATTATAAATACGAAAGTAACTCTATCTGTCTGCCACGCTTTCACGCCCCAATTCACTAAACCGACCTTGATAAAATTTGGTATAGAGTGATTGGTTGCTCGTTAAAAATAAAATCGAACTTAGAGCCTCAAATCGCACGTAAATAGGAAACCAAACCGGCTCAACGATGCCTTCAAATTGATTCCTTTATAATGTGCTATCTACCTCCGCTCACTAATTCACTGACGTGTCTCGTACACATCAACAGCAACATTTCTCAACCATTACTGTTTACTTACATTACCAGCTACATGGTAATGCTGGGTACACACCAACCGGGGAACGCTAGAGTAAGCGAACGAACGCAACCAAATGAACGTAAGCAACCCCTTTCACAGTAGGCTTCTACCCGGTATACTTACGCTAACTGAACGTCGGTGAATGATCGCTTGAGTGAGGCTGCGAGTGGATACGATGGGTGAAGTTCGAGTATGTCTATTCATCTCCCAGTTAGGGCTGAGTCTACCCTTGACGACGTACAGTTCAGTTCCAGCCGACCATTTTTTACTTAATGCACAGCATCTGACTGCTTATTATCGAGCGTTGAAAACCTCACATTATCAGACAGACAGACAGACAGTTAAAAAATTGAAGGTACAAATTAACAGTTCCGAAGTCATGGCTAAAGTATTGTAAAGCTACTATAACACGTTCACCAGTATCCTGTAATAATTGAAACTCAGTCCCTTGAACCCTACACTCATTCCTTCTTTTTATGTATACCTACTCAGTACTGGCGATATGCTGATCACAGCAGTATTTATAAAACACGAGCGCGCAGGTGGTTTTTACCAATCATTCAACTGTCCTTATTCACTTTCCTCTGCCTGTGTGTACCGGGCATCATTCCCTCACGAACGAACGAGCACTCATCACAGCCGCGTGTTCAACAAACAGTCAGACTATTACACGTCGATTTGGTGACACAATACCGCCGTGTTTGTGTACCCCCCGCCCCGCAGCCCTGCGTGTGTGACGTCAGTTCGCTCACGTCGATGTGTGATCAGGTGGTTTAAGTTCAACCCTCGTAATGCGGAGTGGAGCTCAGAAAATAACTCGTTAGAAAATCATCTTCTACCTGTCCTTGTCCTAATTATTTGGGGTTTGGCGTAATATATCATTCTCCTCCAAACATTCCTGTAATTTTCCTCCATACGAAACTAAAATGCTCCTAATAAATTTAGTAATAGGCAATTAGTAGTAGTATTGGTAAAAAATCAGCACCGATAATTGGCTGCTGTACATCTGCCATTATGAAATTCCAAGTGTACGGGCGTCTGTTTTAAGATTTACTGAACTCACTGTAACTAACTCAGAATATTAGAAGTAATTAGTTTTGGGAATTAAAACGACGGCGTATTTGTACTGGTGTTATATTGAGACTGAAGTTAGTGTAGGTGTCGGGCACAGCCGGCAGTTAGAGCTAAGTACTACACTTAATCTCTACTCTGCAATATTGTATACACTGTTGCTGTGTCTCTACAGGTGTATTCATAGAAAATTAGTAGATAATAGGTTTATTGTGATAGCTGCATTTTTTTAAAACCATGCAGAAATAAGTCATTTCTCTAACTGTTTATTTAAACGGATAGGCAAGTAGTTAAACGTCATCGATCAAAGCTATTTGCCTAGCCGTTTAATTAAATGGCTGAACACCATTCAGGCCGTTAATTGAACGGCGCCGTTCAGTAAAGAGCCTAGGCAGTTAATTGAACGGCTGATTAAGCTGGTTGGCGGCGACATATATACACTTATATGCATCCTTCTGTGCCCAAATTCGTAGCAATACAAAAAGACCATAAAATCCTCAGTTGCCTAAATGTGGCTTACATTTATCTCAGCAATCGTGATCTCTCGATCTTGGGGCCACAATTCAAATGTACCTATTTATACAAGCCCATACGACTGTGCGGGGCTGGTACAAACAAAAAGTGTATGTGTACATTATGCTAAGCAGTGTTGGGACACGGGCCGAAGTCGAATCGGTTTCGTGTTGTGGCGAAAAAGTGCGAGCGACACAATCCGAAACACCGAAGGTATGTTACCGGTTCGGCATTTTTGTTTACACATGCAGTATGGGTATATTAACACCCATTATGCCCCATTGGTTCCCAGTTTTACGTTATAGTTGCTTTTTGGTTGGTTTTTCTTTCGATGTTGTTAAAAACATTGTGGCACCAGTAAGTATACCATAAATATCTGAAAGGCTTTCATAATATTTTTAAATATTTATGAAGTTTCTGAAACTACACAAGTACGCAAACAACCTACGCAAATTTACAAGATACATTTCCTTTTCTGTCCTATTAATACGATCTATGAGGAACGTTTCAGAATAAATAATAACCAATTGTCTCGATTTCTATAGAGTTATAGACTTCAAAAGATTTGTTTCAACTTAAATATTATAGTACATTATTCACTATAATGATTAAAATAAACAGTTTAACCGATACCGTTTAACGGTAATTATATCTAACATTTAATAACATTTATTTTTCCTATTATATAATTATTTAAATTATCACACCAACCGGAATGTTTACCTACACTGAGACGGTGCATTTAATGCTGATAAATTAAGGCAAAATGTATATTTGTTTTTAATTTTTGTTATCCCACTCGTGTATCCCTAAAAGGCAGGCAGAGATGTATTAATCCATTTTTGCTAAACTCGATAAAACTCGTGCATGTTCCACTTGCAACCGCTCAGCCGTTTTACATTATTGATTATACCCTGATTTAGTGACAAAATGACCAACCCTATCTACCCATTTTACAGTGACCACAATCACTTCGTACCAAACCGGGATCAGGCCGAATAACCACAGGGCAGAGCAGAGGTCAACCCGTCAACTGCGCGTGCCTAAGACGGCACCTCCTTTTCCTTGTCGCGCGCCCGCCGCCGCACGGTTAAGTGCGCAAAAAATTTATGCGATACCAAGGTGACACTAGCCGTGCGGGCGCAGGGTTGAGTGCGAGACAAATGTGCTTATGTATGTGTATCGGGTACCTACATATAGAAAAGGCCTAGTGAAGTGCAGGGTTACTCTTCTACTAATATTTCTTCTTCTATTATTATTTCGGCTTTTGTAAAAACGACAACCGTCTATCCCCCCATACTGGAAGGAAGGAAGCCTCCAACTTTGGCTCTCAAATCAACCTCATTTACAAGCTGATAAACCTGCTGATTGATGAGCAAGACTCTGGTACAGTCGGTAGGCGCTCCTGTGAATGTAAAAATAAAAGAAGTTGAAAAGCAGATCCCGATTTTCAAAGTGTAGGTACAGTGCAACTAGGTTGATACTCGGGTAAAGAAGAGGGGTAGTATTAGTACATCGTAAAACCAGTTTTAGTATTTAGGTATTTACCTACATAGATTAAACATTTGGAAATCAGGTAAACCACTAATCCCAGGTTAGTCCCATATATATATATACTTAGAGCTGTTTAGTATTATATAATACGCGCTTAAGGTAAGTTACACAGTAGAAGTGAACAAACACGAAACATACATACAAACATACTCTACAAGTCGTTATGTAACAAATCTATTTCCACCATGAAGTTACGAAACAATTCTATATTAGCTATAACACTTTGTACGCACTTCACCATTAGGTAGGTACATAGATAATTGTGCAAGCAGAACTCTTCGCGTGCTAGCGACCCACGTAAAGCTATTTCCAGGATACAAATTTGCCTGTGTCCTATCCTGGTCACATATTCTTTACCTGTCCTATTCTGTACCCTCGAGACTCTGCAAATGCGTAGAGATGTTGCTTCCTTGGCAGTATTTTACCGTCTCTACCATGGTGAATGTTCTGAAGAGCTATTCCAATTAGTCCCACTCTCTCCTTTCCTATACAGGACAACACGTGCAGGACTTAGATGTCACCCGCATACGGTGTAGAACATTCCTTCAAGAACCAAGCGGTTCGGTGACTCTTTCCTTTGTCGTACCATTAAGACCTGGAATTCCTTGCCAGCTCACGTGTTTCCCTCTTCCTACAGTCCCGGGTCCTTTAAGCGGGGCGTGAAAAAGCATCTGAAGAGGCCGTCAAGCTGAGTGCCACCATTGTTAACATGGCACGTGTTTATAATGCTGGCCCTCTTTCCTGAGACTTTGCCTTCAGCTCACCATCACGCGATGTGTAGTCAAATTAACGTGTCCTATATATAAAATAAAAAGAACCTGAGCGCAAAACTTACACCAAATTCATGCAACCCTTTTCACGTTATTGGGTCACGAACTTTTAAATAATGTGTTAGCGTGGCAATTAAGTTTACATGAATATAATAGGAAGACCTTTACATACTTCTTTGAAATGGTTTATGTGTCGAGTTATTTTATGTTATTTTATTGTTCACACACAAGGACGTAATGTAAATACATAAAAGAAAAAACAACAACACGTCTATAAAAAATCCCTATAGAAACTTATCATATAGGTACAATTCTTCAACTAAACTGTCTTCTTACATTTCTTAAAAAAATACCTGAGCGATGATTGTTAGAAATCTACATAAACAAAATTCTAATTCCTAAAATATTGAATAAACACTTACACTTACATAGTACGTACACAACATTTTGTCGTGTACATAGCGCGCAACCACGCACACAGGTGCTCGGTGTACATAGGTAGGTACAGGTAAAGGTGCGGGCAGGTGGGCGGGACCTGCGCGCCACGCCCCCCCACCTGACAACAGGTGCGCCGCACACCTGTGCGCAGGTAGATATGTACAGGTAAATAGCCCAGTGGAGCTGTGTGCGCGTACTAGTCATAGGAGATATTGACGTAAGTTGTAAATAGTTCTGACGTTCATTAGTGTATGAAATAAATGAATTTATATTTTTGTATTGTAAGGTTTTTGTAAATATTCCTCATTGAAATAAAGTTGTTTTTAACGTAAATTATAATTAAATAATTTTTGTATCCCGATATTATCAGGAAGTAGGTATCCCATTTATTAGTAACTTATTTTATAAATAGATCAAGGTTGATAGGCACGAAATTAATTAAATATGCTCGTTCACGAAACAACACATTATATTATTTTATAAGAAGACTAAAGTAGATAGGTCCCTTACTTTACATTATAGCAATGTTATATTTTATTAGGCTAATGTTATAATTTTGAAATAGAAATAGTTTATACCTATATTTGTATAGATATTCAATCACACACAACAGATTTTACACAAACGGCCCTGAGAACTGAACCCTCTTCCTCAATCACAGCCGTCGCCCTCACTACCACTGCGCCACCGGTACATTCACACAAAACTTTTCTAACTTTATAAGAGTGACAAACAAGTCCGGAACTTAGCGAAATAGGAAATAAACAAAGCTCCCATATACGTACAGTGCCGTGTCATAATCAGGGGAGTAGTCGTAGGCGCCTAGTAGGCAGTGTAGGCACTCTCCCTAATTAGGCGAGCGAAACAAACAAGTTTTATAAACAGCGCAAATTGGATTATGTCGGCACCTAATTACCTTAATGGTGGGAGGTAGCGCGGCTGTATCGCAATCTGCCGAGAGCACCGGCCAGCAACACAAGGAAGGTACGTAGCCATTGTTTCATTAGTCCCGTGTATTTACGAACTTGAACCCAAAGTACCTACGACAAAAGATATTATACTAAAACCCACTAAAATCTAAGAAAACTAGTGCACTGACGGAAGCCTATTTCCCTACACATCAAATGTAACATAATGTAAGACAATGAGCCTTTAGAAAGTGGTTGTATTTTTTGTCGCTGACCTCTAGGCCTATTAATATATATATTTTTCATACAACTTCATATGAAAAGGCCTACCTTTATAAACCTACTTATGTCCTATTTTATACCGTAAGTACCTAATTTCTGACACCATTCTACGACGATATTACTGCTGCGTAGCGCTATATTAAATCACAGTAAGCATATAGCTCTAGTGTTTTTTATGTTAGATAAACATAAACTCACGCCTTTATCCTCGAAGGGGTAGGCAGAGGTGCAAGCACCCGCATTTCGCCGGTTTATGTTTAGGTCCCAATGTAATAGGTGGCGAGCCTATTGCCATTAACTGGGCACTTATAAACCTGCGATAAATACACACATAACTTCGAAAAGCATCGAAAAGTCATTGGTGTGTGCCATGAACAATGCCTGGGATCGAACCCGAGACCTCGTCTCAGCAGTCCATTACCCATACCACTAGACTTTAAAAAAACACGAGAAGAAGCCACTGTTATCACATGGAGATTGCCTCTTGCCTCATGTTTTGTGTTGCCTTAAAGTAGATACGTGCATTCAGTTCTATTTTTAGTATCCCTATTTACTTATTTGCGTATTTGAAGTTTAAAACTTTGAAAATAATGATTTTATACCAAATTGTAATAAGGACACACCGGTCCTAAATAGATAGTGATACTCTTTAGTGGCTCCGTAGAATGTGTGTGTGTGTGTGTTTGGGCTCATTTATTGTACCCAACTATTAACTGCCTAACTATGTAGTGCCTAGAATATGTAACGGATGAAAACATGTTTTTAAGTATTTAAACTGTAATAATTAGTGATAAAATTGTTATCGCACTAGTTTTATCCTCATTTGGTCTTTTTATCTAGACCTAAATATGGAACAACTGGAAAAAGAGATATTCATACACTAAACGGATCTAAAGGACACTAAAAGGATCGTACGAAATGGCGCACATTGGAAGAGGCCTATGTCCAGCAGTGGACTGCAGTGGGCTAATTGATTGATTGATGGACACTAAACGGGAATCGAACACGACAAACAAATATCGTAACGTGTATATAAACTGTAGCTAGGTAAGAGTTGTATAATACTCTCGTGGTGTAAAGGTATAACGTAGGTACTTACACAGTCATTTTATGATGAATGCCATTCATTACTATAACCTCTCACACATCGTTCATATTTCATTAGGTGAAATAACTAGGCAAATTGAAAACTAACATGTTCAATTTAGCTATAAACAAATGCTTCTGTACTTCTGTAGGCATTGCCAACCCGGGTCCTATTTCGAGAAGAGTGTAGGAATTCCTACACTTTTTTATCTATAATGCATAGGTACATATATAATATATAATGCACAATATTTTATGTAAACTGCAAAGATAGTCTTTTTAGGATAGAAGCTTAGGCAACTCCGTACAAAAACAGAATTTAGAAAGTATCAGACTGCGGTCCTTTCAAATGCGTATAATGAGTTTCAGGCAAAGACGAACTTACACAATTAAAAAATTAATTAAAGAAAATAAATTCTAACATTTCAATATTGAAGGGGTAAATCTTACCCTAAGAATAAACAAAAAATCAAGCGGCGAGAACCCGAGCACCTCGCCGTAACGAGCGGCGCCATCTGCCGACACACCTCAAGCTCAACCCTTCCGATATTAAATAATAATAAAACGACTAATTAAGCAAGACATTCCGCCAATAAAGACAAGGCGGCCCCGGAGAAAAATAATAAAATTAATTAAATAAAAACAACCACCTAGCTAACGTTCACAATTAACTACCTACTAAGACATCCACCTCCCACTCTTGCAGATTATATTTAATATTTGCATGAGAGAGACTTCCGAATGTTTCAAACTTAGATGCTGGCCGGCGAGTAATCTTTATATCGCGTAGCGACAATCACGAGCTCTCAATAAATATTAGCTAAAGATTTTCGTCTTCCTCTCGATATAATTAGTTGAAAACGAGAAAAGTTTTTCAATTTGCACACAATACAGGCGCTAGCAGGCGCTCCGAGGAACGTAGGATTAGTTAGATCTTAATTAAATAATCTTTGAAATTGATGAAACAAATCATCAAATCATGAAACAATCGAGCTCTGTATCTACTCTCCAATTTTGCTCCAGTTTTGTCCGAGCGTCGCTTTCCAGTTCACTATAAAGTTGAGAGTACTTTGCTTAATACCAGTAACATACCTAAGCCATTGGTGTAGCTTTTTGGGGACTCTTTAGCTATAGACTTAGAAGCTTCTCATGCATAAAATCAGATCTAAGTAAATCAGTATGAGTATAAAGACGTGTTGAACATGTTGATAGGTCATGGCAACTACTTTTCATCATTATAATCACTATCCCTACGGTTACCCCGGTGATAACTGGCAATCTGCACCAAAGAACCTCATCTGTGAATCCTTTAGTGAATCGAATGGCAACTGAGGTTGACTTGGCCCCTAAAGATTTTGGGAAGTCAACCTTAGAAAATACAAGCCTTAAAACAACAACTAAAAAAACAGCTATCACGCTATGAACTTTAGAAGAATTTGCAAACATATGTCGCGAAAAGAATGACAGGCGATTTTTATACGTTATTTAACGCACTATTTCCCAACTGTCTAATAAATATATAAGCAGCTTTGTCACCTACGGCTTAGTACAAAACAAAGGCATTATAAACAAAACAGCAGCTTTTAATATTCCACCGACACCCGATAATTTCGGAAGGGTGGCCGAAGTAATTTGATTAAAAAGAAATCGCGAGCACCTAGGGGAGATAATCCCAATTGTAAATGCAACAACATCTTAAACAATAACCGGCTTAGCGCAGTTTGTACAACATTAGCATGGGAGAGCTGGGCGCCGGGCGATGGGAGTGCTCACTGCTCACCACCAACTTGTACACTATTCACCAATTTAGAGTAGGTACTTACTTGCGTCAGATTCTTCAGAGGTCAGAAAGTAGCTCTGTCTGTCTGTCTGTTACGCTTTCACGACTAAACCACTAAACCGATTTTGATGAAATTTGGATAAGGACCTTGAGAAAGTACAAAGGCCGTGTTTGGGCGCGGAGGCGTGGATGAAATTAAGTACAAAGATAGATAAAGTCTGGAGAGTATATTACCTACTAATTTTAACCTAGGAGCTGTTTACAATGGTTAGTGAGCAATTTTACCAGTTTATAAACAGCTACACGCATACGTAAAAACCAAATGTGAAATATTTTGACCACCACTAATGACGTCACATTTAGTGATAATTTTTACCAGACACAATCAGTTCAATGGCATCGCGTCATTCGCCAAAAATGGTCATTTTTCTGTCGTCATCAGCATCGATTTCCCTTGCCTTTACTATTTTTATTGATATTTGGGCTTTCCCGGACGCCACTGTTGTTTGACCTGTCAACTAATCTTGTGGAATAGGTTAGCATCAATTGTAAAATCACGAGTTTGATTTCCAAACTAAGGAAAATCCTGTCTCTCCAAATCCTAATAATGATAATATTTACCATCAAAATAAGAAATTTTCTTAATCAAGTAAGTAGGTATAAAGGTAAATACTCAATTGTCAATAAATTTACCCCGGGAAATACAAAAAAAATCAAGATAATGTGTAAACACATCTTTGCCTACTACTTCGAAAATATAGCGACATCAACAAGAGTGTTTTTTTTAAGTGTAATGAAAAATAAACTACGAATAAATCCGTGCAATGCGAAATGCCTAAATCCAACAAATACTGAATGCATTGTTTTATTTATATTACATCTATTAAAAGTTTCATAACATTTCTCATCGAGAATTAATATACTTATAGTGATTCGAATACATCTCAAAGTACAAAGTCACAGGCACTGCCAGTAATTGTTAAAAGAACCCGCAAAGAAAGAAACCAGCTGAGTACCTATTTAATATCGTATCAGTTTCAGATATTCGTCTGCACTTTGTAGTTTTTGCACAAAGCCCCTTTGTCTAAGGTGCGCGTCTTATTCTTACTCGTATACTCTTGTTAACTTGCCTTTTGTCTCGCCACCTACAGCCCCTCCCCCCTTCCCAGTTCCCCTCCACTTCTCCAAAACAACCATTTAAACAGACAATTCTTTTGAGAAAATATTCGTATAATTCGCTTAATTAACACTGTTGTACTTCAGGATGTTTTAACAGTTTTATGTAACAACTCCATAACTTTTCCTAGTTTATTTGATCTTCTTCAGAAAGGTACGAGTATAAAGGTAATATATTACAGCGTGCCTCGATGGGACCATTCAACCTGCGTTATTTCTCGTCTTTTGTGCCCATTTCTGGGAACTTTTTATAGCAAATCCATGCATGATCGTCCAACCAAGAATGGTAATTAAATTTATTTCAATTTTGTTCCATTCAATGGAATTCCACTTTAGTGGCGCTTGCTCGGCCCTTACATTAGAGTACCACAGGCCTCGCTTTCTTTCTTTTTATCTCCCGTTCTTCTCTCGTCATCTCTTCCTCTCTGTAGTTGGCAACGCGCTATTGATACCACTGGTGTTGAAAGCATTCTTAGGCCTTGAAGCTTACCATAAGTTTGAATAAGTTCTCTTCTTCTTCTTCTTTTGAGTGGTTATAGTGGCCAACCTGTGACAAAGTTGTTCAGGCCGCACATACAGGCCTCCCTCTTGACCTAACGACTGTTGACAGCCGGGACCGACTTTTAACGTGCCTTCCGAAGCGCGGAAGCGCTCAGATGTAACACCACTAAAAATCCCAATGTAAACCTTCGCCGAGGTAACTTAACCCACTGGTGAGGCAACAGTGAGTGCACCTGGCCACGACCGCTTCGTAGTTCTCGAAACGCACCTAGGTATATACTAGTAGACAAAAATTGCAGTTTTTCCTTTGGCTCCATAATTGTTCGTCTTCGGGTTCGATTTTTGGGTTACACAAGGTGCTAATTATGCTTTTTAAAGAAATTTAAGTATAACATGAAGTCTGAAAATGCAGTAATTATTGTTAGCTATACCATCGGAAATACACAGACATAACTGACGAAAATAATGTCTGGAAAAAGCACTAAAGGCACCAGCGACACCCAATGCTTACTTTATAATATAAAAGGTAATCAAACCTCTTTGCTAGTTCTTCAAACTTTACCTAAATTCCGAAACAATATAACAAGATAAGTTGAAGCCTTTCGTCTCCGCGCTCCACTGTTCAATTAAAAACAAAAATCATTTAACAATCCCCTCTGAAGACATACAAAAACTTTACTCAAGATCAATAATCTGGAATAGAATGAGCAACCTGGCTGTAAAGGCAATTAACGGACTTATCTTGTGAAATAACGCGATCAAACGCGCGGAAGCAAGGCCAGAGGGGGGCGAGTGGTGGGGCGGGGGTGAGAGGCCAGTCGAGAAGAACTTGTAGTTACTTTCAAGAGAAAGAGAAATCAATCTTTGAACCGAACCTGCCGGACGGGTGGACCTGTTTCAACCTTACGACACGACTGTAATTCGTTCGAATTAGTATGGAATTATGCGCTCAATTCTATTTAGAATGAGCACGCTTTTTGTACATACCTAGTGATTTTTATACTTATTGACATTTCTAGAAAATAAACCCTAAAATATTTTTTTTTTATTGTTGGTAACATAAGATTAATACGATTAAGTATCGTTACCAAACTCCGTAGAGCCGGATTGGGCTAACCAATACTACTAATAAGATCATAATTTCACGAAGCTTTGATATTTTTCTGAAGGTTTTTGCCATCTGCCGGGTATGTTTCGTGCTGCTGCTACTGAAAAATATTCACGCAGAACATGCACAATCTTGCTCATATTTTGAATGTCCATTAAACTGCGTCCCTCTTTATGTTTAGCTCTTTATTAGTTAATGAGTTTGATCTCCTCAAGACTTCATTATAAAACTTGATCTTATCAGACGACACCCGTCTAATACTACAAAGGTCAACATGTTACAGATACTGTTATTCCCTATCTACTGGCGGTGTAAAATCGTCACATATAAAATACCTCGCGACAGTCGACTGCTCGGTGCGGAGCTAATTTAAATATCAAAACTAATTTGTGGAGAGTGTTAGTAACTTGATTGTGAAAGGAATTACGTGAACTGGTATCCACCAAACTGTATGGTTATGGTTGAGAAAAAACATATACATGTACTTCGTTAAACCTTTTACAGGTATGCACAATTCTTGAAAGTTTTAGGAAAACGGTTAGGTACACATAGAGCTTACTACTATAAATAATGTGCACACCTGCGCACACATTTCAGTAGTAAATGAGACAAGGTTCGACAAGATTAAGACAAGTTATGTCATCTAAAATACTGAAGGAATACTTAATTTATTAAGTATGGGTCTAATGACGATAAGGAAATAGAGGGTAAATAGAAGTCTAACACCACCACTAATGTCTACGCATTTTGTATTCTTTGTAGACCGTCTGTCACTCTAAAAACTACTGTCACCGATAACTGAAAAGTAACCATGACCTAGATGAAATTTAATCCAAAAAAAGAATAATTAAATTCCAATCTCCCTGTAGCCACCCTCGCAACAATCGCTCAGATATAATTTCTCCAATTAACCGTAATTAGAAAGATTGGCTATAAAAATGTTCATAACAATAAAAGTATAAGTGATCATTTCCGTCGGAAGTCGCCGGTGCTCCGACAGCCCAACCCCTTTAATTAGTAAAAATCGCGCGACATTTCATCTCGGCTGTCAAACTTCGGTAAACGTCCCTATTTTAGAAATGGCGAACGGAAGCCGGTGCGATCCGCGGTGAATTTGTTTTAGCAGTAATGACGGCGATAAAAAATAGGTAATGATGTGCAATATTGTGCAAAGAAGGGGGTTTATATTTGTTAAAATTGTCATGATGAGTTAGACTTTGACTAGAGCTTACCATCAGGCGAGGTTAAGTTAAATTGACGTGTCCTATATATAAAAAAGACGGTTTGCACTCCGGGAGTGCTGGCAGACGTGAAAACTTTTTCTTTCTTCGTTATATACAGAGAAAAAGATAAAAGGAAGATATCATACCATACCATACCATACCTATAATATAGCGCCAATCATAGAACCTATCACTAATTTTCTGTCAGAAGAACTTTATGTATTACAAAAAGAAAATAAAAATTACAAAAAGTAAAAAATTACAAAAAGAAAAAATAATCACAAAAAGTAAAAAATTACAAAAAGAAAAAATAATCACAAAAAGTGTCAGAAGCCTAGGTTCGTACCTGGTACTATCTGAAACCATAAGGACTTACAGTCGTAGCGATTACCGCTAAGCTACGAAGCTTCTTATCGTACCTAACAAAATAAACAATCTGAAGCTAATATTGTATGACGTCAGTCGTCGGTTACGCTTTAAAGGTCAAATGATCCTGACGCAAGTTTAACACTTTTTACCCATCCAACGCCGCTAAAAAGTTTTCACTTCAAAAAAGCCTTTGAATTACTTGACGTTTCATTGGTGTTAACAACACTTGTGTAATTAAAAATCATCTTTTAACACAAAGTAGGCATTTATTTGTTGTTGTTATTGTTAAAAAGTTCACATCATTGAGTCACAGATCGGTATGATGTCATAATTGTCATAATAAATATTATAGACAGATCTAGTTACTTGTGTCAGCTTCCGTGGCGTAGCGGTAGTGAACGCGGCTGCTGCGCAGGTGGCGCGGGTTCGATTCCCGCTCAGTGCAAATATTTGTATGCATGAATATTTATATTTGCATTGGTCTGGGTGTTTCTATGTATAATATGTATGTATTTACAAAAAAAAATGTATCTAAATATGTTTATCCGCATTCTAGATTCCATAACACAAGCTAGTTAAGCTATGCTTACCATGGATCTAGATAGCGTTGTGTGAAATGTTGTGGAATATTTATTTATTTATTTATGTAATGGCTGAAGAGGGAACTAGAGGGAATAGTGGTCAATGTTGCCAATGAAAAAATATAATTAATAATAATTGATTTATATTTACTGTACTTACCGTATTGAAACTTGAAATATGTGTAACAAGAAATATTTAAATGAAATTATGTAACATTATTTAAAATGTATTCGTTATTGATATATTATAAGTTTTATATTTAAGTTGATCTGTTTTGTGTAAGCCGAAATAAACACATTTTTCTTTAATCTTCTTTGTAATTACTAGTCCTGTCTGACTGACTGAATCAACACAGAGCCACGAAACATATTTGGAATAGGGTATTTTCCTGTAGTTAACTGAACTTATTAAATTAAGAATGATATAAGAGCTGTTAAAGTTGTGTAGGTTCTTATTTTTTATCATTTCTATTTATTTTTAATCATCCGCCCAACCTATAATATTATGCACCTGGCTATTAACTACTATGACGTTGGTTTTTCAAACAACTACCCTAAGAGGGTGAATAGAGGTTTAACACTATATTCTCGATATTGTCATTTTGCGATGAGTAAAATGTCCAACTTTTTTAACCATTTCGAAACATAAAGATTGTGTTAATAAATAAATACACATGTACCCTATATCCATTATGGTTATTGAATGACTCAGTGTCCCATGAATAGTGCGCAGATTCTGATTCACCTGTATCTACTTATGACTCAACCGAGATTCTGAACCGCTTCAGAAATTCTCCGTTGAATCATAAGTATAATCAGCAAAATTGAACAATGACCCGTTTATACCTATTTTCTTAAAGTAATCCTTTATATAATTGTTTTTACATACCTACTGATAGAATAATGACTGACTTAAAATTGAATCATATATATAATGTATACCTATATCAAGTATCTATAATTATTATTCATAAGCCTCTATTTAGAATCTTTAAATAAATCTACAATTCTCGGCGATAGATTGAGCTAACATTTTGCAACAGCACAATGATACATTCAAAGTAATTTAAGCGCCGATGTTGCTATACCAAATAATAATACCTTTTAAAATAAAATGATATATTATCACCTCGAATTAAACTCTACGGAAAATATGTATTTAAGTATTTTTTCTGCGGTTTACCGTTTTAAAACGTTTATTCGTGGACGATAACTACTGAACACAGTTACGTATCGCAGATAAATATCATATTTTCCTTTTAATTAAATTGCAAAAACCAACTTTCCTTCCAATAATATTGCTATAAATAATCAAAACATGGCCTCTAAGCCCGAGCTCGGGTCCGTAATGAAAATTAAGGTGTTTATAAAGTGAGGGACTTTGGTGAAAGTCGTTTTAATTTGTGAAAATGTGCGAACTGAGTTAATCGTTATTAAGTTATTGAATTTATAGCGAGCGATCGCCTTCGCCGGGCGCGGCCGGCTCGCGCACTTTATGGCCCACCCCCAACAACGCAACTACTTTCACTGGGGCGGACAAACTTGAGAACTTACATTACGGAGTTGTTTACTGCGTGTCCTACTGTTTACCGTAGGCACAAGATAAAAATATTTCGAGAATATCGAGAATGCAATGTGCGGCGTAAAGCGATAATAATCTTAACAAATCATACAGGAATACGTACGTAATTATAAATAATTGTAAAATACTCAAAAGCTTAAAATACAGCGGTTTAATCTTCTACTATGACTACGCGGATTATGCAATTATTTTAGCAACAACCTGGCGAAATTTACACATTGTCGCTGTGCTATACACTTCATAAGGAACACAGTGAACTCTTTGGGGAATCTAAAAAAGTTACTGACTTTTACTGCGAGTTATCATTAAAATCTATTTCTCCGTAATACTATTATGAAGTGGTAAGACAAGTAAAGTTGCCAGCCTTCGTGGTGTAGCGGTAGTGAACGCGGCCGTTACAGGGGGCGCGGGTTCGATCCCCGCTCAGTGCAAATATTTTTATGCATGAATATGGGTATTCGCATTGGTCTGGTCGTCGGCTGTCGGTGCCGGTTACTATACAAACATCTATGGCAGTCATTACGGGTAGTTGGAGCCCTCAAAAATCTAACAACTGGTCTAGCTGCAATGCTTCGATATCGCCTTTGGTTGAAGAGGTTAAATGACAGTTCCTTCACAGAAAATATGGAAGTATAGCCAAATCCGCAGTTAGACTGGTAAAAGCGGACCCCAGACTCCAAGTTGAAAAGCTTCGGATGCGACTGGGATTAACGCTAGGATGAAGAAGAAGACTATTTATAAAGTGGTAACTAGGATCCCGCTTATAGAATTTAAAATTGGTTTTTGAGATAAATTCGAACATATACTAAATCGATACTATAAGTTTAGACTTGATATCTTTGTTTATTTTTAGTTACAAGTGAAACGAATACAAATGTACCTTGTACTATGCAATGGTTAAGTAGGTTGATTCGCTACCAAAGCTGAGTCACAAGATGTTTATAATTAGGTACCTACTTGTAAACACAAAAACAACAACAAACTCCTGTGTGAGGAGGGTATCATACCACGGACTTTCCGTAACAATAAAACTGGTAAAGTCCTGAAAAAAGAGTAAAATAGATATTGTTAAATAAAGCTAACGAGTCGAGGTAATTCCCCGCTGTGGGCTGCAATACAAACAATGGCGGTCCTCGGCGGCGAACTCGGCACAAACGGTGGAGAACTCGGACAAACAGAATTATTCATCCGTCCGCGTTGATTCAATGAAATCTGTTTCACCCTTCAAACTGAATCTTAAGACTGCTACACCGAGATTTTTCTTGGACGTCTTCGCGTGCAGCAAGACACGAGTGACAGCGAATTTATGACCTTAATGGTTACTCTTAGACTCATTTTATAGGTGACCAAAAAGGTTTTGCATTAACAGTTTTTAAAAACCTAACGTATCATAAATTATTATGATAGCGATATATTATACCTACTCATATAAAAGTTGCATTCGGGGTTGTATGGCGCTTTGAATGAAAAATGATAATGATGTTTGGAATTTGTTATTATATCTATTAAGCATATACAAAAGCATAAGATTATGAATAAAATACCTAGAGCTAAGAAATTGACATAAAGATATTCTAAAAGTTACTACTTACAAGACATGTATAAATGTACCTAAATATATTTTTTCGTGATGGCCCTATGACACCACCCAATGATACCATTGGTAGTGTCAAGGGTATTATTATGTGTGCTTTGACTAGTCAATTACATATATAAAGGCACAGTCGTAAAATTTTAAAATTACTGAGATTTTTAAGATGTTCAATTCCTGGACGCGCTTCTCGCTTGCACCATTTCCTGATTTATATTTGAAACGGTGGAGCAGCAATTACCCGCCGAACTGGAATCATTGCCTCTGCCCTTCACTAATTAATTCCGCCCCTCTTTTAATGTTCAAAAATCGTGGCGTCTAATTAGGTTTTAATTCGTTTTATTGGCTAAAGTAATGAAATAATGGCCGGCCCGCGCGCCGTTACGCGTCACCCGCCGCGGCCGACCGACGCCACCCGCTCCCGCGCCCGCTCCGCCCGCCACGCACAGCACTGTTTTATTACTCTAAAACCTTTTAAAAGTTTACTTTGTAATAGGTTCAACTCAGCCAGGCGAAAATAATAATTTATGAATAAAATTTTACTGAAAATAATTGTTTTAATAGGTAAGCGTTGATCTCAAACAATTGGGAGCCGTAATCATTGGTTATATTTTAATGATGACAGTCGCGATATAAGTCATTATATTGCTTATCTAATTTCGTAAGTAGATCAAGATTATTGTGACGACATCAATGAAAATACACCTATGTACACCTATGTACAATCATAAAGGTCATAAAGTATGTTAAGCTAATTGCATAACATACTTTATGACCGATTCAAAATTTCAAGTTATATCTCTGCTACTTCAACATTTAGTTCAATTTTCTATTAGCCCATTTAGATATTCAGTACAACCCCATGCTACATTAAAATGCACAATCAATACGTTCGATGGAAAAAACACATCGTTCCATAAAAAGCTCCTCAGCGCTCGATCATCAACGATTACGCACAAGAAAGCGTCACGCTGACCTCTTCACCTGCGCCACTGCGCCTGGTGGCTGGTGTTGGCTTCTAACGACATTTCTCGCGCCATTACCCGCGCCGATAAAAAACAAAGCGCTCCTAATGACTTCACCGATTACCAATCACTGCGAAAAAACGCGCGAACCGACGCCAAACCTTCGGCTGAAGCAAATGACCGCCGAGAACCGGAGTGCTGTTTGAAAGAAGATATTGGAACATTAGCGAAGATTCAGTGTGTCTTCAGTCGATTTCTGAGAGAATTCATCAACTGTGTGTTAAACATATTTTTTGGAGTATGACTAGATATAGAACTAAATTGAATTAACACTATTCGTTCCCAGTAATCCTAGTGCCATTCTTACAGCAGGCAAAAGCTTCAAATTAATGACACAAATTATGACTATCAGTACTAAAAGATCGTGTTGTAACACTGACAAATGTACAGTACAGTGGTCAGTTAAAACATGATCTTTTTGGACAAACTATGAAAGTTACACTCAAGTTTGCATTGTATAATTACTCATCTTCATCTTCCAGCCCCAGAGATTGCACCTATACCCCAAATAGGTAAATATGGGATACCTCAATCCCATATTTACCTATTTGGGGTATAGGTGCAATCTCTGCATGCTTTAATTATCCGCTCATCTCTGTTTACAGTTATCTCACCGTACATTTTCTTAGATAATGTCATTTTTTATATTCTTTTATCTTTCACCCAGTCCATTACGGTTCACGAAAAAAAAATCTTATAATATTCATACTTACCAGCACCATTACGAAACAAAACAAACATAATGACTGTTCAATTTCGAAATTAGTAGGTACTTACTCGAAATCTGATTCATGTCACTTCGACGTTGTCTGCAAGTCATTTCGTATACGCACCATGTCCGAGACGAATTTGCAATCAGATAATCCCTTAAAGTTTGCGTACCGAACTGCAAACAAACGCCTAAAAA
Organism: Eilema caniola; assembly: GCA_949126895.1. Lineage (NCBI taxonomy): Eukaryota > Metazoa > Arthropoda > Insecta > Lepidoptera > Erebidae > Eilema > Eilema caniola. Next base: position 756,731 of record OX421471.1, on the reverse strand, counting down.
CAACAGCCTTAATGAACGTTCAACAGGCAGAGATATCTATCGCCCCACAAGCACAACTCTCAAATTAAATATTATTTTTGTAGAACGTTCTAAAGTAGCGTCAGTGAGGTTAACTAGTCAGTAATACAGGCTCGCCGCTCACCGACCACTTTAATATTCGCCACTGGACGTCTACAATTAACGCTTGAACTATTTCATAACTCGCCTTCGCCTTTGAGCGCTCGCAAAACTCCGCGAAAATAAAAAAAAGTATATATCAGGTCGCGAGCCAAAGGAAATAAACAAACGAACGGCGGGCGGCGCGCGGCGGGGGCGAGAGCCGCACAAAGAGACGTGGAGCCGGCCGTAATTAGATTAGTGGAGCCGAGATCTCGATTGAATCGCGAATACTCTTATCGAACTTCTTTATAATCTGTTGTGGATCCCTTTTGACAACTAAGGTCCAATTTATTATTATTTCGTTCATTACAGAGAGTTTTTTGTTGGGCTCTCCCGATTACTATACCACCGTTCATTTCCATATTTGGCAATCAAGCGAGTTGCCAATGTCGTTATTGGCCTTCGACTTACTTTCTTTATGAATCTGCTTTTGTTCCGCGTTCCCTTAGCATCGCAATTAAATTAAGGACTTTCAAGTGCTAAAAGTTCTAAGTAAATGTTCACGATTATTAATATTGATGATCCATTCGAAGGGCTTTTAGAGAATCGCCAATTGTAAGTGGCATCATCAATGTTGTATGCATACAGAGACCATGGTGATCCACACTGTCACCACGGTCTTGTCCATCAGGTCAATTACATTAAAGGAAAAAGTCATTTGAATATTTTGGTGATATTTAGGATCCTCAAGGTATGATTCCGAAGGTGACCACATACGTCAACTGCCGACGCACGCAGCAGACACGCGTTATTCATTACGGCTTCACAATGGTCCTCTTTATCCGAATCGAAGTTGAACAAGTAATGTTTTCGTATGCGGTCTACATAGGAATCATAGCTTTTGACCCGTGTGTCATCTCTTTCAAAAACTAGTGAAGCTCTTGAATTAGATCATGCTAATATTGATAATAAAGTTATTTATAGCGATTAAGACTCATTTAACATAAATAGCTTACGGGTATCTATCCAATCAAAATCATAACCTGATAGAACTGAAGTATACCTAATCTGACCAAAAAAATGGTCTCTGTGTCAGGGCACGATCAACAGAGTCGGTCGTCAACCCTCTATTAATCCCAGCGGGCGCCTACTTCGTCCCAAGAATGTCCCATGATAGTCCCGGCCTCGGGCGCCAACCTATCGCGGCATCTTCCACACCACACGTCAACATATCACGGCTAAACGCGAGCCAATTTCCAAACATCTAGATTGCAGCGAGCAATCAAGTCGCAAATCTTTTATAACTCATTTCGTCGATACCCAAATACATTGTTTGTATTCATGGCGTCAAACCGTATGCGGGTAGGTACGCGTGTACCGTCGTATACGTACTGTTAAGATTGAGTTTGTTCCACCACCTCGCGGCGACCGTTCGACTCCCGCGTTTTATGTGTTCGCCGGGGGCAAGCCTGAGATTCGAAAATTTCGCTGTCACCGGTTTTTTCTCCAGATTGCCACTCGTAGTAATCTTCAAATCTAACTGGCCGTAAAGACAAAATAAGTTTTTGAAGAACCATATTATATTTTATACTGCGTATAAAGGTGTCATTGCACTGCTGTCGCTCAATCAAGTATTCAGCTTTTTATGAAGATTTTATTTCAGCAATCTGTACGCTTTCACTTACAGAATTATATTGCTATTTGTTTAAAGTTTACGCCTGTTTTTTCTCAAAAGCGTAGGCAGAGGTGTATCAGTTTACCTTCTACTTGTCATTCTCCTAGACTCCATGCTGTTACCAAATATTTCTTAACAGAAACACCCAATAATACTTTACTCAACCTGGGAATCCGATATACAACCTTACAATGACACGCAAATACCCATTATACTATTGGTGTATTGAAGCATCGAGGCAAGAACAACAGTTATGCCCACAAATCGTCGTTGTTGACATTACTGCGAGAATAGGACAAGCAAGACAACACTGAGTACACGCAAATGTTTGCGGAACCACGCAATAGATCACTTCTGACAAGATCCCTTCGATTGGGCGATTGCTACAAGGGCCGTATTGGTTATTATCTGCTTGTGATATATGCGAGGGCCAGAGGGAAAGCGCCTTAGATGTGTTATCTGAATACGCGTGACCGCAAACACTTCTGTTCGATGTCTCGTAGAAACGAGTGATTGCATTTGGATTGGGAGACATACAATAAGAACAAACCAAAGAAGGCTCTTTGTACTGCTACTGCAGCTGTGAGATTTAAACAAATTGCTTTTCGTTTCAATATACATAAATTAGATTTTTATACAGCTTAGATGGTAGAGAAGCATACAGCGACCTGATGGAAAATGGCTACCGTGGTCTATCGACGTGTACAACAGCAGGGGCGTCACACTTGCGCTGTCGAGCTTAATTAAGTATAATTCAAATAGGTACTTTTTCACGTTACCAAGCATTATAATGAATAAAATGTTGAAATACAAAATAACAAGCAATAAATTGTAAAACATTGACAATTTCATCGAAAATTACAAGCCATTTTAGTTTTCATCTCCCAACAATACCGTGTCCTTTAAGTGGAGCATGGAGAAGACACCAAACTGAAAAGCACTATTTTACATTGACGTCTTACTCGGCATCTGTAATAGTAGCCTTCATTTTGAAGTAGCAGTTCAGTAGCAGTCCAGGCGGGGAAGTCATATTGACATGACGAGATGAAAAACATACCGATTGTAGTATTATGTACACATGCAATGATTAACCACGTAAACTTGAGGAAATATACGAGATAGTGATTCAATAACGGAGTGATTATGTTGAGATTGTAGTACTTTACAATAAACATGTTTACTCGAGTGACCCCTCGCGCGGCCGCGAGTCGCCGGGTCGCACCGTCGCGTTGTACGGCATACGGCTCTAATGCAAGAGTACAGTCAGCATCAGATAGGTCTTGACGAACAAAGTACTCCAAATGTTCTCACACTTGAACTTTATCCACAGTATATATTATTGAACCTGACCTATTTCGCCCTATGGCATTTTCAAAGGTTATAAAATCTCAAAATGTTTAACAACAAATTCCACCAAATGCTCTCAGTTTACTGTATAAATAGTCTACTCAAAAGGATTTTAACACCTTGGTTTTCCCCCCTTCCTGTTGACGGATTGTTCTGATATTTGGTACACACCTTTAGTTCGGACAGTAGTACAATTTATATCAATAAAACAGTTTGATTTGCTCTTAATACCTTGGTAGTAAGATCATTTTGAGACTGTGTACTCAAGATCGTTTAGATGCTGACTGTACCATCGCGATAGCACCGTGTTTGTCATTAACAGATCAAATTTGTTTACTCAGTTATCGCACGTATTACGCGCTAATATTACACTGTTTTGAACGTTTATAGGTATCTATACCAAATAATAAACATTACAGAGATCTCTTATAGAGTGCAAAGTAATAGTCTGTTTGTAGACTCCTAACTAATATTAATAACATGTTGTTTTGAGCATACATTTTTAATCAAGTAATCTATACATCTATACATATATAAAAATAAAATTAGAGTGTCTGTTTGTAATATTGAGATAACCGTTTTTACTACAAGCATATGAATATAATACGGTACATACACCAGAATATATATTTTTACAATTTTTTTCTGTCTGTCTGTTTGTTACGGCTAATCTTGGAAATGGCTCAACCGATTTTGACGGGACTTTTATTGGCAAATAGCTGATGTAATAAGGAGTAACTTAGGCTACTTTTATTTTAGAAAAATAGCGTTGACTCAACACTAAGCGATAACCGTCATCAGCTAGTAATAATAGTAGATTGTTCAACAAGGGACTAAAACAAGCCATAATGACACGAGATGTTTAGCCTTTAGTTTTGTTTGGCTAATAGTTCGAGTGTCATTATGGTTGTTTAGTCCCACGTTAAACACTCTACTTTTCACTTTGAATGCGAGGAAAAAAAAGCGACTTTTTATACAAAATTATAATATTTAAAAAAAAATTTAAGAAATATGCAAATATCTTTTTCAACCTGAATATATTAATTTCATCATATCGATAACGGGGTAAAGCCTCCGTGGCGTGGCGGTAGAGAACGCGGTCGCTACGCAGGAGGCGCGGGTTCGATCCCCGCTCAGTGCAAATATTTGTATGCATGGATATGGGTATTTGCATTGGTCTGGGTGTTTCTATGTATAATATGTATGCATTTACAAAAAAAAAATCTAAGTATGTTTATCCGTATTCTAGATTCCATAATACAAGGTAGTAAAGCTATGCTTACCATGGATCTAGATAGCGTTGTGTGAAATATTGTGGAATATTTATTTATTTTTATTTATTTATAATAACAAAGTTTCTAAGTTGCACAATTAATTGGTGTAAGTAATTGGTGATTACAACGCAAGCTTATTACGAATAATCTATTCAAAATTCAAATTGCAAAGAAATTTGTCCCGCGGTTTTTTTTGTTGTTAAGTGACGTACGGTTTATATGTTTGCATATATAATATTTAGCCAACAGAGTCAAACTTGAAAAATAATTTAAAACTAATTGGAAATGGATAATAAAATGGACTTATCCTTAATACTTACATAATAATTAATTAAATTAATATCATTATTCGTGGTTCACGAAATTAAATGGGATATAGATACCTACACAATCACTAAAAAGGTGATAATCCTCCCATTCACAAACACCGTGATTGGCTGTTTAGGAGTTATCAAAGTAAATTTAAAAAAAATTACTTTAGTCCCTAGAGATTAATAAGGAACTTTAGTCCCGATATGCAGGGAGTAAAGTAACATTTTAAGAGCATGAGAAGTGAAAAATATAAATCAGCATATATTGCAACATGCGATAAAAAAATATTCTGATTAAATTATAAAAAAAGACAATTTTAGCTCTTTTGAAAGCTAGCCCAGCTGAAACAATAGAAGTACCTCGTAATCACGTCACTAAACTACCTCTTTTAAAACGGCCACAAAGTATTTCTAGTACAAATCATTTTTATGATTATTAACAATATTATTTTACTACAGAAAAGGTTACAGCTTCCTACAATCACGTGTAATCGCAGAGACTCTCGGTTTTGTTATTATCGAACAGTACAGTCATACACATGTATAAAAACTTACTCATTACAGTTATTACACATATGGCACGGTACACAAACACGTAGGTACAAGGGTCTAGGGTCAAGTTGGCGACAGTGTACTCTGGCGTAACAACGTGTGTAATTATTGTCTTAATATGTGACCTCACAAAGCGTCATGAGTAAACAAGTTTATAAATAAACTTTGAATAAGTACTTGATTAAAAAATATAGAGAATAACACCTAATGTGCTAATGTGCGGGGACAGTGCAGAATGAAGACCAAGACCCAAGTAAGTAAGAAAATCTAGACAACTGAACTCCTGGGCAGCTCACGTGTTTCTTTCTTCCTACAGTCCCAGGTCCTTTAAGCGGGGCGTGAATAAGCATCTGATGAGGCAGTCAAGCGCAAAATCCCCACGAGCCGGAGGAGGTTGTGTTGGACTCAAACCGACTAAAGCACACGCCGTCTGTGGGTCGTAATGCAAAGTCGAAGGTGAGGTAGCTAGTGCATATCCGTTGTGCCCCTGCCGACCCATGGCCATCATGAGTGTTAGCATGCGGTTATTTAGATTTTATGTCAATAATATGTGGCAGCCAACTAACCTAATCAGCCGTTCAATTTACTGCCTAGGTTGTAAATTAAACGGCGCCATTCAATGAACGGCCTGAATGATATTCAGCGGGTACGTTTGTTACAACATTTATTAAACTGGCTGGCTAATGCTTAGGCCATTCGTAAAATGGGGCGCGTAGCTGATGTACTGGTTGCCTGGCCTTCACACGTCAACGATATTAAAATAAAACAACAAGTAAAATAATTTTAAATTATACAGGAGAAAACAAACCAGCGAGGAAGGACAGTTGGCTTTAAGGGCTGATGGAGGAATCTGCCAGAATTCTTATTATATAAAGTATATGGTATATAGTATATTGGATTACGCGGCCCACTCTTACTCCAAATGTAAAAATAAAAGAAAATCTCGCGTAAAACCCACAAAACACGTTTAGGAGTGATAAATTTCTAAATAAACATAATAATAATTATTTTTTTACACCACTTAGGTGGCAGACAAGCACACGGCGCACCTGATGTAAAGTGGCCTATGGACGTATGCAGCACCAGGGGCGTTACACTCGCTCTGCTGACCCTATTCAGCATATTGGAGTATTATCCCGATATGTCATAACATTACATTCCTGAGGCGATAGACAGAGGTATATTGTCAGAAAATTAGTGATAGGTTTATTAAGAAAGCTGCGCAATCCGACTTGGATAATTTAGGTTAGATGGCCAATACGGGAGCGGAGCGGAGTTCGTGGTTTTTTTTAAATAAAAACCATGCACAAATAATAGTACCATTTAGCTAACAGCCTGGGCATCTTATTGAACGGAGGATTAAGATGGTTGGCTGCGCCACATACATTACAGGTACATGAACCCAGACCAATGCAAAATATTAATTTCAGCTCTATGCATTTTAACCATTTTCTATTTTGATATTTATGGCAGTCACGTATAAACTGGACGTGATTTCTAGAAGAAAACTAAATTGTATAAATGATAATGTAATAAATAAGAAATCACGTCCGCTGTCATAACATCGAAATCGTCCGTCAGTAATAAATCAAGGACTGGCGATACCCCACTCCATAATTACTTGTAAATATTAGTATATAAGCAGTAGCAATTATAATCAAGAACAAACAATAAAGAGATCAATAACAGTAGTAATCCAACTGTGGTATCTTTCACTAAGCCCGCAATAATATTCATTTTACTAGTATTAAAACATGTCTATCTACCCCTTTTAAGAAAGTTCAGGCGTGATTTACTTAAAAGTTTATCCTGCTTCTAGGTACAAAATCTCTCAGCACAAAATTTACCACTGTCAATATCTTGACCTCTTTCCCGAGATTATTTAACCAAATTTCCTTCACCATTCCCCACAGCTTATTCTGTAAGTAAACTGCATCTGGTATATTGGTACAGGGTATCTGTAGGGCTCGTAAGAGCCTCGCCTATCGGATGGTATACGTCCAACAGCTCACCTCCCGACGCGAATAAAACTTATCGTAAGACTTACCTACCTCGATGATACAAAACCATACTATACACGAAAATATTACCCACCTTACGTCTTTGCAACAAGGATTATATTTGAGTAGTTGATGTGTAAGTTTATGTTGGTTTTGTTCAAAATGCGAGGACACATGGACAGCTAAGATGATCTAAATTGCCGGATTCGGTTTTATGACGGCTGATTGTGTGAAATTTCTTTTAGTTTGAGAATGACGCGCCTCCGGACGTTATATCACCTAAGGGACGCATTTTATATTTGTGCGTACCTTTTGCGGGAATAGATCGGTTGGCTGAGATTAAATATTGTATGAAAATTTCAAGTGATGACTTTAGAAGTATACGTTCATGTGATGATATTAAAAAATATTTAAATAAACTTTTATTATTTACGTTATCGCTAAATTGTTTCTGAATATATTGTTATACTTGAAAAACGGTCCTTTACCTAATGGTGTTGAGTTATTTGGCTAATAATGCCGAAATCGATAAAGTTCCTAAAAATCCTTTGATTTTACCTTGAACCTTGATTACGAAGCTGTATACTAGTAACCGAAATTACCAACTAGTATTTTAGTTAACGCCTCCCGTCTAAGCTTAATTACTTGTGTTAAGGGTGTATTCTTGTCGAGAATGTAATACTTAGTGTGAATTTGATCCCGCAATATTTTTAAACGCAAGTCTGATACCTGCACCACGGAGATAATATAATATAATTCTTATGCAGATGCACAATTAGGAACGAAAAATGGTTACACTCGTAACTTCAAAAAGCAGGCAGGCAGCTTTTTAGTTCAGGAATTATAACTAGATGGCGACATTGTTTTGGCAAGCTTTTTATAATTATTAATTATATAATTAAAATTAACTTATCAAAAATATAACATACACTAAACACATTTTTGAGTGTGACTGTATAAAACTATAAATAGATGGAAAAAAAATAAATAAATAGCATAATTGTCACGAAATCTATTACCAGCGAGTTTTAAATGCTTACATTATCATTTGTTTAAGTTCTAAAATAATTTACGTGATTCTATGTCAGCAAATAAAGGTTTTAACATGGTTTTGACATTTTTATTTCTTTAAATGAGTCTACTAGTACCATCTATTATTTTTTTTATATTACTAAAGGTATTTTCTTAGTATCGGTACCCCATGCGTGCACTAGCCTACCACTGATACAACATAGGTACAATAACTATACAATTGAAAAAGATATAAAAATCAATCCGGTTACAACTAGTACGAGTATGATTAAGGGCCCAAATTAAGTTACTAAATGAAAAGCCAGTTACCGAATCCACCGCGGCACCGGTCAGGCTAGATATACGAGCGGTACCCGCGCCGCGTGTCCTCACATGCAAGATAAATGCGCCCGCAGTGTGCACGCGCGGTGTGCGGTGGGCTCGCAGGTGTGTCCCTCCATATCTCATAGATACGCACGTGGTCAAGCGTAGGCACTGTGGTAATGGGATAATTGCGAAGAGAAATGTTACTGAGGAATTGATTTCTTTTGTACAAGGGGTTTGTGTTTGTAAGGAAATTAAGAGTATAGAGAGTAATGAAATTTAGTAAGTATATAAATCAATGATAGAGAGATTATGAGTGAGTCGTTTGGTTGGGTATGAGGAACAATACAAGGTCCATGGTCTCTTTTCGTAGGTAGCGTAAATAGGGAAAAAAGCTAATTTTTTTTTCAAACAGTAAAAATACCGCTATTTTCCATCCTACATATTCCAAAACTTCTATTTACATCATATCGAGCTTGGCCTAATAAAATTCAATGTCATTTCAACTAAATGCTACCTGAATTCCCAACAGGCTCACAGTCAACGTTCAACAAATCTACACCAACGCGCTGGTCCCAAACGTTTTAATTTTCCATTCACAATACCTCCAACGCCAAAAAAATCCCATTTATAAACAAGGGCAATAAATTGGCAACACGTGTCCTTGTCCAGACACGCACCGCGACATCCCGGGGACAACTTAGTCGCGAAACTCCGAGTGTCGCCCTCCGTCCACGATAATTGTTGTTCGTAATTTGTTCGTACCTCGCGCCACACGCAAGGTGATATTTTAACATACCCGCATTTAAATGCAAATGTGTAAACTTCCGAGTTTTGACGGGTACCTACGCACATAATTTTCGTTTGTCCAAGTTATAAATTACTCGCCCTCTCGGCCCCGTGTGATTTGAATACGATTACATCTAAATTTGAGTGTCTTCTTGTTACGGGAATTATAATTGAAACGTACTTTTGGAAAATTGTTTTTTTTTACTAATTTATTTTAGGTTTGCTTACCTTATCGGTTGAAAATAACGTCGGATGAACCGGAAACAACTTTAAAGTGATAATGTGTTGATGCCTTGAGAAATTTTAGCCAACGAAATGTAAATTATAAAGCGGCAATGCGCAACCTATAATACAAAACTTGTGCTGAACAAACTAATCTTATTTAATTTCGAAGTCCAACTTAAAGTTGGAAAGTTCGGTACCTACTTGATCCCAAGCAGGCCATACACATGTAGTTAGTTGTTTAGCGCATTCAGTATTGGAGGTAGGGTCCTTAATAGCCATTGAAACTGAACAGAAACGTGAGTGGACAAATTGGTCGAGCTCGGGTCACGATAAGGGCTGGCCAAGGAAAGGGAAACGTCCATAAACAACAGGCGACTCGGTCCCAATTAATAAAGCAGCCAACACTGAAGTAGTGCAATTAATTCGGTGCCTTCGGAGATTTTAATAGTTCACATAAATCAGGCCGAGTGGCCGGTGGGTTAATCGTCGTTTAATATGCGCCCGTCCTATCGCCCCGTCTCATAACAAATGTATTGCTCACTATCAACCGATAGAGAACGATACGTGACGAACTTTAGATATTATTTTCTTTGGCGGTGTCACTTTTTGTTTGCGTCCCACGTTGGGCGCCAACTTTTACTTGCGGCGCCCAAACTGGGACATAATATTTTTTTTTAAATTAACAGTTCCGTGTTCGTTTTTTAAATTATAAACTCTAATAGATATCAAACAATACTCCCCTTATATATATAGGTACAACCCGCTAAAATTATCTGCATATTTTAGTGCACGGCGGAGAGTTTGGAAATTCAATTCAAGCCAGACTTCACTTCTCGTTAAGTGGTTATATCCCCTTTAACAGTGGACAGAGGACGGCTAGTGGACACTAAACACAAGGTGCACGGGTGTGCGAGGGTGTCTGCGGGGCAGGCAGGAGCGCGGCAAAGGGGGTGCCGTAGATACGACGACACCTCTGGATATTGAATTTGCGGTGGCGAGCGACTCTCAATTGTTATCTGCCGCTGCAAGGTCGCCCCCAATAGCCCCTGCCAGGTACTAGCCCTTTCTTTTAGTCTAGGGTTGTCTCTACAAAAGCTCATGACAAAACGTAGGTTATGGAAAGTGAAACAACTTTCGTAATAGGTATACATACATCGCCTGGAAATGAGAATGAGTTACAGATAGGAAAATACATTACCAGTCAAGTAAGGTAATCAATATCTAGACAATGAATACACACGAATAAATAAACCAGCATGTATCATAAATCAATCCGAGACAGCAACATTCGATACTTACACAACTTCGCTTTGAATAGGCATGTAATCATTTATTTCTCATACATATCAAACAATGAGAATGCCTGCCCCAGACAGAGCACAATGGGTAGGAACTGGAATAATTTAGAAAAAATTGTTTCGATGATTAACTTTCACATAGATATTGTAATGAGGTAAGAAGGGTATTAATGATGTGGTATTTATGCGAAGTACAGGCTTTCTGCCTACCGTTACGCGTTAACATTTATAATAATAACAAATAGGTACAAGTTTGGTTTAAAATTATTGTGCACTAATCTCCGTTTTCTGCACTTTACTGTACACAATTGATTTCCACAGGGGCGCTACGTTCACCGTGTATATAATTTATAATTTATATTAATGTGGCTATGAATATAAATGTAGAAGCATCATTTGTGACGTTCGTAAGAGTTGCGTGTACTTTGTAACACAAATGAACAAAGAAATGTGAATTCGAAGTACTCAGTAAAACTACACAACTTGTGTTGGTAGGGAACAACAGTTTTCTTCTTCTTCTTCATCCTAGCGTTAATTCCAGTCGTATCCGAAGCTTTCAACTTAGAGTCTGGGGTCCGCTCTACCTGTCTAACTGCAGTTTGGATGAACTTTAATATTTTCCGTGAAGCGACTGATATCTGACCTCCACAGCCCAAAGGCGATATCGAAGCATTGCGGTTAGGCCAGTTGGATTTTTGACGGCTCCAACTAATTGTAACGACTGTTATAGATATTCGTATGGCAACCGGGACCGACCGCTTACCGCGCTCTGCGAGGCACGACCAAACCAATGCAATACCCATATTTGCATTGAGCGGGGATCGAACCAGCGCCTCCTGCGTAGCAGCCGTATTCACTACCGCTACGCCACAGAGGTTGTCAGGAAACAACAATTTTAGTTTATTAAATTATGAGTGCAGGGAGGATTGGTACAGTGGTATAACGTAATATTTTTAAATTTATTGTTTTCTTAAAACTGAACTAAATTCAAACCCCAAATTAACTCACTACAAAGTCTTAGAGAGTTGCCATCATAGTATATTGAAACATCCATAAAACTATACACTCACTATTAGTCCACATGCGCGCGCGGCAGCCCTAGACCGGCCGGCGGCTCGCAACAGCGGTCATTGGTCAATTTATTTCTTGCGCCTGCCGGGGACCGCAGTTATCATGATTGAATTAAGTAACTCGCCCCGAATTGCACCCGCACCTCCCGGCCCGGCGTGATTTAGGGACAGGCCCATTGTGCCCAGCACACCTCCCACGGAAATTGCCGGCAAAAAGGGAATTTGGAATTTTAATCGTGGGAAATGTACGGCTGCGAACCGGACCGGACCGAATCTGCTGGTTTATTTAAGGTTAATTTGGACGAGTTGATTTGAGCGGTCAGTTTTAGTTTACGGCCGATCGAGGTCAACCGCCGCTATCTGTAGTTTGATTTGAAAACACTGATTCGGTTTTGATTTGTTTCAGCCAAACTTCCTGTTATGATATCGTACGAAACTTTCTGCGGACTCATATTGTTCGACCGAACGTTCTGATTTCACAGCACTCATCGTTTGTGTTAACAAGTTGAGTCGAGTATAATAAACAGTGTAATTCACATGTTCATGATAATTCACTATAACGCGCTCTTTTTTATCATTATTGTGCATATAAAAATAGCTAAAAATGCATGAAAAATCTTTTAGGTATCAAAATATGTCACATGACACACGTTATTGGCACTAGCCATTCATAAACACTCGTGATTACTAAAAACGACATTTAGCTGATTTTGGATTTTTTTTTAAATGTACGTAATCATAGGCACAAAAACTCAGTACTTAGTGCAGGGTCGGCGGCCTGAGTGTGACTCCTCTGGTGTTGCACACGTTCATAGGCCACAGTAACCACTTATCTACCCCCTAAATATTATATAAAAATAGGCTCTCATGAACAACACGGTGCGGTGGAAGGAGCTAAATATGCAAATACTCACTTTTGTTTTCAATTTGTTACCTCGCGTTTATTTTCCTAATACCTATAATGAAACAATTTAAGTTACAGATAGAAAATAATGAAGTCCATTGTAGCAAACATTTAAAGGTAAATCGTAGCGGTGTATTTCCCGATCACGTAGCGGCTAGCCGCGTAGCTAAGCGGCGTAGCAGAACGAGCGGTCACGTGCTACGGAGGCTGTTAATTGAATCGCACGGCCGATGAGCGGTGGCTTAACTTAGTAACGCTGTAGCAACAAACTTTTCACTTAAATAACTTCGATGCAAGTTGCCGGACCCACGTTGATTCCATTCTATTATACAACTACCCTCACGGCGCGACGGTGCATAGTTGTACGACGAATTAGAAGTCACTTAACGATATTACTTTGTAATCGATTAATTAAGCCATGTTGCTATGTTGATTATGCTGATGGTATAACTGAAGTGACTGACTACTGTGCTTCATGCACCAGGTTTAATTCCGGGTCGAATGAATGGAGTTTTTTTTTTAAATCAGTCTTATGATTAGACTTTAGACGCTCTATTTTCTTAACTATGACAAATCATTTTTTTTTTGAAGTCGGTTGAATATTATGACATACTATATACAGGTAACCATTTTTGTCAATGTTCTACATGTGTGTTCCACCTGGGTGAACCACGAGCAAATTTTCTCAACATGAAAATTTAACATACAAATTTGAAACCCATTTTTTCTGGATTTACCATATTCTTGCAACAATTCATTATAACAATACTAGTAGTAAGTAGGTGGTTAGCAATAAGTTTCGTTGATGACATAGGAAGAAAGAAACGCGCTGAAGTAGGCTTTACTTAATTATAACAATACAATCTCCACTTAAGTATCTGTTTAGTAAGCGGCCATAACTGTGACGTGCAGTAATGTTATAATTTATTAACCACGTAAAACTACAACATTCTGATACTGAACACTTACTATATTTTATGTGCCTATGAGATCAATGTGTGTATGTGTATGTGTTTAACGGTGTGTGTACGTTAAACACATACACATACACACATTGATCTACGATCTACGTGTGTGCGTGTGTGTGTGTGTGTACCATAAGTTGTAAATTCTAGTTACTGTTAAGATAAATATCGCAATTGTACATTTTCAATAAATATTCTGTTGTATTTATAGCCATCACTAAAAACTTGATGATACGCTAGTTATGGTTGCCTGGCACCATGGCAATCTGATGGAGATAAGCCAGTGATGGGAGTACAATTTGATTGGTTCCGGATTCAGAGGCAACATAAAATTGAACTAAAACATGGCTCTATTACATGGTACCGAAAGATCATATACACTCCTGACTATACCTACTTAAAAATCATTCATCATGACCTAAGTCAGAATCCCAGTTGCATTCAAAACTTAATTTTCAAGTCCAGAGTCCTTCCTTCTTCCTTTGCATATTGATTTATCTTGATTTTTATGGGACTGTCGTTTAACCCCCTAACCTTGAGAGGAAAGCCTGTATCAACGTGTCGTCCAACAATCAGCAAGGCTGAAAAGATCTCAGCCGAGTTCCGTACACCCGAAATTTAAAAACAATTGTGAGACAGTGAAGTCCCTATGAAATTGTTTGCAATAATTAACCATATCATAGATTTTCCTTAAAAGTATAATAATAGTAGGCTTGAAATTGGCACTAGGTAGTCCCCCGCGAGTACTAGGCGCGCATAAACGTGAAGGGCCTAATCGGGCCCACGTCAATGGCAGCGTTACATCAAATTATTCCATTCCATTTTAGACGAAATGTATACAGAGCAAACATGAAAAGAGAACAAAATTAAGCATTAGCGCGGAATACAAGCGACGAGCGCCAGCGGGGAGCTTGGTCGGACAACATCGTCATTATACATATGAACGCAGTTCAGCCGCGTACGAAACCATTTTTTGGTAGCCAGTTTAGGACCAGCTACTAAAAACACTTAGTTGTCTACATGAAAATATATGTGGCAAGTGCCTGCATTAGAAAGAGCATCGTCACGGGTTCAAATTCGTCCTGAAAATGATTTTATTACTATTTTTAAGTAAAATTGGCATTACTCGCTTCAAATTTTCATTTAATATTAAATTAGACACAAGTAAAAATCCAGAATAGAAATAGAACAGGCCCCAAGGGGAAGCAATTAAGCTAAGAATATTATTGTTCTTCATCCTAACGTTAATGCCGATCAAATCCGAATTATTCACCTCGAAATCCTAATTCGGCTTTTTTCCAATCTAACTGCGAATGCGACTGAACTCTGACATTTTCCGTGAAGCGACTGCCATATGACCTCCACAACCCATAGCAAGCAATGAAGAAAAGAATCTGTGAAATGAATTAGGATCATTTTTACAATTTCCACACCACTGAAAAATCATAAATAGGTGTAACATAATGAGACCTACCACCAACCCCGTGTCGCTCGTGCCCGGGCCCCGCACCGCGTAGATCGGGCGCGGGGTACCGCGGGCCGCGGGGGGAGGGGGCGACATCAATAATCCTCCTTGTTATTCTTATGCAAATGCCCACGGTACGATAATAAGTGGAACGCGAATCACCAGACGTTATACAGATTGGAAGAATTCGCTGACAGCCGGCTCGCAACACACTACGCGAATTTTCGCCACGCATCGGGGTTGGAGGCTTATGTCAAGAATTTATTTTCTGTTTTGATATTTTTATAACATTTAAATTAGTAAACAAGCGTGTAGGCATACTATAATGCAGTTATAGTGACCTAAAGAGGTGTTCATATTTACCAGGTAAATTTATCAAAATGTATAGGTATGTCGCCGCCAACCAGCTTAATCAGCCGTTCAATTAACTGCCTAAGCTCTTTACTGAACGGCGCCGTTCAATTAACGGCCTGAATGGTGTTCAGCCATTTAATTAAACGGCTAGGCAAATAGCTTGGATCGATGACGTTTAACTACTTGCCTAGCCATTTAATTAAACAGTTAGAAAAATTACTTATTTCGGCATGGTTATAAAAAAAATAACCACGAAAACTAACCTAACCTGACCAAGTCAGATTGCGTAGCTATCACAATAAACCTATCACTAATTTTCTACGATAACACCCCTGTCTACCCCCTCGGGGATTTAAAGGTGTAAGTATATGTATGTATGTATGTGTGTAATTTTCTATCTTATTTCGAGGTAGTACCCCATCTTACGATTGGCCTAAGCATTAGCCAGCCAGGTTATTAAATGATTTAATAAACGAGACGGCTGAATATCATTCAGGCCGTTAATTGAATGGCGCCGTTTAGTTAACTGCCTAGATTAAGCTAGTTGGTGGCGCCTTTTATAACGTTATTCTCTTACAGCAGAAATCAACGACTACGTTCAAAATGCCTGCTGTTTTCATTTTAAAGTCACTAAACAAAATTAAAGATGACTAAAATATGAAAGTCACAACAAAATCGTTTACCAGTGTGATTCGACTGGTTTGCGTTTGGACGACTTAAATACGCACTGCTATATATATTACAATGTAAACTAAACACAGTTCAGGAAGCCCCCCGTGTGTCGCGGTGCATGCGTGCGTACATTGTACTGTCGGTAACATACAGCTACTTACGCATTTAATCAGTACCGTCACGCACCACCGTTACGCGGACATATATCTTGTTCGATACACTCCAAACCTATGGACCGAACGGCATACGTTCATATGCTATGAGCCGTAAGGAACTCACTAATATCTCACTGATAAGTGATAGGGGGCGCAGGACTAAAACGGTACATATCACAATTCGTAATTTGAATTTGTTGATACAAAGTGCCGAGCTAGTGATGAGTCAGTTTGAACAAAACTTGTTAGTATACGCCTAGAACTACATGAATAGATTAGAACATTATCATTTCAATTCGGAATTTGAATTTGTTTTGTTTTTCATGTTGAAGCTCTATCTCTCTCCCTCTCTCTTTCTATGTGTTAGTGACGTAGCTATAACAACTACAAATTGCTGTTCAAAATGATCTTGTGTTCAATTCCCGGATCGATTAAAGTATTACGTACTAAGTATTTTCTGCTAAGTACTCAGTTGAAGTAATATTATGCAACTCTGCTTACTCTTTTGCGATATACTGGTGTGGGAATAATTCAAAAACAGTCACTTACTTCTAACTTTTTATTGCCAGCTAACATATTCTTAGCCATATGATAACATTACACTTAATTAACAGTACAATTTTCCTGTAGGTAAGTACCTACTTTGTATTCTGTTCAGTGTTACAGTTTACCATTTGATCCATTTAGGGGGTTCCCCGAAACATGTTTCCATGTAGAACGAAGACGCCTAGTGATACTGAGGTACTGGCAAGGGGAAACTTATTACGATGCCTTAGAATTGCACGTGACGAGGCGATTCAGGCTGACGGCACACCTGATAAGATGAATAAGATAAATAATTGGAAAATCGCGAAAAACCCCATAGCATTACCAGTGCATACCTGGCAAAAGAGGGTAGTCAGGTAGTCTGTCGGTATTCGTCATAGTCAAAATCAAGTGTAGGTGCATCCTACTGCAACCTACATGAGATTTGACGTAAATGACAGTCGTTAACGCATGTCAAATACGTCAAATCCTATACATTCGTCATTCTATTCTGTGAAACGCCGGCTAGCGAATTGCCACTTGTCTAGAGGGGCTGATCTGAACGTGAGTGAGGCATTTCAAGGGCTTGTTTTATAACTTTAATTATTGTCATTCTAATAACTTTTCATTTTATAGGCTCATGAGTGCCAATTGTCTTGTGCCAAAGTGTCGTATCAAGAATGTATAAATATCTCAATTAATTGTCAAACACTAACAAGATTATAAATAGCGGTACCACGCGCGTGGTGCGCACACACACGCACTCTACTCACACAGACCCAGTCGTGTACGTATACATGCGCGCGCGCAGGTCGCGTTATCTGCCACGATACGAGCGGTCGGAGGTCAGGGGCGAGCTGTAGCCATGAGTTGAATTCATCCCTCACCTCGTAGCAAGTACTAGAATGAGATGAAATTATTGTGATAATATAAGTATTGCGTGTGCGCCTCCTCGCGCGTGTTCGTGTTTCTTTGTACAGTCAGCATCAGATCGATCCTAACTAGCAATGAACTCACAAAGATCTTTTTTTTCTTTTTTTACTGTATCTTTGAAGAATATCTTCTTCACAAATACTAAAATCATAATTGTTCCGTTATTTAAAAATTATCAAGTAGATTATTTTTCAATAACATAATGTCATGATTTAAAGTACCTATATGTTAATGGATAAATCTAAATTATTAATAAAACATGAGGACCCAGTTTAATAAAATCAATTTTGTCAGTGTAATCAACACTAACTATAACTTAAGCCTCGGCTTTACACATACCGGGTGTAAGGGGAACGCTCCCGAAGCCGAAGGCCCCTGGTAGTACTCCGGGTACACTACAAATTGTTTCTTTTCGATTTGGTAAAACACTTTATTTTTAATTTCTTTTCTTTTCATTTCATCAGCAGTATTTAATTTCCATTGTATTAGTAAAATTCAATGAAACGGCAATTTCATAAAAAACACATCACGACAAAAAAAGTACGCGCTTGGCCATTTGTTTTTTTTATGTAGTGATGTTTTTTCTAAAATTGTCGTTTCATTGAGCTTTCCTAATAAGATGGAGAATAAATAGTGCTAAAAAGCGGCTTTTAAAAAAAATGAAAAAAAAAATCACCAAATCGAATTATAAATTATGCCAATATGTAGTGTAGGTACCCGAAGTACTACCAGAGGCCTTCGGCTTCGGGAGCGTTTCCCTTAAATATGTACAGTCGACAAAGGAAATACGGTTGCACCTTTACATACAACTTTATATGAAAAAGTGCGATGGTATCTCCTTTGTCGACTGTACCTAATAATTTTATCAATCTGTGTATATGACCAACCAGGTTTCTTGGGGCCCGCGATAGTCGCCCGTCGCCCGTCGCCCGCGCCTTCACACGATAGTCTGTGCCTGCTAAACAGTGACCGAGATCCAAGCGTGTGCTTCCCTCTAGGGTTGAGAGATAAGACGACAGTCGCTTCCAGAAATTATGACACGAAAACCAAAAACAATAAGTGGACCTCCAGCTTCAACTGAGTAATCGCTGTGAGGATGATGATATCAATCCATGAATGGCTGCAGTTGGGGGAGCCTCGTACGCGAGCACACTGATATGTTGTGCATGAATGAGTGGAACTGATAACATATACACACACAAACTAATATATGCAATTCATACCCATACATAATATATTATGTATAGTAGATACTCGTTCATACCATGCTAGGTACGAATGAACATCGTACCTTATCGGATATGACAGAAATTTTAACTTACCGTCCAATAAGTTTTATATATATATATATATATATAGAACACGTCAATTTGACTTTACCTCGCTTGATTGTAAGCTGAAGGCAAAATCTCAGGAAAGAGGGTCACCATTACATCCACGTACCATCTTAACAATGGTGGCACTCAGCTTGACGGCCTCATCAAAAGAGGATTGTCGTCGCAGCACCGCGTCACACCCACCGGTCCCACCAGTGCTGCAACCACAATCCCGCCTGCCCGGCTATGCACTGGCTGACCCCTGAACGCAATCCAATCGAGATTGGATAACTATGGAGGGTTTTTCGCAATCGTGCACGGTGGTACCCACCCGGCCGAAGTTTGTGGCAAATTTGTGCCATCAAATTTCTACCACAAGTACAATTTAAAATGTTAAAAGAACAATCACTGGCTCATATCCTTAGAATGATATCGTCGTACTTTTGTCAGACTTGAACCAAGCTTAAGACAGACTTTCAATTAACAGAATTAGCAGAAATCTCCAATTGAACTCTAGTCTATTAACTGACTAGATCTATAGTTTTGCACAAGGTAAATCCAGCGGCTAAATGCGCCTATATCTTGCGCGCGCGTCAGTTGTCGCATCAATTACGAGCGTGTTGTCCAACACTCGCTACAGCGTACAGCGCGCGTAATCTATGCGCTCACCTACATACACTACACGCCACGAAAGCGCACATGCAATTATGATAATTAGATAATGCGGTCCATTCAAGATACGATCTTTTTCTTTATCAAACAAAAGATCAAAAGACGTGGTCTTTAAAATTAAAATACATATCTTTAGATGCTTGTGTGATTATGCTAAGAGAGAATATAATGTGATTGGCGTCTTAACGTGCTCTCCGAGGCACAGAAATACCCAAACCAATGCAAATAGACATATACATGCATGCCAATATTTCCACTGAGTGGGAATCTAACCCGTGCCCCCTGCAAAGCAATCGCGTTCACCACAGCCACGCCACAGAGGCTATATAATTATACTCCAAGTTAGTATTATATGAAAGGATAGAACTTTCTAGTTCCAGCTAAGTTTCCTAAGATAGCTGCTCTAGGCTACCTTACTCATACGATTATGCATGTGATAAAATTATTTCACTTATTAAATATACGCTAAAATAAGCTTGTACTTCTTCTTTCTTTCGTTCAAATTTACTTTAAATCAGAGATTTTTACCAGTATTAGTCTCTTATCTGCAAATTTCTTAAATATTCTTATCAAATAGAGGAAGATTACCGCACTGAAAGTACACTTCAATCAATTTCAAGAACAGACCAAAAAGCTAGAAATTTTAGTATAATCGCCAGTATATTTGGCACCCACTCTAACTAGTTAACAGACTGATATTTTTATACTGAGGCAAAAACATAATATGAAGTGACACCAAGTAACGTCGTAGTCAGCGGTAGGTAGTGTGCGACCGGTCGAGCTAACGTCCCGTGAATAGGTATCCTTAGACGCCCACTGTTGTAAACCAGGGCCATTGTCTGATAACTTATTAAACCGGTACACGAATTCAACTAATTTATAATAATAATCACTATTACATGCTAATTTCGGTTGGCAGTAGTACCTATGTACTAGCTTCTCTTCCTCATACATGTAATCTGCCTGTGATATACGGATTGATGCGTATAATCTGCCTCTGTTAGTTACTGTGTAATATGTAAATAGAAGAACACGAGGTAGGACACGACGGTATTCCCGTCCAATTGAGCAGGCCGACTGGGGAAGTACATCCGCCCTGCTGAATATCGCGGCCATAATAACCTCGTGTTGTGTTTCCAGGGGTGAGTAGGGTAGCCAGAGCTCACTGGAGAGTTTTTGTGCTGTTAGTGGGAAGACCAAATACTTTTCCTGCTTTTTCTTCTACACTGACAGCACAGAAGCTCTCTGCGTTCACAGGGTCGCCAGCACGAGTATGACTCCCTTGGTTTTGCACACGTCCAAAGGCCACGATAACCACTTACCATCAGGTAGGCCATGTGCTTGTCTACCACCTCAGTTATATGATAGTCCCAGTTGTATCCGAGTTCTTCACCTCAGAGTCGGGGTCCGCTTTTTCGAGTCTAACTGCGATGTGGCTGAACTTCGATATTTTCCCAGTAGCGACTGCTATCTCGCCTCCACAAACCATTGGCGGTATCTAAATTTTATATTTAGATTACTTATAGGACTGTTTAGGGTCCAATGACCCATAACGACTGCCATAAATATTCGTATGGTAAGCAGGACCTTCGGCTTAATGTACTTTCGGAGGCACGGAGGGATCTCAATGTCTTAAGAATATCCACCCATCCTAAACCGAGCAGGCTAGCGCTGCTTTGCATTGCATACGAATCTAATTGTAACGTAGAAACATTAATGGTCAATTTAATGAATGTATGAATGAGATATTGTGAGATAAATGAATAAATACTATTAAAATTTAATAAAATATGAAGCAGAGCCTTAAAAACATTTTGATACGCGTCCTCAATTGACTACTTATTAATAAATTTTATTGCCGTCAGCCCACCGCCAGTCATTACACGTGCTGGGGAAATACGTCTTGGCGCAAACATGTTTGTTACGCTCGATATCGTTAATACCTGGACGACATTGGTAATAACACCAACACCTAATCACAAAACGAATAAAGCTAATATTAACCGCACTTGTCACATTTAGTTCGGAGACTAGGCTAGGACTAATGCACTGGGTTTTTATATTTTCTATGTGCTTATGAGGTACACCAGAAATCCGTCCGCAGTCCGTTTTTGTACTGCGTAGCAGTTGCAAAAGATGTAAGTTTTAAAAATGGAAACCGGTGAAAATAAAAGCTTACCTCGGGTGATAGGAACCCCTCACCACTGCCGAGTTTTGTCGGACAACATTAGAAACTCGCCTGAGCAGTGTCTACGGTTGCTTATTGTGCTGATGATATTGTGCTAATGGACGCGAACAGGAGCAGATTGGTGCGACGTGTGATAACGTGGAAGGATACCAAAGGCCTATGGTTTGTACCTGTGAGCTTGTGTGTGCTTTGTGGTGAGCTTATTGTGGGGAAGACCTAGTACTCGGTGTTGAACTCCACAGATTCCACATCTATCCTCATACTCGGTGATTCATTCGAGTAGAAACACCAGGTAAAGTACCTGGCATTTGCAGGCCATTGCTAAACCAATACAAGCAATAGTTGCGTGTCATGGAGATGAATATGCTGCGGTGCATATGCGGAGTTGGGCGTAAAGATCGCATGAGGAACCCCCGCATTCTTAGCAGCCTTTAAATCCGTGACATCGCAGATAAATTGTTGGAGAATCAAGAACACAAAAGGCTCAAGACGTGCTGACTCGATACAGTAAATTATGACATGCCAACTAATTGTCTTATTGCTAAGGATGCTGAAAACCAGTCGAAGCTTCTTCACTTCACCCATAAATCGCTTGATGGCGTAGCGGTAGAACGTTCGACGGCTACGCAGGAGGCACGATTCCGATTCCCTTTCAGTGCAAATATTTTTTGTATGAATATGTATATTTACATAAATCTAGGTGTTTCTATGTATGAGATTTACATATTATCAAAACAATCTGTCTAAGTATGTTTATCCAAATTCTTGATCCCATAATGCAAGCTAGTTAAGTTATGATTACCATGGGTCTAGATAGCATAGTACAATCGTAGAATAATTATTTATTTATTTTTATACAAATTCTGGATTCCGGGACTCCTGAGGTGAAATCAACACTTAGATGATTATGATTACTGTCCTAGCTTTAAGTCCAGAAAATTACAAACAAAATATGACATAACTACACATAAGAACACAATACAATGATACCAATTTCAATAATAATTTACATATAATTACTCAATTAAAATTACATAAACTTGTAATAACAGCGCATTGTATGGTAAATCCCACCGATAAATATATTATATTGTGTGAAGTTATATATTACAAAATAGGTAAATAAACAAACTACAAGAAATTATCATTTATTTCAATAAATTAGAACAATGAGTGTGTGACTATTAAAAGGACGTTACAGTTAGGAGGTTACAGTTACTCTATAGTAGTTACTGCCTGAAGTAGTCAATTAAATCTGGAAGTTCCATGGCCGCGAAGGTGAAATCCTCGGATACAAACGGGAACTTCGCTCAGACGATGATGAGTCAGCCATAACCACTGACTACAGAAAATGAGGCGATTGTGCCACAGCGCTTGTGTAACTTTATTGATAATACAGTAGAATGATGATAACAAAAATAACCATTTCAACATATCCTACAGGTGACAGTACACTCTAATATTGTCTAGCTAAAGGCTCCTTTAGGATGACAAAGTATGTCTATGTCACCTTCAGAGATACCACCTAATGACCGAAACAAGTATTCCTACTGATTGAACTAGGGACAAAAAATGCCCGTGGTCCTATCAGAAGGGCCAGGTAGTAGGACCACGGGCAACAAATCTTAAAAAATACGAATAAAGCTGTTCACAATCATGATGTTTATGACAAAACGTAGGTATGATAAATATTATTTCCTTAATAACTCTCCACAATAAAACAATACTAAGAGTAAACACCAATGACGACAATGTGGTCCACTTCCTAAAAAGCTGACCCAAGCCGATAGCGGCCAAAATAATAATAATAGATAATAATACGCATTATTAGCTCGGAATAATAACAGCGGTAAGGTTAACATCGCCTATTGCGTCGCAATTTTGCGCGACCCAGATGCAAACTCGATATCTTGAACTATTTGATTCCCGCAAAATATATTTTAAATTGACAAAATAAGTTTTGAAGTTTTCTATTAAGATTTTAAAAGTTTGTTTTTCGTGTAGTTAATATTGACATACTGAAAGCAGCTTATAAATTAAATTCGTCACCAGTGATCCAATACAATGACATTGTGATAAATTGTAAATAAGTAGTTGCCAATTGATCCGGTGATATGCTAATTTAAATTTGACGTTTATTAATAAATACCAAATCCAAAACCTTCGGCTGTAGGAAATCTCGCCTGCTATTCAGTGCGCTGCTAAACAACGGATGAATCTCTGGCTTAGGTTTAGGAGATCAAACAGTAGTCGCTTCTTAAAAGTTGACTTACCAATTAAAAACAATAAGCGGTCCACAGAATCCAAAAGTATAAACTTTGGACGCAACTGAATATACTGAACGATAATTCGGAAAATTGGAAACAACATACCTGTTGGAAGAGGCCTATGACCAGTAGTGCGCTGCAGTCATCTTACTGATTGATTGAGTGATGTATGTCATGGTAAATACATTATGCGTTCTAATAGGGCACCATTAGAAAGAGATGAGTTTATAGTAAACCTATATACAGAAATGAGGCCCTTTCCTAGAGTAGATAGTAAATAATCAGCGTCGAGGTGTAAGCGACGCGCGCTCGCGATAGCAGTGTCAGAGTTCGACGATATCGCGCTTACCTCGGTGCGGTGTCGCGGGTCGTGACGTCAATCGGTAGCCTATTTGCGCGCATATCGGAGTCAGGGGTGAAGGAGCGTACGCAACGCTCACGTGGCGCGCATCACTCGCTTCTAGGAAGATAACTTGATTGATCGCTCTTTGTTTGGCGCACTAGTGAGAAATCTAATTAGTGTACGACATTACCGCACTATTAGGCACATTATGCACTGTAGAATATTCGCCGGCGACTCGATGGATAGCGACTGGTACTTTCATTAGTTTGTGTCAGCGCACTTAGTTGTTAGTCGCTCGAACGACTTTGCCTATGCTTTAGTCGCCGAGAGACTGAGGCACCGGCGACTAGTCGACAGTGCGTAATCGCTCTTAGGAGAGCCTACGCTCTCAGGCGAGAGTGTGACATTGTACATGTGGTATAGAAAAGTGTAAAAAGCTTCTCGACGCTTACTGCTAATGAGCCTCTTTTAAGGGTTTCCAAGCTTCCTGCTAGGTAGGTAAAGTACGGAGCTCTTATCAGAATATTAGAATATTTGACCAATTGGACTATATTATTCTGGGAAATAACTAGTTTCATATTGGAATTGCAGGGTCTAAGTAGGCTACACAATATTTGTAAATGGTTTGGATCTATTTTAACCACGCTTTTATGAGCTTCTATAAATGTAGCGGAATCTTTGAATTCGACTTTTGAGGTTGGATAATTTGAAATATTTAAGGTCCTTCATTCAGTTAATTTTTAATAATTTCTATTAGTAGTTTTATGCGTTTGCAGAAGATAAGAAGGACCTTTCAAAATGAAAATATTAACAGATATATCCAAAATCCAATTCTCGTGGATAGATATATAATATGAATAAAAAAGTTTCTGTCTGTATGTTACGCATTCAAGCCTAAACCACTGAACCGATTTTGGTGAAATTTGGTATAGGGGTAGATTAGACCTTGACATAGGCTTAGGACATAGGCTATTTTTGGTCTCGATAACCGACATCCGCGCGGGCGCAGCCGCGGGCAAAAGCTAGTATATACTTATTTGAGGAATTGAAAGAAAGAAAGACAGACAGACAGAGTTACATTCGTATTTATAATATTAGTATGGATATGGATTGCACGAAAGGCAATTCCTATTGGATTTTGTAACTCCTATTTTTTGTAATAAATTTCTATTGGATACCCTAGTGGCGTATCAGTAAAATTTTCGACTGCTACGTCATAGGTCGCGGCTTTGAATCTGATTCCCACTCACTGAAATTTTATTGATCTCGGTGTTTCCAAATTTCAAAAATAAATAAATAAATAATAAACAAAATCTCGGTTGCTTTTCTTTAAAACAATTGTTATCAGCTTACTTTGGGTATAAATGACGCGGTATAATATCGCCTCGAGAATTTAATAAAAATAAATACATGAATATGGGTATTTTATTCTATTTTATGTATTATATTCCTGCGATAATGATATTATGAGGGTATTACGGGTAGTTGGAGCCCTCAAAAATTCAACAACTGGTCTAACTGCAATGCTTCCATATCGCCTTTGGGTTGTGGAGGTCATGCGGCAGTTGCTTCATGGAAAATATCGAAATTCAGCTAAATCCGCAGTTGGACTGGTGAAGCGGATCCCAGACTTCAAAGTTTAAAGCTTCGGATGCTACTGGGATTAACGCTAGGATGAAGAAAAATAACATGAAAATTAATTAGAAATAATAAATTAATTCCAGCTTGATGACTCACTCGAGTTTTCTCGGTTAACCCCATAGAAGCAAAATAGGAATGTAGTCCGCTCCTAATAATAGTTACACAATAGTTTGTGGTGTGGCTATCGTCTTGTCATGGTCCTGTGGTTTGTGCACATTACTTAACCGGGCATAATAATTGCATAAATAAGTACGAATGTACTTAGATTGTGCACTTTTTTGTCAGTAGGTCATTGCAAGCATTCTTGGTTATTTATTATTAAATTGCAAGTTATTGTTTGTTTTAAAAAATAATATAAGTAAGTCATTTGTCTTTCTTTATGAACCGATTTTAATTAATTTTATAGTGCATCGTTCAAAATTGCTTAAGTGAAAAGATATGGGGGGCCCCACACTTTAAAATTGAAATAAATATTTGAATATATTTATTTAAGACTAACAAAATTCAAAGACTACCAGACTGGTTTTGTCTTCGAACCAAGCCTTTGAAGGCATTCCTCAACGACCTTAATAGAGAGATTTGAGAATGCTCGAAATAAGTACATTTTCAGTGTCACTTAACATTAAAATCTCCAACACAAACCATATATACTTGAAGACAAAACATGTCTCATAGGGAGCAGCTGCAGCTGGAAGTGAATCCATATGAGAGATGTTTTGTCTTCAAGTATATATGGTTTGTGTGAATTCATATAAGAAATTTAGTTTGTAACAGTGCTCAAACAGTGCGCAAACTAAATTTTCGCTAAACAGCGAGGTGTCGTCTAATCTCCACCTTCAGCTCACTTGGCGCCCCGCCAGCGTGCCGACACCTCGCCTCACAACATACTCGCCTTAATAACTCACCAGTAAACATTAGTGCCTATTTACGCGATCGTGAACACCTATACAGAAGCATACCTAAACGATACGACATGAATTTTATTATTCATTTCATTTTATTATGCTTCTAACTCGTAAATAGTTAAATAAATGGACGCAGGTTGTAGAGAGACAGCTTTATAATGAGATTGAAATAACTCTAACATTACCGAGAAGTTAGTTTTAAATAGAAACTATTAGAAAAATGGTCATTCTACATCCAAAGGTCACACTTTAGAGTACGACATTGTCATCATCACCTGCCCTTGTCCCAATTATTTGGAGTCGACGCAACATGTAACTCTTCTCCATACATTCCTGTCAGATAGCATGTCCTTAGTCACTCCCTTCTTTACCGTATTCTCTTTCACGTAAATCCATCCATCTTTTCTTGGGACTACCTCTGCTCGTAAAGCCCTCTCCTCTACATTCACAGTTCAAACCTTTTTTACATTACTTTCATCTTTTCCCATTGTACATATAGCGCGACAGTCGTTCGCTTCTCAATTTTTCGTTCACTGGTGCCACTTTAAATCTTCCTCTAATATCTTTATTTCTTATTTCATTCTCCTCACTTTGATTAGGTTTAAATCAGCGTTCCCGGAAAGAACTGCCGTGTATACCTTAAAAGTAAAGTGATGCCAGAGCCCCATCAGTCAGCCAGTAAGTTTATTAGTTTACTGGTGAGGTAAACCTGGGAGGTCAAGACTTTGATATTGATTTAGAAAGCCTGCTCACCAAATAAGTAGGATGCTTGATTTTGTCGTCAATTGTAAACTCGCATTTTAAGCGGCACCAAGGAATATGCAGTGGGTGTATTAACAGCCACAAAATAAACATACAGGATTTTCCATTTTATCTAAAAACCTTGGTAATTATTTAAACCTACTTGAAAATAAATTCCCATAGCTACTGGCGCCAAAAGTACATGCATTCGTTTTCATGGAGAGAGGAAGCCGGTAATAAGAGCAATGCAACTGTAGAACGTAATGGCGACCGCGCGGCGCCCGCAGCATTACGAGAGACGTACCTTACGAGCAGATTGGGAGCCTAGCACTGAAGATTTTATATCTACTTACTTACTCTTCAACATCCGAAGGTTCCGGGTTCATATCCCTGGCCTTCACATTACCGATGTGAAGGCATTTATGAGACAAACCATTTTTTGTTTCTTTAGCTGAAGAAGTCAGGAGTTAAATTGGTAATGTCGGTTACTCTTTTGGTTCCGCGAATCTATCCTTTGTCGCACCATTAAGACCTGGAATTGATTACCAGCTCACGTGTTTCCTTCTTGCTACACGTAACGAGACGTGACGTTTGACGTGTCTTGGGTCCTTTAAGCGGGGCGTGAAAAAGCACCTTATGAGAGCGTCATGCTGAGTGCCAACATTGTATCATGGTACGTGTATGTTGTGCTGACCCCCTTTTCTGTGACTTTGCCTTTAGCTTACCATCATGCGAGGTTGACGTGACCTTAATGAAAAAGGCCGGTACGATTGAGAGATCCCAGGTTCACATCCTGCCCATTACACTACCGACGTGAACCCACTACTAACACAAGTACCTGATTTTAGTTTGTTTAGTTGGAGGGGTTAGGGATTACACTCGCATTAGTAATTTCAATTACTAATAATTTGAATGAATGCTCATATATTCAAATTGATTTAAATAGGAAAGTTTTGAATCAGTCTAGGCGGGGTTTGAATCGGTTTAGACGGGGTTTGAATCGGTTTAGACGGGGTTTGAATCGGTTTGGACGGGGTTTGAATCGGTTAAGGCTGGGTTTTAATGATGTAAGGCAAAGATCGCGAGTGCAAACCCCGCCTAGACTACCTATTTTAATCGATTAAATTACTAACATTCTTAAAAAAAGGGCTGTAACTTGTATAATTCTTGAAACAGCGTTCAAAGAGGGCATATCGTCACAAAGCCCAGTAATGATCGCGACTAGTGCGGTGGCGCGGTTTGCGCCGGAAACCTGTCGCAATAAAGGTTCGCATCGGCGCGTTGTTTTTATGTGCAACGGAAGCTATGTCGCGCCAGCGTCGCAGAGCACTGCTCGTGGACCTATTGTGTACTTGGACGGGTAACAACTGGTCGTAATGCAGTTGTTTTAATGAATGAACCTTTGCGTTACGCTCTCTGACCTGTAATAGTAGGTACTCGCTGGAATGGTGATCGGTACTTATTGTGCTTAATTAAAAATCGTCATATTGGCGCTGATAGTCACGGCGCGCAGTAGTGAGTGTACTTGGAACTAATACTTATGATAGACAACAATTTTATTGTCTTGGTATCGATAAAAACTTTGCCAGATGGACAATAAACACAGAAGTAGGCAGTAGGGATCATGATGTATAAACATCACGTAAGATAGTAGTACCGAGTACTGCAGGCTTATGTACTGTATTAAAGAGTTATATTATATATTCCACAACAGTTCACACTGCTCTATCTAGATCCATGGTAAGCATAGCTTAACTAGCTTGTGTTATGGAATCTAGAATGCGGATAAACATACTTAGATACTTTTTTTTTGTCAATACATACATATTATACATAGAAACACCCAGACCAATGCAAATATACATATTCATGAATACAAATATTTGCACCGAGCGGGGATCGAACCCGCGCCTCCTGCGTAGCGGCCGCGTTCACTACCGCCACGCCACGGAGGCTGTCTTATTATAAATAAATGAATAAAAATAATTTTATTTACTAAACACCTATATGCCGCGGGTATATTGTCAAAGCAGAGTTATTATTGTCAATCGGCTCAAAAATTAAACCGGACTAACGTAATTACTTACATGTCGTGGCGTGTCACACACATACACACAAACTAACTTTCACATTTATAATATTGTTAATAATAGTAGGATTAGGATGTGTTATAGTATAGAGTACCGAGTCGGTATAAAAAAAAGTATTTTCATATCACACATTTCATTAATATAAACTATGTACCAAATTAACAATGGCCATTTTAGACATTTTTTTATAGCAAACGCATCTTATCGATGTATCGATAAAACAACGAACAACGGCCATTTGCGAACAAATTAGTTCTCAGTACATTCACGGTGGCGCTTCAAATCGACAGAAAAAAACAAAGCTGTCACTTTCTATGGCATAGTCAGTCCAGCTAGTTGTAGAAGTCAGTGGTCACGTGATACAAATCGATGTGAGGTGATTGTTAGTTAGGTGTACCTAATCTTAATTGTTCCTGCCCCTGGACATGTGGCCTATCGTTGGCGTCGGAATTGTTAAATAGTATAATGAATGTATGGGATTTACGTTGAATGAATGAATGAATGAATTTATTTCTCCGAATATGGTACATCGAGGTCTTAATGTTATTACATTGTTCATACATATTCTACCATAATAGGTGTAGAAATATTAAGTTATACAATAATAATTAATAATATCTAATGACAAATAATTTCAAATAATAATACAGCTTATGTCACACATGTAATTAATTAATTATTCCATTCTATATACTATGCTTTCAGATTCCTCCAAGTATTCCTTCACCGAATAGTACGTCCTTTCAACCAGGATGGCACGTAATTTCTTTTTAAATAAATTTAAGTGAGTTTAGTTTACGTATGTTTATGACGTTTATAGCACTCATCATAAATATATCAATCCCATACATTAATCAATCTATTCTACAGACGTATAGCCACTTGTCTAGCGGAGCTGGTGTTGCTGACAATGAAAGAAGTAGAAATAGTGGTAAATAAAACTACATTAACATTTACTACTTCAAGTATTTATATTAAAATGGTTAGTTATTAGCGCTTAACAAATTCTTATTTAATTAAATTAATGTCAAAGGAAAACTGACAGATTTTTCCTTAATTCCTCTCGCAATTTATAACAAAATAAAAACATAGTATGAAGAGTCAGGTATTATAGGAACTTGTTCCCCCGCGCGCTTAAGCTGTGGAATGAACTTCCTGCCCTAGTTTATCCAAGCGACTACAAATGAGGTTCTTCAAGAAGGGCATTCGAAGGTTTCTTCAGGGTCGGCAGCGCGAGTGCCACGCCCCTGGTGTTGCACACGTCCCTAGGCCACGGTAACCACTTTCCATCAGGAGGGCCTTGTGCTTGTCTGCCACCTAAATGGCATAAAGAAAGGTGTTACTATTGTGCAACGGTTGCACAGCCAACGTTGTGAATGTTTACGCTATAACGCTCAAGGACCTTGTAATTGCCACGCCGGTGATGGCTGGTAACGCCTGTAATCTCGAGGATATACCCATCTGCCAACTACTTAGTCATAACTGAGTTTTCTTGATTAAGTTTATCTAAACTGCTGAACTATGATGTGACACACCCTACCTGTATAGTGTATTATTCGTCTAATAGTAGATAATGATTTAAAGAAAGTCACATACAATTATTTTAATAAAGAATATTAGACTGTTTATACAGGAGATTGATAGCACTTGATGCAACTTATTACAGAAAGTAATGAAAAAATACACTTGGGCATTTTTCACATATTTTATATATTTATTTTTGAACCTGGCTGGTTTCGCTTCACGGCATTCTAAAGGTTTGTAATCTAATTAAGATATTACCAACCCAAATTATTATTATTCTCTCTAACCACCCCAGATAAGCTAAATTGCTTGTGTTTGGAGTGGGCTCACGTCGGTAGTGCTATGGCCAGTACCCCTAGCACGAACAACTATCGTAATCGTATCGTGATTGGCCGGCTGCCTGCTGCAAACCTGGGTGTGCGTGAAGCCGGCCAATCGCAATGCTCCATTCTCTCAATACGTTCACGATACGATTACGATACTTTTTCGTGCTAGGGGTACAGGTTTCGTAACCGGGACCTTCTGATCGTAAGACCGGCTCCTTACTCACTAAGCTATCGACGCTACTACTCTGTGACACCAATGTTTCTGTACGTAATTTTATCCTCATTCCCGATAATGTATGGGAATTCCGAAACAATAATATTTATCAAACGGCTTACGTAAATTAGTGGACGCCAATAATACCTATCAGTAAGGATACCTACACGCTTCTGATATAATGACTAGTAGTAAGTAAGTAAATACAGCATGTATTGTGGTTTTCACTAATAATAATATAGTAAATAATATTAATTTCAGTTAATTGCTTAAGGGAAGTATAAATTAGTTAGATTCGTCGTACCTGTGATCCCACACCACCTCGTCGATTACTGCTTTATAAAGGACAAAGTGACGATATGAACTACGAAGCTTATAAAAGACATCGACAGAGTTTTATTATATAATAAATTAATAGAATACATAATCGGCAATATGGAACTATCTTTTGTGTTATATTTATTGACACAAAAAACACATAAGAACTTCAAACATTATCAAACCAATGTACCAAAGATAAACATTTATCTTAAAAAACAAACGTTCTTTTTATCGAGAGTAATTCCTAATTTATCATTAATAAGGAACATCCTCCTCCTAAACTACTCAATAGACTCATGAAAATTGGAATAAAAATGCCGAAGTGGAGTGAACGTGAAACATAATTAAATATCCTATTATTTTTTGTCACACCCACTTGTCCTACAACACGTTTGCTTCAGACCATATTCGGGCAAATGTAAGGCTGCGTTTGTCGGGCGTTCCTTGCAAGTTATCGGTTTCATTAGAGCCTTAAGCTTCATAAAATTGAGTGAGAGTGCAAGAACTCTGGATTGACGTCACAGTCGTCCCTGGAAAATTGAAAGTTAATGCTACTGCCTGTTACATCTGTCTACTTTATCTGTTACGCCTGAAAAATACAAGACATTAATTAATTCAAAATATCATTAAATGTACTGCTCAAAGTACAATAGAATGATTTGATTTGACAGTATCAAAAATAACTACCTAAATTTGTTCTTTACATAGGACAAAGAAAAGTTATTTAAGGTTAATTATGTATTGTATTTTTACAGGAAAATAACACTGTAAGTATGTCTACTTCTCAAAGTATCAATTCCCTAAAAAATATTCACAATATAGCTAATATTAAGAGTTTAACAAAATTGCAACTGCTTGACTTACCAATATGTGAGCGCACAGCTGCACCTGTATGCTCCAAACCCCGCCTCCTAGGCCGATTCAAACTTTACCTATTTTAATATAATCCTTTAATTTATTTTCATATGAGTATCTGAATGCCTGATAGACGTCACTGTTCAATAAAATTAGTAATTTCATTCAAAAATAGTGTGACAGATTTTTTTTTATTATGTATTAGATATCGGTTATCGCGACCAAACATACCCTATATCCTTTCTCAAGGTCTAATCTACCCCTATACCACATCAAAATCGGTTCAGTGGTTTAGGCATGAAAGACGGACAAACAGACACACACATACACTTTCCCATTTTTAATAATAGTATGGATGAGTAGTACAGATGTAGGTACGAGGGATAGGAAAAACCAGCACCAAAGCCTCGTTTACCAATTAGCTGATGTGTACCGGCTTGGAGTGAAGTTACCTTGACCATGAAGGTTTAGTCATATAGTAATATTGCTATTCCAACGCTTACTTCACCTACAGGAAAACCTTATCTACCGTGTAGAGGTAGCACACACTTCCTATATTACCGCAGAGTACATTGTGTTATGTTAATAGTCTTAGTTTCCTTCCTCATATCAAGTATCGATAGTTTTATACTTATCTAAAATGTATAATTGACTGCTCTCTGTTCGATAGTTTATTAACGTCGAACAAAAGGCATCAATTCTGGTTTGTACTAAATCTTAGAAACAATACACGGATTCGAAGTAAATTATACCTTTATTTTAATTGAACTATAGTTTTTATAGTAACTATCCGCCGGCATGGCAATTTATAGGTAACCCCAATACAAAATTAATACTCAAACTCAAAGGTATTATTAAATATGGTATTATAGAGCGCAGTAAATGTACTGCTATAATTTTAGCATCGTCACTGTGGAGTGTGGGGTTGCCCGAGAAGCACTTTATAATTAATTAACAAATAATAACAATAGTGCTGGGGAGTGTTTTTACGAGTTCGCCGCACAAACAATGATCGTGAAGTTTGTCATTGTGCCCTGATGTGAGAGTTATGTCGGGTTGAGCAAAAATATCGCTGTTCAACAGGGGCGTTGTTAATGAGAAGCAATCATTATTACACTGCTCGACTATCAGTAGATCGAAATCAAACCTTCTGATTGATGTCTCTTCATTAATAAATTCCACCTAACCTACTATGACTCCAATGTGCCTTGACCAACAGTAATACATTGCAGATAGTGTAAATTGGCAACAACATACACAAAAGAGCATTTCTAAAAGCTATAACGTAATATGTTATAGCTTTTAGGAGAAAAAATTAAGACAGTAAGTATCACGTGAAAACGTATAATAATTAATCTAATCTCTTTACTTATTTCCTGCCTTCAAAGGTTTATGGTCCACGTCGTAAGTCCAGAATAAGCGTAATACCTACTCCCAAATAGTCAGTGATTAAACAATCTAACACACAGATTTGCTATTTAATTCGCAGACCAGCAGCAGCAATTTGTAGTAGTACATTGACGAAAAGTAGGTATATAAAAAAATCTGTGTCAAAAAGTTACTCTTATGACTTCGTATAAAATCTTATAGGAAACAAGTGAATCAAGCACATTGCAGCTAAGTCAGTCCATTCTGTTGGGAGAAACTTACCTACCTCTACCACTATAACAATACCCTGTAGGTACTTATTAGCAGAAGAATTCCCAGTTGTAATTGCAATTCAATTAATATTTCCGTTGACGTAAGATAGGATAACACCTACCTGCCTACGGCCTACCCAATTATAGAAACGTATGTAGGACAATAAACGACCCATATGTCGTGAACAAATAAATAGTTCGAAACAATGAAATTATAATATACCTATTTCATGTTCATTCACAAACATTTGAATGTAAATATGTAATTGATTATGTACATGTTCCTTATGTAAGTTACGATAAACTCAAAAAGCAAAAAGGAAAATACAGGCATGGTAATGAAATTGTTTATATTTCAAACGAAAAACCTAATTTAATACATTAATAAAACCTAATACATTAGTTAAAACGTTTATGGAAAATTTCGTGTTGTAAATGGCTGTGATGGATGGCTAGGTAAAGATTTAAATGGTTAGAGTGCAGAGCTAGATAAAACATTAAAATTTCGCACCATAATGCAAATGCAAGACAATCCCTCGACAGCGGAAGTAATAAAATCTCTCATTTTTTGCTACTACCGACCGATGATTTGTCGAAATGGTAAGGTCCCATGATCGCAAGCTGTAAACTAAGGTGGCAAAATAATACCGTTACTTCTATATGTACAGGGTGTAATCGTTAAGTGTGTCCAGGCGATCATTCCGTAACTATTACAGATATCAAAAAACTTAAACTGATATCGAAAGTACGTTACCTAATGAGTAAAATGACATCAATAACTTTTTAAAAATCTAACGAGAGGTATCTAACATTTTGACATTAAACACTCCCATACATTTAGTATGAGATTAGTAGAAAGGTTTAAGTTTCCTTATTTTAAGTGATCTAGTACCCATTTTACCTTAATCATAGTTTATGATTATGTATAATAAATGAAAATCATCATTGTCAGATGATTTTCAAATGGATACATGTTTGAATTAATTATCTTACCACTTGAAATAAGTAACAAACCGTGTTTCAATATCGCATTAACTAATTTGTGCTTACTGAAAAGCAACACACTACAAAAAAAGATGCTTTTTGGTGTTCCTTCTAAATTCAAAACTTTTATCTCGGGTTGTTGTTTCCGCCAGTTTATCGTTTTTTTTTTTAATTTGCGTTAATAATCGAGATTGTTTCATTTATTGATTGCAAAATGGCATATTCCAAAAGAGAAAAGAGAGATATGCTAAAAATTTACTACAAATATGATTGTAACAAAAGAGCGGCCATTATCGCCTACAGAAGAGAGTACCCAGATAGAAAAGTCCCTTCTGGTGTACGTACCTAAAACCTTTCTACTAATCTCATACTAAATGTATGGGAGTGTTTAATGTCAAAATGTTAGATACCTCTCGTTTGATTTAAAAAAAGTTATTGATGTCATTTTACTCATTAGGTAACGTACTTTCGATATCAGTTTAAAGTTTTTTGATATCTGTAATAATTACAGAATAATCGCCTGGACACACTAAACGATTACACCCTGTATAAGCAACTTGGTGCCTGTACAGAGGCGATATCAAAGAACATGAATGAATATTACTCAGTTCAAAAATGTCAACTGAAGAATTAAACTTTAACAAAATAACACCATAGAGCAACAATAAAACCAGTCAAGTGTAAGTCGGCCTCGCGTATCGAGAGATTCTTACTTAATTTTTACTTCCTACTAAATTTTGTGGTGCTAGCTTACCAAGAAATATCCTATAGGTTTCGATTTCCTTGCGATTGTCTAACTATGCAGCATAGTAGTCTGCATCTGTAAGTGCGCACACACACATACACATACACATGCACGCACGCACACACATACACACACGCACACAAATTTCTTTTTTAATTACATTTAAATTCTTTAAAAACTAATTATGCATGATTTATATAAAGTATAAAAGTGCCGTCATACTGGTGCAACCCAAGTTTGTGAACTAGTATCGGGCATGTTTGCAACTCCCACCTAACTGACAACTTTGTAAATACTTTCTTCGATCAATATTCAATTCAATTCTAATTTCGAGAGCTAATTAAAAAAACATGTTCCCGAGAAAAGGGTTTTAACAGATAGACAAACAGTCAGACGCACAACCAAGTGATTCCGCTTCGTGCTTTTTACTCACGGAACTCTTAAAATTTAAAAGGTATACTGTACAACTACTCGCCTGTACACATAGTTACAATGCAGTTAATGTATCCGTGTGTTTAAAAAATGCTGTCGATGTGTTGTGAAACAATTCCAATGGATGGCGCGGGAAAGGTGAGGAGCCGAGAATGAGCGCGGCGCTTGACTCGCTGCCAAGTGCGAGCCGCCCGCACTCTCAAGAACTCGAGCTACGTTCACACCGAGAAAGCTGGTTACTTGCACTGTTTAGTTATCCACTATTTGTTAAAACCAGTGTCATATTTTTTATACTGTTGTGGTAGCAAATGAACAGGTGCGATATGGCCTCATGGTTTCCGTAATCTTTGAACGCGAGCAAGACTCGTATAGTCACTCTCACGTCGCCATATGTCAACAATAAAATAAGGGGGATGACAAGAGAGAAATAGGTAAATAAAATGAAAGGTAGATCTCTGGATTTGTAATTACCCATAGGAAATACAGTATAAGTGCACTAGGACGATACTCTCCTGATCGAACTGGCGTAGTCATGAGTAGTTATAGGGTATAGGAATATGTATGCTAGGCTAAAAATATAGTTGGTGAAGTATGTAGCACAAAGTCCGCATGCACCGGAAAAAAACG
The DNA here is from genome assembly GCA_949126895.1 of Eilema caniola. Lineage (NCBI taxonomy): Eukaryota > Metazoa > Arthropoda > Insecta > Lepidoptera > Erebidae > Eilema > Eilema caniola. The sequence continues at coordinate 718,952 of OX421471.1, read as the reverse complement.
AGCTTTAATGAAAATGTCATAAATATTAATCATTACAAAAATTCTATCCACATGCACTAGTAAAAATATCATACATTTTGTAGTCATGCTATTAAATGGTCAAGTTAGTATCTTGATTTGTACGAACGTAAACTGTGGACTGCATATTTCAACCCCTAAAATAGTAATAAAATTAAGAATAGGTGCTCAGGTCCGATTCGTGTATTTAATTGTATTTGGTGATAAAATCACATAAAAAAATCAAATCGTATTTGGGTGCTTTGATTTTTTTTATGTGGGACACGTCAATTTGACTTCACCTCACCTGATGGTAAGCTGAAGGCAAAGTCTCAGGAAATAAGGTCACCATTGCAGACACCTAAAATATGGTGGCCTCAGCTTTACGACCTCATCAGATGATTTTTCAGGACCCGGCACTGTAGGAAGAAGGAACCACGTGTGCTAGTAAGGAGTCTTTAGAGGTTAAAAGGTGTGCCTACAAGTAAGGTCTTCCTTCTTTTTACCCCCACGGATACCCCCCACCGGAGTCGGAGGGGGAGGTTGTGTCGAAATGGAACCGATTAAACCACACGTCGTCTGTGGGTCGTTGTACTAGGCCGAAGGTTCGGTGGTCTTCGACATATCCCTCGCACCCCGGCTGACCCAGGGCCATCCCTAGTATAGGTATACCTCGAACCAAACGGATTGGCGACTTGGCAATTCGTACGAGTGCGGCCAATGGCGTTCGAGAAAAGAGAGCTAGTCAAACGCCATTGGCCTGAATCCGCACTCGTACGAACTTCCCAGCCGTTGTTAAGTTTGGTTCAAGTTATACTTTCATCCCAACTATTTTTTTAATACTCTAAATACTCTCATTTAGAAACGTGCTTGATAACGTTGTTAAGTAATAAGTAGCGTTAATGACTGTTTCGTTTTCATTAGCTGTGTAAACACATTAGGTAAATACCATAGATATGTAGTTCTGGAGATGTGCCATTAGCGCCAATATTGGTATCAATGTTAGTGATTAGTAGAATTAATCATAGCGCTCATAGATGATGAGAGTATTCGTTGACAAACAAATCGTGTCATGGTAGCACTTCACATGGCTATTTTTGTTTCATAAATACAGACAAATACAGTAATTTATTTCACAAAAAAAAAGGTACTTCACTTAAAGAGGTATCACATGTCAATTATCACATTTTGTCTACTGTTAATTGTAGGTATTTGCTTTTGGCCATATTAGTCAAATAGGTAATAAGGCCAATGCTTTTTCAAATACACTGACCACACATGGTAATTGTTTGTCAAATATGTCTAATCCTTTCCTACATAGGACAACACGTGCAGGGCTTAGATGTCACCCGCATACGATGCAGAATATTCCTTCAAGAACCAAGCGGTTAGGTGACTCTTTCCTTTTTCGCACCATTAAGACCTGAAACTCATTGCCAGCTCACGTGTTTTCCTCTTCCTACAGTCCCGGGTCTTTTAAGCGAGACGTGGAAAAGCATCTGATGGGGCCGGCAAGCTGAGTGCAACCATTATTAACATGGTACGTGCATGTAATGGTGACCCTCTTTCCTGAGACTTAGCCTTCAGCTTATCATCAGGCGAGGTAAAGTCAAATTGACGTGTCCTATATAAAAAATAAACTCAAATACAAAGTCATGTGAAGTCATTTGATTACACAATGTTCATGTTTGCGTTCTAATAGACACGTGCTCGCGAACAAACGATACTGCAAATCTGCCAAACTGTTTTTAATTGTGCCAGAAATATATTGTTTATAAATATTACACAATAAGATAAAAGTATTATTTTTGTTAGAAATGTTAATATGTAGTTGAATACTTATAAAATTATATTTGTAAATAGTGACCACGTGGTGTGCACTGTGCATACATGCATTCTCAGTAGAACCAACTTACCGAACCAGCGAATGAATCATTTTCAAATGATTTATTTACTTTATTTAATATTTTATTAATAATTTCTTGACATGACTGTAAAATTTTGACCTTCATTTGTGCTCTATATGTGCCTAAACTAATTAAACGAAATGTATTCTTTGATTCTTTAATTCTTTGTATGCATGTGTGGTTTTGATTTCTATAGTGTAGAAGCATATGGTGTTAGATCTGGTTGGGTGTATGTACTTATATGAGAGTCCCTTGAAGTTTTTGTGGAATAAGACAATTACACCTGCAAATCAATAGGCACATACATTTTTGATTGAGGGACGAGTGTGATGATGGCTTTACTTACGCGACTGGGAGGTCAGACGGCAGACGCTCTTATAAAAACGAAAAAAAAAACATAAAAGAAAACGAAGCCCGGGAATCAAAATGCGAGATTTAGATACGTATGGGATTGCACTCAGATAAAGAAGTATGTTATATTTGCTTCGTGGTAAAGACTCTTTGTCAAGAAACCCTATACCATATTACCTCAAAGCCATCCCATTATAATCCTATTACAGGGAACCACGTGGTAATACCTTCATCTCATTAGGATCTGTACGTTCTCCACAATAACTTGCAAACAAGAGATTTGTCTTTTCTCATTATCGCTCAAGTACAAAGGCTATTACTTTGACACTTCTAACAAAACACGACGCATCCTGTCAGACCATCTGGCGACATCTTGCCCGAAACCAACCACTTTGGAACATCACAACTTTAATATCAACCTTGGGTCTATAGAAATAAGGGTGGTGTGACAAGCAAGGGCAAGTTTGCTAATGTTTAGGACAAAGCAGGCAATAGTTGTGACAATTAGCGTTTGTTGTAGGCCCGAGACGTGACCGGGCAGGTCGGCTGGCTGCCATATGCCGCACAAAGAACAAAGGGACACGTAGTTTTACACGTGTACAACCAATATCACACTTACGTCCGTGGGTTAAAGTAAAAAAAAAATTAAACCTTCACACATAGGTCGCATTATGTACAACTAGTTAATGCCGCAGAACTCTGGTCCCGCTGTGCAACCTGTACCTAGCAGCCAGATACGTAACCAGTTCATAGCTGTTCTGCCCTCTAGACAAGTGGTTCGTTGGCCGGCGTATTGTAGAATATAAAGAGGATTGTATGTGATTGACACATATTTTGATCATACATCCCATACATTGATCAATGTATTCCACAAACGTACTGCCATTTCGATCTATATTCGACCCATCATTAATTTGAGTGACTTAAAGAACTGCACCTTCTTCTAAATACAAATAAAGAAAAACAGAAAGAAGTGACAGGCTGAGTCACGCTCTCTGATGCGTGGAACAGTAAACTATTGTTTAAGGAATGTAAGTTTACACCTCTCCCATACTCAGAAATCAAACTCTAGCTCTCATGCATAACAGCGATATTGTATGCCTTAACACTACCCTGTATTTCGAAGTTGTTTTTGCATATCAGCCATGATATTAGCTGTCAGTTAACGGAAAACGTTTACAACAATGAATGAGCCGATTATTTGTAGTGGAGAGTTCGATATTATTATTTTATGTTTGATTCTCAAACCTTATCTGCCTGTTCTAAACAAAAATATTACAGATACCACTTTTATCCTCTCCATGTGTCACAGTTTTTTTACGTCGACGGATCGTTCGGTGAGCTGCCGATAACCTCGGCCTGACGCTGATTACGTATGGTTTTTATTCCCTATTCCATGTTCCCTGGTGCTGTCTAATGGTTATCGGCTCTAACGTTGATAGTTTTAAAGGGATGTTATGCTATTACCGATAAGCGCTGGTTGAAGTGTGGAAAACTAACAAGTTTGAAGTCGCATGATTTATGTTTTGAGTTTATTTTTAAGTACGTTTTCAATAATATTTTTGTAAATTGATATTATAAAGGTGCTAACTTCTAGTTAGATTTGTTACTTTTTCAAACAGTTCAAGTTTTCCTGGAACCTGAAACTTGAAAAGTGACAGTAAGCACAGAGACACAGTTGAGTTAAGTGAGTGTAATACCTTTTAATTATTCTCTCTTTTGAAGAATTTAGGTAACGTGTTCTAGTAAGTTTACTTGGGTTGTGTACTAAATAGGGATTGAATAAACAACTTAAGTGTCATTCCAATGCGTTTAAATACCCATATGTTAAAAAAAAACTTTTTGTTAACTACTTATAGATATTCATCTATTATTATATTTTCACTTATTGTCGGTATAACTAATGATGTAATATGTATGAAATATTAAATTGAATCTTTAAGTACATAGAATTTGCATTAAAACACATACAGGGTTACTGGCAACTCGACGTATTCGTGCCAGGGGGTGTTAGAGGACCCAAAATGCTATAATTTTGACCTCCCATTTGTATGGCCGAAAATCAATGGTTTTCGAAATAATTGACTCTGAGTTTTTTTCGCACAAGATATTTCCATAATTTGTACCCTCACCGCCTTTTTGAAATAAATAACAAATTACTGGAGAGCAAGGTGACAATTTAAAAGCATTTTTTCATTAAATGGTTTACATTTTTTTTATTTCAAGTTCTTTTTTTAGTTTTTTATTACTATTAATAAAAAAGTTGTTAATTTAGTTGTTAATTTGCACTTGAAAGCTTTATTCTGAGTTAATACGAAAAATGTCAATTATTTCGAAAACAATTGATTTTCGGCCACACATATCGAGGTGTCAAAATAATAGCATTTTGGGTTCTCCAACACCCCCTGACAGAACTACTTCAAGTTACCAGAAACCCTGTATAAAAATACAAATTACTGCTTTTTTTGCTACATTCACTATCTAAATCTATGATTACCATCAAAGCTACCCACATGTTCCTTTCCACAATATTGGCTATAACCGTCCTTACTACTATTAACCGTATCGACGTCCCAATCGATGTTACAGAACAAATCAATAAAAATAAACTCTTATTTGTATTGAACAATAACTGTAAGATCGTTTACTTCCCACTTTATCACAAACAGGAGTCCCTCATGCACGGGAACACAGGAACGTCACAGCGCACAATGAATGGTGTTATAAAGGAACTAATAAATGGTATATGCGGGCTCTGTGCACGTAGGTAGGTACCATTGTTATCGGCGTATTATTGCCGTGGTCGACGCGATTCTAACACAAACCGCCAACCATCTGATAGTCATGTTGGATACTCTAAATTTGATGTTATTTTACGGCAAGAGAAGGGGTGGCCCAAATTCTACTTTGCCGGGAACCACGCGGCAAAGAATTTCACAACAATAGTGTTGTTTATTTCACAACAATAGTGTTGTGAAATTCTTTGCCGCGTGGTTCCCGGCAAAGTAGAATTTGGGCCACCCCTTCTCTTCCCATGTGGTGTCGTACAAGGCGACTAAAAGGGATAAGGCTGATTAACTTCAACATCAGACAGATATATACAGCCCAGACTCAGCCTCAGATGCATGGCTCGAGTCAACAATAGTGCCCGGAATACGGCAATAGGCTCACCCCCTATTACGTGGGACCGAATACAGATTGGTGAAATGTGGGTGTTAATTCACCTCTGCCTAACCCTCCGGGGATAAAGGCGTGATTATATGTATGTATGTATGTATGAAATTCTTTGTAATATTGAACCCTAATATATCTGTGAAAGCACAGACAGAAGTCTAAGGCCACATTGTGCTATTTCTTGCGGTTCCATAATAACAGGAAGTATACTAATTACCTGCTACCAAGTGGACACTTTTTTACGGGTTGCATCCCTGTGACATCCGCGGGAAAAGAACGAGTAGTCACTGTGTCTCATCAGGGACCACGTGACCAAACTGTCTCGAGTCGGACAAAGTCTAAAAGCAAGCGACAAGGCATTGAGTTAATATCTCAATGCGACAAAGGGATAGGGTTGTTATCCATCCAGTTAACTAAGTGCCCCCCTTGGCGGCAATAGGTTCGCCCCCTAATTACGTGGGTCTGAAAATCATAGTAGCCGAAATGTGGGTGTTAATACACCTCTGCCAACCCCTTTGGGGATTTACAGGCGTGAGTTTATGTATGTATAAAAATAAATGTGTATTGTTGGTCAAAAATCATCTACCTACTTGATCGTATAATTAAATTTCCTTGAAAAATATCTATTTTTCACAGTGTTCCACTGAACCACAGCGGAAATATATCGCGCATGGTATTACACTGATGACGTTGCCGTGTTGGTGCTTCACAATTACTATGAAAAGTATTATATCAGGATATTTACCATGAAAATGTTATGAGTATTAGATAGGTATGCACATTGCGTATGTTATAGTCTTTTAATTGTCGATATTTTAAATTATAAATTTTCCCAATTAACTCACAAACCCGATTCATACACGAGACACGTGTTTCTGTGTTCCCACAATTCTTAAAGCGTAATGTGTAAAAGTATTTATCGAGGTGGGGTCTTATTCTCGACACTTCACATACAGCTTCAGGAAAAATATAGCTTTACCACTAAAACGTAGTATTATAATTATTATAAGAGATTACTACAAATGATATCTTCCGAAAACTCCAAAGACGGCTAGCTTTCAATCCAATAGTTTTTGGGTGACATTGAAATAAAAAACAGACTTCGTTACCTGGTACCTGATTTTAATTATAGCCAAGGAGATGTCAGCATCCCCAGCTCTCTAAGACCGACCAGGTGGTGCTTGAATGAAGCAAAAAATAGCGTACAACCTTTACACAATTTCAAGAACTAATATAAAAGTATTATATTTTAAACAATTAACTAATAAAATATTGTCACAGCGTCGGTTAGGCAGTAAAGCCATTAAGTTACCTGTCCCGTCTGGCCGGTGGCAGCCAGATGTGCGCGCTCTCACAACAAGACGGATCTGGCCCTCGATTCTGCTAAACAAAACCACTGTCATGCCACAGACACTGCACAAAATGTAATGAAATGTAGACTTAATTGCTATAATCCTTAAAGAACAAATTTAAATGCAAAGTCTGTAAAATATGACAGTGGTTTTGCTTCAGCAGAATCGCCGCTCTGATCTTTTCTGCGTGCGCCGGCGCATCGCCCACGCCTGTGCCGTGAGAATTATAATCGATGTGTAAACGCAATGCAACATGCAACTAATGTTATTGCTGTTGGCACTGCACGCCACATAGATCATCTGTTCTTAAATAAACGTCTTCTTAGATGAACGTCTGAGATAGTCGCAATTAATGCAATAACACGTAGCCAGAATCGAACCCTAAACCTTCTAGCACAGCAGTCGTGTAAGTGAGTAACACGCTTGCTGTATCACTGCACCACTAAAGATAACCTTTCTACGTAAGCACTATCAGATGAATCACTAATTAATAACGTAAACTAAGTAATTACCAGATATGTATTATATTTCTTTGTTCTTTGTGACGTCTGAACCGATTTCGGTTCGGTAAGTCATCTTTGTTACGTGGGTGTCACTTGTTTATTATGAATTTGATTGAAAACTCGCATAACAATAACTATGAAAACTAAACTCATAATTAAAGTTCTTCAAGAAGAGCATTAGAACGTTCCTACACGGTCGGCAGCACGAGTGTGACTCCCCTGGTTTTGCACACGTCCATAATAGGCCACGGCAGCAACTTTCCATCAGATGGGGCACGCGGTAATCTGCCACATAAGTGGTATAAATAATAATAGTGAAGTTCGATAACTATATTATCCACACATAAACAAAGCTATGACGCTCAAGTGCGACCACACGTAGCGCCCCCCGGACGGGCACACGTGCACGGTGCCCTCTCACTGACAATCACCTTTGTGCCTCACATGCACTCCAACCTCTACCGTGAGTTCACACAGTCAGGTCTCGCTAGCGTCACCATAAATCATTTGTATATTTGACTACGCCACCGCCGCAGTGCCAGATAGAATCTGATTGTAGTCAGCATCAAATCAACCATGATGAACAAAGTACTCCAAATGATCTTAAATGCCTAGGTATATTTGGTACACACCTTTAGTTCGAATAAGAGTACAATTAAAAACAATAAAACAGATTGATTTGCTCTTAATACCTTGGTATTAAGAAGTGCTCGTGAAGGAGACTGCTCGTGAAGGAGACAGCAGAGTGGGCGCGGCGCGGCGAGCAAGAAAGACTCGCGGACATCGCTACCCGCGTTCGTAGGCGGCTCGGGCGTCGGAGCGCTCATCAGAGCGAACGGAGGTCGGTTTGAGGATGATGGGTGAAGCCGCTCGTCATCCTAGCCGAAGGAGGCAACGGCGGCGGCGCGCATCGAAGGACGATGCTGTCCGGTTTAGGCAGTTCGATCCGGCTCCAGAGGGGAGGGTATCCGTGGGGATTGCCAGCACGTAAAAAAAACCTTGATATTAAGATAATTGTGAGACTTTGTTGTTGCTCTGACGCGAACTTTATGTGACTACGCCCCCGGCAGTTAGAGAAAGAGTTGACTGTACCAATAGCACTAAAGATTTCGATAGGTAATAATAAATCTATAGCCTCAGACCCCGTGACTTGCTGAGAGAACTATTTAAAAAAATTAATATTTTAAAAGTTGTTTCCCAATACATTTACGATAATGTCTTATATGAACGCAAGAACCTAGATCTCTTCAAAAAAAAACTCTGACGTACAAATAAAAATAAACTTGTAGTGCCAAAACTCAGACTTCATAATGCTGGTAATTCGATTGTAGGCAACAGTATAAAAATGTTTAATAAAATTCCTCAGGATCTGGTTGGCATACCACTAAGTTTAAAATGGAAGTAAAAAAGTGTTTAATGACAAAAGGATAATATTATAAAGTAGACGAATACCTTAAGGATAAAAATGCATGGTTATCCTAATCTTTTCTTGCTTGCACAATATAAATTTGTTTTACCCAAATAAAACCACTTTTTTTTTTAAAGAAACGATATTATTGTTCACTGAATTTCTTCTCAGTAGAACCAACTTACCGAACCAGGGAAAGAATCAGTTTAAAATGATTTATTTACTTCATTTAATATTATTTTCACTGTTTCTTGACATAATTTGTTAAATTTAGACTTTCATATGTGCTCTTTATGTGCCTAAACTGAATAAACGAAATTGATTCTTTGATTCTGTGATTCTTTGAATGGAAGTAAAATCTAGTAATGTTTTTCAGTTGTCACCCTACAAAAAGGCGCTATGGACCGATATATAGTTTACGAATACATTTTGAAAGCAATGGCATCGGTATTTAGGTCTTAATTTGTGCGTATAGGTAATGAGTGGCTAAGGTAGCGGATATGCGACGAAAGTGTCGCTGGTTCGAATCCAGGCTAGTACTCAACCGATGTATACCCACTTCTTACACAAGTAAAGTCTTAGCTGGGAAGGGAACTCACGACAATCATACGATCGACCAAGTATAGAGAAAGCTACATGTCCGTGTTTCATTATCCTTACTATATCCATAGGTCTCGTAAGGTCACAACGGCCTTGAGCAGCTTGACTAGGGAAGCACCTTTACTTTATAGAAAACCGCAAATACCTATATTGCACATAATTAAAGCATATCTAGATGTAGGTACGTTCTATTACAAATACCTACATACGTACCTAAATATAAACCAACATTAAGCATAAACATATGTATTATGATATGATTAAACCGTATTATTCCTATTCTGTCTGTTTATGTGTTCATGTTTGACAAATGTACTTATTTCCTTTCATTCTTACTACAGGTATCGGTAACTGCAGTCAAAAAATATTTATTTTAAAGTTTGGTAATCTATCGCAACAGATTACGTTTTAGCATCATTGAAACTCATTCGAGTACCACAAACAAAGAACGAACTAAATCTTGTTTGAAAAAACACGACAATATACACCTTCATTGTGAGCAGCGCAACACGTGCGGCACACGTGAGCTCGCACAAGGTGCCATTGTCTTAGCACTACACTATTCTTATAAACGAACAATACGCTATTTCTTACCCTATAATAATATCTTCACGGTGTGAAGTCCTATGGAGGCTGTGTCGGAGGTAGAATTATGATGGTAGTGTAAGTTTACCAATACTCAATAGTCTTTGAGTCTTTGTCCGTAATGGTGACAGAGTTTTGCAATAGGCTCGTAAATTACGCGCTAGGTAGCACCATTGTTTGTACATCGTCGTAAAGGTTTAACGATTGCACATGTGTTGCTCGCTTTGTTAAGTACTAGCTGGAAAGCTCCTCCTCTGAAGTTGTTAGTGACCACTAAGTATCTAGCCGCTGAGATAGGAAATGAACTGGCACGATATTGAGAGCAAGCTGAAATATTCGCATAGTTCTTGTTCATGTCTTTATTCGTGTAGTTTACAAAGTAACGAGCTTTGACGTCCAAATTTACAGCCAGATGACGAAGAGCCTGGGCAAAAAAAATGACAATAAAAGCTCATAGACATTTTCTACAACCATTCATTCATCACTATAATAAGTAATCTAAAAATGCATCCACACCTTGCATTTTGGAAGCTGTACAGTCAGCATCAGAAATATCTTGATTATAAAGTCTCATAATGATCTTAACACTAAAATATTATAAGCAAATTGAACTATTGTATTGATTTAAATTGTATTATTGTCTGAACTAAGGGTACTCAATATCACAACAATCCGTCAATAGGGAGGGGCAGGGCAAACCTAGAAATTAAGATCACTTCGAGTACTCTGTTCATCTAGATCGATCTGATGCTGACTGTACCATTGCGATAGACTTACTAATGTATAATATAGACTTACTTATGCGCCACATAGATTTAAATTTCTAATTTTACTTTTCATAAAATGACCGTGACATGCACGCCTACGGTCCACCTGATTGTAAGAGGTCTTCTGAGCCACATCTGTTACCAACCTGCCGTAATACTCCGTTGTATGTAGTAAACTATGACAGACAGTTATTTATAAATAGTTATGTGCAGAAGCTTTTTAATTTATTGGTTACTTTTTTATTATTTCTGGGGACAATTCATTTTTTGTGTTAACTACAACTGTTTTAAAAACAGGAAACTAACAGGACATTGGAAAAATGGAATACAAAAGTGGGATTCGACGTAAAATTATATTTGAGCAATGATATCTGGAGTGGAGAATCTCACTTATAAAGTACAGTAAGTATCTACTCTTACCTAACCTTGCTGATAAGTCGTACAGGGAACAATGCAGAGAAATATACAAACACAACAAAGTACTTAATAAAAACACCTTCTAATTCTCAAATAAGGCAATGTTACCACTGTATACCGCAACATAATATCATTAAAATTGTATGAAAATGGTCATTTCCTGCCATATTATTTTAATATCATGCTTAGGTATACCTAAACACTGCATTGACAACAATAATTCCTGATGCAATATATTGATATGTAACAAAATGATATCTTAGTTTTACAAGCCGCAAAATGAAGTAAAAATCTCAGGAAGCCTCACATTTCGAATTAAGCCTATTATTTTCTCTTTTTATGTTATTGGCTTGTATTGTATTATCTGGATTTAAAACTTTGTTAAAACTTTACGTTCATTGTTTTACAAAAAATATACTTATTATAATTAATTAAATCCAATTCACATCACAAATATTTGCGCCGTCATCTGTCTTTCCTAGCTTCACCCAGTGCACCGAAAGTCGGTAGGAATTGAGAGAAGCCCCATTTCAAAAAGTGGCCCTATGTCCACTGCTATATATCCCAAAAGCTAGACACAGTTGTGTATTCATCGCCACTGAAACCGAACTGAGTAAAGACTCAGTAAAGACTGAGTTGACAGTGCTGTCACATTGGGTTGTGTGTAAAAACAAAATAAACCATTAAGAGGACGCCAACACCTATTGGGCAGTTATTAGTTGTAACAACAGAGCGGGCGGCAGTGATCAGCGGCCGTTTAGTATCATCACGCTGAATCATTTATTTTATTTATTTATATTATAATATTCGAACGCTTTCGTACGAGACAGAGTCTTGTGTTTTACCCGACTCCGCGAACAGTTAATGTGTTTAGCAGTCTATCTAACCATTTGAGTATTTGAATTACCTTCAAGAAGGGCATTCGATTGTTCTTAGAGGGTCAAGTGTGACGCTCCTAGTGTTGTACACATCCATAGGCCACGGTAACCACATTCCATCAGCTGGGCCATGTACTTGTCTGCCAACTAAGTAGGTAGTATAAAAAAACCTTTGTGTTACTACGAAGGGATGCAATTTTTTATGATTCTTCAACACCATCTTGGTATTGGTCAGGATTGCATGTGACGCTGTCGCCTCGCAGACGAGAGTCAACATGACGGTGCCAACGTTGGGATGGGCCTATGTCCAGCAGTGGACAGTGATAGGCTAATTGATTGATGTCATTAATAGTAAAACACTCGCCGGTTTCATAGATTTCACAAATTATAGTCGGATAATTCTTAAAACCCACATTTGAAGTTTCATCAAAATAATTCGATAACGTAACCTTGAAACGGAGAAACAAAAAACACAAAGAACCTTTTATTGTTCAAAATACATATGACAATACTTATTCCTAAAAATTTAACGCCCTCACTAGGTTACGTCAATGAATCCTTTTTCTTTTTGAACACTAAGGATGTTACCCAGTAAGCCCAGTACCGTACGTACAAAAATCAAGTATTTATAAAACTTAGCATTTATTGCACATATGCTGATACATTAGAAGATTGACGAGTCGTTGATTTAAATAAATGTAAAGATTACTTGCGAAGGAATGTTGAACCATAAATATTGTCTTTTGTGTTTATAATAAAGCGTATTTATTATTTTAATAAACTAAAACAAATGCAAAAATAATTAAGTTGAATCAAAATGAAAATCAGTCGCTCTAAAAGCTCTTGGGATTTTCTTAGCAACACTTAAACCTGTCCATGACAGGGGTGAACCCAGAATTCAAATAATTATAGGCAAAGCTTCGTTTTGGAGGGAGGAGCGCCACATTCGAACAACAGAGGACTCCAACGCTACGCTGACCTCGTCTGATGCTAAGCTGAGGGCAATGTCTATGGAAAAAGTGTTAGAATAGGTAGATGCCACCATAGTGAAGCCGTATACCTGAGTGCTACAATCAGCTTGACGGCCTCATCAGATGCTTATTTATGCTTTATTTAATGTCCTAAATTTATAACACAATAGAAAAAATAAGACAGGGATTTCACTCCATTTCTAAATTTGGTTTTCAATAAAATTTAGCTAAAATTGTAGTACACAATCTCATTCGGTTTAGATATGTTAGAAATCCTTATCGATTTATTTAATTTAATTTGATTTTTTAGGATTCAACGGTATTTCCGTCCAACCGAGCAGTCTGACTGGGGCAGTACCTTCGGCCTACAGAATACCGCGGCCGTAAACACCTCGGGTTGTGTTCCCGGCTGTGAGTAGGGTAGCCAGAGCTCACTGGAGAATTTTTATGCTCTCAGTGGGAAGACCAAAGGCTATTCCTGCTTTATCTTCTACACTGACGGCACAGAAGAGGATCAGCAGCACGACTCTGACTCCCCTGGTTTTGCACACGTCCATAGGCCACAGTAACCAATTTCCATCAGGTGGACAAGGTGTTTGTCTGCCACGTCAGTGATAAAAAAAAATTTCATCTCACTATGAAGCTAATGTAATTTGTGGCTTTTATAATCCGCACGCTGAATGATGATCTGTATGACAGTTCGTTAGCGCTTAACATTGTACTGACGTCCTATCACATCAAATCCTTTAGAGGTCCATTAAAAAGACGAAAAAATCATAATTGTGTACAATTGTAAATTATAAAAATGAATATTAAGAAATTATTACGTAATGTTCGGCAATAATAGAAAAAAACTCAATGCAAATGTACATGGTACATGCTGCAAAAGTTACGTCGTCAAGCTGTTATCGACTAAGAAGGGACACATCGATAAACAAAATATTGATAATTTGTTGGAAATATAAAACAAATGCTTTGAGTTTGTATTTTATTTATATCAATCTGAATCTGATACAGGGTCAATCGGATCTTCAAAATCTGAGTCTGAACTGCAGCTATCCGTGACGTTTATTATTAACGGTTGGTCAATGATATTGTCGTATTGTACATCTCGATCCCAGTGAGTGTAATCCATAATTGCCAGCTAATTATGAATTCTTTAAAATTCAATTCAAAAAGAATTTTAAATTCTTTAAATAATGCAATTTGAATAAAAATTAAAGTATAGTAAAATAAAATATAATAAGGCTGTTACTTTTTTATCTAGTGTTTTATGTCCATCAATGCGCGTAGTCTTTTTTTCAAAATAAATAAATATTGCTTATTATGTTGAATGACCTGGCTGAATGACATGACATTTGCCTGAAAAAACAGTATTTTATCGAAATTGTTTCGCATAACTAATACAACTGTCTGTTGAAACGTCATAGGGATCATCATTCGGCGTGCGGAGTATAAGAATGATTCGACTGTAATATAAATGCCCATGTCAATCTCAAATCACACTGATCACGGTATGTCAAATCGGCACGCTATTTCAAAAGTAGTTTACACATAAATTGGACATAAAAGATCTATGTATTATTTTAAACACATCAACATTATTTTCTGAGGCTACCTATGTCGGTGCACAGCACAAGGTAAACATTTAATCCTGAAGCTTCTAGATAGCTTTAGTTCTGCTGAACCATTCTGCGAAACTACCTACCTACTTATTATATTATTATCGTTCTTGTAGCTACTACTTCTTACTGAATGAATTTCTTATCTTGTTTCATTATCATAATTATTATGAACGCAAATCATAGGTCAAACAAGCACAACATGGACGTTTAACTATGTATCATTTGTAATTTTTTAGTTTATTGTTAGAGATATACCTATTTCATATCAGTATTACAGTTTTTGTATAGTGATGCGTTTGTTCTCGAAGAAACTGTAGAAAGCGCTTTTGACTACCGGTAGCGCCATCTCGTACCCGAAAGCAGAACTAAAAGTCTAATTCCCAAAAGAACATCCTATGCAGCATGTATCATGAGTATAGTCTAGGCGAGTGATTTCAAATAGAAAAAAAATATTTTTTGGTATTTTACTATTAAAACTACCGTTTTAATTTTACATTATTTTCTCTTTTCAAGTAAATATGCAATAAATTTCATTATTCTAAGACCAAAATCAGTATCTCAGTATGTAAATTGGTAAGTACATAGACATCATATACCTACACACTCAAGAACTTATAAATGCAAAGTAGTGACGTCGTTAGATAGAGACAGGTAGATCAGCAGCGGGAAGGTGGAGCGTAGAACATGTAAATAAACAATTGGAAGGCAGAGCCACAGCCAATGCGTCGGCGGTCTGTAGAAGACGGCGAGTGCGTTGTGTTGAGGTGTTATGATATCAGCGACGTGTCGCTATTAGAGACGGTGGTGAGACACGGCCAGCACTCCGGTCGGCAGTCGGCAGTCGGCTCTACTAATTAAGTATAGGTGGGGGAGGTCGCGGGTGGCGCGGGGTGCGGGGCAGGGCGGGGCGAGAGGCGGGCCGGGCGGGGTGCCGCCGGTTCGCCATTCCGCCGCGCGCCGCGCCACACAGAGCACGTCAGTCCGCGCGCGCGGGCCATGGTCGCGAGAACCGATGAGAGTATGTTCGGGTGCTATGGTGACAGCTACTCGTACCGCCTGTGGAGCCTGGCCAACGTGTGGGGCGCCTGCCGATGTGAGTAGCGCGCCGCCGACAGCCCGATCTCCGCGTGCCCCCCCACAGACGAAACTAGGACTTTTACCGCTGACGTCAGCGGAGGCTGTGAAATCTCGGTGTAGTCCGACGTAGATGCGATTCCGACGCGGCCGCGAAGTGCTTCCCGCGATATTAGAGAGACCGCCGTGGTCAGTGAGGTGTTAGAACACAGGTGTCGCTCGATGAAAGTGCAGAGCTCGCTTATGGGAGTTGGCGGTTGGTACGAAAACTTAGCAGCCAGTTGGCTTGCGGACATGAGGAGTAAGCAGGTCCCCACGTCCACCACCTCGGCCAAGCGGCTCGCGGCCCTAAGTAAGCTTCCTTTCTTTTTGTTTTTATTTGCAATTTATATTTACATACATATCTAATATATATTTCGCTGCCATTATTTATTATTAATTCAATTTTATCATTTTTATCAGCATAAAACTTATTATCACTCTCTGACATAAATTTATTTTCATACCTGTACACGACCCGAAAAGTTCATAAGTTACAAAAACCAAGTGCAAAACATACAACATCAAAACTTGAAGAGAAAACTCGCCCCTTAAATGTTTTGATTCTCAATGTTATTGAATGAGCGCAGGTGAAAATAATTTCACCTCTGAGGTATTTAAAATAAAACTCGAGCACATCTTCATTAGAAATAGCCCCGGTATTTGGTAATCTCCCCTAGTCTCCCTCGGGATATAATTCATCCACTTGAAAATCGGGAACAGGTACACACAGACTTGAAAGAAAGTTTCGTTTGTCGAGGGGAACCCCGCTCGCTTTCAACATCTTAAATCGTAAATGATTATGTTGTTTTAATTCATTTGCTTTTTCTGTCTTACTTTTTATTTTATTCTTCCTCTTTGAGTGCCGCCTGTCTGAAGTGGATAAAATAATAGGGACGTTCGATGCGTTCGGAGGAGCCACAACGCGTAATGCTTTGGATGCGAGTTGTGGAACGCGGATGAATAAATTAGTAAAAGTTCGTTTTATTGCTGTTGTCCGGCGAACAGAAGCTGCACTGTGACGTTCGTCGTTTAATCTCATTATAATATACTGATCATCGCGTCCGACTTGATCCGAGATCAAAACACTCCGGTTTACCTAGATTACCGCTAGATACCGATACTTTAGTATAATTTGATTCACCTGAACATTTTGTCAACAACGCGTTTGATGTGTATTTATAAGATAGCTTATGTGGACATTAACATTTACTATCCCCAGGTAATTTGATTTGGAACACTTTGATTGTCGGGCAATCCTACTTATTTTATCTAGAACATCGTTGTCCAAATTTTTGAAGTTAGTGTTTATTTATGTTCTAGGATCCTATTATTTGTTGTATTAGTATTGTTTAAGGAAAACGGAATCTGTGAAGAAATAATAGTCACTTTTACTTCATTAACAAACAATTCCAGAAGTCGTTATCCTTTTCAAACAATCTATGTCCAATCAATTGCCTAATAGGTACTTTATCAATAATGAATTGTTTGTACGAATGCTAAACTACTTTCACTAGCAGGCAAACTTCTGTAATCGCTTGTCAAACATAATTTCTGTGAGATACAGCTTTACATTACTTGATTCAGTGACTCACGGCTCTGAATCAGTCCCATATAATTTTTGTTGTTTGTCCATCTCACCTCTGCAGCATCTGAATCACAGTTGTGCTTACAGATTATTTCGAAACTAAACTTAATTTAGTGCTATTGCTGCAGATAACCACAGTGATAGTTCGAATTAAACTTATGAGTAATGTTTGTTTACCTACTATAATAACTGGATCAATTTAAAAGTGACGCACGATGTTGTACCTGCGAAGTTAACTAGGTCCTTATTATTTCAAAGTTTCTTTGCGCCGGGAATGTAATAATAGGTATTTTATATATTATATTATATTTGTAAAGATTGTTTTGAGTGTTGTGAGTCAGAGCATTCCCCCTGTAAGGGAAAGATCGTGGGTTCGAGTCCCACCTGGGCATTCACTTTTTCCTATTCTTAATCGATTTGAAAAGTTAGCATAGTAATTGCTTAAAAATTTCATTCAATAAATAAGATATTTCAGGATGAAGGAAATCGTAAATAATATTATTATGAAATAATGATTATGGTTAATTCAAATATAGGTAATAATTATTTAAAAAATAGTATACTAATTATGAACTGATCAGTAATAATCACTGTAAATTATAATTATTAGATTGCGGTTTCAGTGCAGATTTTACCTGTAACTACTGAATATTGGCAATATCATAAAACAAGTAGATATAGGTAAGTAGGTGTCAACCGCATTATGCGGTATTGTTTATTTATACCTTCGGTTATTAGCGCACCCTTGTTGTGCGACCATTAATTTTAATGTTAAAGTACAACCTTTTCCAGATTACCCAACCTTTTTTTGATTTTCTTATTGTACCTTCATAGTTATATGAACTGAATAATCATTTTTTTTATAAAATGGTATTTAGAGTAACCAGTCTTTTCATTTTCATCACAATCCAAATTATTTTAGGTTTCTCGAGGTTCTATTATGGCGCCCAACTTGGCGTCAAACTAAAACGATTTATTGATTTCAAAATGATGAATGTTAATGTTAGGTAAAAAATAATTATTTTAACAAGTAGATAAGTACACTAGGTAACTCCTGATAACAGTTCGACCTCAAGGGTAATGTTAACATTATATTTTGTCATTCTTTTTGTGGTTAGCGGATCCGATGTGGTATCTATAGGTAGATACAAAATCGTGTCATAGTTGTATTGTTTTAAACTTGGGTAACATTCTCATAGGACAAGGAACAAATTTCATAGTGCAACGGAATGGCTAGAAAGGCGGTAGTAATAAATCAGAAGCAACATTAAGTGTCAGTAAATATGTAGAAGTTGTTAGTAAATAGGCATCTGTCTATTCACCCATGCCAATAAAAAATCGAACAGATACGAGTACAATGCAAGTACATAACAAACAATAGCTGAACAAATAGCTAGCGTCTAAACACTTTGATATAATTCTCTCAACGCGCAATTATAATTTAAAGAGAGACGTTACAACATGGTGTCTGCAGTCGGACAGGCGGAGTTTTTTCTTCCCCGCCGCGCACAGGTGCGACCAATCACCACACGCACAGTTGTGTGCTGCGATCAACAATCGAGCTCTTATCTCCCGGACTATAGGCCGTGAGTGTGCGTGTGTGTGTATGCGATAATTGTTATTTGTTGTTCAGCGCAATAGGAAGCGTGGTGCTCGTGTGTGCGTCCGTGTAGGTTTTTTATCAGCGGTTAACGGACGCACTCTGCCCGTGCGCACAGATTACTCGCCGGCGATAGCGTCGAGTGTGTAGGTGTACCGTCCGCTCCACCTAATTAACGATACGCATTCATATTATATTTACTATAGGTACTGTGTACTCGTTATATTTTGTTGGCAGCCCCGAGCCTCATTAAGGTATTATTTACCTATCGAATACGTATAAACAAAATAATCTTAATAACTACACAGTAGGTAGATAATATTCGATGCCTACGTTGTATGGATACGTCAGTAGATGGAGAATTCCAAGTTAATCTTTTGTAAGCAAACGATAACGAATCGTCACACACACCACAATTATTACTTAAAAACAATACACGGCTTCTTTATATCGCGCATGAATGGAGGAGTCGCTTAAATGAATGAGGGGACTGTCAGCGCCATCTAGTGGCGAGTAGCGGAACCTTAGCAAGTTTAAATTATTAAATAATAATTTTTATTCGATATTTTCTCTTACTGAATAATGAAATAATCTTTCAAAATTTAAATTTCTTGTATCACACTAGTAGGCATACATCCTTTTTTCGTTACAAAAATGTCTTTTCTTATAGCACAATCTGCATAAATACCTATGAAACTGCCTTAATTTGTAATAATGTATTATTACTTAGTAACTACCATATTAGATGACGGTAGGTTTCGCCAAGGAGCACACCGCACTTTTACCGTAGGTGCGTTGTCATCATATGTAGATATTCATAATCACTTGCCAACTGCCGGCGGTGCACAACACAAACTACAGTTAATATTAATATTTACTCAATTATACTACTAATATAACAAATAAGGTACGCGGTCACCATAATAGATAGGAAGCGGTTACCGCTGACTATGAACGTTCGCAACACCAGAGGCACCTCTCACTAGTGGAAGACCAGTGGGAAATAGAACGAAAGCTAGTTTGATCACTAATTTACGATAGGTACCATAATGTGAACGAGAATCGCGATCATGGCGTTATATTGATCATTTGAATTACTTGACGTTTCGACACCATTGCACTGGCCGGGGTCGCAGGCTGTCTGGCTCAGTAGTGCGGTATGGTATTCCTATTAAAATTATTGTTAGGAAGTAGGTATATCAGTAAACACAATTGTAAATTGTAGTATCTACCTATTGGTTTGCTTATTGCTCAAGTACCTACACAAAACGGGAATTTGCCTAAAATTCTGCTCACTGAGTACTCTCGACTATACTGCGACTCTGGGACTAGAATAGGACATGTTCTACACTATCCCGATTTCGAACAGTAGGTACCTATTCCACTCTGATGAAGCCGCAGGTACCTATGACTAGTAGTATAATATTTATAAAACATACCTGCCACAATTTGACTTTGATACTTGGGTACTAACTTCGTAACATTGAGGTACATTACTTTCTATTTTTAAGATTTCAAAATAACTCGATTCATTGTCGTTAGTCGGTATCATGCTAATAATAATCTATTCTGTGACTTTATCTAGGTATAGGCAGTTAGTTGCCTATAGTTATGCCTCCCTCAATACCTGCTTGTGAAAGGAACGAATACAATGCATGATATCTATTCGTCATCAGTCATCAGCGGCAGAAGGTTCAAAGCCCATCTAGTGAAACCTCTAGTTAGTTCCACGACTACCTTCATCTAAGGATGAGTGGAAAATGTTCACCACATACTGGATCTATAATAACTTTTAAAAGCCTGCATTTACCACGAGATTATGCATTTCTTCTCCTTCTTTTCTTGTATGTGTAGCTTCATACAATATTTGTATTCCACGCCATACGAATATTGTATAAAGCTACACACACTTTACTTAAGAAAAAAACACTGTCCGAATAATTATTTTCAGTTAAATAATCTTTTTGTAGAAATATTTATTAACCACGAAAAATAAATGATTTCATCGAATTAAAGATCGCACGAAGCAATAGCCTTGTTTTCGTTTTTGTTACTACTAGCGCCATCTCTCGTTGAATAGGACAATTATATCTGCTATAAACCGAATTTATAATTATTTTGCTATCGTTTTTCTATAGGTATTCTACCTATGTCGATAAGATCAAATATATGTACTATAAGGTGTATACTTTTTTAATTAACTAGCACAAAGCAAGAAACTCTTGAACTTTTAATATCAACAAATACCTACCTACAATTACCCTGAAAAATAAAACTTATAATAACTGTTTATGGGTATAATAGGTATCTAACAAACTACGAATACCACCGATAACGATTAGATTTACCTTCTTCATTGTGTACGACCGAGTGACCATTACAATAGCAGCTAACGAATTAATTAGGCACACGTAGCTTAAGTATTTTTTTATTTCAGTCCACAATCGTTCCTAAAGATTCTCGATAAAATAAATTATAGTACCAGTTCTTCTATAGTACCCATCTAGTATATTTGCACGTGAGTACCTACAGAGCGACGACGCTGCGCACTCGAGCCCGCGCTAAAGGCCCGCACACACGAGCCACGCTTGCCGCGCTAATTAATACGTCCCATCGTTGATGTGCTCTTTATTATATTTGATTTACGGGGCCCGCCGCCCCACGCGCGTTTAAAAACGATATTACGCTGGAATACGCCCATATTACCGAAATAACCGACTCCAAATTGAATTGTTGCTTCCATATTTGTTTTTATAAAGCGAGCGAAGTCGTAAAGGTGTCCGCGATCATTTTAATCACCAACAGCACGGATAATTGTTTTATTTCCAATTGGGGTTTACGATGCTCGTACCGCAGGAAGTTGGCTTTTTTAATAGCACGAGATCTATGGGTAGTATCTACCAACGTTGATTTGATAGGTGTATTTATAGAACTGTCGATTAAAGCTTCTCACGTACCGTACTGCACCGAGACTGTCCCGAATGCTCTATACAGACGCAACAGAACACGAAACAGTACATGTTTAATAGGAAATGTCTTATCTGTCAAGGAGACTTCATTGACAGTAACTATGTATAGTACTTATACATAGGCAACTAATTATTTTACCATCCATTGTGGTAATAAAAACTTTTTAGCGTCTGATATCTAAGTAGGTACACTTACAATAATCTAACAACTTAACTAAATATTATTATCTTGTATCCACAGTCCGTCCGCTGGCGGGCGGCGGGTCGGAGGGCAAGCCGTCTGAGGAAGAAGAAGAGCGAGGAGGGTCGCCCCTCGGGCCCGGCGGGCCCTACGGCTGCAGCCAGTGCCGCGGGGCCTACCCCACGCGCGAGCAGCTCGAGCGACACGAGACGCTGCACGCGCCCAACACACAGGTGGATACCGTCAAATATGTCAGTGCCCATTGTATTACATAATTGAGAAACAAACATACTATACGCTTATCTACACCTACACTTAAAACAAGAGATCACCCCGTAGAACAGCCCCAAGTAATCATAAACTGCCATTAGTCACAGTATAAGTAAAAAATGACAAGGCACTTAGGTTAATTAAGCATCGAGTTTATGTGTAACTAACGCTGTCTTCTTTTGTCAACAGTCATGCAAGATCTGCCACAAGAGCTTCGCGAACGTGTACCGCCTGCAGCGACACATGATCAGCCATGACGAAAGCGCTTTGCTTCGCAAGTTCAAATGCAACGACTGCGATAAAGCTTTCAAGTTTAAGCACCACCTCAAGGAGCACTTACGAATACATAGCGGCGAAAAACCTTTCGAATGTGCTAATTGTGGTAAAAAGTTTTCGCACTCTGGCTCCTACTCGAGCCACATGACCTCAAAAAAATGTCTCGTCATGAACCTCAAAATGGGCCGAATCAAAGCCAATAATCCTGCTCTTAATCCGGAAAAAAGTCCATCACGCCGTCGGAATAATGCAATGATCGCGTCTCAGTTGAATAATAACATCACACCGAATGGCAATTCTTTCCTCCCCATTCTCCCAAAGTACACAGATGCTGCAGCATTTTTCGCATCGATGTCGTCGCAAGAAAACTTCCATCGTCCACACTTAGGACAGCCTGGTATCAACCCCTTCTACATGCCACCCGGTATGCCGATGAGTCCAGCCAGCGCCATAGCGCCTTACAGTATACCAGCCTCTCTCAGCCAATTACTTGAGACATTCGCTTATCAATCAAGAAAAATGGAGAATCCTGCAAGTCCAAAACAAGCTTCAGCCGATCCTGAAGATTTAATTGAAGAAGTTACAGAAGATGATGATAAGCGATCGGAAGGTAGTGCCGAACTCGTGATGGACATAGAAGATGATGAAGCTGTGTCCATCAAAAAAGAGCGTGAGGAAAGGGACAGTGACTTAAGGTCACCGTCGCGACATTATGAATCAGTCCCCTTCAATAACAACGGTCACGTCTCAGAGAATCAATCGGCTTATAATTCTATGTTAAGCGCGTCTGTAACGAAACATTTATTTAGAGCAAATTTGGACAAGCTCTCGCCTGTCTCTGGGAAAATTTGTCCCAGTATAGAGTCACCGCCTTCACCTCATGTTATCGTAAAGGATGAACCGGATGACACACATAGATGTCTCAAATGTAACGCAACCTTCAACAATAAGAGTGATTTATTAGACCACGAAAAGGAGATCTGTGGCAATTTATTTAGAAAACATGAAGGATTGGCAGCTCAAGTGGCAGAAACGGTAGCTCTAAATCGATTCGAGGCTGAAATGCGTGCCTCTATACAGAGTGGTGTAAGCGCTAGCGAAGATGAGGACTATCAAAAAGAAGAACGCGATGATAAAATATCAATACATGATAACGATAGAAAAATTCGCGTGCGAACAAATCTTTCAGAAGAGCAACAAACGGTATTAAAGGAACATTACTCTTTGAACTCTCGACCTAATCGCGAAGAGTTCAAAAGAATAGCGCAACAGATCGGCCTCGACAATCGAGTGGTACAAGTATGGTTTCAAAACAACAGAGCCAGGGAACGACGCATGACCGCATCCGACCAGCCATTGGACTTATCTACGAAGAAGTCAAACCCGTCAGTGACGTCAAGCCCGTCACCATCGCCACCGTGCAGCATTTCTGTGACACATTCCGACTCCGAGGAGGCAGTGAACTTGAGTCAGAAATCGTCGCGGAGCACGACACCTCACCGCACAAACTATCTGAATACTTATCCACATTCCAATTGTTCTTCATCGTCCTTCAACGACTTCCGGTTATCTCCCTCGCCAGGAGAGACTATTAACGGACAGAAACGATTATTACCGCAGAAACTACACGTGAATCCTACAGTACCGATGGACAAACTCCTTCAGTACAACGACATGACGAATGGTAGATCCCCCATTCTTAACATGCACCTTTCATCGGACATGAGCCGGCACGGTTCGAGTCCGTCTTATGAGCGCACTCCTTGGGGAGATGACATGCATATGTCCCACGACATTGAAGATGAAGCTTCTGTACTTAAAAAGAGTAAACTAAAGCAAGGAGCCGAGTATAAAGAAGGCGAGGGGCAATTTGTCTGCGATCAGTGCGACAAGACATTCGTGAAACAAAGTTCCCTCGCCAGGCACAAATATGAACATTCAGGTGAGCGACGCTTAACTGAAAATATATATTTTTTTAATTATTTATATATTCAGTAAAATGCATCAATATTACCTAATTGGTGTTACCACGTATACCTTCTACAATATGTTAATTTGCCATACAGGTCAACGTCCCTACAAGTGCGGCGAGTGTCCGAAGGCGTTCAAACACAAACACCACCTGACAGAGCACAAGCGGCTGCACACCGGCGAGAAGCCCTTCCAGTGCTGCAAGTGCTTCAAGAAGTTCTCCCACTCCGGCTCCTACAGCCAGCACATGAACCACAGGTTCGCTATCTGCAAGCCGTACAGGGACTAAACCGGACTCAAGTTCCCTGCCATCGGTTGTGCAAATTACCAATTTTGTTTCTCTTCAACGAAAAAATATGTGCACTCGTTAAATTTCCAAAGAGCACTGAATTCCTGTTGAATGCTTAAAATTTTATTACGGAGTTATGTATAGTGTAACTACAATTAAATAATTTGTTTCGACGACCGATACCCACCTCCAGCTCTCAAAATGGTCACGGTAAATTACTTATATCATCGAGTGTTGAACTCACTACTCGCCGCATAATAATACTACGCAAAATTATTTATAATAAAGTATTCATTGCCCGGTATTTTCATTTCGAACTTAATTAAGGTCATTGCTCAACGTCATATTTTTATACTATAGCACATAATTCGGATTTCCTATTTATAATAATATTGTGCCAAATACACCAAAAGAGTGCCATGTAACATGCCAAAAATTATTGATCTTTTTAATATTTTATCGATAGTTTTTATTATTTAATGAACACCAAAGGTCAGTACCTGTAGCATAATACTCCACTATAATAGATGTTATTTTATTTTTTATAATAATACGGCCAAAGTAATATTAAATGTCACCTTGCTTTTAAGATTAGTTACTTAGGTACGCGTCTGCAACTACTGCGATTATTGTTTACGCAAGGCTTAGTAGCGTTAAGTAAAGGAACTCTGGGTAAGTGTGGTTTTACACTATTTACACAGTATTTTTGGATATTTGAATTTGTCGCAATTCCGGTATCGCAAGCCTCTCGTAAATAAAAATAATCAAGATAAATTCAGCCCCTCTAGACAAGTGACAATTCGTTGGCCGGCGTTTGATGGAATAGAAAGACAAATGTATGGGATTTGACGTATTTGACAGTCGTTAACGCATGTCAAATACGTCAAATCCTATACATTCGTCATTCTATTCCATCAAACGCCGAATAACGAATTGTCACTTGTCTGTCTAGAGGGGCAGTTCGACGTCAATGCGCCAGCGCCGACCGGGCGCGGCGCACGCGTCTATTGTGATGACAATATACTAGAGTTATTTATAAATTATTGTACTCAATAAGTCCTGTTCTACTACTAATGATTCGTAACAATATACCTGTATCAGTACCTCACGACTAATGCTCGTTCAAGGTACCAAATGCTAAACGCTATTTTTATTAAATTATTTGATTTGAACCAATAAACACTATTTACATGACCAAAGATAAGATTGCAAGTTTCACCTAAGCGTTTGACGGAAACATTTTAATTTCATTAGTTATCCTTAGCCCTTTTGACTATTCACTTTGAAGGAAAATCTGGACAAAACCGCACGATTTACCACAGGATGTCCTAATGAATATCGAATGTTCGCATACAATCTGGATGAAATTAAATTAGAAGCAAGAACACTGCATTATGAACCCTGGGTTTTGAAAAAGATTTAAAAATGTAGAAACACTTTGAAAGATCTCTACTATTTCGTCGTGTTAGGTGGACTTATTTCCACTGTCCCAAGCACCTTAATATTTTATTTTCAGTTACAAAATCATTCAAAACGTAGTCACCGTAATTTTCTCGTATTGTAATATTGTAAGTGTTAGATAGATTCAATCTTAAATAAGTTTAAAGCATTCCATAATACTCCTATGGGATCTCTGCTGTGTTTAAAAAACTCTTTTAATTAGTCGAAAGATTCTCGTCTTTTAACTTGTAAATAATAAAATGTACATAATAAGGGCTTATATGTAAATATGATCGCTTTACTGAGCATAACGGTACATAGAGAGATTAATGTCAGTCTAACACAATGAATATGTGACAATAACAAACATCGGTTTATTAAATGCAATAGGAATAATAGCTTATAATAGTAATTATATTGTATTCATTATCTAATAAAACTTAAATTTCATAGCCAACCAAATTTCTTCCCGCGTGGTTTGACACACATAGATAGATACCCACAGTGTATTCGATAATTCCATTCACGTTATAATATGTATTATATAAATTAATATTGGTCCTCAAACTCTCCAATACGCGTTTTGTTAAGTTCATCTATCGGCGTACTTAATTCCCATGCGTCATTATAACATGATTTAATGTTCAAAATTGTATTGATAATTTTTCATCACACCAGTATATTAGAACAGAAAGTTCCTAAGCAAAAATAAATACATTTTAAGAGATACATATTGATTATTTCTATATTTTGTAAATGTAAGTAGATACCAATAATTTTTAAAGGTTTCTAAGCAACGAATTACATAAATGGATACATACAGTATATACTTTCGTCACGTAGCGTGCATCATACGAGCAGTATTCGGCGCCTCGAGACATCGTCGACCAGTAGTGTAGGTCCACTGTTAATGTTCCATTAATAAAGCAGTATTCATATTCATCAAATTGCAGATTTTCTGGCAAAATTATACTTACACGTAAAATTTATAGATACTTATCTGAGTATGTTATGTACCTATCTTTAAATATTTGTAATCGGATTAAGCGATCCTGTTTCATCTATTTCATATTTTATTATAATTTGTATGTAAGTGAGTCCAAATTGTTCGCGTCTCGCGCTAGCTAGATAAACCAAAGATTACTTATGTTGATAACATGATGCGGAGCTCTGTAATATATAAATATCCCATCATTTAGCTTTAGATTAGTTTTACTTGTGCCAAATAATTTTAAGGCTTCGGATATACATTTTTATATGGAAATTTTATTTTTTACACGGAAAGGCATAATGTACTATAGCGAGGTTCGGTTTCATGTACAACGGTGGTGCGCGAGAGTATTTTCTTCCTTCATGAGTAGATGTAACTATGCGATAATGTTAGGTGTAACGGTTAGCCATTGTGAATTCCTATTGCCATATTTGTCTTTGTTGTACTTTAAGCGAAGCGGGAGCGAGTGAGGCGACAGAACCTAATTGTTATTATAAGTAAACTTTAGATTGTTAAACTTACCTATAGATTAACATGTGTTAAAATATTGCCTATATAAATTATAGTAATTCATTTTACTTGATATTATAATGTATATTGAATTTATGAATATTAAAAATATATATATTGACAATTCAATGCGAAAATATTAATTTGTTTTATTTGAACGTTGTGTTCGCCAGTAATAATAAGTACTGGTTAGCTCGAAAATGTTGCAGTTCGACTAACATGGCGAGATGGCTGAGGCTTGTCTGCCATGGCTCTAAGTTCCTATCGCCAGAATTCCACAATTCCCATGCTAGAGAGGCGACCAGTGCGATAGTCATCGAGACACGACTAAATGCTGGTGGTTGAAGCCCTGACACTATCTATAGACCGCTGAAAGAGAACCTTCTATGGATTTTAAATTGAAATGCAATTTAATGATATTAAGACGGCGAAACCAGATAGTAAAAGGATTCCTCCCTTTAATGGGTATAAGAGAATTGTATTTCCCCTTCAGATATTGACACTGAAAAATACTTTTCAATTCACTTGCTCATAAAATGGATCTAATCTCACCGCAAATAGGCATACAATGCAACCTTTAATCAAACCGTGATTTAAAAAGCAAATATAATCATCTGCCGCGTAATTCTGTTAAGAATAGGACTTATTTAGATTTAGCTCGGAAAAAGTCAACATTCGAGAAAGGGCGTGAATAGTTCAATGTGTCAAAGGATTCGCCCTGTAAGGAAAAGTCGCGGATTCAACTGCGGTCTTCGAGACAAGACTATTGAAAAATTAAGCATACTTCTTACTTGCTTAACATTTAAAATGACGAATTTGATAGGGCGGAGTAATAAAAAAAAACGCCGTCTGGTTGCACTCCGGGAGTGCCGGCAGAAGTAACAACTTTTTCTTTCTTTCTTTCTTCGTTATATACAGAGAAAAAGATAAAAAGAACATACCATACCATACCATACCTATAATATAGCGCGAATCATGGAACCTATCACAAATTTTCTGCTACTTTTCTGACAAAAGAAATCAATAAATTACAAAAAGAAAAAATAATTACCAAAAGTAATAAATTAAAAAAAGAAAAAATAATCACAAAAAGTGCTGACACTTTTTGGTGATTATTTTTTCTTTTTTAATTTATTACTTTTTAAGTCCATGTTCGAACCCTATCTGAAACCATAAGGACTTACAGTCGAAGCGCTTACCGCTAAGCTACGAAGCTTTTTAGCGTACCTAGCAAAATAAACACTCTGTAGCTAGGAATGTTGTATGACGTCATGTCGTCCTACAAAGTCGTCGGTTACGGGTCAAAGGTCACGTGATCCTGACGCGAGTTTAAGACGTGATCCTGACGCGAGTAGGTCACGTGATCCTGACGCGAGTTTAACACGTGATCCTGACGCGAGTAGGTCACGTGATCCTGACGCGTGTTTAACACGTGATCCTGTTTCGAGTTTAACACTTTTTACCCATCCAACACCGCTAAAGAAGTTTTCACTTCAAAAATAAATAAAAATGTTACATTTTTTTTTTAATCCTGACACAAGTAATACCTCCAGACAGTTAAAAATAAATGGTAGCCCATTAGCTATGATTTAGGTATTTCGATTCTAGCGTTGTCTTGTCAGTGTACCTTGGATCGTTCTGATAATACGTGGGACTGCTTTACCAGTTAGGAGTCCCCTGCACAATACCAATACCAAAGTTAAAGCTGAAGACACGATTTATTTTTAACTTTTTGGAAGTAGGTACTCTGGACGTCGGTAGTAATTAAATTTTTAATTCAGGTACTTTTTAAAATTATGTTACACTTTTTTCTTTTAATTTTGCTTTTATTTTAATATTTTTAGAGAGTATAGATACCTACTATGTTACCCTATGTGGTACATACCTACCTACGCCTCTGTAACAGTAGTTATATGCAGCGCCTCTTAGTGAGCTGCTATCGTTACACTTGTTTAAGAAGCCTCACTAATCAACTACAAACGCATTACTGAAAACTACATCAAAATCGGACTAGTACTTTTGGAGAAAAATTACAACATGGATTTGCACAAACAATGTTTGCTGCAGCGCTGTGTGCAGCGCCCCCTAATACTACCGACGACCTTTGTAGAGCAACAGGGAACGGTGTTGCTATAGATATTTTTCGTCTACTTTATATCCTTTTTTCATTATAGGTACACTTTTTACTTCTATTTTAAACTTATTTAGCGGCATGTCACCGATCCTGAGGAATTTAATTAAACATTTTTATACTGTTACCTACAAACGAATTACCAACCTTATGAAGTCTGAGTTTTCGCACTACAAGTTCATTTTGATTTCTCGTATTATAATTGTGTACGTCAGAGATTTTTTTAAGAGATCTAAGTTCTTGCGAACATATAAGACATTCTCGTAAATGTATTGGCAAGCAACTGTTAAAATATTACCTAATTTCTTTAAATAGTTCTCTCAGTGAGTCACGAAGTCTGAGGCTATAGATTGCTCGTATCGCTTGTTTCTGTAATATGAAAATAGTCTCAATATCTGCAGCTGAGCCCCACAGCATCAGACCATACGGCATTACGCTATGAAAGTTTCATAAAAAAAAACTAATCGTGCCGTTTCCTCGTCAACCAGTGACTTTATTTTTCTAACCGCGTAGGCACCGGAGTTAAGTCTTCCTGCCAAGGCTGTGATATGAGAACCCCATTGCAATTTACTATCTAGAGTCTTTCCAAGAAAAACTGTGGTATTGACTATTTGAACAGATTCATCGTTCATTGTAATACGAGTATCT
This sequence comes from Eilema caniola, assembly GCA_949126895.1. NCBI lineage: Eukaryota > Metazoa > Arthropoda > Insecta > Lepidoptera > Erebidae > Eilema > Eilema caniola. The sequence goes on along the minus strand of OX421471.1, from coordinate 688,440 downwards.
ATCTGTTTTTCATTTTTTTAGGATACGTCAATTTACTTTACCTCGCCTGATGGCATAGTAAACTATACACATTTTGTTTTCTTCGCATTGAGGAGCAAGTTCTTACTTGTGAACCAAAGCAATATTTTAGAAAGGGTGTTATTCACATCGTTAAGTAATATTTTTTTCACTTCTCATGCTCTTAAAATGTTACTTTACTCCCTGCAATCGGGACTAAAATTCCTTATTAGTCTCTAGGGACTAAAGTAATTTTTTTTTAATTTACTTTGATAACTCCTAAACAGCCAATCACGGTGTTTGTGAATGGGAGGATTATCACCTTTTTAGTGATTGTGTAGGTATAGAAATAACCTCAAAATGACATTTGAAAAAAACAAATATCCCATTTAATTTCGTGAACCACGAATAATGATATTAATTTAATTAATTATTATGTAAGTATTAAAGATAAGTCCATTTTATTATCCATTTCCAATTAGTTTTAAATTGTGTTTCAAGTTTGAATCTGTTGGCTAAATATTATATATGCAATAACAACAAAAAAAACCGCGGGACAAATTTCTTTGCAATTTGATTAAATTATTCGTAATAAGCTTGCGTTGTAATCACCAATTACTTAGGTACACCAATTAATTGTGCAACTTAGAAACTTTGTTATTATAAATAAATAAAAATAAATAAATATTCCACAACATTCCACACAACGCCATGGTAAGCATAGCTTTACTACCTTGTATTATGGAATCTAGAATACGGATAAACATACTTAGATATTTTTTTTTGTAAATGCATACATATTATACATAGAAACACCCAGACCAATACAAATACCCATATCCATGCATACAAATATTTGCACTGAGCGGGGATCGAACCCGCGCCTCCTACGTAGCGACCGCGTTCATACTACCGCCACGCCACGGAGGCTTTACCCCGTTATTGATATGATGAAATTAATATATTCAGGTTGAAAAGATACTTGCATATTTCTTAAAAAAATTTTTTTAATATTATAATTTTGTATAAAAAGTCGCTTTTTTTCCTCGCATTCAAAGTGAAAAGTAGAGTGTTTAACGTGGGACTAAACAACCATAATGACACTCGCTCGTGTCATTATGGCTTGTTTTAGTCCCTTGTTGAACAATCTACTATTGAATTTCAGCAGCTCGAAAATGTCAGTTTTGCTGCGTAAAAACAGTGTGCAAAATGCGATTTTGCTCACTGCGTGAGACAAAGTAACTTTTTAATTATTTTTTTAAATAAGAGTGCCAACCATAGATTTAGAAAAAAATCGGAAAACTTTCGAACTACACTGCACCACAGAATAGATAATAGTACTAGCGTACAGAATGGAGGGTGATGACTCGTGGTCCCACCAATTTTGTCCCACCGTGCTCGTGGACCCACTATCATAAAACTAATGACTCGTGGTCCCACTATTTAGTGGGACCACGAGTCATACGTGTATTGCTTGACTCGTGGTTCCACTAAATAGTGGGACCACGAGTCATACGTATATTGTTTGACTCGTGGTCCCACCTTCTACCGTAGATACCTACTTGTAATCCCACTATGCTAAAAAAATCCTCCACATAACATAACATAAGCTCACGCCTTTATCCCCGAAGGGGTAGGCAGAGGTGCTAGCACCCACATTTCGCCAGTTTTATGTTTAGGTCCCAATGTAATAGGTGACGAGCCCATTGCCATTAACCGGGCACTTATAAACCTGCGATAAATACACACATAACTTCGAAAAGCATCGAAAAGTCATTGGTGTGTGCCATGGAATACCTGAGATCGAACCCGAGACCTCGTCTCAGCAGTCCATTACCCATACCACTAGGCTACCCCCCAACCGACTTCAAATGCTCTTTCATACCTATAGGCACAGAATAGATAATAGTACTATAGGTACATCATATTCAAATGAGGTATAAAGTTGTAAATGGTGAGTACCGGCCGCTTACAAATATATCATTATCTTTGGATGGTAGCTGTCACATAGTTTGAAGTGTAAGTTATTTCAAAGTACTTGAATTGGATTGAGTGATCTTTAGTTATAAATCCTATAGGTATTTTCTTTATTATCTAAACAAAAATATGGATACATCATTTACAGTAATTAAGAGAAAGCGAGGAAAAATATTATTGCATGGGGGCTATCAATATTATCGACATAAAACTTACAAGAATGCGAGCACTATCTGGAACTGTAGTAAAAAACGTCTAACGAAATGTCCTGGGTCTATTACTGAAGTAATTATGTTTTAGATTTTTTCAACACATTTATCGCTTATTCCCAACGGACCCCGGGTATTTGTCCCCTCACGGGGTCCGTCGGGAACTGAAGATAATTTCATGTCCAAGGGACCCCCTCGCCAAGTACATGGGGTCCGTTGGGAAAAAGAATTCCCTAGAGACCCCCACTCTCTTCCCCGTTACTAAAAAACAATAGAGAAATGACTTATTTCTGCACGGTTATAAAAAAAATAACCACGAAGGCTTAATGCGGGAGCTACGCTCCGCTCCCGCATTAGCCTTCTAACCTAACCTAACCAAGTCGAATTGCGCAGCTATCACAACGGACCCCACGTACTTTTCCCAACGGACCCCATGTACTTGGCGAGGGGGTCCCTTGAAATTATCTTCAGTTCCCAACGGACCCCGTGAGGGGACAGATACCCGGGGTCCGTTGGGAATAAATCACATTTATCTACTCGCATTTGAGGTTTTTTAGGTACAATTTAATGTAGTCGTTTAATTTATATTTTAGAGGGGGGAGATTTTGAAAACAGTTATGCATGAAAGAGAGTGTATTCCAGATGAGCCTAAAAACAAAGTGGCATTGATAATGGAAAAAATTAAGCAAGAGGCATCTACATCCCCAGAACCAATTCCAAAAATTTTTAAAAGGCATTTCGACTCTGTGTTGGATGACGGTCTCCATTTCGTTACTAAAGTACCTAATTTTGAGAATACGAAATGTTTGCTGTACAAAAAAAGAAAACAACAACTTCAAGTTAATAAGTTAATTTACAACGATATCCACGATGTAGAAGTTCCTACCACTTTTCAAACATTTCTGTTAGGAGATTATAGTACTGATGAAACTCGAATCATAGTATTTTCTACTAAAACGGAGTTATTACCGGCTATAAATGAATATTTTATAGACGCAACATTCAAAAGTACACCAAAGCCTTTTTATCAGTTGCTGGTTATACACGGAGACGTGGGTAGTACTACCGAAACAACAAAAGTCGTCCCATTATTTTTCGCTCTCATGAGTAACAAAACGGAAAACTCATACACTGCATTATTTGATATGATACACACCAGAACCCCGGAATGGATTCCAAAAAAAGTACATATTGATTTCGAAGTCGCAACTTCTAATGCTCTAAAGAAGATATTTCCTACTGTTATTATTAAAAGATGTTTTTTTCACTACAAGCAAACAATATATAGAAAATATAAAAAACTGAATCTCAAAGGAAAAATATATAACCGAATAGTTGGCTTATGTTCTGTTCTCCCACTTTTACCTTATGACAAAATAGAAGAAGGTTATATATCCATTAAACAAAAGATTTTGATTTTAAATAATAATAAAATTAACGAATTTATGCAATATATGGAGAATTACTTTTTTAAGAGTGAAGAATTTGTTAAGGAATGGTCAATTGCAGATGAACGTCATAGAACTAATAACGTATGCGAAGGATGGAATTCTAAACTTAACAAAGCTATAAATAAAAACTATAACACAGTATTAAAATTTCTTACAGTCATCAGAGAAATAGCAAACGAAAATATTAAAGAAAATAAAAGAGCAAGAACACAAATAATAACAGACGAAATAATATTACATGCACAAATGCAACTGGTAAAAAATGAAATGAGTGTTGGCGGTTTCTTAAACGAATTAAGGTAAAATAATTAATCGTAACCTATGTAAGCTAAGTATTGATTATTCTGACCATAATTAACCCGTACCACAATCAAATGTGTAGATCACAAAATATGGCTTTTTCTTGTTTTGTTTTTGTGGTAATAAACAATTATTATAATTATTATTATCTTTTTATTGTATCTTAAAACAAAGCTACCATAATATATATATGGTGCCCGCGGCTTCGCCCACGTGAATGTCGGTTATCGCTTAGTGTTGAGCCGACGCTGTTGAGCATCGAATTCGCCTCTCTACTCAACTTTGGCCTCGACTATTTACTCGCTCCTGTTATTTGACTTTCTACTCGCCTCCATATTTGACTCTCTACTCGACTTTCTACTCGCCTCTCTACTCGCCTTCCCACTTGCCTGTCTACTCGCCTCTATACTCGCCTCTACTCGACTCTCTACTGGACTCTATTTGATTCTATACTCGTCTCTCCACTGGCTTCTCTAGTCAAATATCTACTCGCCCCTGTATTCGACTTCACTCGTCTTTATATTTGACCTCTACACGCCTATCCACTCGCCCCTATAACGATCTCTACTCGCCTCTATATTTGGCTCATTACTCGACTATGTCCATTCCCAAGCTCTAATCCACCTCTGTACTAAATTTCATCTGGAGATCTTTAAAAAAATCATACTATTTATCCCCTATTTACTCATTTTTTGCGCGACTTAAAAATAACAAATTTTCATACTAACTTTCATGCCCAATTACCCCTCCCTACTTTAAACCCTTTTCTTACTATATAATGTAGCCATATCCGTTCCCAAGCTCTACTATCTCTGTGCCAACTTATATCAGTATATCTTCAAAAATGTCAATCTTTCATCCTCTAACCCTATTCCCCGTCCCCCCTCTTCTATCCCATTTTTCTCGATAAAAGGTAGCCTATGTCCGTTCCTGAGCTCTAATCCACCTCTGTACCCAATTTCATCAGGATTGGTTCAGTGGTTTAGGCGTGAAAGATTATTATGGATTCCTCATTTAATAAGCACCCACCCACACCCATTCAATCCCCATACACACAACACACACACAACCACAAAACCCATTCAATAATAGCATATTTACACATTGAGAACCGTGGTGGGACCACGAGTCCAGACTGAAGTTATTTCTGTTAGTGGGGATTAGTAGAGGGACCACGAGTCCAACGGTAGTGGGTCCACAAGCACGGTGGGGTAAAATTGGTGGGACCACGAGTCATTAATCAGAATGGAAGCTCACCCCATCCCACCGATTTCATTTCCTCACCGCTTTCATGGGCGCCTAAAACAAAGGTTGTCACCAGTAAAATGTGTAGGAACGGCACTTCGGGAAGAAGAGTGAAAAGTTCGGCTAGCTTCGGTTTTTAAGGCGTCAAAATCAAAATCAAAAAATCATTTATTCCATAAAAATATTAAATTTGTTTGGAATCGTCATTATTTTTTTCCCCTACCGTGCAGTGCGTGACATGGCAACTACTGAGAAACACTGCCAAAAAACTCAGTAGGAATCCTTTTTTAAAAAAACGTCGTCATGTATGTACAATCATTTTCTTGTGTTGACTTAGAGCTACTTAATCCCAAGCATTTTTATCATTCAAATAGTCTGAAATATTATAATATGCTCTGCTACACAATTTGGCCTTAATTGTTGTTTTAAATTTATTTATGGACAATGTTCTAATTTCATTGGGAAGTTTATTGTAGAATCTAATACATTGCCCCATAAAAGAGTTGCTTATTTTTTGGAGACGAGTAGTATGTAACACAAGATTACCTTTATGTCTAGTATTTATACCATGTATATCACTCTTTTTAGTAAAGGAGTCTATATTTTTATGCACATAAAGTAAATTTTCATAAATAAATTGCGAAATAACCGTAAGAATGTTTATTTCTTTGAACTTTTCTCTTAGAGACATTCTAGGACCAAGTTGGTATATTGCTCTTACAGCTCTCTTTTGCAATACAAAGATGGTATTAATGTCCGCAGAATTACCCCAGAGTCCTCTCTTTCACACATGACTAAAGTGAAATTTAACCCTCAAATGCATCTTGCCTTTTTGTATAAATAACCAATGAACTATACATAGTAAGAACATTTGTACTTTTTCACAGTATTTATTATTGAACCTGACCGGTTTCGCCTTATGGTAACTTCAAAAGTTTACATTGATGTTTTTGAAATGTTTCTAATCTTAAACACTAGAGGTGTTTACGACTAGAAATGTTCATAAACATTGCGAAACTGGTCAAGTTCAATAATAAATACTGTAGAAAAAGTACAAGTGTTCTCAATATGTGTAACAACAAGTTCCACCAAGGGTCATCAATGAACAGTATAAAAAAAAAACTAATGAACTGGATGCCAGGTTCGCCCAGGAATAAATTCGTGAAAAATGTTATCAATTATAATAATTTTCATATAGTCCGGGTTTTTTAGAAAATAACTCTAGAACTAGCATGTTAAGTGACATGGAGGACCGATATTGATTATAGGTGTATTATTTTTTTAACATTATAAAGATTATAACTCAAAAGCATATGATGCAGATTTAGATTAGTATACATTCTAGGGTTAAAAAATGGGCGGTACCTGGCAATGACGGGATCCATGATGGACGACATTAATTGTAATACATACAAATCGAAAAAAATGCCATACTTCATAGGCGTGAGCTGTCAAAATAATGATTCTTAAATTTTATAAAGTATAGAGCGGTTAAAACCATTTGTTTCTAAAAAATATAAATATATATCTTTCCGTGAACTTCCGTTTAGTATAAATTATAATTGATACTTAAATAAATTAACACTATTAAATTAAAGTGTGCTCAACTGGCATTTTTCTAATTTTGTACTCGCCGTTGACAATTATAAATAAGTATTAGGATAGTTATTACAAAAACCGGGCATAAAATCCGTGTCATTCAGTTGAGGTTCAGAAACCTTGGTACGTAATTAAAACACCATTTATAAAGAAATGTTCTACCTCACCCTTGGCAATGGAGCATTAATTACTAAGGGATAAATACTAGTAGTTCTGTAAAGAGTTCCAGATCATTTTTTTGGCATCTGGTGATCAAATCTGGTATCCTCACTTATATTTATTTTATACGATACGTATCTTTATTTTATAGCTCCCTGGATATTTCACCAATAAATATTGTCAATCCGTTCTTAAAAAAGCCACAACAAACGTCTCCGCCTTTTCTCATGTTTTTTTTTCCACAACTACCTGTAAGGAATCATGTTCGGATATTTCAGAAAAAAAACATTAATAACCGTTCATAAATAACGCGACAGAAAAGGCACCCCTTTTCTCCTCCGATTAAAAAAGCTCTAGGCAAAAATGATGTTTTAAATTAAAGAACATGTATGCCATGTTTGGTGACAATCGGTTAAGAAATGTGCCCTATAGAACGGAGACTATTTATAATTAATGAAAAATTTCACGCGGGCGAAACCGTGAGCAACAGCTAGCTTTTATAAACACAATCGGTTTTAATTACTCTATAAACATATTAAAGTCGTGTTGTAGTATTGTTTTGTTATTTGTACCAATTCTGTTGATTGACAGGACCGAAATGTATCGCCATATTCTTTTCTTCCGAAGCGAAGAAAAAGATGGAAATACGTTTTAATGTAAAAATCATTAATTTGACTTTTTGTAACAACAGGATTGTCGCCTCCGTCGGATGTGACGTAAATCATGACACCAAGGGATAGAGTGAGAAAAATCACGCTATCTCACTCGAAAATTAGCTCAAATTTCAAATAGTGCCATCCATGACATTTCTAATTTTCTCACACATCGACACTACCGTGCATGTACACGAGCTATGTTTGTAGTAATTACAACGCGATTGTTTCATACATTTTTCCGAGAGCTTCCGAGGTGTGAATGCACTCAGTCTCATTCCCGTCCTTAAAAAAGAGCGAGTGACAAACACAAGTAATTTGAAGATCGAATTTCGAAATTCGTCCCCAAAGAAAACTCGTTCTGAAACGTGTAAATAAACTAAATTTTAAAAGTATTTGTAAATGGATAACAATGTTTTTTTATTTAAATTATTAAATATTTAATGTATTATTGTATACGAAAATGAGTAATGGATAAGTATTTATAATTAATAGAGATGGGCCGAGTACTCGGTTGCTACTCGGTACTCGGCGCACTCGGCGGGTTTTTTGATACTCGTACTCGGCCGAATCGTAAAACGTCCAAATTCGGGATCTTTTACGTGAAGTCTTTACAGTCAATTGTTAGTTAACAAAAATTTTCAATTGCAACGTGACGTATAAATTTGTAAAATAGCAAGCGACCGATAGATGACAGGCGCGGGCGGGGTGAGGGAGGAGTGTTTAAACGGGAGCCGGCCGCTGTCGCCACGCGAATCTGTTTGTACTTGTTTACGTGCCCGAAACGGGAATTTGATTGAACAGAGTTACTCGGCCGAGTACTCGGTTGGAAAAAAATTGAACCGAGTAAAACTCGGTACTCGTTATTCGGCAAAAGTGCTACTCGGCGCATCTCTAATAATTAATACTTGATGCATAAGTACATTTTTAAAATTATTTCCATTTTCAACATAAACAAAATAAAACATCGCGAACGCTGTTTCTGAACGCGCCTTAAGAAATTGCAGGAATGGAAAGTAAAGTGTTGAATAAGATTAAAAATATTAAAATAATCATAAAAGATGAGCGATACTAGTATCATAGTATTTTAACACGAAGAGTTGAAACAGCAAGTTACTAATTCAGAATTTAGTTGCCTTCCTGAGAAATCTCGCGAGAAGTATTTGAAAGCATACCATACCTTCAGTAAAAGGAAACCTTCAAAGGGTTCGACCTGTTCGGAGACGTGTTACTATCGTATTGTATATCATTTGCAGAATTGCACTTTTAACTTTTAAAATGTTCAGCATTATTTTGATTTATAATAAATATAAACGTAATTTCTATCTGTTCATGTTCAGTGTGTTATCTTCTAAGTAATACTTACCTATTATGTGTTCTCGCTGCTGAAGTGAAAAGTAATATGTGCCACACGAGAGCAAAATTATTTGCATCTCGTGCCTTTGATTCCCTCGCCATGCTCGCTACGCTCGTAATTCAATCTTAGAATCCCTCGCTTGCTCGGGAGTCAAAAATGTCATAATTAGCACTCGCAGCAAAAAACAATTTTGCTCACTTGTTGCACAAGTAACTAATATCTATCAGTTTTAAAAATTAATGATGTGTCATCAGCAAATAATACTATTTCACAAAGATTTTTAGTGAAGTGAGGAAGATCATTTACATAAATATACGAGTATCAAGAATAAAAACGGTCCTAATATCGAGCCCTGGGCCCTGAGTTGGGCCGAAAATTTGTTGGTTCACTTTTGTCCCCTGCTTTGAAAAACGATCGCTATAAACCAGATCTCGCCATTGACTCGACGAAGAACATTCACCAATAAAACCCGAACCTATAACTAAAAACTGCATCAAAATCAGACTAGTAATTTTGGAGACAAATTAAGAAAGTAAGTAGCTTGTGGAATCTTGATATGATTGCTAGTGTAGTAGTAGGTACTCCTATACTACTGGTGTTAATGTGGTCTCAGGTCTCTGTTTAACCCAATGAAAAAAGGCATGACTGTGTGTATACTGCGTATACATGTATGCAAATTAACGCAAAGATCTAATTGAACGAGACACAATGAAACGGAAAGATAAAAACTTTAAAAACTCGATTTTAGGCAAGGCTATGTAGATAGACTTAAATAGCAAACCCTTATCCAAAACACAGATAACAAATAACATTCAACCAAATTAGTGTTTTAGAAGAATTCCGAACGTTTAATGCCAGTGTCATGTAAAGTTGACGTTGACATTGACATTAGTTCCGTCAAGCCGTCATCCGTCATCATCATCAATTCGTCGCTTATTGCACACTTACTGAATTCAGCAATTTATTTGTAAAATCTACTGAACACTTCAGGAAATTATGATATTGCAGATGATTTCGTAGTTATAAAAATTCCAAAATGGGTGGTAAAACAAAGCAAAGTCAAAGGACGAAGAACAACGCCAGGGTGAGCAGCCACAGTATTATTGTACCCGTGTCGCAATAAGTCGTAAAATTGTTTACTTATCATTACCATACCTTGTGCAATTCACTGGTAATCCGCTCTGTAACCTAATTGGCATTTAATACTGTTAAGGAGTTAAAATCTTGAGTAGGTACTGTGTATATTTTTATAGTTGTTTTTATACAATTAATATTTTGTTACCTGATTGTTTCGCAGCCGTCGAGCAGCAGTCGTAGTGCTGAATTGCTGAGCAGCTCGCTGAGCCCCGATGGGGGGCTGATGACCATCGGCAATGGCAAGGCACTGCCGGCACTGTTCCCCACACTGACAGCCACTGTGAACCTTGAGCAGGGCCTTAGCCCTGAGTACCAGATGTGTATCAAGAAGCTCAACAAGAAGGATCCCATTACTAGAACTAAGGTAATTATTACTCATAATTCTTTTATTTACAAATTTTATTTAAGTATAGAAACTATCGTGAGCCATTTTTCATTCGATAAATTTATTACGGCTGTATTCACGTTACTCGTCAGGATGCGCTCGACTAGTTTCGGACCCGACCGGAGTCCGTAATCATGAGCAGAGCACCCAGGCACGGCGACGTCAGGTGCTTTACTGGATTAAGGACTCTGGTTGGGTCCGAAACTAGTCGGGCGCATCCTGACGAGTAACGTGAGTACAGCCGTAATAAATTTATCGAATTTTATTTTAAACAACCCACACTAATTAAAATTTCTAACAGGAAGTTATTCTAAAAAAAAAACAACACATACTGGTGCTAAAATTGCAGGCCCTGCAAGAGCTATGTGAGCTGGTGAATAATAGCAGTGTAGATGATGCGGTGGCTGCTCTCCCTACGTGGGCACACCACTACAAAACACTCACTGCAGACACTGACCGGAAAGTTAGAGAAATGACACAGGTATGTTATAACATCTTACTCTAGAATTCTAAAACAGGCTGCCACTTAGATGGGATGGCCGAGTAGGACAGCTGAGTTAATTTAATCCCAAACAAATCAGATAAGGTTAGTTTTGTAACTGAAAGTTTGAATAACATGGTTTGATAGAATTACATCTATGTTAGAGCAGAAAATAAAATATTTAATGATCTAGGGATATATAGCTGTGAGCATTACAAAAAGGTTGCATATGCTGTAAAATCTTGTTTTTAGATATACTTGATACAACAGTGTCACAAAGTTGAACTACCTATTATTCAGGAACAAATTGTGAAAATCAAAAATGGTTTCAGGTCGTATTTGGAACAATAAAATTCTTTTAAAAATGAACCTTTGAAAACTCCTAAGTAAATAAAATGAGATTCATTCAGGGTGGTATGAAAAGAGACAGTAGTATAACAAAACCTTGTGGTTGTTATAAAATAATTTACTAATGTATGTGTTGTTTCACCTTCATATGTAGTCTGTGCGTTATTTAGCATTTACTCAGTATTTTCATATTTATCACTACTAAATTTTTAATTAAAATGCTACTATAAATATCATAGTGCAATTTTAAAGTGATAAGAAGAGAAGTTATCAAATCTCACTCTTATCATACAAAAATATTGTCTTATCGGACATATTTGGTTTTAATTCATTGACAATTTGGGAACTTTAATCAACTATTGCCCTTAAGCTAGACAGATTTATATTATGTATATTTAATGTAGTTTCAGGAATTTGAATTTTTTGAATTTTTTTGAATTTTTTAAATTACCTTTTGTGATTTACATTTCACTCTTGATAATTATTTATTTATTTTATTTGGATGAAGATGTTAAAGAATTGTCGGATTTTGAATTGATTTCAAGGCGTCATTACGCGAGCCCTTTGAGCCCGTAAGTAACTGATCCATTGGTTTTGCCACCACCAATAAAGCTTTTTAAGGTAGAACACATAACTGTTGTATTGCAGCTGTGCCACGGAGCGCTGGTACGTGTATGCGGGCGGCGTATAGCGCCACAACTCAAGGCGCTGATGCCGGCGTGGCTGCAAGCGCAGTACGACGAACACGCGCCCGCCATGACGCACGCGCACAACTCGCTCAAGGTAACGATAGTCAGGTAAAGCCATGAGTGGTCCCCCCAATGTGCCACGGCGCGCTGGTGCGCGTGTGTGGGTGGCGCGTAGCGCCACAACTCAAGGCGCTACCGCGCTGGTACCAGCGTGTCTGCAGGCGCAGTACGAAGAACACGCACCCGCCATGACGCACGTGCACAACTCGCTCAAGGTAACTATAGTCAGGTAAAACCATGAGTGGTCCCCCTAAATGTGCCACGGCGCGCTGGTACGTGTGTGTGGACGGCGCATAGCGCCACAACTCAAGGCGCTGGTACTGGCGTGGCTGCAGGCGCAGTACGACGAACACGCGCCTGCCATGACGCACGTGCTCAAATCACACAAGGTAGGCGTTGACGGAACGGGTGATAACCCTTTTCCAATTCTCCTGTCCATACCCAGGGGAGGCTGAGTGACGTCCGGAAATTACGGCGTTCCTACATTAACTTTACTTATTACAGTGACCTATTCCTACTTGTACGATATTTGTTCACATTGACTCTCTCTACTAGTTATGTCGCAACGACAAGTTCTGTCGAAGATTACAATCGTTCAGCGATTCTCACTTGGCGATCAAAAATCTCACCGAGCTGGTAGGCGCTGTAATTTTTTTAAATAAAATACCCAGGTAAATAGGTCGCTGAGAAGTGATCTTATATTAATCTGATTTTAATACTACTCCCTTATCAACAGAGCACATTCCCAGACGCCAAGCTGCCAGAGGTGATATCGTTCTGCAAGTCAGAAGTAATGGCACATATAGTAGACAACCTCATTGGCAATGCTGAAGCAATTATCAGTAAGAAGTAAGTGTTTTACACTGGTTTTGGAATATTCCGTTATGCATGACTTTAAAGATGTAAAGGATGAAACTAATCTAGATCGTTCATTTTAGCCTCAATGATGACGAAGATTGGTTCCAGAACTACCCCATAAATATGTTAGTCAATTTCAGAGTGCTTTCAAGTATTATTAGAAAATCTACCGTAGAATTTATTTTTCTTATACTCATAGTGAATCTCTGTAGAAACAGTTCCGTTGCAACATTACATCACTGAAACACACTATAACAACAACTGCAGATCGAAGTTTAGAGCGATCGGTTCTATGGAACGCATTGATCGAAATTTGTTCCGAAAACAGTATGTGACAATTCGATTCAGCTTAAATCCTACCATAACCAAAACCGAAGTAACTCAATAGTATCTACGTAATTAAATGATACGTCTTTCGTTCGGATACTAAGGTTCTTTATACTACTAAGTGGGCAGACAACCTGATGGACGTGTGTAACACCAGAGGCGTCACACTCATGTTGCCAACCCTGTAGAAACCTAAAGTCCCTCTTGAGGAACCCCATATTATAGATAACAACAGCAGATCATTCCCTGTGTCATGGTGTACAGGATAGAGAGGCCGGACGAGCGCGAGCTGCAGCTGTCGCGCGTGGCGACGAGCAGCCTGCGCGGGCTGGAGTACTTCGTGCCGCGCCTGCCCGCCGCGCACCGCGACTGGCTGTGGGCCGAGCTGCTGCCGCTGCTGGAGGCGCCCGCCTTCTGGAAGTTCGCCACGCATAACATGCACCAAGTCAGGTATCTATCGACGGTCAAACCGTCTATATTTTATTTTTTAAACCTCCGACGTACTGTTGTGCATTTCAAGGTAAAAGATTCCCCAGGCGAGCAGCCACAACAGCAAACGATTTGTCGTCGATGATTGTAGAATGTATTGCTATGTGCAGTCTTAAGTTCTCCGATGATCTCAAGAACCTCGAATGTATGACATGTAGGACTCGGAACGTTCCTTGAGATAACGTCGCCCCAGGGGGTAAACAGATTATTATAAAGTAGAGCACTTTTTGAATTGGCAGGGCGGCATGGTACGGCGCCATGAGCCGCACCATCGAGCGCTTCCCGGCGCAGTTCGCGGAGGCGCTGGGCCCGCGGGCGCTGCGCGTGCTGCTGGCGGCGGCGCGCGAGCCGCAGGCGCTGGCGGCGGCGCAGCTGTGGACGTGCCTGCTCACGCTCGTGCACAGCGTGCAGGTGGGCGCGCCATAGGGGGCCAGCTCTAAAACATTCATGCTAACTAAATCGAGAGATTGAAAGAATTCCGACCTGCGTGCAATAGACCCTCTGTATTAATGTGTGGTTCGATGAATTAGCCTATTACTCTTCACAGCTCCCAATCTGTGCCATTGCTTCCGATCCCCCGCCTACCGCATGACCCCGGGCTACCTTCCGTTTACCTTCTCGCGGTCTCACTCCAGAACTCATTTACTCCAACGGTCACCAGTACTTCGACATAGTTGTATGGTTAACTCATCTCTAATCATTCTACTAACCCTAGTTATATAATATTCACAAAGAACCCTAAATTGTCATTGTGGAAGTATATTTAAAAAAATTATAATTATATTTCATTTCAGGACTGGCAGAAATATTCAGACAAAAAGGAGTTACTGGTGAAGAGAATATTAGACGTCTTGGAAACTGGTGAGTATAACACTTAACCGATAAGTGAGGTAACAGACAATCCGATAAGTGAGGTCTACAATATTATTTATAATATTAAATTGAATCGTGCAGGTGGGTGGGGCGACGCGAAGCATCTATCGTCCATGCTGCTACCGCTACTGGCGCACTTACCTGAAGACATACTGACCAAAGAGTTTTATGAAGCGTTCTTCAAGGCCGTTTATAATGGGTGAGTCAGACATACCCTTTAAACTACTACGGCGCGATATAAACATGTTTCATGGACCTAAGAGCATAAGTACGCTATCATTTTCATTAAAACTTTCATTAAAAAGCTAGGAAAAATACTCAGAAAACAAAATGTAAATGATAGCACAAACACAAATAAAATATTTGCCGATTTATAATTATTTCAAAAATTCACAGTTAGTTTAAAATGAACTTTTTTTACAGACTCGACAAAAAGAATATAATGAGTTCGAAAAGTGAACGCCAAGCGTGGATCACGAGTTTATCGGAATGCCTGCGGTACCTGTCTATACAGCAGAAGGATTTCGTTTTAGAAGTCGTCACGAGCGTGCACAGAACATGGCTCGAGAAAATACTATGCGTCACTCTCGACGCACAAACACGAAACAACCTCATTAAGTACTCGGCCACCAACATGACGCCACTCGTCAAATATTGGCTCAAACAGTCCAAGGAAGCAAACGACGACAAATACGACCAACTACTCCGGAACTTTTGGCAAAACATTGGTGCAACAGTGCTGACGCAAATCGACAAATGCAGCGCAGATTTAAATGAATTAGAGAGCTATATCAACGGGCATATATTACTGTTGCAAACTTTGAAAACGACGTTTTTACAGGAGACTAAGAAACAGCAAAGTATTAAGTTTGAGAAGTTAGATAAGGAAGAGCCGAGTGCTGTTGACGAGAGTCCTCTGGTTACGCAGCAATGCGATGTTGGTATCGTAGAGAGATACAACCACAATTTGAATGAGTTGGCTTACAAGATTATAGCTCAATATTTCGAGGCGGCTGAAAAGAAGCAGCTTGCGTACGCCATACTGGGTCCGATGATTACCTTACTAAAAGAGTTTGATAGTGTTGGTGTGTACGTGGCATTAGCTCGCCAGTTCGGTGCGAGCACACCGTATGAGTTTTATGAGCGCGTGCTGCGAGTGTGGCTCAGTGGGGACACCATGCGGTGTAAGTCAGTCATTAACATCGTGTTCTTGATGCTGAAGTATTTGAAGGAAGAGGAACAGGACGCGGTGTTTGATTCCTTCAAGCAGGTAAGCAAAATGTAAAATAGAATATCAGTAATGGTGAAATTGAAAATTAGATTATGCCCGCGGTTTCGCCTGTGTGGTTGTCGGTTATCGTGACCAAACATAGACTATGTCTTTTTCCAAACTAATATACCCTTGTATCAAATGTCATCAGAATTGGTTCAGTGGTTTCGGCGTGAAAGCGTTACTTAGATATATGGAGTTACTTTCGCACTTTTGTTACTGTACAGAACAAAAAAAATTGTACATTACGGTACAAGTGTGTAAACTTGGTGATTACCGCCAGGACGCCATTAAGACCAGAGCCGATAGGTGAGAGTCTTAAGAAAGCCGAGGACGGTAGTCATCAATACACACGATGTTTAAATAGAAAATATCATCTTATACGTGTTTATTAAACAAAACTTTCACCCAAATATAACTTTTGTTTTCTGTCTGTTTAAAACTTTAAGTAAATTTACCATTTTGTACACGCGATAAACCCCAAAAAAAAACCTTTATTCTTTAAGTCTTTGGCGTGTGCGCGCTTAGAAATACTACTTAATTGTTCCCGCCAGTCCGCCAGTACCAAAAAGCTTTGCAATTCGTTTATACTGTTGAAATTAAAATTATTTATTAATTAAAATGTCTACAAGTACTAGTTATGAAGGAAACTATTTTATGTTCCTAGTATACCGCCGGATATAAACACATACTGTACAACGCCCGATATTTTTTTTTTTTAAAGAATGTTAGCAACCGAAATTATTGAAATTACTAATATTCCCTCTAACCCCTCCAACTAAGCTAAATTGCTTGTGCTAGGAGTGAGTTCACGTCGGAAGTGTAATGGCCAGGATTTGAACCCGGGACCTCTCGATCGTAAGGCCGACTCTTTAACCACTAAGCTAACTTTGATTGATGTGAAGTCCTTTACGTGATGGAATGTTTACTACCTGAAAACTGTAAGGGTAAATATCTATTTTAGTAGTATTTTATTCACAAATGTCAATACATTTGTAAATAAATTGTGATTTGTGATTACCGTCTTCAGCTCTCTTTAGACCCTCGCCAGGCCTCTCGGGTCTCAATGGCGCCTCAGCGGTAATCACCAACTTTACACACTTGTACCCATTATAAGTATTACTTACAAGATCACGCAAGAACAGGAAGTTCCAAAAAAATGTATCTATGTTAATTTCATACAATTCATACAATACATAAAATTCATGTAATTCATGCAATTCATACAATTCATACCATGCATACAATCCATACCATGCATACAATCCATACAATTACTCAATTCATATAATGCATATGTTATAGGCAATGTGTATAATGCAGGCATTCTATACAATACCTAGGAAATGTATAGAATGCCGGGGTCGTTCAGGCAATGTATGAAATGATATTCAGTGTTTAAACTATTTTACACTTTGCCTAGGAAATTTACAGAATACCTAGGTATTGTATAGAATGCCGGTCGAAGCAAAGGTAATGTATGTAATCTATTTTTCTTCTCTATGATAAGTTAGATAGATACTAATCTTTTGAGAGCTAATCCTAATTTCAACTTCCACCAGCAGACAGTGCTGATAAAACATGTGTCCTATTGGTAGGTATCTCTAAGTACCTACGTGTTTTTTGCGTAGTTGTGTTATTCTGCATGGTCATAAAAAAAAATAACCACGAAGGCCTAATAACCTTCTAACCTAACCTATCCAAGTCGGATTGTATACAATGACGGATTACATACATTTCCGGTAACATATATAACATAATATACATATTGCCTGAACGTTTTAGGCAATGTATTGAATGCCTAGGCGGCACGGTAGGGCAAGCGGTATGGTAAACCAATGAGAGCGAAAGAGAGGTGACCAGCGGGTGGTCTCTTTCGCTCTCATTGATTATACAAACCAATGAGAGAGAAGCTACGCCGCTCGCTGCTGGGTTGACGGCCGAGGCCTGAGTATACCTCAGGACACGTATCTTGGATTTAAATCGCAAGATAAACGAGGCCCTGGCGCGTGCGGATTGTTGTAATAATCTATGCTTTGTAAATTTGACCTCGTCCACCGCTGTAGCACCCCGTGGTATCGGCAGAAGACACCCGAGAGTTAGGTTTGAGATATATGTGTGGAGCAATATGTCGTGCTTGCGTCGCAGTTCCCGCCGCACGTGACGCAGTGGTGCGTGGAGCTGAGCGTGGCGCACCCGCACGTGCGCCTGCGCGCGGCCCGCGCCTGGGCGCGCGGCCCGGCCGCGGCCGACGCCGTGGCGGCGCTGGGCGCGCGCGCGCTGGCCTGCTGCGACCGGCAGGCGGCCGCGCTGCTGTGGCAGTGCCTCGCCGACCCGCCCGACGGAGGTGAGTCGCGTCCCCAGCCTGCTGCCTGCCGCACCCGCACGAGCGCCTGCGCGCGGCCCGGCCGCGGCCGACGCCGTGGCGGCGCTGGGCGCGCGCGCGCTGGCCTGCTGCGACCGGCAGGCGGCCGCGCTGCTGTGGCAGTGCCTCGCCGACCCGCCCGACGGAGGTGAGTCGCGTCCCCAGCCTGCTGCCTGCCGCACCCGCACGAGCGCCTGCGCGCGGCCCGGCCGCGGCCGACGCCGTGGCGGCGCTGGGCGCGCGCGCGCTGGCCTGCTGCGACCGGCAGGCGGCTGCGCTGCTGTGGCAGTGCCTCGCCGACCCGCCCGACGGAGGTGAGCCTACCGGTGCTACGATCAACGGCGCTATCGATGCAAACGATTTAACTTAGTGGGTGTAAAGATAGTACTAGTTGTTTTTACTACTTCTACTACACATGTAATTTCTTATTCTCGTTTCGAAGATGCTTTAGAATACCCTTCAGAGGCAAATTCTATTGTCGCTTTATATTTTTTATTAAATATTTTAAGTGAGTAAAAATTTATTTGTAATACTAGACAAGTAAGAAGTTTACATTCGAAAAAAAATTAAGAATCACTTGCTATACTCAATAACTAAAATGACTAACTGCAGAGCCGCTGATCAGCGAAGCGGGGGTGTCGCGCGTGGTGTCCACGATCAGTGCCGCGGTGGAGCGCGCGTGCGAGGGGTACGCCGCGGGAGACGGCGACGTGGCCCCGGCGCTGGCCTGGAGCGGCCAGCTGGGCGCGCGCCTGGCCACGGCGCTGGCCGCCACGCCCTCCGCCACCACGCCGTACTATGCCGCTCTAGTACGCAGTTTGCTGCGCCTCACCGTGCTCGTGCCGGTCAGTATCACGCCGAGCCACTCGTACACTCTGCACCAGATCGATGTTGACGAACAAGGAGCTCAAAATGATTTTAATGCCATGTTTTCCTCCCCTTCCTGTTGACTGATCGTTCTGATATTTGATTTGCTCTTCATACCTCGGTTCTAACCCCTTTCTGCCACTGGTGTAGCGAGGCGCGCAGCAGGTCCCGCTGGACATGTGGTGCGAGGTGCGCTCGTCGTGGCACGACGCGCTGCACGCGTTGCCCGCCGCGCCGCGCGCCGCCCTGCTCAGCGACGCCGCCAAGCTACTGCACGCGCAGCTGTTACAGTAAGCACCCGTTGTTGCCCGTGTGTAGCGTGGCGCGCAGCAGTCCCGCTGGGGACGTGGTGCGGGGTGCTCCCGTCGTGGCACGACGCGCTGCACGCGCTGCCCGCCGCGCCGCGCGCCGCCCTGCTCAGCGACGCCGCCAAGCTACTGCACGCGCAGCTGTTACAGTAAGCACCCGTTGTTGCCCGTGTGTAGCGTGGCGCGCAGCAGTCCCGCTGGGGACGTGGTGCGGGGTGCTCCCGTCGTGGCACGACGCGCAGCACGCGCTGCCCGCCGCGCCGCGCGCCGCCCTGCACGACCTGCCGTCACCCCCGTATTGTGTAGCTAGACCACGTGACGATGTACTGTCACACTTCACACACTGGCCGCTGCACGCGCGGTGCCTGGCGCTTAAGTCTTTCATAAATACAACTTAAACGTTACATACAGTGCCCCACGTTGGGCGCTATTGTAACATTTGAATTGTAAAAGTTCTAATTGTCCTGTCTCTTCACCTCAAATGTACCTAATGAAAAGCAAATGTACCTATTACTCTTCTTCAATATGCGCCTACCTCGTACTAGCTCTGCATCACCCAATGGTAGACTGGTAGAGAATGCCTACGGCATTAAGTCCGCCAATGTACATCGTGCATAAAGAATAAATTAATAAAAATAAATAAATATATATTTGCTTGATTTATGTATGGGACTGAATCGATTAATTATAAAAGTTCTGAATATGCAATGTTGCCCAAGCACTCAATGTAACAAAATCTATAAATAATTTAAACCTGATTACAGCATAGAAGAGGTCGACATCAAAAAGATCGAGCACACGGTGTCACTGACCCCTTACCTGTTCATCCGAGGCGACGAGACAAAGCTACCAGCTGACCTGACAGAAATTGCCACATTCACCAAACAAATATTCCATATGGACGCCCCCGAAACACTCGCCGTTGAAACCTCTGCGTTACGTCACGACTGCGTCACCTCACAGCTGAACTGCTTATACGATGACAATGACGCCATGAAGAATATTCTCGAAGATTCTGCCAAACACGAAATAAAGGAACTGACAAAATCTGAGCTTTCGCAGTATGTTAATAAGTTCCTATTCCGTGCGATATATCTGAGGACCCTCCTACTCCATAAGGTGGCTTCGGAAGATGACGACGATGAATGTGAGCAGACAACGTGGTGTGACACGTTGCTGAGGGAGAACTACTTACAGACGGAGTTCTGTAAGGTGCTGCACGACTACATGGTTGTGAACTCTTTACACGAGGGCTATACATTTGTAAGTCTTGTGTACTTTTATTTAAACTCTGAATATTTGTAATACGCTTGTAACTTCAGTGTATAATGTTGAGGTCCGTTCGAAACATTGCAAGTGTGTAAAAGCTAATATGGAGCTAGGAAGTCGATAGTGGAACTCTCAATAGTGAGAGTTAGAACATTGGAGTTGAACTAGAATCGACACAAATTCCCATTCCCATCGACAAAAACCATTACATCTTTATATGTTTTTTTTTTTCGTTTTTTCCGTTTCTAATAATATCTAACATGTTCACAGTGGCCTCATTACGACATTATAGAAGAAACCAAAGCAAAAATGGATGTGCTAATATCGGACGTGATCGGGGCTACGTCACAAGCGTTACGTCACGACATAGTGAAGTCGCTGTCGGAGCTGGCCGCCGCTCGCGGGTACTACTGGGCCTATGCGCACTGTCACTACGTGCTCCACGCGCTGAGTGAGGAGGACGCGAAAGATGTATAT
The DNA here is from genome assembly GCA_949126895.1 of Eilema caniola. NCBI lineage: Eukaryota > Metazoa > Arthropoda > Insecta > Lepidoptera > Erebidae > Eilema > Eilema caniola. The sequence goes on along the minus strand of OX421471.1, from coordinate 667,290 downwards.
GACGTGGGAGGGATGGAGATAGACGATGTTTCGGGCAATGGATACTTCCACATGCTACAGGTATGGGGTACTTTTAGAACCAATGTAATTTTGAATTAGACAAGTCTATATTAGGGAGGGAAATCTAAGCTATGACAGATTTTTTGTCGTACATTGTCATACCTATTCTGTATTTAGTTATATTCGAGCTATGAATGACGGAATGTAAGGATTGGTGGGGAGGGTAAACTACACCTACGTCTAAACGGAACTTTACCACCGGAGAAAAAGTGACAAGAATCCAGCCGTCTCCTCACCACAACATATAGTCTGTTTTTTAATTTCAGATAGTAAAATGACATTACCTGTGTTGCAGGTTCATTGCAAACAGTCATGTGCCACCATTATCGAAAGTTGTCGCTAAATTAAATTTAGCACATATTTTCGTAGGTTATTTTATAGTTTAGTTTAATGTAGAATGTACATAACTAAAAAACTATTTAAATTTATTGTTTTTCTTAAAAACACACATCAACATGGTCTAGGGATATTTCAATTAAACCTAAGACACCTATACATCAAAATAAACCTTGTTTAATAGCCTATCTAATCTGATAATAAACTTTTATATAAAGTTAAATTTAAAAAAAAACTTAGAAGAAGAAGAAAAACTCAGACAAAAATTCAATCTTAACTTCATTTTTAAAACCTCAAAACCTAAACAAAACCACTATTGTTTTTATAAAAATTGTTGAAAACTTAAAATTAATAATCCGTGGATCCACCTAAGACTCTCCTGACACATCTGCAGCGGTTTTGCATACTCAAAATAAGGGTGTCAACATCCTGTTGTGAAATACTGTGCCAAGTCCTGCTAAGATGCAAGAAAAGCTTGCAGTACGAGGATCGTTCTTATGCAGAGAAAAAGTTGAACCATATAAACGATTCGTAATAATACATAAAAGTCAATTAGAACTTTAATATAATTTTGAAGTGTTAGTGGGAGGATGTGGAGGATGTAGCTGGTACAGACGGTGCTCTCGTGCAGGCGTACAAGAAGCTCTCCGGCAACGAGTCGCTGCGGTACCAGGCGGCCTACATCGTCATGCTGCGCGCCTGGCACCTGGCGCACGCCGCGCCGCCCGCCGCCGCGCTGCTGCAGGACCTGGCGCGCTGCCAGGACGCGCTCGACATCGACGTCGTGGTCAACGCCTACTACCGCCACCAGCCCACCATGCTCTACGAGATGTGAGTGCCATCGCCACTTACGTGAGACTCCGCTCGGAGCGTGCGACAGCGTTCTGACTCCCGGTTCGTCGACAGAGACATCACCGCCGTGCCGTGGAGCCACGTGGTGAGCAACGCCGCGGTGGCGGACTTCCTGGCGCTCATGGTGCGCGCGCGCGGCTGGCACGCGCCCGCGCACCACTGGGACTTCACCACCATCACGCTGTGCTCGCTGCTCACCTCGCTGTGCCTCTCCAGGCAGAGCTGGGGCTCCACGAAGGTACGCTCTGCCCAGTGGGGAGGGAGGGCACCCAGTTGTACCTGCTACAATGTGGTCGGTTCCGCCAGGTGGCGCTGCTGTCGCTGGCCGTGCTGCGCCTGCTGGCGGCGGTGCGCGAGTTCGCGCTGGGCGTGCGGCGCGAGAGCGAGCGGCGCCAGCCCGCGGCGCACGTGGCGGCGCTGGCGGCCGAGTGGGCCGACATCTTCGCGCCCGACAGCGCCGCCAGCGTGTACGCGCTCGCCGCGCACGTGCTCAGTGAGACCGCACACGGATTTATTTCCCTCCCGTTCGATCCCTTCGATAATCTTACTGATGATTTTTTCTATTCTTTGGTCTGTAACAAAATGATTACAGTAGGCAGCGTCTCCTCGTCTCCCTACGCGTCACTATCAGATGTATATTACAACTAGCAATACTGTCAGACAGCAGCCAGTCGAGCGCCATCAGCCTGCCGCAGGCCGCGGTGCTGAGCGCGCTGATCGCGGAGCTGCCGGCGCAGGACTGGCAGGCCGTGGGGCGCGCGCGGCGCGAGCGCGACCTGGCGCTGCCGGAGCTGGCGGGGCTGGCGGCGCGGGCCTTGCTGCGGCCCACGCACCCCGCGCACAAGCGCCTGGCCTACGAGCTGCTGCACAACCTGGCCGAGGCGCTGGTGTTCGACGACTGTGAGTGTGCCCTCTAGTCGCTCATATTGTAGCTGGCGGGGCTGGCGGCGCGGGCCTTGCTGCGGCCCACGCACCCCGCGCACAAGCGCCTGGCCTACGAGCTGCTGCACAACCTGGCCGAGGCGCTGGTGTTCGACGACTGTGAGTGTGCCCTCTAGTCGCTCATATTGTAGCTGGCGGGGCTGGCGGCGCGGGCCTTGCTGCGGCCCACGCACCCCGCGCACAAGCGCCTGGCCTACGAGCTGCTGCACAACCTGGCCGAGGCGCTGGTGTTCGACGACTGTGAGTGTGCCCTCTAGTCGCTCATATTGTAGCTGGCGGGGCTGGCGGCGCGGGCCTTGCTGCGGCCCACGCACCCCGCGCACAAGCGCCTGGCCTACGAGCTGCTGCACAACCTGGCCGAGGCGCTGGTGTTCGACGACTGTGAGTGTGCCCTCTAGTCGCTCATATTGTAGCTGGCGGGGCTGGCGGCGACTGTGGCAATTCTTTGGACATTAATCAATTTGACCGAGCCAGGCACCGCACAGTGCTTCCGTACTAGTTTAAATTATGTTACTATCCATACTAATATTAGGGGTTAAAGTATGAAATTGCCGATTTGTACTGACAAATTGAAATTCTTTTTTTTTTAATTTAACGTATTTATTTAATCAAAATAATTACCATTATTATCTATACATTGCTGTGTGAAAGCATTTTGTACTGCCTCCTGAGAAGAAAACTTTTTATCACATAGAAAATTGTCCAAATCACGAAAAAAATGGTAGTCTGTTGGAGCAAGGTCTGGCGAATACGGAGGGTGACGGATAGTTTCTAATTGCAGTTCCTGTAGAGTTAAAACGGTTTCTCGTGCTGTATGAGGTCTCGCGTTATCATGGAGCAATAATGGTGAAGATCGATTCATGAGTCGGGGCTGTTTCACTGCTAGTTTTGCTATCATTGTTCGGAGTTCGGCACAGTAGACATCTGCCGTTATTGCTTGACCATATCGTAGAAAGCTATAGTGAATAACACCATGCTGAGACCACCAAACAGTTACCATTACTTTTTTATTGGTAAGCTTTGCTTTAGGACACTGTTGTGGCGTTTCACCTGGGGTCAGCCATTGCATTTTTCGCTTACGGTTATCGTAAAGAATCCACTTTTAATCACATGTCACAATTCGATCAAATATTCCTTCATTTCTGTATCGATTCAACAAGGCAACACAAGTTTCAACACGCATTTCTTTCTGCAGATCAGTCAAATCATGAGGTACCCATTTTTCACATTTTTTATTTTATTGATTTGACGCAAATGAGTCAATATTGTTGGTAAGGTAACGTTAAACCATGCAGCTAATTCCTGGGTAGTTTGGCTCGGATCGGCTTCCACCATGTCTTTCAATTCATTGTTATTCACCTGTGTGGACGGCCTTCCTCGTGGTTCGTTCTTCAAATCAAAGTTTCCATCACGAAAGCGTTTAAACCAAAATCGCACGGTGCGTTCATTAGCAGTCCCCTCTCCAAACGCAACATTGATATTGCGAGCTGTTTCTGCCGCGTTAGTTCCGCGTCGGAACTCGTATTCAAAAATCACTCGAATTTTCGAAGTATCCATCTTTCTTGTCTAAGCTGAATAAAAAAAACAACTGAAAGTCGATAATCGAATGTTGCACATTTTTAAATGAAGAACTACATAGGTACCATGTGGAAAAAGTTTCACTCAAAAATCTCAAACCATGAAGGTTCTATGTCAATTCGAAGTACCTATTACAATGAAACGGCAATTTCCCCCCTATTATTATAAATGCGAAAGTAACTCTGTCTGTCTGCCTGTCTGTCTGTATGTTACGCTTTCACGCCTAAACCACTGAACCGATTTTGATGAAATTTGGTATAGGTATAGATTAGACCTTGAGAAAGAACATAGGCTATGTTTAGTCATGATAACCGACATCCACGCGGGCGGAGCCGTGGGCGAAAGCTAGTTGTAAATAAATAAATTATATTCGATTACCAGCTCAAAGAATCGGACTCTGGAGCGACGAGAGCACGGGTGATGGCGAGGAGGAGAAGGAGCGCCCGGTGCTGGCGCTCGACTACCTCGCGCCGGCCTTCAAACAGCTGCATGAGATTGTTGACGCGGCGCTCAGCAACATTGTGTGAGTGACATTTAAAAACGAAAATCTCAGTTATTTCCTCATAACGCAGAATTCTGAGCGCAGGATGGGATTCAAAGTACATTTCCCGAAATAATTTTTTTTTTTTCAAATCAGTATTTATACTCGTCGTTTTGGATAAAAAGGCGAGTAAAAATACTGATTTGAGAGAAAATTATTTTCTTTCTTAAGAAAATATGTACTGATTACATAAATTCGTGCGCTTTTTTTAGTGCACCCCCGCGCCTTGTGTTCTACACATACCAACCAGTAATTTAAATATTTTATTATTATGATTTCTATGAATGATGTACTTACTTATTTTTAATGCGATTAAATATTTTAGCAATAATTATATTAGGTGAGCTTCGAAATGCAAGGATGCAAAAAACTAAAGAACGGTTGCTATTTTCAGGCCGCAAACATATTAAACAGTATCGCAGAAATCATAAGCGGAGTACCAAAAATAATGACTTAGGGACTATTTAGGCCTATTTGTAGACTATGTTATCCATACTAATATTATAAATGCGAAAGTAACTCTGTCTGTCTGTATGTTACGGTTTCACGCCTAAACCACTGAACCAATTTTGATGACATCTGGTATACGGGTAGATTAGACCTTGGGAAAGGACATAGGCTATGTTTGGTCGCGATAACCGACATCCACACGGGCGGAGCCGCGGGCAAAAGCTAGTTGGTAATAAATATATAACGCTGTGGACTGTAATATTAGTTTTATTGCGGTTAGGTTACAAGAAAATGAGTAACAATGTCTGAACGAAGTTGTCGCGTAGCGCATGCCGATGCGAATGCATTCGTCGAGCGGCCGCCCCTTCAACCCGCGACCGCGCGGCCCCCTCCGGCGCCTGTGCGGCGTAGATGCAGTCTATACTCATATCTGTGCTAATATTATAAAGCTGTAGAGTTTGTTCGTTTCAACGCGGTAATCTCAGGGACTACTGCTGCGATTTGAAAAAATATTTTTGCGTTGAATAGTCCGTTTTTCGAAGAAGGCTATATATAATTACGCTACTACTCAAGGGAGCGGAACGTCAACAACTACGGCAGATTTCCATTTGCATAAAAAAATGATACTTGGATGGATTAAAGTTTAGAAGTCTGTTCCTAAACTTGAATCCATCCAAGTATCAGCCCTTTGAGCGCGTAATTTTTTATGCGTATGGAAAAATGGTGTAGGGGTGGGGGAACTATAGGGGATAAAAAATTGAATTTTTTGTATAGATTTAATATATAGATATTAATATAATTTTGTACAGAGATAGATTAGGAGCTTGGGAACGGACATAGGGTACCTTGAAAAAATATTTTTTTCATTAGAGTAGAGAAGAGAGGCAACGTATGGGAATTCCTACAATATTATTATTATTCATCCTCTTTGTATGAAAAAAATATGTACTGAACATACTATGTATGAAGAGAAACGAAATTCACGCGCTTCAGTTTTTTTTAGTAAGCTCGGGTCCCCGCCCCTTTCTGCCTACATGTACCAGCCAGTAATTCAAACAATTTGCATTCGATTTCTATGAAAGAGACGTTTCAAATTCAAATCACCTTTTCGCCCGCTAAAAAGTTCTCGACTTTTCGAATAGAAGAGATGAAAACACTGTTTCTACTTATTATACTAAGTTACACACATAGTATTACAACACTATCAGATATTTTGTTTTGTTAAGGATATATATAGTAAGTGGGTGTTGCCCCCCAGGCTGGGCGAGGAGACCTGCGAGCTGGTGAGCCTGTCGGACAGCCACAGCGTGGCGCTGGGCTGGCTGCTGCTGGCCGAGGCGCAGGCGCGCCTGTGCGAGCGCGCCAGGGGCGACCTCATGCAGTTCTACATACGGATATACAGGTGAGCTGAGTGTTGGTCCCCAGGCTGGGCGAGGAGACCTGCGAGCTGGTGAGCCTGTCGGACAGCCACAGCGTGGCGCTGGGCTGGCTGCTGCTTGCCGAGGCGCAGGCGCGCCTGTGCGAGCGCGCCAGGGGCGACCTCATGCAGTTCTACATACGGATATACAGGTGAGCTGAGTGTTGGTCCCCAGGCTGGGCGAGGAGACCTGCGAGCTGGTGAGCCTGTCGGACAGCCACAGCGTGGCGCTGGGCTGGCTGCTGCTGGCCGAGGCGCAGGCGCGCCTGTGCGAGCGCGCCAGGGGCGACCTCATGCAGTTCTACATACGGATATACAGGTGAGCTGAGTGTTGGTCCCCAGGCTGGGCGAGGAGACCTGCGAGCTGGTGAGCCTGTCGGACAGCCACAGCGTGGCGCTGGGCTGGCTGCTGCTGGCCGAGGCGCAGGCGCGCCTGTGCGAGCGCGCCAGGGGCGACCTCATGCAGTTCTACATACGGATATACAGGTGAGCTGAGTGTTGGTCCCCAGGCTGGGCGAGGAGACCTGCGAGCTGGTGAGCCTGTCGGACAGCCACAGCGTGGCGCTGGGCTGGCTGCTGCTGGCCGAGGCGCAGGCGCGCCTGTGCGAGCGCGCCAGGGGCGACCTCATGCAGTTCTACATACGGATATACAGGTGAGCTGAGTGTTGGTCCCCAGGCTGGGCGAGGAGACCTGCGAGCTGGTGAGCCTGTCGGACAGCCACAGCGTGGCGCTGGGCTGGCTGCTGCTGGCCGAGGCGCAGGCGCGCCTGTGCGAGCGCGCCAGGGGCGACCTCATGCAGTTCTACATACGGATATACAGGTGAGCTGAGTGTTGGTCCCCAGGCTGGGCGAGGAGACCTGCGAGCTGGTGAGCCTGTCGGACAGCCACAGCGTGGCGCTGGGCTGGCTGCTGCTGGCCGAGGCGCAGGCGCGCCTGTGCGAGCGCGCCAGGGGCGATCTCATGCAGTTCTACATACGGATATACAGGTGAGCTGAGTGTTGGTCCCCAGGCTGGGCGAGGAGACCTGCGAGCTGGTGAGCCTGTCGGACAGCCACAGCGTGGCGCTGGTCTGGCTGCTGCTGGCCGAGGCGCAGGCGCGCCTGTGCGAGCGCGCCAGGGGCGACCTCATGCAGTTCTACATACGGATATACAGGTGAGCTGAGTGTTGGTCCCCAGGCTGGGCGAGGAGACCTGCGAGCTGGTGAGCCTGTCGGACAGCCACAGCGTGGCGCTGGGCTGGCTGCTGCTGGCCGAGGCGCAGGCGCGCCTGTGCGAGCGCGCCAGGGGCGACCTCATGCAGTTCTACATACGGATATACAGGTGAGCTGAGTGTTGGTCCCCAGGCTGGGCGAGGAGACCTGCGAGCTGGTGAGCCTGTCGGACAGCCACAGCGTGGCGCTGGGCTGGCTGCTGCTGGCCGAGGCGCAGGCGCGCCTGTGCGAGCGCGCCAGGGGCGACCTCATGCAGTTCTACATACGGATATACAGGTGAGCTGAGTGTTGGTCCCCAGGCTGGGCGAGGAGACCTGCGAGCTGGTGAGCCTGTCGGACAGCCACAGCGTGGCGCTGGGCTGGCTGCTGCTGGCCGAGGCGCAGGCGCGCCTGTGCGAGCGCGCCAGGGGCGACCTCATGCAGTTCTACATACGGATATACAGGTGAGATGAGTGTTGGTCCCCAGGCTGGGCGAGGAGACCTGCGAGCTGGTGAGCCTGTCGGACAGCCACAGCGTGGCGCTGGGCTGGCTGCTGCTGGCCGAGGCGCAGGCGCGCCTGTGCGAGCGCGCCAGGGGCGACCTCATGCAGTTCTACATACGGATATACAGGTGAGCTGAGTGTTGGTCCCCAGGCTGGGCGAGGAGACCTGCGAGCTGGTGAGCCTGTCGGACAGCCACAGCGTGGCGCTGGGCTGGCTGCTGCTGGCCGAGGCGCAGGCGCGCCTGTGCGAGCGCGCCAGGGGCGACCTCATGCAGTTCTACATACGGATATACAGGTGAGCTGAGTGTTGGTCCCCAGGCTGGGCGAGGAGACCTGCGAGCTGGTGAGCCTGTCGGACAGCCACAGCGTGGCGCTGGGCTGGCTGCTGCTGGCCGAGGCGCAGGCGCGCCTGTGCGAGCGCGCCAGGGGCGACCTCATGCAGTTCTACATACGGATATACAGGTGAGCTGAGTGTTGGTCCCCAGGCTGGGCGAGGAGACCTGCGAGCTGGTGAGCCTGTCGGACAGCCACAGCGTGGCGCTGGGCTGGCTGCTGCTGGCCGAGGCGCAGGCGCGCCTGTGCGAGCGCGCCAGGGGCGACCTCATGCAGTTCTACATACGGATATACAGGTGAGCTGAGTGTTGGTCCCCAGGCTGGGCGAGGAGACCTGCGAGCTGGTGAGCCTGTCGGACAGCCACAGCGTGGCGCTGGGCTGGCTGCTGCTGGCCGAGGCGCAGGCGCGCCTGTGCGAGCGCGCCAGGGGCGACCTCATGCAGTTCTACATACGGATATACAGGTGAGCTGAGTGTTGGTCCCCAGGCTGGGCGAGGAGACCTGCGAGCTGGTGAGCCTGTCGGACAGCCACAGCGTGGCGCTGGGCTGGCTGCTGCTGGCCGAGGCGCAGGCGCGCCTGTGCGAGCGCGCCAGGGGCGACCTCATGCAGTTCTACATACGGATATACAGGTGAGCTGAGTGTTGGTCCCCAGGCTGGGCGAGGAGACCTGCGAGCTGGTGAGCCTGTCGGACAGCCACAGCGTGGCGCTGGGCTGGCTGCTGCTGGCCGAGGCGCAGGCGCGCCTGTGCGAGCGCGCCAGGGGCGACCTCATGCAGTTCTACATACGGATATACAGGTGAGCTGAGTGTTGGTCCCCAGGCTGGGCGAGGAGACCTGCGAGCTGGTGAGCCTGTCGGACAGCCACAGCGTGGCGCTGGGCTGGCTGCTGCTGGCCGAGGCGCAGGCGCGCCTGTGCGAGCGCGCCAGGGGCGACCTCATGCAGTTCTACATACGGATATACAGGTGAGCTGAGTGTTGGTCCCCAGGCTGGGCGAGGAGACCTGCGAGCTGGTGAGCCTGTCGGACAGCCACAGCGTGGCGCTGGGCTGGCTGCTGCTGGCCGAGGCGCAGGCGCGCCTGTGCGAGCGCGCCAGGGGCGACCTCATGCAGTTCTACATACGGATATACAGGTGAGCTGAGTGCTAGTCCACTAGTCCACAGTTTATATTTCAGCATGAGAGTAGTTTTTTTTTTTTATTATTGCTCACTAAGTTTACATTGGTGTTATAAGTATATAGTAGTGTTTAAGACTTAGCGCCATCTTCAGGCATTGCAATATTACAAATTAAAAATATTACAAATTAAAAAGAAAAAAATAATGTCAATATACAATAATTAATTGTTGAGTCCTTAGGAATTTATTACAACCTTTTATATTTAATTTAATGGATGTCGAATGTCAAATACAATAATATAATCAATTATATAATAAGTCCTCACAAGTCAAAAGTACAAATTATTGTTACACTTATTAAATTAATGTCTGTCAAAAAACAAAAAAAAGAAAGATACATCTTTTATTTTCAATAATTAGGGCTTGCAGATGAACTGGTGTAATGACTTGAGCATTTGTCGTGCAGGGAGAGCAACTACGCGGCCATGCTGCTGCCGCAGGCGCTGCGGCTGCTGCCGGGCGGCGTGTTCGCGTTCGCGTACGACAGCAACGACGCCGCGCCCGCGCCGCCGCACTACGCGCCGCTCTTCACCGGCCTGGCGCCCTTCCGCATGCGCGGTGAGTGTCGGCGTGCGTGCGGGTAACGAGACGTAATTGTGTACGACAAGTATGTACTAACTGAACCTCAAAAACGGTACTCATTTTGAGTGTATTGAAAATTTCGTGCCCGCCGTCTTATTTGATTAAAGGTGTTTGTAATCAGCAACCGCGGCAGCTAAAAACACTTTTCCCCCTTCACTTTTTTTTATAAAAAAAGCCTTCATCGCTTACTATGGGTGTCGTAGGCTATTTAGGGATAGGACTGTGCTCCATTCGACAGTTATACAGCTAACTAAATGCCTGATGCCGGCAATAGGCTCGTCCCCTATTACGTGGGACCGAAAATTATAGTTGGTGATATGTGGGTGTTAATACACCTCTGCCTACCCCGTCAAGGATTTACAGGCGGGAGTATATGTATATTAACAAGATGATTTCAGATGAGACAGCCCTACATTAGTACGACAGTATTTTGCAGTTTTATCTGGGTTATCACTATAGTTTTTCTTATCTGCAATATTTATTTAACCCCTATTTAGACCTTTTTGTTCTCTCAAGACACATCAACTCATAATAACTAGCTGAAACCCGCGACTCTACTCGTGTGGACGTCGGCAGTTGCGACTTTTAGTCATATCTCTGATTCTACACAAAGAATCAATTTAGTTTTTTAAATTTAGGCACATAAAGAGCACATAATGAACGTTAAAATTTCACATTTATGTCAAGAAATCCATACTAATATTATAAATGCGAAAGTAACTCTGTCTGTCTGTCTGTATGTATGTATGTTACGCTTTCACGCCTAAACCACTGAACCGAGCTTGATGAAATTTGGTACAGAAGTGTATTAAAGCTTGAGAACGGACATAGGCTAACTTTTATCGCGAGAAGGAGGGTTTAAGGGGAGAAATAGGAGATGAAAGTTTGTCATTTTTAAAGATATCCTAATGAAATTTGGTACAGAGGTGGATTAGAGATCGGGAACGGACATAGGCTACTTTTATCGCAAAAAGAGGGGTAGAAGTGGGGGAGTACGGCCATGGGATGACAGTTCATATGAAAATTTATCATTTTTGAAGATATCCTGATGAAATTTGGTCCAAAGATGGATTAGAGCTTAGAAATAGACATAGGCTACATTTTATCACGAGAAAGGGGGTAGAGGGGGGAAATAGAGCTATGGCATGTAAGTTTGTCAATTTTGAAGATATCCTGAAGAAATTGGTATAGATATGGATTAGAGTTTTGAAGGCCAAAACTGACGTCAAATTCGAACTCAGCATACTCGAAAACCCATAGGACCATACCCATATTGCAATTTAGCTAGGATGTGTGTGAGTGTTAAAAACTGTGTAATGGTTTAGTGACAATGTTATCTAGTGAATTGCGAAACAAACACCTAAGAAATTTGCGATTAAAATAAACCGACACACTACACCATTATAAAGTGTTAAACAATAAAAAGTTGACCAATATACCAATTTATATTAAAACTGTATTACTATAAAGTGACCCAGTGCACCAAATAAGTGAATAAATAACAATAAAAGTGTAAAATAAAATCATCGTCTGTTCAAACTAACAGACTTCTCGTGTACTCAAGTGCAAAAAATATTTGCAGCATGAGTCATACACTCATACTACGGAACTACTCAATACTAAATAGATTAGCAGTGCACTGATTCGGTAACTAAACTACATCACTCCGTGGCGTGTTGGATAGCGCTGCCGGTAGCAAAATTGATTATGCATGGTCGGGGTTTCAAATCTTCCCAGAGATTATTCTTTTTGTATGATTGAATCTTGCTTAAAATACTTCGTGTTATATGTGAAATACTGCAAACGACACGAATACAATTACATTGACAAAAATAATATTTATACAGAAAAATAAGATATATTCGAAAAACCTTTTTAAAAACAATCTTTTTTTTTTTTTTCTTGCATTGTCATCCGAACTGAACGTGCATACCAAATTTCAGCTCAATCGGTTGAGGGCAAGTGCCTTAAAATTGAGTTGTAAGATTCCACCCGAACAAACATACATTGCAAGTTAAATAAAAGCTTGTAAATAGCAAAATTTATAAAAATAAACCAAAGAAAATGGAGAATGTAACTGTACGAAATAAAATGACAAGAACTCAATCGGACACAGACCTATCACATATAGCAACACAAGATATATTATTAAATTCTACTATGTTGGACTCTAGTATTATAAGCATGAAGAGTGCAACACAATATTATACTGAACAAACAGTTGTTAACGAAAGAAATTAATATAATTAAGGAACAATTGAAAAGTGCTGATGTTGAAATTGAGAATTTAAACCGGGAAAATACACTACTAAAACAGGAAATACAGGCTCAGAAACGATAAATTGACTTACTAAGAAAAGTAAGCTGCACTACTCCACAGGGAAAGAACTTTTCTACACCAATGTCTACTAGAATACTGAACATGAGGGTAAACACTCCTCGACATTCTCCTCTATGTCTTACAAAAAGCGTATGTATGAACACATTAAGCACTATAAAGACAGAACGTTGTAACACACAAACACAAAACTGTAACGCAATTCACACCAAGTTCCAATCACCAATTAATACCAGTGCAAATAAAATGGAAACACAACGCCCATATACTGAGGGTGCAATAGCTAGAGCACAGCACAAGGTAGTCATTCTCGGTGACGGACAGGGACGACGGCTACGTAATATATTACAGAATCTACTGGGAACAAAATACTCAGTGGTATCATACATAAAACCTGGCGCTGTACTAAGTGAGATTTTATTTTATTTTATTTTATTTTAAAATTACGGAAAACTTACAGCTAAAATAGGTATACAAGAGTCAATATTATGGGAAGGCCACTTACAAGTTTTCACAAGTAGAGATAAGCCATAGATTAAATATTAGTAAACAGCAATAATTAATAATTACATAAACGAGAAATACATAGAGTACATTGATATAATACATAATGAAGCAAGCAATAATGCAACAATCCAGTAATGAGATTAATGTACTGACGAAAAGTGACTATTTATATATTAATACTATTGACTACCAAATAGTATCTCGAACAAAATAACATTTACTTCTAATTCAATCTTTTTCACACCGACTATCGCAGAAGACATATACAAAATAATAATAAATTTAAAAAACTCAACAGTACTGGCTTTGATGACATTTTGACTTGCATCGTCAAGGATACTGCCCATATTATATCTGAACCCTTAAGCCATATTGTAAATCTATGTATAGAACAAGGCATTTTCCCAGACAAACTAAAAATATCAGTTATTAAACCGATATATAAAAAAGGTGATAGGAAGAACATGAGTAACTATAGGCCGATATCTTTAATACCTATTTTCGCAAAAATATTTGAAAAGGTGATACACAAAGGACTTCATACTTTTTTTGAAAACAAAAATATTTTTACACAATGTCAGTATGGGTACAGAAAGTGTAATGTAGCTACATTTATGGATTTATAGATAAGCCATAGATTAAATATTAGTAAACAGCAATAATTAATAATTACATAAACGAGAAATACATAGAGTACATTGATATAATACATAATGAAGCAAGCAATAATGCAACAATCCAGGGGGCCAAGTCTACTATTTCCATTGTATCAAAATAACACCAAAAAGGTCGCTCAATAACAAGTTGACAGTAAACTTTCACAGTTTTTGTAGTCCACTATTAAGATCAGGGCACAATAGATTTCCGATTGCAGCCAGTGGTCATCCACACTACAATTGACTTTGATTGGTAGTCTGCTGACAGGTGACAAACTAGCGGCCGCTCGGGTACGTAGTCTATTACTTTTTAACAGTTCTAAACTACAATTGTATGGCTATCCAACGGCTTATGTTGTACGATTGTGCAACAATTGCTTTTTATCTTGACTTTTCGGCAAGTGTTGTGTTTCCATTAGTCAATTCAGTATTAATTGATAATAAATAAGATGTTTAGAATGAATATTTTAATATTGGCTGACGAACTTGATGGAAATTTACACCAAATGGAGGTGCATCGAAACCGCCGTAGAGCACGACGATTGGCAAGAGAAACTTTTGAGCCATTCAATGATATAACGGAGGCGGAATTCGTTAAAACTTTTCGCCTGCAGAAGTCCACTGCAAGGAGCCTCGTGCAGAAGCTTACTCCATTTATTCCCCAATCACTTACACAAAGAATCGACCAGCAAACGATGAAAGTTTGTCCACTTTATTATTCGTATATTATTATTGTGGCAGTTTCCGCCAATAACACAATACAAATTTTATTAGTGTACAAGATCATTGGGCCTTGCGTACATGATCTATTATTTTTATTTACGCCAAACAATTCAATTCAATTCTTTATAATGGCTCCTGTGCCTTAGGCAACGATTCTACGCCAAACAATAATAAAACAAACCAAGAAACTCTATATGTCAAGTCCGTCAATAATGACATCTGACAGCCGGTTGTTTTTTTAATGAGCCATGGAAACACTATATTTTCATGCTTTGGTGGCAAATTATTATTTAATTATTAAGTCATGAGACTATAAAAAAATAGTTTTTATTAAAAGTGCTTTCAGAATAAATATCCTAGTCAAAAAGTAGTACAGAGGCCTATGTTTCTCTGTGGTTTATATTAATGATATTTCTACCATTTTCTACTATCCACCCAATATAACTCTACTGCTCTTCTATTTCATTTCTATTGCGGTCCTACGAAATGTCAAAGTAGATTTATTAGACTACCTATTTTCGGACTAGTCGCCATGGAATAGTAATAGAATAGTCATAGAACAGTATTTTATGTTATAATAGTAGACTTGGCCCCCTGTAATGAGATTAATGTACTGACGAAAAGTGACTATTTATATATTAATACTATTGACTACCAAATAGTATCTCAAACAAAATAACATTTACTTCTAATTCAATCTTTTTCACACAGACTATCGCAGAAGACATATACAAAATAATAATAAATTTAAAAAACTCAACAGTACTGGCTTTGATGACATTTTGACTTGCATCGTCAAGGATACTGCCCATATTATATCTGAACCCTTAAGCCATATTGTAAATCTATGTATAGAACAAGGCATTTTCCCAGACAAACTAAAAATATCAGTTATTAAACCGATATATAAAAAAGGTGATAGGAAGAACATGAGTAACTATAGGCCGATATCTTTAATACCTATTTTCGCAAAAATATTTGAAAAGGTGATACACAAAGGACTTTATACTTTTTTTGAAAACAAAAATATTTTTACACAATGTCAGTATGGGTACAGAAAGTGTAAATCCATAAATGTAGCTACATTACACTTTCTGTACCCATACTGACATTGTGTAAAAATAATCAACTTCAACTTCTTAAGCAAAGTAATGAATAACATAGTCAATGGACTACCAGCTGTGGCATTATTTATGGACATGTCAAAGGCTTTCGATCGTGTCGATCATAGTATACTGCTAAATAAAATGTATGCATATGGTATTAGAGGTAATGTGTACAATTTAGTAAAATCGTACCTTACGAGCAGACAACAGTACACGGAAATAAAATGGGTCAATCCTCTAACAAAAACCGAAGAAATCAGTACGTCTGAGACTGGTACTACAAAATTCGGTGTTCCACAAGGGAGTATCTTGGGCCCTCTGCTCTTCCTCATATACATAAATGACATGCCTTTAATAACACAACATGACATTACGCTATTCGCTGATGACAGTACAGTACTTTTTAATAATGACAATACAATAAATTTAGAAACTGACATTAATCAATCATTGGTACAAATTATGGACTGGCTTAAGACAAATAATCTAACAATCAACATTGACAAAACCAAAATAATGAACTTCAAAATAAGAATTAATAGAACAGAATCTTTAAAAATCCATTACCTGAACAATGACGTTGAAGAAGTAGAAAGCACAAAATTTCTAGGGTTGCATATAGACAATAAAATAAATTGGAAACTTCATTTAGAATATGTGTGTAAAAAACTGGCCCAATTCTCGTATGCTCTTCAGAAATTAAGGAAGGTAGCAAATACACCTACCTTAATAACAGCCTACCACGGCTATGTTAGCTCAACTCTCAGGTATGGGGTAATCTTCTGGGGTAACAGCACTGACCACGAACGTGCGTTCAAAGTGCTGCAAAGAGCAATGTTTAATTTTTATGCACCTGACTCCTGTCTACCATATTTCAAATCGATGAAATTATTAACATTTCCATGTATACAGGGTGTATTTTTGAAACGGGGCAGTAAGGGCAAGTACCTTAACCGTTGCAGTTACAGCAAAACGTTCTTAAAAGACCTTCCCTAACTTTTTGGGACATTTTGAACTGCATTCACAGATTTTGTAAAAAACTTACAGTTAGCAAAAAAAATGCAAAACGTTCAAATTTTTTTTTATGGCAATCGATTCTATTTCATGTGGGGATCAAAAAACTCTATTGGACCATTTTAGCTTTCAGTACTAGAAAAGACAGAAATCGCCAAAGACCTTTCCCATACATTTCGTACGGAAATATGATAAATCAACTCGAAACTCATAGGTCAGGTAAAATTTTGAACTTTTTTAAATAAAAAAAATCATTTAAACATTTAAGAAATTGGTTTATGAAATAAATTGCTCAAAATGATTTCCATTTTCACGAATACATAAGTCTATCCTTTTTTGCACTGAACGAATGGCGGCTAATAATGTTCTGGGATGAATATTACGTAAAATGGTCATTAATGCATCCTTGAGCTCTTGAACACTGGCGTACGTCGTCTTATACACCTCGTTTTTCACGAAGCCCCATAAAAAAAAATCAAGTGGTGTTAGATCGGGGCTACGAGGTGGCCACTGTGTTGGACCATGTGTACCTATCCACTGTGTACCGAATAGGCGGCTCAAATTGGAACGTGAAAGGTGACTGTTATGTGGCGGAGCACCATCTTGTTGAAAATGAACTTTTCGCAATTCCGACAGGGGCCATTCGTCCATCTCGTTTTCAAGATGGTGTAAAATGACTTCATTATACATGGCAGAATTCAGTTTCCCTTCATAAAATTCCACCATTATGACTCCATTGGACATTATACCACACCAACAGTTGAATGAGAAGCGAACCTGATTATGACTTGCCGTAACTCTTAGTGGATTTTCTTTGGACCAATAGTGGTGATTTTTTCTGTTGTACATACCGTTATTGGAAAAATTCGTTTCGTCTGACCACAGTATGTAATTTAAAAATTCATGATCTCTGCTTATTTTTCCTCTTAGCCATCTGCAAAAAGTAAGCCTTCGAACATCATCACCCGGATGTAACACTTGAACTATGCGCCCATATCGATAGCACTTGTAGCCGTATTTCTTCCATATCTTTATCACAAGGGAGTGGGATACACCTACTTCAAGGGCGACTTGCCTGGACGATACCTCTGGATATGCTTCGACATAAGTTAGTCCGTGTCCATGTCCACACGAGGCTGCCGCTTTCTTTTGAAAGAACCCTGCAATTCCAGGTTTTTCAAAAGATTTGTAATAACCTTTCTTGTTGGCACATGCCGCAACGGATACTTATTGCGGTACCACACTAATGCAGCTCCCGCATTTCGATTATTGACAAAATACGCTTCTAATAAGTCAATTTTTTCACGATTAGAAGACATTTTAGCGAAAATCCTTAATTAATAACTCATACGAAGTTTCTCAGCTGAAACTAAGAATAACACACAGATTTTCGAATCAAATTCGAAATTTGAGGGTAAAAATTCTTTTTATTTACTTTACAGTCAATTCTACCCACTTCCTGGCCATAACAAAAAGTTAGACCATCGTAGAAATTTGTTTCTGTTGCCGAAATGTATGGGAAACGTTTTTGGCGATTTCTGTCTTTCCTAGTACTGAAAGCTAAAATGGTCTCATAGAGTTTTTTGATCCCCACATGAAATAGAATCGATTGGCATAAAAAAAATTTTTTGGACTTTGCATTTTTTTTGCCAACTGTAAGTTTTTTACAAAATCTGTGAATGCAGTTCAAAATATGTCAAAAAGTTAGGGAAGGTCTTCTAAGAACGTTTTGCTGTACCTGCAACGGTTAAGGTACTTGCCCTTACTGCCCCGTTTCAAAAATACACCCTGTATATATACTCGAGGTTGCAATATTCGTGAAAAATAATCCAGAATTATTTGAATATCGTACGCGTGCACGGCATGAAACTAAACTACATATAGTTGCTAGTAAAACGCAATTGATGCATGAGAGCGTCTTTTGCCTGGCCCCGCGGATTTTCAATTGTATACCAGAGTATATCAGAACCGCATCTAAGCTACAACTGTTTAAAAAACAACTCCGTGACTTGTTAATAGAAAAATGCTATTACTCCGTGAAAGAATTCCTAACAGATAAGACATTACAGCAGTACAAGTAGCCCTAGTTGCAGTGTGGTCGGTTCACACAGTATTCGAAGTAGGTCAATTTTATTTTGAAAAAGTAAATGAATTATATCTTAACATCATAATATGCATAGACATTAAAATCTCAAATCAAACTGACAACCTACATTATTTCTATTCTATTTTATATTGTTCTTATTAATATTATTGACATTGTTAATTGAAATTGAAGGAATTTTGAAATGACTATTTGTAATGATGTGACAATGTTCTAATTTGTAATTTAGCCACCAAAATTGCATGCCTATTGGTGAT
Organism: Eilema caniola; assembly: GCA_949126895.1. Lineage (NCBI taxonomy): Eukaryota > Metazoa > Arthropoda > Insecta > Lepidoptera > Erebidae > Eilema > Eilema caniola. The sequence goes on along the minus strand of OX421471.1, from coordinate 648,625 downwards.
ATATGGTGAAACTGTATCCACTGCCTATAACAATTACTCTGTAACCCATATATGCAATGAATTATTAAATAAATAAAATAAATAAAAGAGTTTGGAAATGGACATAGGCTACCTTTATCGCGAAAAAAGGGGTAGAGGGCGGGAATAGGGTTAGGGAATGTATGTCTGTCAATTTTGACTATATATTGATGAAATTTGGCACAGAGGTAGATTAGAACCATTACCTTTTATAACGAAATAAGGGGTTAAAGGGGGGAAGGGTAATAGGAGATGAAAGTTTGTTATTATTAAATATCCTTATGAAATTTGGTACCGAGATGGATATGAGCCAGGGAACGGATATAGGCTACATTTTATCGTGAAAAAGGGGGGTAGAAGGAGGGGGTAGAGTTAGGGAATCAAAGTTTGTCATTTTTCAATCGCGCAAAAAAGGGAGTGAATAGGGGATAAATAGTTAGAAGTTTTTTTTGAAGATATCCTCATGAAATTTGGAACAAAAGTGGATTAGAGCTTCGGAACGGACATAGTCGAGGTACAAGCCAAATATAGAAGCGCGTGGAGAGGCAAGTAGAGATCGTTATAGGGGCAAGTTGGTGTGTCGTGTAGAGGTCAAATAGAAAATCAAGTAGAGTCGACTACAGGGGCGAGTAAATATGCGACTAGAGAAGCCACTGGCCAGTGGAGAGGCGAGTATAGAATCAAATAGAGTGCAGTAGACAGTCGAGTAGAGAGGCGAATAGTGAGGCGAGTGGAGAGACGAATGTAGAGGCGAGTAGAGATCGAATAGAGAGTGGAGTAGAGATTCGAGTACAGATGCGAGTAGAGAGGCGAAAAGAGAATCGAGTTGATGGGCAAGTGCGAGTACAGAGGCCAATGGAAAGGCGAATATAGAGGAGAGTACAGAGTCGAATAGAGAGGGGAGCAGAGAAATCAGTAGAGAGTCGAGTATATATTCAAGTATAGAGGCGAGTAGAAAGTCGAATGTGCATCTGGATTGAGTGATCTTTTCTTATAATTCAACGAAACCAAAGCGTACATTTAGTCAAAAATTATAACCGATATCCAAAAATTTGTCACTCACAAGATAATGAAGATATTGACCAATATGTCGATCACTCAATACAGACATTTTGCAAAATGGCTTCAAGCTGAATCTTAGCCAATACTTACTCCGTGGACAAAATTTTCGTATCAAAAATTTGTACCTAATTTGTCACATTGTTTTACAAAAAATCTAGAAACTAAAAGGTAAATCCAGGAATCTATGACAGTTTCATTGGATCACTCAATTCAGACAAATTTAGATTGAGTGATTCTAGAAATAGGGTATTATGTAGACATAATAAGTATTTTTTATTTTCGCCATAAATTTAAGACTCGAAAACATTTTTACAAATTGCAATCACAACGCCAATATTTATAGTTAAATAGTTATGAGAAATTAAACCTTTTTGAATTTGCTTAACTGAGTGATCGCATCGTTAGAAACGCATGCAGGTAACTATCCCTTTTGTTTGAATGTACACTAACTGCGTTGAAAATTTGTACTACTTTGTGACTAAAATTTGGCATAAAATTCATTTGTTTATGCCATTTCATTTACGAGATATTTGTTTCACAATTAATTTTCAGAGAGAGATGCAGTAGGGTGACCATAGTAATATGAGATCATAAGAGAATTAAAGACTACATAAAATGTTTGTCAATTTTTATTTAGAAAGCAAACTACTCTTTTAAATCGCAAATTACGTACAGGAGAAAAAATAAGTGATTCATTTTTACTATCATACATTTTTTGCATATTATCATCATAGCAAACCATGCGTCCATTTATATACCCGCGTGCTCTATAATGACCCATTCCACCAGGATGCATAGAAGCGATGAATTCTATACCTCCCAGTAATCTGTAGGACTTCTTTTTTATTAACATCATTTCGGGCACATCATGTAAATTGACTTTTTCTGTTCTATTTAACTCCATCGAAAAAACATTTGAAAGTTCGTAATTATAGGCAGCAGTACCATTACAAAAAGAACAAGTTCCCTTTTCGTCGCTAAAAGAAATTGCATCTTCTAAGAGCGTGAATACCAAATACGGTTATTATATTTAGATTCAATGGCAGGAATACAATAGATAGTAGATGATAAAATAGTCCATCAACAGTAAAAATTTATATCTACCCTACAACACTCTATTCTTTAATAAAAATAAAAAATTAAATCTCGTAAATGAAATGACATAGACAAATGAATTTTATGCCAAATTTTAGTCACAAAGTAGTACAAATTTTCAACGCAGTTAGTGTACATTTAAACAAACGGGATAGTTACCTGCATGCGTTTCTAACGATCACTCAATTCAGCAAATTCAAAAAGGTTTAATTTCTCATAACTATTTAACTATGACTGTGGTGTGGCCCTAGAATAGCACCACCCCATCTCCTCCCGTGGGTGTCGTAAGAGGCGACTAAGGGATTCAAATACCGGAGGATGGGCAGCAGCATCTTTCCGCGTACTAGCCACCAAACTGCGATCGCCAACCCGCCTGCCAAGCGTGGCGATTACGGCATAACCCCCCATGGTGAACGAACCCAACAAACGGCCCCTAGTTCCCGGCGGCCCCGCTATTCCTGGCTATGGTAGCGGCCATGGTAACGGCGGGGCAAGGGGTGCGAAGAATCCCCGGCAGATGCCAGGCTACCAACCCCGACGACCTTTGGCCCTGGCAACGTACAACACGCTCACACTGCGAACCGACGAGAAGCTCGCTGAACTCGAGGAAGAATTGAGCAGGTTACGGTGGGATATCGTAGGATTGTGTGAAGTCCGGAGAGAGGGGCAGGACACCATGATCCTCAAATCCGGTAACCTGCTCTATTTCCGGGAGGGCGACATACTGTCCCAGGGTGGTGTCGGGTTTATCGTCCACAGGTCCCTTGTCAACAACGTGGTCCAGATCGAGAGTGTTTCGACGAGGGTAGCGTACCTTATACTCAGAATCACCAAACGGTATTCGCTGAAGGTCATACAGGTACACGCACCGACCTCGAAACACCCCGACGACGAGGTGGAGACTATGTATGAGGATATCTCTAAAGCCATGCATAGCTCTCGAACACACTATACCGTTGTGATAGGGGACTTTAACGCGAAACTGGGCAAACGAAGCGACAACGAGCTGAGAGTGGGGCAATTTGGATATGGAAAGAGGAATGCACGTGGCCATCTGCTGGCCGGCTTCATGGAGAAGGAGGGCCTTTTTATGATGAACTCCTTCTTCAGAAAGCCGGAACAGTGTAAGTGGACATGGCTACACCCTAACGGTGTCACAAAAAATGAGATTGATTTCATCTTGTCGACGAAGAGGCACATATTCAATGATGTCTCCGTGATCAATTCAGTAAAAACAGGAAGCGATCACCGGATGGTAAGAGGCACATTGAATCTTAGAACAAAGCTCGAAAGATGTCGACTGATGAAGTCTACGCTCCGACCAGCACCTATCCAGTTCCAGAACCCTGAGCACTTTCAGCTCGAGTTGCAGAATCGCTTCGAATGCCTGGGAGATTGCGAAAATGTGGATGATTACAATGACAGATTTGTGGAAATTGTCCAAACGACTGGGTCTAAGATCTTCAAAGCCCGTCGTTCAAAAGGAACCAAAAAGATTTCGGACCTCACCAATAAACTTATGGAACAAAGACGAAATTTGGTTCTGCAGTCCTCTGAAGATGCTACTCAGTATCGGCGTTTAAACAGACAGATCTCCAAGTCCTTGACTCGCGACCTACGCCAATTTAATACGACTCGTATTAAGGAGGCGATTGAGAGCAACAAAGGCTCAAAGGTTTTCGCAAGGGATCTGTCTGTTGGTCAAAGCCAACTGAATAAGCTGAAGGCGGAGGATGGCAGAATTATTTCGTCAAAGCCGGAGCTGTTGGAAGAGGTCGAGAAGTTCTACGGACAATTATACACGAGTGTACGGCAATCTGTTAATAATCTGGCCAAAGACCCAAGAGCCAGATTGACCCGACACTATACCGAGGATATCCCGGACGTCAGCCTGTACGAGATTAGAATGGCTCTCAAACAGCTAAAGAACAATAAGGCACCGGGTGATGATGGGATCACGGCTGAGCTTCTAAAAGCTGGTGGAACACCGATACTTAAAGCTCTTCAGAAGCTATTTGATTCCGTCATACTCGAGGGACGAACGCCTAAGGCATGGCACAGAAGTGTGGTGGTACTCTTCTTCAAAAAAGGTGATAAAACCTTGTTGAAGAATTATAGACCCATCTCGCTTCTGAGCCATGTCTACAAATTGTTTTCGAGAGTCATTACGAATCGTCTCGCTCGCAGGTTCGACGACTTCCAGCCTCCCGAACAAGCCGGTTTCCGAAAAGGCTTTAGCACCATAGACCACATACATACGCTGCGACAGATTATTCAGAAGACTGAGGAGTATAATCAGCCACTCTGCTTGGCGTTTGTGGACTATGAGAAAGCCTTCGATTCGATCGAGACCTGGGCTGTGCTACAGTCTCTCCAACGGTGCCAAATTGACTATCGATATATCGAAGCGCTGAAGTGTTTGTACGAAAACGCCACCATGTCAGTCCGCCTCCAGGATCAAAGCTCAAAACCTATCCAGTTGCAGCGAGGGGTGAGACAGGGAGACGTTATATCTCCGAAACTGTTCACCGCCGGCCTGGAAGATGTTTTCAAGCTCCTGGACTGGAGAAGACTCGGCATCAATATCAACGGCGAGTACATCACTCACCTTCGATTCGCTGACGATATCGTAGTCATGGCTGAGACCTTGGAAGACCTAGGTACAATGCTCGAAGACCTCAGTAGAGCCTCCCAACAAGTGGGCCTCAAAATGAACATGGACAAGACGAAAATTATGTCAAATGTCCATGTCGCACCCACTTCTTCTTTAAAGGTTGGAGACTCTACACTCGAAGTTGTCGACGAATATGTTTACCTGGGACAGACAGTCCAGTTAGGCAGGTCCAACTTTGAGAAAGAGGTCAATCGTCGAATCCAACTCGGCTGGGCAGCGTTCGGGAAGCTTCGTAATATCTTCTCGTCCAAAATACCGCAGTGTCTCAAGACTAAAGTCTACGATCAGTGTGTGTTGCCAGCGATGACCTACGGAACTGAGACTTGGTCCCTTACTATGGGCCTCATAAGAAGGCTCAAGGTCACCCAAAGGGCGATGGAGCGTGCTATGCTCGGAGTTTCCCTGCGTGATCGAATCAGAAATGAGGAGATCCGCAGGAGAACTAAAGTAACCGACATAGCACACAGAATCGCCAAACTTAAGTGGCAGTGGGCGGGGCACATAGCTCGTAGAACAGATGGCCGTTGGGGCAAGAGAGTTCTCGAGTGGCGACCACGCGCCGGAAGACGCAGTGTAGGCAGGCCTCCCACACGGTGGACCGACGACCTGGTGAAGGTCGCGGGAAGAGCATGGATGCGGAAGGCGCAGGACCGGTCACTGTGGAAATCCTTGGGGGAGGCCTTTGTCCAGCAGTGGACGTCTTTCGGCTGAAATGATGATGATGATGATGATTTAACTATAAATATTGGCGTTGTGATTGCAATTTGTAAAAATGTTTTCGAGTCCTAAATTTATGGCGAAAATAAAAAATACTTATTATGTCTACATAATACCCTATTTCTAGAATCACTCAATCTAAATTTGTCTGAATTGAGTGATCCAATGAAACTGTCATAGATTCCTGGATTTACCTTTTAGTTTCTAGATTTTTTGTAAAACAATGTGACAAATTAGGTACAAATTTTTGATACGAAAATTTTGTCCACGGAGTAAGTATTGGCTAAGATTCAGCTTGAAGCCATTTTGCAAAATGTCTGTATTGAGTGATCGACATATTGGTCAATATCTTCATTATCTTGTGAGTGACAAATTTTTGGATATCGGTTATAATTTTTGACAATTTTTGACTAAATGTACGATTTGGTTTCGTTGAATTATAAGAAAAGATCACTCAATCCAGTTGCACATGAAAGTCGAGTAGAGAGTCGAATAAAGAGGCGAGTAGAAAGTCGAGAACCGAGGCGAGTAAATAGTCACGGACAAAGTTGAGTAGAGAGGCGAATTTAATGCTCAATAGCGTCGGCTCAACACTAAGCGATAACCGACATTCACGCGGGTAAAAAAAACCATGAAAAATGATACCCATATTGATTTTTATTGAAAATTTCGAGTCCGCCATATTGGATCGCTAAAGGGATTATATATTCGTAATCAGCAATCCCAAAAACCATGAAAATGATACCCATATCGATTTTATTGAAAACTAGCTTTGCCCGCGGCTCCGCCCGCGTGGATGTCGGTTATCGCGACCAAACATAGCCTATGTCCTTTCTCAAGGTCTAATCTACATTAGGACAGACAGACAGACAGACAGACAGACAGACAGACAGACAGACAGACAGACAGACAGACAGACAGACAGACAGACAGACAGACAGACAGACAGACAGACAGACAGACAGACAGACAGACAGACAGACAGACAGACAGACAGACAGACAGACAGACAGACAGACAGACAGACAGACAGACAGACAGACAGACAGACAGACAGACAGACAGACAGACAGACAGACAGACAGACAGACAGACAGACAGACAGACAGACAGACAGACAGACAGACAGACAGACAGACAGACAGACAGACAGACAGACAGACAGACAGACAGACAGACAGACAGACAGACAGACAGACAGACAGACAGACAGACAGACAGACAGACAGACAGACAGACAGACAGACAGACAGACAGACAGACAGACAGACAGACAGACAGACAGACAGACAGACAGACAGACAGACAGACAGACAGACAGACAGACAGACAGACAGACAGACAGACAGACAGACAGACAGACAGACAGACAGACAGACAGACAGACAGACAGACAGACAGACAGACAGACAGACAGACAGACAGACAGACAGACAGACAGACAGACAGACAGACAGACAGACAGACAGACAGACAGACAGACAGACAGACAGACAGACAGACAGACAGACAGACAGACAGACAGACAGACAGACAGACAGACAGACAGACAGACAGACAGACAGACAGACAGACAGACAGACAGACAGACAGACAGACAGACAGACAGACAGACAGACAGACAGACAGACAGACAGACAGACAGACAGACAGACAGACAGACAGACAGACAGACAGACAGACAGACAGACAGACAGACAGACAGACAGACAGACAGACAGACAGACAGACAGACAGACAGACAGACAGACAGACAGACAGACAGACAGACAGACAGACAGACAGACAGACAGACAGACAGACAGACAGACAGACAGACAGACAGACAGACAGACAGACAGACAGACAGACAGACAGACAGACAGACAGACAGACAGACAGACAGACAGACAGACAGACAGACAGACAGACAGACAGACAGACAGACAGACAGACAGACAGACAGACAGACAGACAGACAGACAGACAGACAGACAGACAGACAGACAGACAGACAGACAGACAGACAGACAGACAGACAGACAGACAGACAGACAGACAGACAGACAGACAGACAGACAGACAGACAGACAGACAGACAGACAGACAGACAGACAGACAGACAGACAGACAGACAGACAGACAGACAGACAGACAGACAGACAGACAGACAGACAGACAGACAGACAGACAGACAGACAGACAGACAGACAGACAGACAGACAGACAGACAGACAGACAGACAGACAGACAGACAGACAGACAGACAGACAGACAGACAGACAGACAGACAGACAGACAGACAGACAGACAGACAGACAGACAGACAGACAGACAGACAGACAGACAGACAGACAGACAGACAGACAGACAGACAGACAGACAGACAGACAGACAGACAGACAGACAGACAGACAGACAGACAGACAGACAGACAGACAGACAGACAGACAGACAGACAGACAGACAGACAGACAGACAGACAGACAGACAGACAGACAGACAGACAGACAGACAGACAGACAGACAGACAGACAGACAGACAGACAGACAGACAGACAGACAGACAGACAGACAGACAGACAGACAGACAGACAGACAGACAGACAGACAGACAGACAGACAGACAGACAGACAGACAGACAGACAGACAGACAGACAGACAGACAGACAGACAGACAGACAGACAGACAGACAGACAGACAGACAGACAGACAGACAGACAGACAGACAGACAGACAGACAGACAGACAGACAGACAGACAGACAGACAGACAGACAGACAGACAGACAGACAGACAGACAGACAGACAGACAGACAGACAGACAGACAGACAGACAGACAGACAGACAGACAGACAGACAGACAGACAGACAGACAGACAGACAGACAGACAGACAGACAGACAGACAGACAGACAGACAGACAGACAGACAGACAGACAGACAGACAGACAGACAGACAGACAGACAGACAGACAGACAGACAGACAGACAGACAGACAGACAGACAGACAGACAGACAGACAGACAGACAGACAGACAGACAGACAGACAGACAGACAGACAGACAGACAGACAGACAGACAGACAGACAGACAGACAGACAGACAGACAGACAGACAGACAGACAGACAGACAGACAGACAGACAGACAGACAGACAGACAGACAGACAGACAGACAGACAGACAGACAGACAGACAGACAGACAGACAGACAGACAGACAGACAGACAGACAGACAGACAGACAGACAGACAGACAGACAGACAGACAGACAGACAGACAGACAGACAGACAGACAGACAGACAGACAGACAGACAGACAGACAGACAGACAGACAGACAGACAGACAGACAGACAGACAGACAGACAGACAGACAGACAGACAGACAGACAGACAGACAGACAGACAGACAGACAGACAGACAGACAGACAGACAGACAGACAGACAGACAGACAGACAGACAGACAGACAGACAGACAGACAGACAGACAGACAGACAGACAGACAGACAGACAGACAGACAGACAGACAGACAGACAGACAGACAGACAGACAGACAGACAGACAGACAGACAGACAGACAGACAGACAGACAGACAGACAGACAGACAGACAGACAGACAGACAGACAGACAGACAGACAGACAGACAGACAGACAGACAGACAGACAGACAGACAGACAGACAGACAGACAGACAGACAGACAGACAGACAGACAGACAGACAGACAGACAGACAGACAGACAGACAGACAGACAGACAGACAGACAGACAGACAGACAGACAGACAGACAGACAGACAGACAGACAGACAGACAGACAGACAGACAGACAGACAGACAGACAGACAGACAGACAGACAGACAGACAGACAGACAGACAGACAGACAGACAGACAGACAGACAGACAGACAGACAGACAGACAGACAGACAGACAGACAGACAGACAGACAGACAGACAGACAGACAGACAGACAGACAGACAGACAGACAGACAGACAGACAGACAGACAGACAGACAGACAGACAGACAGACAGACAGACAGACAGACAGACAGACAGACAGACAGACAGACAGACAGACAGACAGACAGACAGACAGACAGACAGACAGACAGACAGACAGACAGACAGACAGACAGACAGACAGACAGACAGACAGACAGACAGACAGACAGACAGACAGACAGACAGACAGACAGACAGACAGACAGACAGACAGACAGACAGACAGACAGACAGACAGACAGACAGACAGACAGACAGACAGACAGACAGACAGACAGACAGACAGACAGACAGACAGACAGACAGACAGACAGACAGACAGACAGACAGACAGACAGACAGACAGACAGACAGACAGACAGACAGACAGACAGACAGACAGACAGACAGACAGACAGACAGACAGACAGACAGACAGACAGACAGACAGACAGACAGACAGACAGACAGACAGACAGACAGACAGACAGACAGACAGACAGACAGACAGACAGACAGACAGACAGACAGACAGACAGACAGACAGACAGACAGACAGACAGACAGACAGACAGACAGACAGACAGACAGACAGACAGACAGACAGACAGACAGACAGACAGACAGACAGACAGACAGACAGACAGACAGACAGACAGACAGACAGACAGACAGACAGACAGACAGACAGACAGACAGACAGACAGACAGACAGACAGACAGACAGACAGACAGACAGACAGACAGACAGACAGACAGACAGACAGACAGACAGACAGACAGACAGACAGACAGACAGACAGACAGACAGACAGACAGACAGACAGACAGACAGACAGACAGACAGACAGACAGACAGACAGACAGACAGACAGACAGACAGACAGACAGACAGACAGACAGACAGACAGACAGACAGACAGACAGACAGACAGACAGACAGACAGACAGACAGACAGACAGACAGACAGACAGACAGACAGACAGACAGACAGACAGACAGACAGACAGACAGACAGACAGACAGACAGACAGACAGACAGACAGACAGACAGACAGACAGACAGACAGACAGACAGACAGACAGACAGACAGACAGACAGACAGACAGACAGACAGACAGACAGACAGACAGACAGACAGACAGACAGACAGACAGACAGACAGACAGACAGACAGACAGACAGACAGACAGACAGACAGACAGACAGACAGACAGACAGACAGACAGACAGACAGACAGACAGACAGACAGACAGACAGACAGACAGACAGACAGACAGACAGACAGACAGACAGACAGACAGACAGACAGACAGACAGACAGACAGACAGACAGACAGACAGACAGACAGACAGACAGACAGACAGACAGACAGACAGACAGACAGACAGACAGACAGACAGACAGACAGACAGACAGACAGACAGACAGACAGACAGACAGACAGACAGACAGACAGACAGACAGACAGACAGACAGACAGACAGACAGACAGACAGACAGACAGACAGACAGACAGACAGACAGACAGACAGACAGACAGACAGACAGACAGACAGACAGACAGACAGACAGACAGACAGACAGACAGACAGACAGACAGACAGACAGACAGACAGACAGACAGACAGACAGACAGACAGACAGACAGACAGACAGACAGACAGACAGACAGACAGACAGACAGACAGACAGACAGACAGACAGACAGACAGACAGACAGACAGACAGACAGACAGACAGACAGACAGACAGACAGACAGACAGACAGACAGACAGACAGACAGACAGACAGACAGACAGACAGACAGACAGACAGACAGACAGACAGACAGACAGACAGACAGACAGACAGACAGACAGACAGACAGACAGACAGACAGACAGACAGACAGACAGACAGACAGACAGACAGACAGACAGACAGACAGACAGACAGACAGACAGACAGACAGACAGACAGACAGACAGACAGACAGACAGACAGACAGACAGACAGACAGACAGACAGACAGACAGACAGACAGACAGACAGACAGACAGACAGACAGACAGACAGACAGACAGACAGACAGACAGACAGACAGACAGACAGACAGACAGACAGACAGACAGACAGACAGACAGACAGACAGACAGACAGACAGACAGACAGACAGACAGACAGACAGACAGACAGACAGACAGACAGACAGACAGACAGACAGACAGACAGACAGACAGACAGACAGACAGACAGACAGACAGACAGACAGACAGACAGACAGACAGACAGACAGACAGACAGACAGACAGACAGACAGACAGACAGACAGACAGACAGACAGACAGACAGACAGACAGACAGACAGACAGACAGACAGACAGACAGACAGACAGACAGACAGACAGACAGACAGACAGACAGACAGACAGACAGACAGACAGACAGACAGACAGACAGACAGACAGACAGACAGACAGACAGACAGACAGACAGACAGACAGACAGACAGACAGACAGACAGACAGACAGACAGACAGACAGACAGACAGACAGACAGACAGACAGACAGACAGACAGACAGACAGACAGACAGACAGACAGACAGACAGACAGACAGACAGACAGACAGACAGACAGACAGACAGACAGACAGACAGACAGACAGACAGACAGACAGACAGACAGACAGACAGACAGACAGACAGACAGACAGACAGACAGACAGACAGACAGACAGACAGACAGACAGACAGACAGACAGACAGACAGACAGACAGACAGACAGACAGACAGACAGACAGACAGACAGACAGACAGACAGACAGACAGACAGACAGACAGACAGACAGACAGACAGACAGACAGACAGACAGACAGACAGACAGACAGACAGACAGACAGACAGACAGACAGACAGACAGACAGACAGACAGACAGACAGACAGACAGACAGACAGACAGACAGACAGACAGACAGACAGACAGACAGACAGACAGACAGACAGACAGACAGACAGACAGACAGACAGACAGACAGACAGACAGACAGACAGACAGACAGACAGACAGACAGACAGACAGACAGACAGACAGACAGACAGACAGACAGACAGACAGACAGACAGACAGACAGACAGACAGACAGACAGACAGACAGACAGACAGACAGACAGACAGACAGACAGACAGACAGACAGACAGACAGACAGACAGACAGACAGACAGACAGACAGACAGACAGACAGACAGACAGACAGACAGACAGACAGACAGACAGACAGACAGACAGACAGACAGACAGACAGACAGACAGACAGACAGACAGACAGACAGACAGACAGACAGACAGACAGACAGACAGACAGACAGACAGACAGACAGACAGACAGACAGACAGACAGACAGACAGACAGACAGACAGACAGACAGACAGACAGACAGACAGACAGACAGACAGACAGACAGACAGACAGACAGACAGACAGACAGACAGACAGACAGACAGACAGACAGACAGACAGACAGACAGACAGACAGACAGACAGACAGACAGACAGACAGACAGACAGACAGACAGACAGACAGACAGACAGACAGACAGACAGACAGACAGACAGACAGACAGACAGACAGACAGACAGACAGACAGACAGACAGACAGACAGACAGACAGACAGACAGACAGACAGACAGACAGACAGACAGACAGACAGACAGACAGACAGACAGACAGACAGACAGACAGACAGACAGACAGACAGACAGACAGACAGACAGACAGACAGACAGACAGACAGACAGACAGACAGACAGACAGACAGACAGACAGACAGACAGACAGACAGACAGACAGACAGACAGACAGACAGACAGACAGACAGACAGACAGACAGACAGACAGACAGACAGACAGACAGACAGACAGACAGACAGACAGACAGACAGACAGACAGACAGACAGACAGACAGACAGACAGACAGACAGACAGACAGACAGACAGACAGACAGACAGACAGACAGACAGACAGACAGACAGACAGACAGACAGACAGACAGACAGACAGACAGACAGACAGACAGACAGACAGACAGACAGACAGACAGACAGACAGACAGACAGACAGACAGACAGACAGACAGACAGACAGACAGACAGACAGACAGACAGACAGACAGACAGACAGACAGACAGACAGACAGACAGACAGACAGACAGACAGACAGACAGACAGACAGACAGACAGACAGACAGACAGACAGACAGACAGACAGACAGACAGACAGACAGACAGACAGACAGACAGACAGACAGACAGACAGACAGACAGACAGACAGACAGACAGACAGACAGACAGACAGACAGACAGACAGACAGACAGACAGACAGACAGACAGACAGACAGACAGACAGACAGACAGACAGACAGACAGACAGACAGACAGACAGACAGACAGACAGACAGACAGACAGACAGACAGACAGACAGACAGACAGACAGACAGACAGACAGACAGACAGACAGACAGACAGACAGACAGACAGACAGACAGACAGACAGACAGACAGACAGACAGACAGACAGACAGACAGACAGACAGACAGACAGACAGACAGACAGACAGACAGACAGACAGACAGACAGACAGACAGACAGACAGACAGACAGACAGACAGACAGACAGACAGACAGACAGACAGACAGACAGACAGACAGACAGACAGACAGACAGACAGACAGACAGACAGACAGACAGACAGACAGACAGACAGACAGACAGACAGACAGACAGACAGACAGACAGACAGACAGACAGACAGACAGACAGACAGACAGACAGACAGACAGACAGACAGACAGACAGACAGACAGACAGACAGACAGACAGACAGACAGACAGACAGACAGACAGACAGACAGACAGACAGACAGACAGACAGACAGACAGACAGACAGACAGACAGACAGACAGACAGACAGACAGACAGACAGACAGACAGACAGACAGACAGACAGACAGACAGACAGACAGACAGACAGACAGACAGACAGACAGACAGACAGACAGACAGACAGACAGACAGACAGACAGACAGACAGACAGACAGACAGACAGACAGACAGACAGACAGACAGACAGACAGACAGACAGACAGACAGACAGACAGACAGACAGACAGACAGACAGACAGACAGACAGACAGACAGACAGACAGACAGACAGACAGACAGACAGACAGACACTGACAGACAGACAGACAGACACTGACAGACAGACAGACAGACACTGACAGACAGACAGACAGACACTGACAGACAGACAGACAGACACTGACAGACAGACAGACAGACACTGACAGACAGACAGACAGACACTGACAGACAGACAGACAGACACTGACAGACAGACAGACAGACACTGACAGACAGACAGACAGACACTGACAGACAGACAGACAGACACTGACAGACAGACAGACAGACACTGACAGACAGACAGACAGACACTGACAGACAGACAGACAGACACTGACAGACAGACAGACAGACACTGACAGACAGACAGACAGACACTGACAGACAGACAGACAGACACTGACAGACAGACAGACAGACACTGACAGACAGACAGACAGACACTGACAGACAGACAGACAGACACTGACAGACAGACAGACAGACACTGACAGACAGACAGACAGACACTGACAGACAGACAGACAGACACTGACAGACAGACAGACAGACACTGACAGACAGACAGACAGACACTGACAGACAGACAGACAGACACTGACAGACAGACAGACAGACACTGACAGACAGACAGACAGACACTGACAGACAGACAGACAGACACTGACAGACAGACAGACAGACACTGACAGACAGACAGACAGACACTGACAGACAGACAGACAGACACTGACAGACAGACAGACAGACACTGACAGACAGACAGACAGACACTGACAGACAGACAGACAGACACTGACAGACAGACAGACAGACACTGACAGACAGACAGACAGACACTGACAGACAGACAGACAGACACTGACAGACAGACAGACAGACACTGACAGACAGACAGACAGACACTGACAGACAGACAGACAGACACTGACAGACAGACAGACAGACACTGACAGACAGACAGACAGACACTGACAGACAGACAGACAGACACTGACAGACAGACAGACAGACACTGACAGACAGACAGACAGACACTGACAGACAGACAGACAGACACTGACAGACAGACAGACAGACACTGACAGACAGACAGACAGACACTGACAGACAGACAGACAGACACTGACAGACAGACAGACAGACACTGACAGACAGACAGACAGACACTGACAGACAGACAGACAGACACTGACAGACAGACAGACAGACACTGACAGACAGACAGACAGACACTGACAGACAGACAGACAGACACTGACAGACAGACAGACAGACACTGACAGACAGACAGACAGACACTGACAGACAGACAGACAGACACTGACAGACAGACAGACAGACACTGACAGACAGACAGACAGACACTGACAGACAGACAGACAGACACTGACAGACAGACAGACAGACACTGACAGACAGACAGACAGACACTGACAGACAGACAGACAGACACTGACAGACAGACAGACAGACACTGACAGACAGACAGACAGACACTGACAGACAGACAGACAGACACTGACAGACAGACAGACAGACACTGACAGACAGACAGACAGACACTGACAGACAGACAGACAGACACTGACAGACAGACAGACAGACACTGACAGACAGACAGACAGACACTGACAGACAGACAGACAGACACTGACAGACAGACAGACAGACACTGACAGACAGACAGACAGACACTGACAGACAGACAGACAGACACTGACAGACAGACAGACAGACACTGACAGACAGACAGACAGACACTGACAGACAGACAGACAGACACTGACAGACAGACAGACAGACACTGACAGACAGACAGACAGACACTGACAGACAGACAGACAGACACTGACAGACAGACAGACAGACACTGACAGACAGACAGACAGACACTGACAGACAGACAGACAGACACTGACAGACAGACAGACAGACACTGACAGACAGACAGACAGACACTGACAGACAGACAGACAGACACTGACAGACAGACAGACAGACACTGACAGACAGACAGACAGACACTGACAGACAGACAGACAGACACTGACAGACAGACAGACAGACACTGACAGACAGACAGACAGACACTGACAGACAGACAGACAGACACTGACAGACAGACAGACAGACACTGACAGACAGACAGACAGACACTGACAGACAGACAGACAGACACTGACAGACAGACAGACAGACACTGACAGACAGACAGACAGACACTGACAGACAGACAGACAGACACTGACAGACAGACAGACAGACACTGACAGACAGACAGACAGACACTGACAGACAGACAGACAGACACTGACAGACAGACAGACAGACACTGACAGACAGACAGACAGACACTGACAGACAGACAGACAGACACTGACAGACAGACAGACAGACACTGACAGACAGACAGACAGACACTGACAGACAGACAGACAGACACTGACAGACAGACAGACAGACACTGACAGACAGACAGACAGACACTGACAGACAGACAGACAGACACTGACAGACAGACAGACAGACACTGACAGACAGACAGACAGACACTGACAGACAGACAGACAGACACTGACAGACAGACAGACAGACACTGACAGACAGACAGACAGACACTGACAGACAGACAGACAGACACTGACAGACAGACAGACAGACACTGACAGACAGACAGACAGACACTGACAGACAGACAGACAGACACTGACAGACAGACAGACAGACACTGACAGACAGACAGACAGACACTGACAGACAGACAGACAGACACTGACAGACAGACAGACAGACACTGACAGACAGACAGACAGACACTGACAGACAGACAGACAGACACTGACAGACAGACAGACAGACACTGACAGACAGACAGACAGACACTGACAGACAGACAGACAGACACTGACAGACAGACAGACAGACACTGACAGACAGACAGACAGACACTGACAGACAGACAGACAGACACTGACAGACAGACAGACAGACACTGACAGACAGACAGACAGACACTGACAGACAGACAGACAGACACTGACAGACAGACAGACAGACACTGACAGACAGACAGACAGACACTGACAGACAGACAGACAGACACTGACAGACAGACAGACAGACACTGACAGACAGACAGACAGACACTGACAGACAGACAGACAGACACTGACAGACAGACAGACAGACACTGACAGACAGACAGACAGACACTGACAGACAGACAGACAGACACTGACAGACAGACAGACAGACACTGACAGACAGACAGACAGACACTGACAGACAGACAGACAGACACTGACAGACAGACAGACAGACACTGACAGACAGACAGACAGACACTGACAGACAGACAGACAGACACTGACAGACAGACAGACAGACACTGACAGACAGACAGACAGACACTGACAGACAGACAGACAGACACTGACAGACAGACAGACAGACACTGACAGACAGACAGACAGACACTGACAGACAGACAGACAGACACTGACAGACAGACAGACAGACACTGACAGACAGACAGACAGACACTGACAGACAGACAGACAGACACTGACAGACAGACAGACAGACACTGACAGACAGACAGACAGACACTGACAGACAGACAGACAGACACTGACAGACAGACAGACAGACACTGACAGACAGACAGACAGACACTGACAGACAGACAGACAGACACTGACAGACAGACAGACAGACACTGACAGACAGACAGACAGACACTGACAGACAGACAGACAGACACTGACAGACAGACAGACAGACACTGACAGACAGACAGACAGACACTGACAGACAGACAGACAGACACTGACAGACAGACAGACAGACACTGACAGACAGACAGACAGACACTGACAGACAGACAGACAGACACTGACAGACAGACAGACAGACACTGACAGACAGACAGACAGACACTGACAGACAGACAGACAGACACTGACAGACAGACAGACAGACACTGACAGACAGACAGACAGACACTGACAGACAGACAGACAGACACTGACAGACAGACAGACAGACACTGACAGACAGACAGACAGACACTGACAGACAGACAGACAGACACTGACAGACAGACAGACAGACACTGACAGACAGACAGACAGACACTGACAGACAGACAGACAGACACTGACAGACAGACAGACAGACACTGACAGACAGACAGACAGACACTGACAGACAGACAGACAGACACTGACAGACAGACAGACAGACACTGACAGACAGACAGACAGACACTGACAGACAGACAGACAGACACTGACAGACAGACAGACAGACACTGACAGACAGACAGACAGACACTGACAGACAGACAGACAGACACTGACAGACAGACAGACAGACACTGACAGACAGACAGACAGACACTGACAGACAGACAGACAGACACTGACAGACAGACAGACAGACACTGACAGACAGACAGACAGACACTGACAGACAGACAGACAGACACTGACAGACAGACAGACAGACACTGACAGACAGACAGACAGACACTGACAGACAGACAGACAGACACTGACAGACAGACAGACAGACACTGACAGACAGACAGACAGACACTGACAGACAGACAGACAGACACTGACAGACAGACAGACAGACACTGACAGACAGACAGACAGACAGACAGACAGAGTTACTTTCGCATTTATAATATTAGTATGGATTTCGAGTCGGCCATCTTGGATTGCTAAATGTATTATATATTCGTAATCAGCAAGCCTAAAAACGATGAAAATGTTACCCATATCGATATTATTGAAAATTTCGAGTCCGCCATCTTGGATCGCTAAATGGGCTATGTATTCGTAATAAGTAATCCTAAAAACCTTGAAAACGATACCCATATCAAATTTATTGAAAATTTCGATACCCGCCATATTTAATCGCTAAATGAATTATCTTTATCTAAATAATGAAAACTTTTAAGAGACAAAACGAGTCAATAAAAAATATAATAAAATAAAAACGTGATTACAATTCTTAGTACCGAATAAAATGTATAGCTACTCGGTACGGTACACCTTCTCCCGCCATTCCGCTCATCCCGCACAATTGCTCTGTCTAGTAGGCCTCGTCGACAGACTGTATGAATCGTTAGACTGTGTCAGTACCGAGTAAGCGTACGGCTACTCGGGACTCTACTCCTGTGCTAATGCGTGCGTGCGGGGCGCAGAGGCGTGCTCGGGGCCAGGCGCCGCGGCGCTGGCGTGCCGCTGCGTGTACACCACGGTGTGTGGCGCGGGCTGCGGCGCCGCGCGCGGCTGGTTGGGCGCGGCGGGCGTGCGCTCGGCGCGCGCGCTGGAGCGCCTGGTGGCGGCCTACGTGTCGCCGCACGCCGTGCGCGCGCAGCTGCTGGACCTGCAGCGCCGCGCGCCGCGCCTGGCCGACGCCGACGTGCGCATCGCCTGGGCGGCCGCCGAGGTGGCGTGCAGCCTCGCCGTGGAGCAGGCGACGCTGGAGATGCGCGTGTGGCTGGCGCGCGCGCACCCGCTGGCGCCGCCGCGCCTCAGCGCGCCCAGCCCCGCCGGCGCCGCCACCGCGCACTGGCTCGTGCTGTTCCTGGCCTACCAGGTGCGTACCGGGCGACTGGTCCCTCCCGTGGCGCGGCGCGCTGGAGATGCGCGTGTGGCTGGCCGCTAGCGCAGTGCGCGCTGGAGACGAACCCGAACGTTGAAATTCATTTTAGCTCATAGCAATCTATAGAGCGAGCGCTATAACAACGCCTATCCCTGCACAGAACGGCACCATATTCGACGCGCTCAGGATGTGGACGCAGGCGGTGAACGCGCGCGTGGAGAAGTCCCCGCAGTGCTACATCTGCTACTGCCGCATGCACCCCGCCACGGGCCGCCTGCCGCGCGTGCCCTGCCACCAGTGCAAGAACAAATTCCACAAAATGTGCCTGGTCAGTCTACACGCCTCACACACACTTCACTTTACCTGGCCCTACTACTACACCCGACTAGTGCATGAACAAATTCCACATGATGTACCTGATCAGTCGACACTCCTCACATACGCGACTTTATCTAGTCCCACTACGCCACCGGTACCCACACCCCACTAATGCAGAAACTAGTTCAAAGTAGACTCTTCGTACACACGGAACTTTACCCGACGACAGAGCTGATACCCTCAGCCTAGTAGTGCAAGCCTAGAGTCAATCCTCACTCCTCACATGCGCTCTACAGAACCTGGTCCCCATGCAACACTCCCATGTTGCCCAAGTCCCACCAGTGCAAAGACAAGTAATGCCACGTCGCGTATTTACGTTTCCGTGTGCTTTTGAAAAAAAATTTGAATGCAGATATGTTTCTTTTAAAAATAAAGGAACATTTTCTGTGAGTGAAATTCGATATCTACTCCAGGTAAGGTCAAAATCTTCCACTATGTATAGATGTATTGTGTTGCAGCGCAAGTGGTTCAAGACGAGCAGCAAGTCCAACTGCCCGCTGTGCCGCGCCACGTTCTGACCGCGCTCCCGCGCCACTCCCACGTGCGCGCGCCACTCCCACGTGCACGCGCTACGAGCCACTGACGTCACAGGACGACACCACGAGCCATATTACATGCAGACAATTGCGGGTTTCTCAGAGAAGCACTGTTTGCCTATTATTCTACCTGAATGTTAAGTTTTAGCATTACATTTTTATCTAAAATTAAGAATTGTCAGAATCAGTGTTAGTGTATAGTTTTTGTGTTGCTTCGTCGAATCTGAATTGTGTATGACCTCGGTATGGTTAATCTTTTAGATACCTGCTAAGGTATGGTGATATTGGTTAGAAGCCCGTGTCTGGCAGTGCAACCGAGTATAAATTATTGTAATTGTGTTTGGCCGATGTTGTGTAAATAAATGAATTCTTATTATCATAGATGCTTTAATTTTACCAATAAAACATATTTTAAGTAGAGAATGATTTATTAGAAAAATAGTTTACAGTGGTTATGTCTTTGCTTAGATATTTTATGGACCAAGTGATAAATTGGGCATTATTATGTATAGTATACATACAACTATCAACATAAATAAAAATAACCACAAACCTATATCTGTCCATGTCTGAAAGCGCAGTCCACCTCTCATATTTATCATTTTTTACTAATTTATCACTTTGCCCATAACAGATAAATATAACAACAATTAGAAAAGGATGATAATACTTGTAAATCTAATGTTTATCTACATTCTATGGTTATTTGTCTACCTACATTCATGAAATATTGGTGAGAGAATAAGGGTGCCTGAGCTCTATTTAGGATTGACTAGTAATTCCATTTTGGTCAGTACAATTCCAGTCTGCAAAACGATGTGTTTAACGAGCTCGTAGTTGCTGGTTGATCCAGTCTATGTCTTCATAGAAGCGAGGGTCACTCACCCGCAAGGCAGCTCTTTTATAGAAGAAGTAGTACCATGGAGACACTGAAAGCGAGAAATAAACATTTACTGCAATAATGGAAACTCATTCGGTACCTTCATGAGCTTAGCAATACTTCTGCGTCAGCAGTCACTCCTGCACAGCCAGTCGCCAGCTCTTATTACATTTATGTTAATTCATACAAATTGATATTCACTATTTCAATTTAAAAAGCTTTAAATTATAACTAAACCAAAAGAACACAAGCAATATAAATAAAATGTTATTGAGACAAATATTAAGAATATAATTTATTATAAACAATGGAAAATACAAAATGTATTGCTGAATATCGCAAAAATCTTTCTTTACACAGTGTGCAATAAATACTTTACTTTTATACCTTAGGTCAGTGAAACATTAATAAAGAAATAGAAAATTGATACTGATTGCAGCCTAGTGGCTTAAGGGCAGTCTAGGATTTTTAGGGGGGTCAGTACTATACCGCATTTAAAGATCTATAAATCATAGTACCAGTGCTGATTTTTAGTCATTCAACAATATATGTGAGTACACCAATTTCAAGCGTAAGTAAGCTGGCAGTAAGTAAGTAAGCTACTTACTTACTTCCAGCGGGGGACGCCGCAGACCAGACGGGTGATCTGCCCTTTTTATGGGGGCCATTTCACCCAATTCCCCTATTCCTCCTGTTTGCAGGCCAAGAAGTGTCCGGCAAGTAAGCTAGCTCTGAAGTAACTCTTGGACAAGTTGAAACTTACAACATCGTTGCACAGTGAATAGGAATATCAGCATGGGAGTGGAGACACTCTCGGGCCTGGTCCACTTCTCCAGCAGCCAGAATGCATGCAACGTCACACTAGCGGCGATGTACGCCACACACACCGCACCTGCTGCACGGAACTTGCGTACCAGCACCTCTGCTAATCCTGCCTGAAAATTAATTTAAAATAATTACTTTCTCACAACAAACCAGGACAACAACCAGGCTCTTACAATCGAGAGGTCTCGGGTCGGAATCTTGGCCATTACACTACCGTGAACCCACTCCTAGCACAAGCAATTTAGCTTAGTTGGAGGGGTTAAAGGGAATATTAGTAATTTCGATAATATCGGTTACTATAATTCATCAAAAAAAAAATTGACAGTGTTCAACTCTAGAACTAAATTTGGTACAGAGGCCTAGATGGTCGCGATAACCGACGTTCATAGTGGAGTCGCGGCTAACACCAAGTGAGTGAACAATATCAGAAGTAGCCAATAAAAACTTACCTGAAACAAGTATGTTGAAAAAAATGTTACCAACAAGGTGGTGATAGACAGCACCAGGAACAAATCCTGAAATCTGGAAGAAAAATAAATTTGTAGTATTAATTTCAAAAACTATAATTTTTAATATTACATTCTATTAAACTCCGATCTTCTGCAGGTATTATATTAATTTCAAATATGCAAAAGAAGCGTTTAAAGATCATAATAATAACTTACATAAATAATACCAGTAATCCATCGCGACTTCGCGGAAATAAACTAACGCAGTTAAATACTAAGTCACAAATTATAAATGTGATTTGAAAGAACATACAACATGTATATCTTGGCGTCGACAACTTCATTTTTATATATTTTCTTAGCTAGAGAATATCTAAATTAGAAATAGAAAATATTAAATTTCATATTACACCGCGAGTCGAACAGAAAAAAACAACACAAACACACGCAAATCAACCGCAACAAACATTTCTTTACACGTCATGAACATTAGCTCTTTAAAAAATCAAATTTACTTTTAAGTTATGGAGGACTTCTGTTTCATAAATTTATTATACCTATTTTTTATGTAATATAGTCCTATAGCAGATTTATTACGATGTGTTTAGGAAGATATTAAAAATGAGTACTTGCTCATGTATGCCCATATGTGCTAAGTGAACTGAGTATAATGTAACGTCCACAAGTATTGATTTTCATCCGTGATTTTCAGTAATACGTCGTAGGTATGTGATGTGCGACTTCCTCATAGACATAATCTATGTCATAGACTGTAATGTATAGTAGAGAGACTTCCTTTTGCTTCTACAAAAAAAAAACTATCTTTTTGTATGATCAGGGGTCTCCAGTTTTTTTTTCTTTTGAAAAATAATAGGGAAATAATAAAAAAAATTGGTAAAATAATCTTTAACTTTACCGGTCAATACCTATATTAATAGATATGATATACTTAATAGATTTCTTTTTTTCTATAATAGATTTCTGTCTTTCCTAGTTCCTAATACTCAAAGCAAAAATCTAAAGTCTTGTTCTCCATATATTATATTACCAAATAGGATTGATTGAAAACAAAAACGATTTTGGACTTTTATGTTTTTTTTTGCTGACTGTACGTTTTTCTAAAATTTGTGGATGCAGTTCAAAATCTCTTAAAAAATCAGGTAAGGTCTCCTAAGAACATGTTGCACAAACATTTTGTAACTAAAACGGTGTTGAGGGACGTCACTGGTTTAAGTAGTCTATGGTGATCTATGGCCAAGCCCCAATCAAGAGAATGGCGCCCAATGGCAATGACCGTTGTAACCCAAGTTGTAAGATAATAAGAAATAAAGATATCAGTGTAATATCGTGTTCTGTATTACCAACAAACAAATAAAGATAATTAACGTGATGTCAACAAATAACATGGTGTCAGCTTCGGGCGGACTGCCGCCGCTTCCTGAAATGTGTTTCGTTGGCAATTTGTCAAAAAATTTTCAAGCGTGGTTGCAAAGACTAAAAATTTATCTAAATGCACACGGACTAGATAAGGAAAATAATAAAAGATTAATAAATATTCTTCTCAACTACATTGGACCTAAAGGAATTGAAATTTACAACACTTTTGATGAGAACGAAGATGAAACGTTTGAGAGTATTACAAAGAGGTTTGGAGAGTACTTTACTCCGAGAAAATCATTAATAATTTTAAGAAACGAGTTCTTTACAATTACTCAAGGTGAGTTAACTTTAGAAGATTACTTCCAAAAGGTTATAAACCTAGGAAAAGACTGTGAATTTGGAAGTTTAACTGAAGGAATAACAGTGAGTAAAATAATAGCAGGGTTAGATAAAAAATTCAATAACTTGAAAACAAAGTTAATATCCGAAGATGATAGTAAGCTTACATTAGAATATATCATGAAGTTTCTCCTGAGTGCCGATGCCTCGAGAAAATATGTGGAGCAGCTGGGTGGACCAGAGGAGCAGTTCAAGACTGAAAATGAAGTACTTTTCTCGGCATCACAGAATAAAAATAAAGGAAATCCCAAGAAAATAAACAACTGCCGGAAATGTGGACAATCACATGATCTCAACTGCTGCCCTGCATATGGAAAAAAGTGTTTTATTTGTGAGAAACCAAACCATTTCAGCAACAAGTGTCACAACAAGAAACAGCGCCAAATAAATAAACAACAGCAGATCAATGTTGTAGAGGAGAGAATTGATAACAACAATGAGGCTCAAGACTTCTTCATTGGTGTGACAATGGTCGGTAATGAACTAACACAGGATTTCATGGTAAGAAATCAATTGATACCTATAAAATTTGACACTGGAGCAGCCTGCAATATTATAGGTAGCAAGACATGTAAAAACCTAGGCATTGACAGAAGTGATTTGGAGCCCTGCAATAGGAATGTTATTCAACTTGATGGTAAAAGTGTTTCAGTTTGTGGTACATGTACATTACAAATAATTCACCCGAACCAATCAAAATATAGAGTAAAATTCATTGTTATTGAAGGTTCTGTGCCTACTTTGATAGGATGTAACACATGTTTAGAATTTAATTTTGTAAAACCTAATACTAACCTAGTTAAAGTACACAATGTAACATGTAATGATAATCAGATTAACAAATTGATTACAAATTTGAAATCCACTTTCAGTGAACTATTTGATGGTGGTCTTGGATGCTTACCGGGCTCTGTCAAAATACAACTAAAGGAAGATGCTGTACCTGTTGTTCAAGCTGCACGTCGGGTTCCCTTTTCATTATTGCCTGAATTAAGAGAAGAATTAACAAAAATGGAATCTATGGGAGTAATTGAAAAAGTAAATAAACCTACTCACTGGGTAAACAATTTAGTTTTGGTTAGAAAACCCAATGGTAAGTTGAGAGTGTGCATAGATCCAAGAGCATTAAATAAATTTATATTACAGCCAAAATACCAGTTGCCAACTGTAGACGAGATTAAAAGTAAAATGCAAGATGCTAAAGTATTTGCACTGCTCGATGCTTCCAATGGTTTCTGGATGTTAAACCTAGATAATGAAAGTTCTGACTTATGCACATTCATCACACCATTTGGGCGTTACCGGTTCAGGAGATTACCGTTCGGGGTGAGCTGTGCACCAGAGGAATTCAGCAGAATCATTAGTCAGATGTTCGAAAATGTTGAAGGAGTCATACCATATTTAGATGACTTGTGTGTTTACGCAGAGTCAGTACAACAACTAAATGATAGATTACTAAAAGTTCTAGAGATTGCATCAACAAATGGTATCAAGTTTAATGAAAATAAATGTAAGTTTTTTGTTTCAAAATTACTTTTTGTGGGTCACATTTTCGCAGCAGACGGTATTTCTCCTGATCCTGATAAGATTCAGGCAATTTTGGAGATGGAACGTCCGGGGTGTAGGAAAGATTTGGAAAGATTCCTAGGTATGTGTAATTATTTGTCAAGGTTTATACCAAATTATTCAAAATTAATCGAACCTTTGAGAGTTTTACTGAGGAAAGATACAGCATTTTTCTGGGATAGCAGTCAGGACCAATCAGTGGAGTCACTGAAAAAGGCTCTATGTAGTAGCCCATGTTTAGCCTACTTTGACACAAATAAAGATATAGTACTATCAGTAGACAGTTCATCAACTGCCTTAGGTGCGGTGATACTACAAGAAGGTAGACCAATTGCATTTGGATCTCGTGCTTTAACTGTAACTGAACAAAATTATTGTCAATTGGAAAAAGAAATGTTAGCCATAGTGTATGGATGTTTTAAAATGCATCAGTATGTGTATGGTCGCAAAGTTCATGTAGAATCAGATCATAAGCCACTAGAAACATTATTTAAAAAACCATTACATAAGGTCCCTGCACGATTACAAAGAATGATGTTGTCTGTTCAAGGTTATAATTTAGAGGTTGTATATAAGCCTGGTAAACATTTGTTTATTGCAGATACCTTATCACGCAGCTGTCCACAAATTATTGAAAATAAATTTAAACAACTAAAAGAGAACATTGTCTGTCATATTAAATTGCAAAGAGATTGCTTACCTATATCTAGTACACAGTTAATTAAAATACAAAATGCAACAAAAATGGATCCCACATTGAAACATATTATAAAATATTTAAAAAATGGATGGCCAAATAATTTCAATAACTTAGATAAAAGGGCACGAATCTTTTGGACATTTAGGGACGAATTAGGCCTTCTAGATGGTGTTATTTTAAAAAGTAATTTAATTGTTATACCTGACTCTATGAAAATTGAAATGATGAAAATTATCCATGAAGGACATGTAGGTGTGAGCACTTGTAAAATAAGAGCTAGGTCATGCGTATTTTGGCCTGAAATTAACAGAGATTTAGAAAAGTATGTATCCAACTGTGAACCTTGTGCTAAATATAAACCTAATTTGCAGAAAGAACCATTAATTAATCATTGTGTGGACACTCTTCCATGGCACAAGATAGGTATGGATATATGTACATTAGAAGGCAGAGACTTTTTGATATTTATGGACTACTACTCTAAGTATATAGAAGTATGTAAGCTTGAACAGTTATCCACGGCCTATGTGGTACTTAACTGTAAGTCTGTCTTTGCGAGACATGGCATACCGGCTTTGGTGATCACGGACTGTGGTACACAGTTTACATCGGCCGAATTTAAAAACTTTGCAGAAAAGTATAATTTTAACCACATTAAGACAAGCCCTAAACATTCCCAATCTAATGGTCAAAGTGAAAGTGCAGTTAAAATATTTAAAAACATAATGAAAAACATGTAAGGAAGATGGATCAGATCCATACTTAGGATTATTGAATTACCGTAACACACCAAAACTTTATATGCCATCTCCGGCTCAGCTGCTCTATTCAAGGAATTTAAGATCGTTGCTACCAATGCCTAAAAATAAGTTTATACCTAAAATATTTAATGTTGATAACAAATATTATAATCATGTTGAAAATGTAAAAAAGAATTATGACAAGCATGCTAAGCCCTTAGCAGAGCTAAATCCAGGACAATATGTGTATTTTAAGAAATCCATTGACTCAGACTGGTGTCAAGGTAAAATTATTAATAAGTGTAAAGAGCCACGCTCATATTTAGTGGGGGATGAATATGGTAAAACATATAGAAGGAATAGAAAATATCTGATGAACCGTCCTCAACCTCAAATTGGTCCTAGTAGTAATAAGTCTGTTGATAAACATAAAAATTGTAACAATTATAAATACTCATATTTTGAGGATGTACCTGAACTTTCAATATATAAAGAAAGTTTGCCTCCGGAAGAAGAAAGCACTGTAACTAATCATGAAAACATAAATACTGAAGAAATAGAAAATTATAATATTGTAGTTGAAACTTCAGGTACACATTCAGAAGAGCCATTAGATGATAATGAGAGTGAATTGGTGTCAGTGGCTTCCTTGCAGAGAAGCTTCTCGGAAAATATGCTAGAAGCATTGTTCAAAGAAAATGACCAAGGAGAACCTTGTCCACAAGGAAGCTTATCGCTGGATAATCTAGATACTAAAACCTATGTAACTCGCAGTGGTCGTAGTGTAAAGAAACCTGCTAAATTTAATGATTACTGGGAGTATGAAAATGTTGATTAGTTTAGCAAGACAACTAGATTAATATTAAATATATTGTATAAAGGGGGGGATGTTGAGGGACGTCACTGGTTTAAGTAGTCTATGGTGATCTATGGCCAAGCCCCAATCAAGAGAATGGCGCCCAATGGCAATGACCGTTGTAACCCAAGTTGTAAGATAATAAGAAATAAAGATATCAGTGTAATATCGTGTTCTGTATTACCAACAAACAAATAAAGATAATTAACGTGATGTCAACAAATAACAAACGGTTAGCCCCGTTTCAAAAATACACCCACATGTACTCATTAAAATTTTAGGATGGTTCTTCACATTCTTACGTATTTTATTTTTAAAATTATTACGAAATTAAATTTCTAAAGAAACGTTACCGGTCGGTGATGATGCGGAGGATTTCCTCGACGCATTATGTATGTAAATATTTTATTTATTGACGTGACAACGTCTTATAAATTGGTTTGCCGGGTGACACTTCAAGAAACTGCGTTACGCTCCGCTCACGTTATGCGCTCACAATGAGAGCGAGTGAGAGGCACGCGTCCCTTCCACTCGGGCATGGTTAGCCCGCCTAAGAGCGAGAGAGACAGACATTTTTAAATTGTTACTATTATTTCATCCTTCTTCCTACTATACGAATGAATATTCACATTAAAATTATTTTACCACTCAAAGTCGTTGTCACGTAAAACTTTCGCCCGTATACCGACTTTACAGGCAACCAAATTTATTTAGATTATTTTAATTGTCACATTATTGAATTCAACTTATATTATATTTACACTCTAATGAATGAAAGTTATCAAAAAAAAAAGAAAATGAATTTATTGTGAAAGAATAGGACAATTTAATACAAAGTATGGCCTCCTAGAACTTGTCGGCAACGATTATTCATTGAATTAATGAGAATGTCTATGTCATCTTGCAGTAGGTATGCGCTCCCAATGGAATTGTAGCAAATCCTTCAACTGTTGGGTTGTTGTCACTTCGTCCAAGTCCTTTAAAACACGTCTCTGGAGCATGTCCTATGCGTGCTCGATGGCGTTGAGATCTGGCGATTTTGCAGGCCAGGGCAATACGCGGATGTTCTCCGTTGCCAAGTATTCACTGGTTAGCCGAGCTGTATGTGAACGCGCATCGTCATGCATTAACGTAAAATTGGAGCCAAAGGTTTGTGCAAATTAATGGACACAAGGTCTGAGAACATCCTTAACGTAATTTTCAGTGTTCATGTTTCCATTTACAAAAACGAGCTCAGTTCGCCTGTTTTTCATAATACCCGCCCGTACCATAACTGTTGAGCCGCTGTATGGATGAACTTCCTGAACACACCTGAGCCTTTCAGTATTTCCGGGCCGACGGTACACTCGCACCCTTCTTGTACCAGGCTTAAACCCGAATCGCGACTTATCGAACAACATAATTTTATCCCATTGTTCCTGGGTCCATGTTATGCGTTCTCTACACCATTAATTTCGACCAGCGCGATTCCCGTGACGTATCGGTGGGCACCTGATTGGGCGTCGAGCTTGTAGGCCGGACTTACATCAACACCACTTGAATTTTGTAGCCTCAAACTTATCTCTGGAGCGGTTAACATCGGCTGGCGTCTTGCAGTCAGTTGTATATACCGGTCTTGCCGAGTGGTTGTAGGTACTCCTTTTACGGCCTGGATGCTGTTCAGCGGGTTCCCCTGTATTATTATAGCGCTGCCAAAGACGACAAATAACACTTCTATGAATGCCAAAACGTTGAGATACCTGAGATTGATTGCTTCCCGCTTGCAACATCCCTACCTACCTACAGCTCTTTGCATTTCATCTGCCGTCAAATGACGTCGCTCCGTGGCGTAAAGAATAGTTAAATAAAAAGGTTGGTAAAATTTCGCAGTCATTTCAATTTTATGAAAAAACAAAACCTTTTTTTTTACATTCAGCCATTATGTTATCCGTAAAAAAAGTTTACTTACCTACGCACTTTGAGTTAGTAAATACTTAGAAATTAATTAATATAAATGGTAAATTTGTAATATCATGCATGCTACTTAGACTTTTTTGATGTGTGTATAATATTACAGAGGTCATGAGTAACACAAAACTAAGAAGGATGTAGTGTTGAAGGACCGATGTAGGTATAATAGTCCCACCTATTAAGTATATGAATTTTATTATGAGTACAAAATAACCCCAGTTGGACGAAGTCCACGTGCTCGTATATTTTTGTCAGAAATTCCGGCCGAAATCACCTCCATCAGTCATCAGGGTAGTTACATCGGACTTGGACCTACTGAAACCGCACGCCACACAATACTACTTAAGTATACTTAGTCAGCATGCTGGTGTCAATTCGGCATGTCCACCCGATTAAACTAAACTAAACTAAAAATTATCTTATTTTAGTTTAGTTCAACGTTTTGTCTATTCGGTTTGGCCACCGAACTAAAAATAGTGCATGCATTTTTAGTCTAAGGTCACACGACTAAATTGAATAAACTAGAGATGGGTAAACTGAATGAGAAGCATTAAGAAGAATCGTTTCACTATGGTGACTCGATAACTTAACTATTCCCTCTAAACCTTAACAATTCAGTGATTCACCGATTCATCGAGTGTCCGCCGAGTGCTGAAGTGCCGACTGACTACGAGAGTTCGGAATCGTTCGGGTGGTGTCGGGAGATTTCCGTTTCACAGACTACTCTAGTGGAATTAGAGTCTATCTATTCAAAGATGATACTATACTACAAAATTGGGAAGGCATCTGAGCTGTATGAGCATTGATGCTGAGAGTTGACTATTTATTTGTTTGGGTTATACTTTAAAAGTACTTTGGGGATGTCCCCGTGTTTAGTTTGGCTTGGCTGTTGATTTGTCGTTGTTTATAAATGATAGGTAATTCGTTTTATTTTGTTATGTTTTTATCCTAAATCCTGATGAATATAAGCCATTTCATGTGAAAATGAGTGACCTACACGGTCACTGTTGCCTTATTACTGTTTAGTTTACCCTGTTGGAAATTGTAAATGACCACTTGTACCTACCAAACATAATTATTATTTTTTGTAAGTTGTCAAAAAGTATATTTGGGTAGTTAAATACAAAGGAATCCCTAAATCAGACCACATTTTCAGAATCGTTAGGGAGTATTATTAAAACTCATTCAGCGAGTCAGTCAGCGACTAAATACTTTAAATCTGAATTATAGCACAAGCGATTAGTGAATAGTTAAGGTGAATAGAGAATAATTAAGGTGAATTAATTCAGTCTAGTGAATCAGACTCAGTGAATCGTTTCAGACAACTGAATCAAGATTACCCATGACTAGAATAAACCCTTTTTAATCTGTGAATTCAATGAACGAATAACAACGTCCTTATAGAAAGAAAGTAGGCCGTCTAAGCTGTAAATTATGGTAAATTAGTACAATCACAATAAGAAGTTGTTGAAGTGTGAGAGAGACAACTTAACTTATTGTCAAAAAACATGTGTTCAAACGTGACCGTAAATTAAACCTCTGAAAAAGTAAACAAACCAAAAAACAAACTTGGCGGAATTCTATTACGTGAAAAGAGGAAAAATAACAATTTTTACATATTTTACAGATGTATTGGCAAAAATTAAATAAATTAATAAAGTTACTATATTTACACAATACTAAATATAATTAAAAAAATAAAACTAAAAGTTAAAATGCGTCGTGGAATTCATCCGTATCGCATGCCTCTTGTGGTAGCGTTCCCAGAAGACTAGCAGCATTGCCACGTTGTATGGCAATACTTAATCTCTGACCTGAAAAGAGGCCAGCCTTCTGGTCACGAGAAGCGTCAACCATACGTTTGGCAATCTCCCTGAAGAGATTGGGGGCGCTCGGCACAAATTCATAATCACCAATAAGATTGGAGTATTTGCGCCGCTTAACAGCCTCTGCAGAAGCTGCAGCGGCACCGGTACAGCCAGCCGTGCCAGGTATATGGGTAGGGGCTGTACAAAAACCACTTTGTGTTTGTAAATTTATTTTAATAGGTTCTGGAAACACTTATTATTAGCTACACGCTTTTAAACTTTATAATATTCTTTTATTAATTGAACGGACACCATCTTTTCATTTATATTTTCGAAGACACACAAAAAAAAGGACAGTGTTGTCAATCGCAAAAACAAAAGGTCATTCGTTCAGAAACGATTCTGCAACATCCTCCAACACGGAAAAAGAAAATAAATTACATTTAAGAAAACAAATGTTACTGAACGAGTTATAGTTTACATTAACTCGCCACTAGAGGGCGTTATATACAATTTTTCAGTTCAAAGCTTCTGCTACTCGCCTGTAGATGGCATATTTAGTAATTTTAGAAACTAGAGTAATTAATAAACCTAGAGATTTATACATTAAGCAAAATTAGAATTTTACGTTGAATCGGAACATTGTTAAAGAATTAACGCAATACAATCAGCTTAACTATTTTAAACATAAGTCACTTATTAGCGAATCTTAATGATTAATTGCTATGAAACTTAAATAACTATTACATATATAGCATGTGAAATAACTAATTACATAATTTGTCATCCACACTCTGTTTTTTACTGAAATACTTGACAGAATAACAAGAACTACATACACTAGAGCTAGACAGTCAGTATTTTTGATATATGTTGAATTTGCTTGGAAGCTTTACCTGTCTGCCGTACCGAGATAATTGCTTTTGTGTGGAGAAATCAGTTGAGATTTCTTTGCCTTTAGCAGCTGGTTTGTCAGAGCTGAGTTCTAGTATTTCAGGATCACTGGAAGACTGGCTTGTTTGACCTATTTGATCAGAAGAAAGTGATTTTTGGGTAGGTGTGGGTGATAAAATGTCATTATTTGACACCTCTAGATTATATAGGCGCTGGATCGGTCTGACTTTTATACCTATAGCCGTTCTTACCTCAGCTGTCCTTTCCACGCCATCCTTCCCAGGGATTAGTTTGTTAATTTGACCTAATGGCCATTTTATTCTCTTCTCAGCTGTTTCTATTAGAACTATATCTCCTTCTTTTAAATTACTTTGCTTTTCCTTACCTTTCTGAATCAGTAGTGTTAAGTATTCTGCCTTGAATCTCTCTTTGAACTGTTCTCGAATATTCTGTATGAATTTCAATCGATTATTCAGACTATTACTATCAATTTGATCGAGATCACTTACCTCCGTTGTAGGCTGATTGGCTGGTAGCAAAAAATGTGCTGGAGTGAGAGGCTCCAAACAGGTATTTTTATCATCATTTATATAAGTTAAGGGCCTCCCATTCATCACCGCTTCACACTCACAAAGGATCGTCTCCAGCTCGTCATATGTTAAAGAGGCCTTACCTATAATCTTACGTAATAGTTCCTTCATTATTTTTATTAGTCTCTCGAAAAAACCTCCCCACCAGGCCGCAGTTGGTGCATTCATCTTCCAATGGATGCGACGTACAGTGGATACACGATGTACTTCCTCCCAATCTAGAGCATAAAGTAAACTTTTAGTACATTGAAAATTCATCCCTTGGTCAGAAATCAGCAGATCAATGCGGCCCCGACGCGCTATAAACCTTCTTAAAGTCTAAGATCCCAAGCGGTGCGATCGCACCGCGAGTCTATTGTTTACCTATTGTGTCTATTATTTACTCACTTGACAGGTTAATGTCATTATAAACGCTTCTGTAGAAAGAGAACGAGTCGCCTCTAGATGTACCGCACGATAAACAGCGCATGTGTACAGCACGATCCAAATCTTCTCGCCATTGCGTAGATTTAGTGGGCCTGCCAGATCAACACCGCATGTTTTGAAAGGGGCAGAACTTATCAACCGTTCACGCGGTAGTGGCGCTGCAGCGGCTTGTTCTGGTTTCGCGCTGTATCTTCTGCACACAATGCAGCTTGATATTACCGATTTGACTACGCGACGTATCCCCATTATCCAGAACTTAGTGCGTAGATCTACAATGAGCTGATCACTGCCAACATGCTGAAGCTGCTCATGGCGTTGTCTCACCATCAGTTTGACCACAGGATGTTTGGCTGGGAGCAGGTAAGGTGCACGAGTTTCTTCTGGAAAATCCGATAAGGTAAGTTTAGTTTTTATTCTTATTAGGCCATTTTCATCTTTGTATTTAGTAAGATTTTTAGCATCTTTGTCTATGCATTCATGGCTTCTTTCTTGTATTAATTGTGTAACTTTCCTTTCAGCCCTCTCGTACTCCTTATATGTAAGCTCTCCTTTCTTCTTGTTATTTGCATGTCTTAGGTTATGTATATATCTCAATATCCATGCAACCGTTCTTACTATTTTACTGTATTTCGAAAAATAGTTCTGTAGTTTGTCTAGTAAACAATTATAAGAAGATACTTGTAGATTACATATTGTTTTTCTAGTTTCAGCAAGTACTTCTCTTTCATCAACGACAACTTCGGAGCATGGCCATTGTTCTGGAGCCTGATGCAGCCATGCTGGTCCTTCCCACCAGCGAGTCTCATAGAGGGTCTTCGCTGTGCAGCCTCTAGATGCTAGATCCATCCAGTTTTCAGTTCCTGAAATGTGTCGCCAATCATTCATTTCAGTGTGCTTTCTTATCTCTTTTATTCTGTTACCTACAAAGTTATTCAAAATAAGTTGTCTTTTTATCCAGCATAGTACTACACTTGAATCCGTCCAGCAGTAAGTAGGACACTCTTTAAAATTAACATTTTCTTTTATTTGAGCCAACAGACGAGAACCTATTAATGCTGCTAAAAGTTCAAGCCTTGGTATACTTATATTTTTAGGTGGTGTGACTCTGGCCTTTGCTAAAATTAACTGAGCCGTTACCTTGTTGTTCTTTTCAGCTCTGAGTACTACACCTGCAGCATATCCATTCTTGCTGGCATCACAGAATAAATGAAGGCTTAACTTACTTTCTTTAATCTTATCTGCAGTTAGTCTTCTTGGAATTTGACATTCATTTAAATAGGTGATTTCCTGGTACCAATCTTTAAAATTTTTTAGCTGTTCTGATGGTAGAGGGTCATCCCACTGTAATTCCTTTTGCCATGTTTGTTGTAAAATTAATTTAGGAATTAACATCACTGGTGCAGTATATCCGATTGGATCCCATATTTTCTGAGTGATTGAGAGTAATTCTCTCTTAGTAATGTTTTGGACATCAGTAGGATTTGGTAAGTAGCCTGGGTTGCAGTACAGCTTGTCCGTTGTAGTATCCCAGTTGAGACCTAATACTGAAATAACATCCTTACCGGCTTCATTTATTTTCAGCGGTGATGTGACCCACATGCGTAAATTGAACTTGGCTTCCCCCATAATTTGCTTGGATTCATCTATGAACTTGAGTGTATCTTCTTCAGTATCCAAGCTAGTGATACAGTTGTCTACATACCAAGATCTTTTTAGTATCTCTGCTCTTGGACTGGAGTAGCCTTTGAGGTGATGCATGAGTGTAGCCGCTAACAAGAAAGGACTAGAAGTTAGTCCAAATACTACACGACAATGTCTGTAAGTTATTACCTTTTGGAGACTGTCATCTTTCCACCATAGAAATTTTAAATAATTTCTGTCTATGGGACATATGTTGATTTGTAAAAATGCTTGCTGAATATCCGCTGACACTCCTATGGCGCCTGTTCTAAATCCTATCAATAAGTTAGGTATGAGATCTATCATGTTTATTCCCTTTTCTAAGCAAGCATTTAGGCTAAGATTATTTTTATCTCTTGCAGAAGCATCAAACACTGGCCTCAATTTACTTGTTAGGCTCGACTCTTTAACAACTGCCCTGTGTGGTAGATAATGGCCTTTATCATACTCAATATCAGAGTCTGGCACCTGTTCTATGATACCTGAGTCTTGCCATTCTTGAAAAATATCATGATATTGTTGAAACTTGCCACTAGACACTATTTTATTAGTAGTTGAGACAAGTCGCTTCCTTGCAATATTATAGTTTGGTAGCAACTCTTCATAACCAGATTTAAATGGAAGTCTTACCTCATATCTATTATCATCATTCCTTTTTATTGACTCCTCGAAAGATGCCATTATCTCATTAGCCTCTACCTCTTTTGCCTTGATTTCTGCAGGATCCTGGATGCCCAATGTTTCTAAAGACCAGTAACCTGTCAAATCATTGTTTAAATTACTACAAAATAAGGTAGTGGTAATATTATTGACGTTTGCACTAACCTGTATTCCTTGGAGAGTCCAGCCTAGCTTAGTACGGATCGCCACGAGCCCTGTTTGTTGCAGATGAATTATTTGATTCATCATGAATAATCCTGAGTAATCAGCACCTATTAAAAGGCCTATCTCGTTAGTGTAGTTATTGTTATCTGTCAATTTTATATCATGAGCTTTCAATATTGTATTTAAACAAGAGTTAGAGCTTAATTTAGGTACATTATTGCAAATAACATTTTGTCCTAAGGCTATAATATCCGTAGAGTAGGTGTTGTCCAGGCTGTTAATTTTGAAGTTGTACGCTTGATAAGTTTTCGAGTTGGTCTGTGTTCCTCCAAATAATGAATGTGTAAGCACTTCTTCTCGCTCTACAGGAAGATGTAGTGCCTTTGCTATCTGGTCCTTAATGTATGTTCTTTGTGAGCCGCTGTCATATAATGTACGCACGGGCATTTTCCTTCCATTGTGCTCTATTTCAACAACTACAGTTTGAAGTAAAGTACAGCTGTCTGTATGATTTGATGTTGATGCTGTGGAAGTTGTGCTTTTAACACTTGACTTTTGTTCTTTGGGTTCTGGTTTTGTCGACATACATATTACAGTTGAGTGTCTCTTCCCACAGATGAGGCATTTTATTGAAGTTTTGCATTGTTTATAAAAATGACCTTCTTTCAAACAGATTGTACATGCTCTTTTATCATTAAGTGTTCGTTTTCTTTCTTCAATTGACATTTTATATATTTTATAACACTCAATACTACTATGATTGGTTTTATTGCACCAGATGCATCCATTCTGAGCTTTATTTTCTACTGATACCAAACATTCTGCTGTAGAAGGAACTTTTTGTGTGTCCACTTCTTTAAAAATTGTGTTAGCATTTGCCATCTTTAATCTTTGCTCATTGTTGACTTCAATTCGTAAAAACTCCAATAGATTATTAAGCTCGGTTTCAATATTATTATTGTGTGTTCTTGACCGTTGCCATGCTTTTAAATTTTCTTCAGGTAGGGCTGATTCCACCATGGGTAGGATGAATGCGGCATTCTTTTTTGTCACACCTAAAGTTTCTAGTGAACGAAGCTGTGCACTTATTTTATCATATAGCGCTGTAAGAGAGCAATTCATATCTTTATTAATTATTACTGATAGTAACTTACGCACATAAAGTTGCGTCTGCAGATCCTCTCTAGCATATCGTTGCTTTAAATGCTCAACACATTTACTGTAGTTGCCCTCTGAAATGGGGTAGCTTTCCACTAATTGACGTGCTTCTGTATTTTCAGAAATAGATTGTAACAGATACACGAATTTATCTTCCGAAGTCAAATTTAAGTCTTCATGGATCTTTTTGAATTGTGCCCAAAATGGCAGCCATTGTTCTAATTCCCCGCCAAATTTTGGTATTTCTAATTTAGGTAGTTTTATCCTTTGCCTATTTTCCACAGTCGCTGTCGTAGTCGTACTAGTGGATGTCTTTTTGTGAAAGTCGAATTTAGTGTCGATCACGAACCACTGGTTCTTATATTTTTCGGTATCTTCGAATTCCTTCGTAATGATGGCGTCGTCTATGCTTTCGCCGGTCATTAATGATTCAGCGATTTTTTCGTCTAATTTAAGTAAAACACCGTATATTTCTTTAATGGCCTTATACGTTGCGGTGATTGCAATGCTATCCTCATCCGACGCCGCCATTAAAGTTTCGAACGCTTTAATCTTTTTGGTGAACTGGCCCCGCAGGACGCTTCTTAATTTTGTGTTTTTCTCCATTTCCATTAATCACGGTCGCCACATGTACAAAAACCACTTTGTGTTTGTAAATTTATTTTAATAGGTTCTGGAAACACTTATTAATAGCTACACGCTTTTAAACTTTATAATATTCTTTTATTAATTGAACGGACACCATCTTTACATTTATATTTTCGAAGACACACAAAAAAA
Organism: Eilema caniola; assembly: GCA_949126895.1. Lineage (NCBI taxonomy): Eukaryota > Metazoa > Arthropoda > Insecta > Lepidoptera > Erebidae > Eilema > Eilema caniola. The sequence goes on along the minus strand of OX421471.1, from coordinate 609,452 downwards.
AGGACAGTGTTGTCAATCGCAAAAACAAAAGGTCATTCGTTCAGAAACGATTCTGCAACAGGGGCAATGGTGTCGACGCATGTTGCGTCCCACACCAGAGTCCTACCCATTTTCCAAGGCATTATTGACATACCATCCAGTCTCTTGCCATCGTCGCGCGCCAAACCGTTTGGTTCAAGCAAATCTGGCACACCAGCAATGACAAGAGCACGGCGGATTATGTCGTTGAGGCTGGCGTGCCGTGGAATTCGCCCCGCGCTCCTGCAGCATGACAGGCCATGGTGTCCGAGTCGGTTAACTGCTTCTCCACAATGGCATTGATGCGGAATTTTTTACTGCTAGGTCAGTTTTGAATAAATAAACATATATTTAGTTGATAAATTTTCTTATTTACCTTTCTTGCTCCTCGAAAAAAGCAGCCACAACGCATACGTTAATTTTTCTATAATTTAAAGATTTCAACCAGCACAAACAATCAGCAGAACAAGGTTTAGTTTAGTTTAATCGTGACCAAAAATATGGCCACTAAAATAAGTCGGATTTTAGTTTGACAGGAATAAAATTTTGCCTTACCGAATAGCAAAATAGCAATTTTCACTAAATTGAATTCGACTAAACTAAAAATAGTTTAGTCCTGTCAAATTAAGTTAGTTGGTGTTTTCCCGAATAAGAAACCGCAATTTGACGTGACTAAACTAATTATAGTTTAGTTTAGTCGGAATTTTGCCAAACCGAATCGACACCATTATTATATAAAACACAAAAAATGTGAAAAGGTTTAGTTTATGGTCTTTACTCTTTGGTATGAAATACCGTCCATAAAATCTTCAAGAGAAAAAAAAATTGGTATGATTTTGTCAAGTGTTTTGTCTTGAATTACCATCGTGTTGCTAAGGTTAATCAGGAATCTAACCGTCCGCGTTCAATAGTGGTAAAACTATCTAGTCCACTTATACGTGATACAATCTTAGCAGCTGTCAAGACTTTAAAAAAGAATTAACCTAACGAGAAGCTGAATTCATCTCACCTTGGTATAGCCGGCAAGAATCCTGTGTATGTGTGTGAACACTTATCTCCGACCAACAAGCAGTTACACGCTAAAACTCGCCGAGTCGCAAAAGACAAAGGCTTTCAATTTGTGTGGGTGCGCAACGGCCGTATTTACCTTAAGAAAGACATCAACAGTCGAAACCTAGTGGTGAAGGACTTAAATTTTCTGGAGTCTTTATAGGAATTTATGCTACCGTTTTTTCTTCTTTGTTATTTTCATTTTGCATTTGTTTTTTTTTTGTTGCTTACTAGTATTGTATGAGTATAGTGGCAAACGCGAGTAATAGATGTACCACATTCAGTATTTTGTATCAAAATGTGGCGGGTCTGAGAACTAAAACAGAAACCATACGGAGCAACGCGCTCGTGTTGGACTTTGATTTCATCCTTATAACGGAGACATGGCTAAATGAATCGGTTTATGATCACGAGGTCCTGGATGCTAGATACACAGTGTTCAGACGTGATCGTTGTACTTCCTCTTCTCTGAAGCTTGATGGTGGCGGTGCGTTGATCGCGGTATCCAAAAAATTCGAGCCTATACGTAAAATGAGCTGGGAATCCGCAGATGAGGACCTCTGGATTTTAATAAAATTTAGACAGGGTAACTCAATTATTCCGCTCTGCATCTGTAATGTCTATTTTCCCCCACCAGTCAATTATTCTCGTCTAAATAACCTCACAACACATTTGACAAATATAATTCAGCATAAAATACCAAAAAACTCAATATTGCTTATAACGGGTGACTTTAATCTTCCCAATCTAACATGGCAACTCGACACTGACACAAATTTATTAACACCACCCTGCTGCCCAGGTTATATAGAAAGCTTACTCACTGACGCTCTCTCTCTGAATGGTCTTCACAACATAAACCATATCCGTAATGTTGAGGGTCGAACACTAGATTTAATTTTAACCAACTCTACGGCACTATTTAAATTATCCAATTGCACCACACCCTTAGTCAAAGAGGACAGAAGACATCCTACACTGAATATCTCTTTCAAGTTTTCTTCCCAGAAAAGACCTAAATTTAACAAAATCTCTTCTTTTAATTTCCTCAAGGCTAACTATGAAAAAATAAGAGAAGAATTAGAATTGACTGACTGGGATTCAAAATTCAACGCAAACCAAACTATCGATGAGAGTGTCGATGTATTCTACACCTTAATGAAACAAGCAATCACAAACCACACGCCCACACGTTGCAGTGGTGCTGGCAAATACCCCATTTGGTTTAATCGCTCTTTAGTAAACGCTTTGAAGGAAAAAAGAAAGGTACATAAAAAGTTCAAAAAATTCGGCAACCCCAGAGATCTGATTACATACCAAAAGTTACGTGATCAATGCAAAGTAATGGTCCAAGAATGCGTTAATAAATTCAAAAATGATTCTAAACAACTAATTAAAAATGATCCCAACTATTTTTGGACTTTCATCAAATCATTGAGATCGAACAGCAGTGGGATTCCAGACGAAATGTTCTACAATGGTAAGACTGCTCGGGGCGGGCAAAGCGTCAGTGATCTTTTCTCGGAATATTTCCATTCAGTATATGTAGATAAGCCGAAGGTGGACACATTAACACCACTTGAGGAAAATGCGTGTTTCTCAAGATCGTTTGGTTCGTGTTACATCTCTAAAACAGAAATTTTAAATTGTCTCAAGTCTTTAGACGTCAGTCAGGGACCAGGTCCGGATTCCGTTCCACCAGTATTTTTGAAAAACTGTGCAGAGCCGCTTGTTGAACCACTTTATCGCATTTTTAACAAGTCTCTCTTTGACGGCATTTTCCCCTCTAAGTGGAAGATCGCACACATCACTCCGATTCATAAAAAAGGAGACCAAAGTAATGTGTCAAACTATAGACCAATCTCAATCTTATCCGCTATGGGGAAGGTGTTTGAAAAGCTGATCCAAGTAAAAATTTACTATCACCTAAAGCCAATGGTCAACATCAATCAGCACGGGTTTTTGCCAGGCAGATCAACCACGTCCAACTTGATGAATTATATTTCTAGTATTAACGATGCAGTAGAAAATAAGACAGAAGTACACGCTATTTATACGGATTTCTCGAAGGCCTTCGATGTGGTTGATCACAATCGACTTGTTCAAAAGTTGGCTCACGCGGGTATCTGTGGATCATTGCTTCGCTGGTGCGAATCCTACCTCATGAACAGGTCACAACTTGTAAAAATCAGAGGCTATAACTCGGTTTCTAGATCGGTTCCATCTGGTGTGCCCCAGGGCTCACACTTAGGACCACTCTTTTTCTTAGTCTATGTAAATGACGTATGTTCTAAAATATCCTCCAGCTGTGAAATGTTTGCAGACGATCTAAAATTGTTCCGCATTGTCTCCAATCGCGATGACATAGATTCCCTGTAAAGTGACATTGATTCGGTTACTGAATGGTGTTGCTTGAATGGAATGACGATAAATACCTCTAAATGTTTCCACATCAAATTCACACGCAAAATTAATCCTATACCTGCCAATTATTATATTTCTGATACCCAAATCACTGAGGTTTCAAGCATGAGGGATCTAGGCGTGGTGATTGATACGAAATTGGACTTTCGTGAACACATGGAAAGTATCGCCAGTAAGGCATCACGTTTGGCTGGTTTCGTCATTCGCCAAACAAAATTTTTCAAAGACTTTGACATTCCTATCCTTCTTTTTAACTGTTACGTGAGGTCAATTCTTGAATACTGCTGTCAGATATGGAACCCCGTTTATGATGTGCATATTTCCCGGTTGGAGAGGGTTCAGAGGAAGTTCTTGTATCACTTATCTTACGCCCATAACATGTGTCGCAATCTAACAAGGTATGAATCTAGACTTACATATTTCAAAGTCATGACACTCGAACATAGGCGTAAAGTTGCCGACATATTGTATTTGCACAAGCTTATCAATGGAACCATAGACTGCCCTTCTCTTCTTCACAAGCTTAATTTAGCTGTGCCGCGGCCGGGCAGTCGTCTCCATAATCGAAAAACTTTTAGCCTGCCTTTATATCGCACTAATTACAGTCAACACTCACCGTTGTACCGTATGTGTTCTGCTTACAATAGCGTTTGTAACGAAATTGATATTTTTGGCTCGTCTGTATGCTCACTGAAATATTATTTGAACGAACGTATATACCAACTGTAGAATCTTGGATAATCCTCCTTGCTTCATAATTATTCAACAATGTACCTCTAACTTTACTTAATTTTGCATGCAGTGTTCACTTCTAGAAGGACAGACACTAACCTAAACTATAAGTTACGAATGTTGAGCCCATTATTTTGTAGTGTGGGTCCAGTTTAGTGAACCTAATAAAAAAAAAAAAAAAAAAAACAGTGTCAGTTGGTGTCAGATCTGACAGCTGCTATTTAAAATGTCATTGTGTTTCGATGATTTTGTTGTATTGGTTTTTTTCGCCTGAAGAACGTCGGTGGGGTTAGTCAACTGTCACTTGATCTTAAAAATTCATATTTTTCATTTATGAATATTTCTTTTTTTCAACAAAACTAGTATCTATTATATATTATTTAATTTAGTATTTTAGTTAGTTTAATCTTATTTCTATTTTTTCTATTCTTCCCTCTTTTATTAGGAAGGTGGGTTCCATTATGGGCCCGCCTTCCAAAATCCCTCCTGATCCTCCGGATCCTGAAAAGAATTCGGACATGGATATTGATGTTGTTGATGTGTCGAATCACGGCAAGCGTCACATATCTGACGATACAAGTGGCATTGCTACCAAGTTGTCCATATCGCGAAGGGAAACTCCGTTCCCGTCAGTTCAAAATGTTTACATTCACCCAAACCTTGTCCTAGGGTTTAAGGCTTATAAGCCTTCTGATAAAGGCCCGTTCGTGGTCCATGTCTCTCGGAATGACCCGGACCTTTCTACTGGTTTATCAATGCAAACAATTAAGTTCGGTAAATTTTTATACAAAAATAATATTTCAAATATTCGCGCGGATGGCGTAAAGCGAGTAGGCAGAAATAAAATTTCTGTCGACTTTCTTACTGCAGCTGACGCTAACAAATTTTTAGACAACCCGATTCTATGTGAGAACAATTATTCAGCATCTATTCCATCTTTTATTATTTCTAAAATGGGCGTAGTTCGTCAGGTGCCAACAGACTGGTCAATGGACGAATTTGTTCAATCACTATCTTTCCCTTTCGAGTGTGAAGTAATTAAAGCCAGAAGACTAAACAGAAAAGTCTCGGATAAAGGTAAGACAGTTTGGATTCCCACCCAGTCTGTTGTGTTGACATTCCACGGGCAAATCCTCCCTGACCGGGTTTTTTGCTACCATTCATCTCTTCCCGTAGAAGTTTACTATTTCCCGACTATTCAATGCAGACAATGTTGTCGCTTTGGCCACGTCAAAGCACAATGCAGGTCCAAACCTCGGTGCTTTCGCTGCGCTCAGTCACACTCTGGTGAATCTTGTGCTGTAGATGAGGCTAAGAGCTCGTGCTTGCACTGCCTTGGCAATCATTTTGCAAATAGCAGTGGTTGCCCAGAGTTTGACAGACAAAAAAACATCAAAGTTTTGATGTCTCGGGAAAGCCTTTCCTATGAAGAAGCTAGCTCTCGCTATCCTAAAGTGAATAAATTGTTCTCTAGAGTTGTCAGTGAGTCTTCGTCTCCTTATCCTCTTTTGTCTCCCGCGTCTCTTAATCCTACACAACAGTCTTCTCCTCCTGCTTCTGTATCTTATAAAAAAACCGTTTTTTCTTCCCCTCGTTCGAGGGCGCCCTTAGGTAAATCTTTCGATAAATCTTCTCATCAGGCCATAATCGCTAATGAGGCTTCTTCATTGCCTAATGGTTATTCTCTCCTTTCTTCTCATTCATCCCCTCCTGCTTCCGATGACTTATTGGAATTATTATTAAATTTAATTATCAATTTAATGTCAAAAAATAAATCCTTTTTACCGCCCAACGTTGCCCAAAAACTAATTCAGATCTCCTCCCTATCTTCTAATTATGACTACAGTCCTTCAATGGAATCCGGGCAGTCTTCGTGCCAAGAAACATGAACTACTTAATCTAATTAATACCTTTCGTCCTTCGGTAATTGCCATAGCGGAGACATGGTTGAGGCCTGATGCTCGGTTTAGAGTGTCGGGTTTCTCGTGTCTTCGGGATGATAGAGGTACTGGTCATAATGGCAGTGCTATTCTTATTAGACGCTCTCTTCCTTTTTTCCAAATTCCCCTTCCCCCAATTTCACCAATCATAAATATGGTAGCTGTAAGGGTTCTTAATATTTCTTTCCTTTCAGTATATATTCCTCCAAATCCTCACTCTAGTTTAATTCCAGACCTTTTGCTAATTATTTCTTCTGTTCCTCCTCCGATTATTTTACTGGGTGATTTCAATGCCCACCACTTATCTTGGGGTTGTTATTATAATGACTCCTTTGCTCTTTCTCTCCTTGAAATTTTGGATGATGCCAATCTTTGTGTTATCAACAATGGATCCCCCACTAGAAGAGTCCGCCCTTCTCAAAATCAGAGTAGTGCCGTGGATCTATCAATTTGCTCTGCTTCTTTGGCTTCTTCTCTCTCCTGGAATATTTTACCTGACTCTCATGGCAGTGATCATTTTCCTATTCTTCTGTCGTTCTCCGACAGGGTCTCTCCTACACGTTCCTTTAACCCATCGTTTAAATATAGAGTAGTCGAATCCAACTGGCCCTCTTTTGCCTCTTCCCTTGAAAACAAACTAGCTACTCTTCCTTCTCCCGAATCCAACATCCTTTCTGATTGTTACTCTAAATTTGTTGATTCTATTATCTCGAGTGCTAACGAACATTTTCCTTTAAAAAAGCCTTACAGTTCTAAAGTTTCCACTCCATGGTGGGATTCAGAGTGCACTGCTGCAGTTAATGAAAGGAAAAGGGCAGAAGAGATTTACAAATCTTCCATGACTGTTGTAAATTTATTAGATTATCAGATGAAAGCTGCCAGAGCAAGAAAACTTTTTTCGAAAAAAAAGAAAGAAGGATGGGTGCGATTTTGTTCCAACCTTTCCCCACGGACTCCCTCTGCTTTAGTTTGGAAACAAATTAAAAGGTTTAGAGGTTCCTTCAACAGCATTGATATTTCAGCCAATGATCCCTCGTCCTGGCTTGAGGACTTTGCTGATAAGCTATCTCCCCCTTTTGTCCCATATTTAGATTACTTTCCTTCGCCTCCTCTTCTTCTTCCTACTCGCAATAGTTTTGATCAATTATTCACATTTTCCGAACTTCAGTTGGCTCTTGACGGTCTACGAGATTCTGCTCCTGGTGTGGATGGAATTCCCTATTCATTTTTGACTCATGCATCTGATAAAAGCAAGGAATATTTTTTAAAAATCATTAACAATTATTATGATTTGGGCTCAGTCCCTCAATCTTGGAAAAACCAAATAGTGATTCCCATTCTTAAGCCTGGTAAGAGTCTTTCTGATGCTAATAGCTATAGACCAATAGCTTTATCCTCAGTTTTGTCTAAAGTCACAGAACATATGATTAAGCATCGCCTTGAATGGTTTGTAGAGAATAAAAATTTGCTAGCTAAATCCCAGTACGGATTTAGAAAGGGTAGAGGCACTATGGATAGCCTTAGTATTTTAACCTCGGATATTCGTATCTCTTTCTTTAACAAGGAATATTTTGTTGGGTGTTTCCTGGATATTTCAGCTGCTTACGATAGTGTTATAATTCCCTTGTTAAAAAGTAAACTCCTGTATCAGCTAATGATTCCAGAAAAAATAGTTCGTTTTATTTGTAACTTACTTTTGGAAAGATCCATATCGATTAAAAGCGGAAATTTGTCTCTTCCTCCCAGGACTATTTGGAAAGGATTACCCCAAGGGTCAGTCCTTAGTCCACTTCTATACAGTCTGTACACATATGATCTAGAACTAGTGATTGAGCCAAATTGTCATCTTCTACAATATGCAGATGACCTAGCCTTATATGTATCCAGTGTGTCCATTGAGCTAGCGGTGGGGCATCTATCGTCTGCACTCAGATACTTGTCAGAATGGCTTCTTCGTCACGGTCTATCTTTATCGGCCTCTAAAAGTTCCGTTGTTGTTTTTACTAAAAAACGATCTATTCCCCAAGTAGTCGTAAAAGTAGATAATGAAGATATCCCTCAAGATAACAAAGTTAAGTTTCTTGGAATGTGGTTAGACTCTAGGCTTACAGGTTCTAATCACATCGAATACGTTGAGCAGAAATGTGTAAAGAATATGAATTTGCTTCGCTGTCTTTCTGGGGTTTGGTGGGGCTCTCATCCATTCACCCAGAAGTTACTCTATAATGCCATTATTCGTAGTCATTTGGATTACGGTCTTTTTATTTTAGACCCTTTCAACAAATCAGGGTTGCAAAAGCTTGACAAAATTCAATCTCAGTGCCTTCGCATCATTCTTGGGGCGATGAAGTCTTCTCCCATAAATGCTATGCAGGTAGAATGTGGTGACCCTCCTCTTTCTATTCGTAGACAATTTCTTGCTAAAAGGTTCTTTTTCAAACTTGCTCAACATTTGGATCATCCTCTTCTTATTAAACTTGGGTATCTATCCAACCAATTTGACGCTCGTTATCCCCGTTCCAATGCTATTCCTTGTTTACTTATGGCTTATCATCAATTTTCTCAGCTTGCTGATCCATTCTTCCAATCCTCAATTTTGCCCCTTTTCGTTACGCCTTATGAAGCGTTGATTTTCCAACCCAATATCGTCTTGGATTTCAATATTAATAAAGGCTCATTAGAAGCTAACAGTCTTTTTATTGATAAAATTTCTTCAAATTACCATAATTGGCGTATTATTTTTACGGATGCTTCTAAAATATCAGTCAATGGCCCAGTTGGTGCTGCTGTATGGATTCCTTCCACAAGAATAATTCTGAGTTACAAATGTTCATCTTCCACATCAGTTTTCACAGGTGAAGCTATTGCTATCCTTGAAGCTATTTCCTTCATTAAATCCCACAATTTAAATAAAAGTATAATTTTTACAGATTCCAAAAGCTGTCTGCAATCAATATTGTCTAACCCTTTTCGATCAAATCCCTGTTTTCCTATTATCCTTAAAATAAAACATCTTCTGCTTGAATGTCATCATTTGCATATCGATGTTGTTTTAGCCTGGATTCCTGGCCATTCAGGTATTTCAGGAAACGTAACTGCTGACTCAATTGCAAAAAATGCTATCCATACAGGTTCTCTTGATCATCCTGAAGTATATTCTCATGATATTTGCGCGTCTTTAAAATTAAACCTATTTGACTCATGGTCTAAAATTTGGCGAATTTCCAAAACTATCACTGGCAAATTTTATGGGGATATTCAGCCTGAAATTCCTCGTAAGCCCTGGTTCTTTAAATTTTCTAATCTAGATAAAAGCACCACCTCTACAATTTGTCGGTTAAGACTAAATCAGTCGTGTACTCCTGTATTCTTAGCCAAACTTAGAATTAGGGATAGTTCAATTTGTGATTGTGGTCTTTTCGAAGGAGACGTAGACCACATATTTTTTAATTGCCCTAGGACAAGGTTTTCTCTTTATGATATTATTCCCTCTAATATTCCGCGCCCTACTTCTATTAAATCTCTTCTATCGCTTGTCTTTTCTCCCTTTGTTAATGTTCTTGGTAGATATATTATTGCTAATAAAATTAAATTGTAAATATGTACTAATTTTATTATTTCCTATTATACTTATATAACATGAAAACGTATTCTTTCAAGAATTTTCCTAATTTACGAATTTTAATTACTCTTTTAATTTAATGTGTCCGAATGTATATATTAAATAAAAATTATTATGTTTTTAGAGTTTTCTAATACTAGTTTTGTTTGATGTTTATTTTACTTATTGTGAAACTCTAAATTTCCTTTGGCTCCGTTATAGATATTTGTTTATCATTTGACAGTTTGTCTTTCTGACACATGACATTGGCGAAGTTGTGGTGGATTTCCGCAAAAGCCACTCTTTAAAAGTTGAAGTTGAAGTTTGTTGTATTGTATTATTCATTCTGTCTGATTAATTAGTGGTAATTATTATTCTACTAATGAAATTGTTCTGGACTACCATACTGCTCTAAATAATTACAATCTAAATGCACTTCAGGACTGGTTTCGTAGAAATCTGTGCTAAATAGTAAAGAAAGGTGGTCAAATTGTGAATAAAACCCTATTTTCATATTTCTCAGTGTTAAAACAAACTCATTTTCATATTAAATGGATAAAGCATTGGCGAGAAATCTTAGCCTGTAATAGAGAGGTACCGTGGCACCGTCACTGAGATATATTTACGATGGGAGGCGACGGTGACCGTAGTCGTTACCGTAGTCGGAGTAGAGAACGACACAAGAGTAGAGACAAGCGTGATCGTAGTCGAGAGCGGTCCAAAGACCGTAGTCGGGACCGTGGTGGCCGAGACGAGCGGGCGCGGACGAGACACCGTGACGACAGCAGAGACCGAGACAGGCCGGACAGGACGCACAGGGACCGCGATAGGGGACGGAGCTCCTTTAAAGACGGAGGATATAATGGAGGTGGCCTAGGGGGAGGTAACTAAAAATTGAATAACTTTTTTAAGTATGCCAGCTATTCAAATAGATTAGGATAGGAAAAAGAGAAACAACTTAGGTGGCACTTGAACCTGCGACATACATCTACACAAAAACTAGGAATTGCTGCATTGTTACACAAAAATGCATATTTAATTTATTAGATTTATAAAAAACTACTTTGTACATTAAAAATGCATACTCACTTGTGATATATGGCTACTGCATCAAAATAACAAATCGTTCCAGGTCTCGGTAGTGGTGGTGGAGGCCCTGGAGCTCGAGCACGGTACAAACCTCAGGAAGAAGAATTCTTAGATGCTAGACGAGAAGAGCGGGAGAGAATTGGACAGATTGGAGTTTCATCAATCTGGGGCAAGTCCCCATTGAGGCCTGAGTGAGTATGAATGCTCTTTGTTTGTTAGCAAAGTTTATTCATATGACATAGTCGCATAGATGCAGAGTGCCATGAAACCTTATACATGTTTTTTTTTTATTTGCTTAACATACCTATAATTAAGCAAATTAAAAAAAAATACATCAAATTAAAAGCCAGATTTGCCAGATTTGCTATAGGTAGCAAATCTGGTAATATTTTGTCTAATTTTTCAATCAACTATGTAGCTGAAAAACTGGCCTAAGGCCTTTGTAACTCATAAATTTTAATCAAAACTTGCCATCAACTTCCAGCTCAGAGGAAGAACCTGAACCTGAAAATGCTAAAAGCAACAAAGAGAAGAAAAAAAGTAAAAAGTCCAAAGACAAGGACCAAACAAAGCAAAAGCTGAAGAAGTTGAAGAAGAAGCTGAAGAAAGTGAAGAAGGCACGCAAGAAGGCCAAGAAGAAGAAGGCTAAGAGTTCCAGTGATGACAGCTCCAGCAGCGAGGGGGAGGTGTGGGTGGAGAAAGGAAGTATGTGGCTTTGTTGTTTATACACATATTACTTTTAAATTGGATTGAATGTTTAACCTTGTTTATTTTCATAATCATCATTTATTTTATGTATGTTGTCATTAGAGTGCAGAATCCATTAATATGAAATGTTAATGTGGTAATCTGTAGATTAACTGGTGCTGCCAATGGGCCTGAGGGCGACACGTCGCACGACAACCTCACCTTCGGCCTAGCACTAAGACCCACAGATGGCGTGCAGTTTAGTCGGTTCGAGTCCGACATAACCTCCCCCTCCGGCTCCGGAGGGAGGTTATCCGTGGGGATTTCCCGTACGTAAAAAAAAAGGTGCTGCCACACTTTACTTAGTTAGTTTGCAAAATAATGGAAAGTGCAAAAGATTGTGCACAAAATACTTATTTTTCTACTCACCTACTGCTCCATGACTCCTGTTCACGAATGAGGCAACATTGACGGAGCCCCGCCAAGCAGGGCACCTTTGTTCATGGTCATAGTCAACAAGGAAATCCACAAAGGGTACAGCAGTCTCAGTGACTAACTGTCTAGTGACTAACTATCAAGACTTAATGATGGTGCATAGGCACTACTAAACAAAATCATTGACTATTTACAGAGGAACATGAAATAGAAGGAACCATAACCAAATCCAAGTCAAGCAACAAGGATGCAGATTCTGAAGAGTTAGCTTCAGAAGCATTTGGTCCGATCCCGCGTGTGGGCCCGGCTCTGGGACACAAAGACTTTGGGCGAGCCCTGCTTCCTGGGGAAGGAGCTGCTATGGCCGCATATGTCGCAGAGGGAAAGAGGATACCCCGGAGAGGAGAGATTGGGCTGACTTCAGATGAAATTGCATCATACGAGTCTGTCGGATATGTGATGAGTGGTAGCAGGTACGCATGTTTTTCATTTTATAGCTTTTGATGCAATTTTTGTGAGGAAAATGTGAGAAGATTTATTTATATAAACTCCATGTGGTTTATTTAAGTTAATTTTCTATATCCTGGGTTAAAAAGTTTCTATAACTTAGGTCACCTATGTGTTAATCTAGCTTAATAAATATAAAAATATTTATTAAGTATTAGTAGTAAGTGTTGCCTTTGACACATTACATACAGCTGTCTAAGATGAGGTTTAGTTGCTTTTGATTTTGTAAATGAGTGCATAAATATTTTAATACATAGTTACTTTAAATACTAACAGTATCTAAGGAACTTTTGACATTTTTATTTGTTGGTTTATCTTAAGTGGCACGGCTGCCGTTTGACCTCCACTCCAAGAATGAATATTTAATTAGCTTTTAAAAATTTGTTGTAACTAATTTCTCCTTTATGACACATACAAGATGCCTGAGGTCATCCGAGAATTTGAGGCTGAAAATGCCAATGCATTCCACTGACTTTGTAAACAAGTCATTCACTGTCAAGGCTGTGCGCTTTTGGAATGCACTTTATGGTATTCTGAGACCACTACTTAGCATTGTGTACACTTTGATAACTCACTATTTATATGCTCTCTTATTACTGTCTCTTCATACTAGTATGTAACTACTATATTTATCTGCTGTAAGTGTATATATCTATATTATTTGCCTTCCAGAAAGACAGTATTTAATTGAAGAAGCTGTCTGTGATTTTTAGCATTTTTAGCGTAAATATGGTTCAAATCGTACCTGAATATCTTACTTTCGACTTTTAGTTACGTATTTCAAACTCACCAGCACTGGCAACAACTGCACATCTCTATGACATATCATAGATTCATAGCGTTTTGTGATTTTTACCGCGTAAGGTGTAAAAATTTTCAAGTCAAGAAAAAAGTTCTTAAAAAGTGAATTACATAGTAATTATGTTGTTTTTACCGTTTGTATGTGTACAGTGCTACATAAATAATTGCAAGGTATATTATTTTAGTGAAGTTTCTTTGCTGAGAACTTCGGTAAGTAGATATTGTACCATACTAAATGAATACCGCAGAGGGAAGCGAGAGTGCTCCAGATCGTTGCTCCGGAGGGAGAACGAAGTACTTATAAATCCGAAGGCAGTTCCTCATCTTCGGAAGATCAGGATAGCTTTACCTCGCCATCCCCGAATAAGCGGTTCAACCGGTCGAATCACGTCGAAACGTGTTCGAGAGATGAACCCACATAAGTACGTAACTTAGACTTAAATTTCACAATAAGATAAGGTTTACACCAAAGAATTAACCTGTTGGAATTGGTAATAAAATCCAAGACACTCATTAGTTACTGATATACATAAAACTTAAATCGTTGCTTGGCTGACTCCTCAACATTCAAAAAGATTGTAACTCCCCAGCAATTTAAGTCATTCAGACAATACTAGCTCGGCAGACACTTGATATATAGACTATCATATATATAAGTTTACTGGCCACTTTCGTCACCTATTTAATGTGTGATTGATCAACAAATGTTACCGTAATAAAAGTAATGATTATGGCAGGCACTGATCAGTTGATAGCAGGCTTGTCTAACATAGCATTAACATGAAACTATCTTACAAAATGTTATAGCAATCTATAACATTCCAAGGCCTGGTAGGTTAATAGAGAAGAAGACTAGAGTGTCTAGTGACTGGATTCTTACATCCTTATCCATCAGTAGAATTTTTCAGGATGTCACAAGTTATAAGTTGTAACCAAGACTAACTATAAATATTATATTATAAGTTATACCGTAAAACTAAAAAAGAGAGTTCTAGTTCACACTCTAAATCTGAAAGGAAGAGTAGGTAGTAACCATAAATGCATGTTATCTTAATAGACCAAGATTTTAACATTTAAATTACATTGGACTGCAACCTGCCAAGCATGATCACCATGCCTAAGACAGGAAAGTTAATACATTTACAGGTGTCACTCGTAAGAAATCTAGCGACTCCAAGTATTTTAAGTAATAGGCACCTGAATAAATAATTCAAACAGGAATCAAATTAGATTTTGAGAAACAGCTCCTTCTCGCTCACAATTTTAATAAAATTTGAACTTAACATAACAGTTGATCACCCAAATAGATGGGGTTCAATTCCTACAACAGGAAGATTGAATGACAAGAATTGTACCAGGCAGTTCTTCATCTATGCAAAAAAATGATCTCACAGAAGGCTCCTGTGCAAAATACCTATAAGGAAAGAAATTTCCTATCTAAGAGCCCTCCCTTTGGGCCCCTCATCATCACCATTGCAACGACAACTAATTGGATTGCGGAAATCCTTTGGAAACAAGTCACAGCCATGGTCCTTTTTTGCTAAATAAATCATCAATATTCTTTTATTTTGATCTCCTTAATGCCATCTTAATGGTCCCATAATAATATTTTGGTTCTTGAATATACCTAAAATATACCATATACACATTTTAGGAAAGTCAAACTGATAGGTGAATTAGGTAAATTCCAAAGATCAATCCACCTTGAATCACTTGGAACATTAATTTCCAGTCTACTTTAGATAAGTGATTTATTTATCAAAATTTTACCAAATATGACTTGACTCCAAGCAAAGGTCAACAGCAAAAGAAGAATAAATATATGTACAAAATCTACATTGAATTACCTAGTAATGTATCAATGTAGTTGATGTATAAGTAATTGTATAATGTTTAGAGAACAAAGTTAATGTATTTCATAATGGTGATTACTTTAGGAAGAGAAAAAATGAATAATAAATGAAACTTCTAATTAACCACTTTTGCTGTTGACTCTACTATAGTTGCAAGGTACTCTAAAGTTAACCTGAGGTCTATGTACAACTTTATTGTCTCAGGATGCAATTGCTTCAAACAGGGTAAACTGAGAGAAAAAAAAAAAAAAAAAAGGGCTCTTTATCCCCTAGTGCGGTGCGATTTACAGTGGTAGCTCAGGAGTGGGGACCACAGCGCACAAGGGACACTCAGTCAAAAAGGTGACCACTCACTACAAACGCGATGGTCGTGGACTAGGAAATGCTATTGAACAACTTTATGTTGTCAAGCAAATGGAGTTAGACCAACAAAAAGTGGCACTCCAATATGATGCAATTTTAAGCAGCTTTACTTATGTACAAAAAGTGCTACTGGTCAAGTCAGACAGCATCCAACTGGACCAAAAAGGAGCACTTGCTCCTTAACCCGTAGAGGTGTCCAGAAAACTTTCCAATTTATCGAGCAGTTCATTACTGACGGCATGTCACCCCCAACCCTTTCAGATCAAGGGACTCACCCATTGTCCTATAGGATGTGGAACTCGAGGACTTGCAAAGCTTTAAGTCAGACTGGAACTATCAGTTGAGATTGACGTTTCCTCCACCCAGTTAATACCTCAGTGGCTGGGCCATCTAAACAGTACTCTAGGCTGGTCGATCTTAGATTGAGAGCTTACCACTAAGTCTTGTCAATAAAGGATTTGCGGAAGATCCTTAAACAATGACAAGAGACAACACTTTCTAAATAGCCCTACTGTGGGATGAGTACTGGGCTGGTCAATCTCAGATTGACAGCCTGAATGGACCCTTACCAATAAAGAATCTACGGAAGATTCTAACAGCCCCTCATCAGGGACTGGGAGGTTATCCTGCTTAAAGAGGGGGGGGGGGGGGGAACAAATAAAGTACTGGAATAAACAAGAAAGGGAGTTATTGAGTTGTAGTTGGCGGACGACCACTCTCAATACATACATGTTTTAACACTTTGGCTTTTACGTGGTTGATATTCTGTAGAGACTCGAAATATGCTTTATATATGAGTCTAAACTGTCAATGTATGTTATGAAATCCATAGAAATAACATAACATAACGTAAACTCACGCCTTTATCCCCGAAGGGGTAGGCAGAGGTGCTGGCACCCACATTTCGCCGGTTTATGTTTAGGTCCCACTGTAATAGGTGGCGAGCCTATTGCCATTAACTGGGCACTTATAAACCTGCGATAAATACACACATAACTTCGAAAAGCATCGAAAATTCATCGGTGTGTGCCAAGGAAAACCTGGGATCGAACCCGAGACCTCGTCTCAGCAGTCCATTACCCATACCACTAGACTACCGCGGTTAGTCTATAGAAATATCAACCAAGTAATACCTACTTTTATGCCAAGTTGTAAGAGCCATTTCTTTCTCTATAGACTTTGATCTATAGTCTGCGCATACAGGGTAACCCTGAAACTATGGGTTATATATTGCATTTTCACTGACATTCTTTCATGTTATAGGGCCAGGGTGGTGCTTGGTATCCCAGATATCTTGGTTTAAACATAAATATATTTATTTACCTTTTGCTTACAATTCGATTAATTTAACAATTAAGATCTGCAGTTCTTTATAGTGGAATCTGCAGTCTCAGCATATTGTGCTACAAATGTAGACAATTGTTCTAAGGACTTATTCATTCAACAAGTCCTAAAAGCTACTTCTTTAGTCAAACCTTAGGCCATTAACTCCCCTAGATGGCATATGTTAATACATTCATGCATGTGGATCTCCAAAGGGGAGGCAGAGGTGTATTATTTGACACCCATACTATGTACATTTTTCATTTCCATATAACATGGAGCGAGTCTGTTGCGCTCAAATGGAGAATCATTGGCTGATTTCTACTATTGGTTGGTAAACAGCCGTATCCCTTAGTAACCCATACCATGGGAAATGATAGGATACTGTTCACGCATGAACATGACTTACAGCAAATTCCTATATTCTGACGTCAATGGACACTACGTGATATCCAAATAATAAACTAAGATGCTCTTATCATCACGTAGTGAAAGTGACGGACGAGGAAAAGGACTGCTGAAGTTGCATGTACACCAATAGCACACTAAGACGTAGTTATAGTTGTGTACATATGATTAAATTAGTATTTAAGATATAGTGAAAGTAAGAATAAACCAGTCATCAAGTTGAGCCCGACTTTGACTCATTACCCATCCAACCTCTCACTGTGGCCAAGACACCCTTAGCCGTCAGTACCTGATCGGTCTTGTGAGCCTGCTTGACCGGCAGTGAGAAAACCTTACCACCTGCACCCCAATTCCTGTCTCTGTCCGTCTGGTGTCTTAGGTCGCCTGGCATCAGATATCCTGTACCTATTATATATATGTATTTTAAATACTTATAGTAGGGCTAGGGTAGTAGGGCTAAGGGAGTAGGAACACGTAGGGGTATCAACGACGCACCGTAGTGACGTACACGAGCGGAGGTCTGTGTCACCGAACACCACCGAGTACCACGCCGTGACGAACTATAGGTTAGGGTTGCGAACACAACTTGGTCTGCCAACGAGCCCCCGAGAACCAAGCGTGTATTGCACCATAGGGTAGCAGTTAGGAGGACGTTAGGATTACAGTAGTATAGGGTGACGGGATTAGGATTAGTTAGGATACTTTTGCCTTAGGAGTACCGTAAGTACTCCTTCGTTAGGATAGACTAGGATAGAATATTAGGTTAGCCACACTTTCCTGAACAGTCGAGGTAAGTGCTGTTATCTCCCTGTTCAGTTTGGTCCTTCGAGTTACACTACAACTACACTAGGTGGATACAGTTATCCATCGAGTTTGTAGTTATCTCCCTGTTCAGTTTGGTCCTTCGAGTTACACTACAACTACACTAGGTGGATACAGTTATCCTTCGAGTTTGTAGTTATACTAGGTGGATACAGTTATCCTTCGAGTTTGTAGTTATACTAGGTGGATACAGTTAGGGAGGCACGTCTCAACATGGACATCCAGCAAATTAACTCGCTTATCAAAAGTCAAGAAGAATATAACAAGACAATAAACCAACTATTTACAAATATTAAAAAAGACTCGACAGCGAGGAAAACAGAAGAATATATAAGGAATAGAAGAGACCAATTAACAGAAGCTTTCACGAAAGCTTCGGAAAACCATGCAAAATTAGAAGATCAGGAAGCCTTAAAGAAACATCCTTATGTGGAATCTGACTACTTTGGAGCCATCAAAAGAAACTATACTAGCGCAATACGACATCTGGAAGAATGCGAAGAGAGGATTAAGTCTACTCAACAGCTGCGGGGATTAGAGGAGATACGACCCGAAACAATCCGGAACAACTCAGCAAAAATGAACCTGCAGTTATATCGCATCAAACAGATGCAGTTTAGCCTAAACAAGGCCAAATTGGCGATATCAAGTAATAAACCAACTTCTCATTTTAAAATGCTTATAGCGACGTTACAAACACAGTGCGATAAAATAGAGGAAACTCACTTCAGTATTATAGAAGAGGGAAGTACATTGGAGCATGAATACTTCCAGGAACAAACTTTCGAAACACTGAAATTGGAGTATGATATCATACTAGATCAATTATATGATAAGATACAGACGAGCAAGAGTGGACACGGCTCATCGTTAAAATTACCAGAAATAACCATTCCGACCTTCTCCGGGAGATATGAGTCATGGAGTTCGTTTTATGACTTATTTTCGAAGGTTATTCATGAAAGTGAGTCATTGACAGCCACAGAAAAAATGCAGTATCTAAAAACGCATACCAGAGGGGAGGCATATAAATTGATCAAACATCTAACCATCGGCGAAGCAAACTATTCAACTGCCTGGACACTGTTAATAAATCGCTACAAAAATGAAAGGATTATCATTACCAAACATATAGACAACATCATGAATCTACAAAAAATAAAAGTAGGAACTGCAAGCAATTTGAAAAGTTTACATGACACGATGAACGAGAACTTGGAAGCACTAAAAAACCAAAAGATTGATATATCCTCATGGTGCCCTTTGTTAACACGCATGTTAAGCCGAACTTGGGATTCGGAAACAGATGAGAAGTATGAAGAACAATTACAAGAGCCAAACCAACCTCAATCATTCTCCTCAATGATGTTTTTCCTCGAAAAACGGTTTAAGTGTCTTGAAAACAGCGAAGATAATATCAAACCACGTCCGGAAGCAGGACAAACCGCAAGTAAGCAAAAAGCAAAGAATGTAAGTAGCACGTGCTGGTTATGTAATGATGATAAACACACAATATACGAATGTAAACAATTTATTGCGTTGTCAGCACATCAACGACATAGCGAGGTGAATAAACATAGAATATGTAAACAATGCTTAAAGCATGAATCATCATATCCGTGTTATAGTACGGCGAATTGTCGAGAATGCGGAAAGCATAACCATCATACATGGCTACACAGGTCGCAAACAAGCGACAAACCAACATACAAATACTACAAGAGTGATAATTATAAAGGTTCAACGAATACAGCAGAGAACCCAAGTACGAGTAAAACCAAGGCAAATATGTCTACCACAGAAGAATCGGAGACACAGAAAACGACATTGTTAGCAACAGCTCTGGTGCAAGCTCACGCCATAGATGGCACACCATACTTGCTAAGAGTGCTCTGTGATCAAGGTTCAGAGGCCTCTTTCTGTACCGAGGAAGTAGCCCAATTACTGTCCTACCCTCGCAGCAAAGTTAAAACCGAGATACTTGGTATTGCTGACGAGACACCGAAGACGTCGAACTATTGTATCAACGTCGAACTTGAACCAAGGTTCCCGAGCGAGTTTAAGTTACCCATAAAACTTATAATCTTGCCGAAACTTACCGGTTCACTACCAAACAAAGATGTACCACAGGTACAAACAAGCTGCTTAGTAAATAAACTAATTGCAGACCCTACATATTACCAACGAGGTCCAATAAATATAATTTTGGGCGCTCAGGAATATAGTAGAATACTACTACAAGGGTTGGATAAGAATGCAAACGGAATTATTGCTCAAAACACGGAGTTTGGGTGGATATTATCCGGAATATGTTGCAATCCAATCACTAACAGTTTAAAGATTGTTAGTATGACGACAACGACGGGTGAAATAGAACAAGTAACAAAATTCTGGGAATTAGAAGAGATTCCTGAAAAATATAATCTATCCAAGGAAGATATATTATGTGAAACGTTCTATCACCAAACTACAATACGAAACGAGGATGGAACCTACACCGTGAGGATTCCCTTCAAAAATCCCGACATAGAGTATGGGAATACACGCCAAATAGCAGTTGCTAGACTATTACAATTAGAACGAAAATTCGAGAAAAATAGTGTGCTGAAAAACCAGTATAAAGAATTTCTCAATGAGTACCAAGAAATGGGTCATATGAGAAAAGTACCAAAATCTGAGTATTGCCAAGGCAAATACTACATTCCACACCAACCGGTGATAAAAGAAGACTCACTGACTACCAAACTACGGGTGGTATTCGATGCGTCAAACAAATTCGTAATACCAAATACCATCATATGGAAACAGCTATGTATGCAAAATTCATGGCTATTCATAGCAAAAGATCATATTACCGTATCCATCATTTGTGATGGTCAACGGGAGGAGATAGTCCTTCAAGATGTCGGGGTCATCAGAATAGCCGACAACTGTTTAATTAAATCGGCTAACAGCAGACTGACTGCCAAGCGTGCACTATCAGTGCAGGTAGTCTCGTCATACACCAAACCACTGGACTTCAACATCAGCACCTACATACCCACTACGAGGGGGAAACTAAACAAGTCAGCTGAAGACGTGATAGACAGTACAAGTGATTTCTATCAACATTTAATCAACAAAGAAGTCAACTTAGAAACCAGTCTATCAAATAATGTGTGGTATCAAATTCAGTCACATACCTACTTAGTAAGTATAGTATCATCGATAAGTATGTTGGTGATAATTATCATGCTAATTGTTTTTGGACCCAAGATCGCGAGCTGCCTCAGCACAACGTGCCAGCGTAATAAGTATCGCCCCAAGGTATCCAGGAGAGAGCGGCCGCAGCACGCAGAGCAACCCACCGCCAATCAACCTCCACCACACACTATATGGGATGCTGTCTACAGCCAGCCGAACCGAATACCGAAGCCAGCAAGACAACATTCGGATGACAACCAAGTTCCAGCCAAGGAGGACGCCATTGAGCTCTACGAACTGAAGGCGCCTACCTCTGGGAGTGGCCAGAATGTTCACGCATGAACATGACTTACAGCAAATTCCTATATTCTGACGTCAATGGACACTACGTGATATCCAAATAATAAACTAAGATGCTCTTATCATCACGTAGTGAAAGTGACGGACGAGGAAAAGGACTGCTGAAGTTGCATGTACACCAATAGCACACTAAGACGTAGTTATAGTTGTGTACATATGATTAAATTAGTATTTAAGATATAGTGAAAGTAAGAATAAACCAGTCATCAAGTTGAGCCCGACTTTGACTCATTACCCATCCAACCTCTCACTGTGGCCAAGACACCCTTAGCCGTCAGTACCTGATCGGTCTTGTGAGCCTGCTTGACCGGCAGTGAGAAAACCTTACCACCTGCACCCCAATTCCTGTCTCTGTCCGTCTGGTGTCTTAGGTCGCCTGGCATCAGATATCCTGTACCTATTATATATATGTATTTTAAATACTTATAGTAGGGCTAGGGTAGTAGGGCTAAGGGAGTAGGAACACGTAGGGGTATCAACGACGCACCGTAGTGACGTACACGAGCGGAGGTCTGTGTCACCGAACACCACCGAGTACCACGCCGTGACGAACTATAGGTTAGGGTTGCGAACACAACTTGGTCTGCCAACGAGCCCCCGAGAACCAAGCGTGTATTGCACCATAGGGTAGCAGTTAGGAGGACGTTAGGATTACAGTAGTATAGGGTGACGGGATTAGGATTAGTTAGGATACTTTTGCCTTAGGAGTACCGTAAGTACTCCTTCGTTAGGATAGACTAGGATAGAATATTAGGTTAGCCACACTTTCCTGAACAGTCGAGGTAAGTGCTGTTATCTCCCTGTTCAGATACCCAAATCACACTTTAATTTCCAGTTTCAGTACAATATAACAGCTCTTTTTTAAGAATTCTAGAAGAGTTGCAATTATTATGCTTCTAGCTGCAAGCAGGTTAGCGCGTAAGTTCATTTACTAGATACATCTTGCAGTATCTTCACAGAAGAAGAGAAAAATATGTAAAGAACAGAATTTATTATATAATACATTCTAAAACTGATGGTAGATAGCATAGGCAGTTCAGGTGCTAATATCAGAACACCAGAACGCCTGTTTGTGCTACAATATACTCAACTCTGCAGTTTCAAATACTAATGTAACTAGTTGTTTTATCTCAATCAGAGGTGCTGTAAGACACTACCGGGACACAATTTAGTGTCTATTCCTAGATGCAGTACACATGGATGCGGCTTCAGGTAGGTTTCGATCCGCAGTGACCTTCAGAGGTTGGTTTGTAAACATGCCTATAGCATAGATTTTAAATTGAGAAAATCAAGTCTCGTTAAGGTAATTAAGTTTAATGTTATATATATGATATAGCATGCTGCATCTTCGTGGCTTTTTTGTCTAAACATTTCATTATGGTTATAATTATAACAAGGCATCCTTTTTCATTCATACCCTTAATAATACCTACCGTTTTAAGTATTATCACATAGCGTTACAGTTACCATCACCAGCAGAAACCAAACAGGTCTTCAATTAAATACTGTCTTTCTGGAAGGCAAATAATAGAGCTGTTTTACATAAAATAAAACAGTTATTATATGCCGAAAGAAAGACAGTATTCGAGCAAGGTCCTTGCTGGCGAGAAGACCCTATGAATCTATGATATGTCATAGAGATGTGCAGTTGTTGCCAGTGCTGGTGAGTTTGAAATACGTAACTAAAAGTCGAAAGTAAGATATTCAGGTACGATTTGAACCATATTTACGCTAAAAATGCTAAAAATCACAGACAGCTTCTTCAATTAAATACTGTCTTTCTTTCGGCATATAATAACTGTTTTATTTTATGTAAAACAGCTCTAATATGTTACGTATAGCCATATGTTTTTTTAATTTTCCACTTTGTGTTTTTCTCTCTCCTTTCTGTTTCAGAACACTTTATATCTAGTTTATCTGATAACTACACCATAACTTTGTTTTATCACACACTGTCCATCCAAAGGTTGCCTGGAAGAAATCGCTTCAAGCGATAAGGCCGCCCATTGTACAGTCAATGTATACATGCTACCTACTTGTCTCTACTGTAAATCAAATGGTGTGCAATAAAACATTACCTATCTATCTATCTGAATGTCGACATTGTAAACTCATTCCAGACACCGTCGCATGGAGGCGGTGCGTATCCGCAAGGAGAACCAGATCTACTCGGCCGACGAGAAGCGCGCGCTCGCCGCCTTCAGCAAGGAGGAGCGCGCCAAGCGGGAGAACGCCATCCTGGCGCAGTTCCGCGACGTGCTGCAGGCGCGCTCGCAGCGCCGGGAGCCCTAGCGGCGCCGCGAGTCTCAGCAATGGGGGTTTGGAAAGAGGCTGAAATATTTCATGGCGATATATTTTCCTGATGGCTTCCGAGGCCAAGGTTAACTCGAAGAGCCGTGGGTCCGCCTTCCAGATCTTCCTCCTCTACTTCGCATGATCTTGGGCGTCTAAGGCAGTGAGACCATTTGCACGCATGTCACTCTCTAGGATTTGTACCGGAACCCGGCGGGGGCGCCATTACGAGGCATTTGTTACGACGTAGCCTGGCGGTTTCTGTAAAACGTGACCACACCTGCGAATGCGATCCTTGCGTTTTTTCTGCGATGTCACGGACACGAAGGCTGCCGCGTATATGAAATCAGTGTCCATGGTGAAGTTGGACTGACGACCATGTTTCAGCGAGTGAATGTGTATTGATATAATCATAAGTATTTGCAAGAACGAGTTCATATTTGAGGTTTAGTCGCATAACGTCCCATTCTTGAGTCTATTCTCCGCGCTTCACACCTATCTGGATGAGCTAATGCGTGAAGTGAGATGTAATAGGGCCTCAATAACACTAGTGCTATTACTATATTCCCCGCAATTGTGAAGTATAAACTTAAGTTACTGAGTGAAGCCCTGGGAAGGATAATTGTAAATAAATGTCTAAGTGAAAAATTAAGCGTATTTATTTTCTTAAACATATTCCTTACAACGTATGGCTATGGTATACGTGACATTTACAATATTTACATTTTGTATCCGGTGGATCCACTCTTGTGCAACGGTAAACTATCTACACTCCATTCCGTTGGGTACATAACCAAAGGTAAACAAACTTTTTATAAAAAACATATTAAAAAAATAAACTGGGCTAGTGGTTTAATTTCAGTTTTTAGTCTTTCAAATGCGTTTCTTACAGAAAGAAAAATATCATGTAATAATGCGTTTTTAAATAATATATAAAAAGACAGATCAAGATTGTTTTATGTTGCATACCTAACCGAATGGAGTATAGGCTTTTGTTTAGTACTAATTTAAATACATAATTATACCACAATTAAAACCGATTTTTAATTAATCAGTTTAAGCCTCCACATAATAATATACAAGTGGTCTAAAAGATATGTTTCATATCATCAAAAGTAATCAAGAAGAATCAAGAGAAAGAATAATTTTGCAAAATCGTCTGGATACGACGCCCGATGATACATAAAAAAGTGGATAAACATTCGAATTGAGAACACCCTTCTTTCCAACTCTGTTGAAAAACAAAACGCAATTTTGCTTGAATAAAAATTAACTTCCAAGCGAAATAACATAGCTTTTAGACTGATATAACAACGATAATAATATAACAAAACTCAGGCAGAAACTAATCTGAGAGTTGATATGTTAATTTAACAATTCTATTTATTAATAGATTCCGAATTCTAAGAATATACATTTGCGCAAGATTTGGTGTTTCACACTTCAATATATATTCACATTGAGCGCTGTCTCGCCCAGCACCAAATGAACTACAGTTAAAAGTATTTAGTACATAACAAACATAACCTTTCTTTATTTACAAAACAATATACTTCTTAATATTACTTAAATCCATAAATCACCTCAAGTGAGCCGCAGCTGCAGAATTAAGGGTTCAATAATTCCGTACAGTACAGTCGAATGCCAAGGGCATTCTTCACTGTGGAACGAAGCGAAGAGTTCGTTTCCCTCGCTTTAGTGTGCAAATGCGAACTGAATGTAATTTATTTTCGCTTCTTTCTCAGCGTGGCCTGCGCTTTATCTTATAGCTACATCTCAGACGTATAAAAGTACAAAATACATCTACAAACATAGACAACACGACAGCAGGTAGGTCACAGGCACGACATTTCACGCGTGTCTGTTTCCTGCACATAATATTGTGCGAACTTAGTGCAAAAATTACATGATTGGGTTTATGCATGGGTCAGTGTGTGGGTACAGCCTGATGCAGGAGCAGTTCTAGTAGCAAGTTAACGTGCAATTAAAGACTGGAATTATAGTTCAATAACTTTGCCTTATTGAAGCTATGCATTTCATGTAGGTTAGTGTAGAGAGCAGAAAACCTAAAAAATAAATAAAAAATAGATGACCTCGATTCTGCTACAGCACAAATGAAAATGGTTACATTACACTTTTCAATCATTTTATAAAAATAAATGTAAGACTCTAACGTCATTACTTTAAAGTCTCAAAATAAATGGATATTTTTGCGAGGTCCGTGGTGTGCCAATGGTTTTGCTTTAGCAGAATTGGGGTTCAGATGTGTGAATCTGTGTACACTTCAGGAACTTTTGTGAAGTCAAAGTGGTGCTTTAGCAGCCACACGTGTACAGTCGACTAGGGGGATACGGTTGCACTTGTTTATATAAAGTTGTATGAAAGGTATAACCGTATCTTTTTTTCCGAAGAAATATTTCGAGATGATATTGTTATCCAAATTGTACCCATTTTTTTTTCTGAAACGACTATAAAATCAGGGTATATATGTCAGTGGTAACTAGCTTAATCAGCCTTTCAATTAACTGCCTAGAGTGTTAATTAAACGGTGCCATATAATGAACGGTCTGAATTATATTCAGTCGTAAAGCGTATTACAATATTTAATAACCTAGCTGGCTAATGCTTAGGCCATTCGTAAGATGGGGCACCGACCCGAAATAAGACAGAAAATTATATATATATACTCACACCTGTAAATCTTTGAGAGGGGTAGGCACAGGTGTATTCACAGAAAATAAGCGAAAGGTTTATTTAGAAAGTGACGCAATCCGACTTGGAAAGGTTAGGTTAGCAGGTCTAATGCAGGAGTGGAGCAGAGCTCCCGCATTAGTCTCTGTGGTTGTTTTTAAAACCATATAGAAATAAGTATTTTTTCTAGCCGGTTGCGTAAACGGCTAGGCAAGTAATTAAACGTCCTAAATTCAAGCTACTTGCCTGGTTGTTTAATCAACTGGCTGAATATCATTCGGGCCGCTAATCGAACGGCACCGTTTAGTTACCAGCCTAGGCGGTTAATTGAACGGCTGATTAAGCTAGTCGGCTGCGTCGTATATAGCACAGGCAGTGCGTGGTGCCAATGAACGGATAGAGTCGTATAGTGTCCCCCGAGTACCAGGCGTGGGGCCGCAGTGGATGGCAGGCGCGCTAGGCGGCGTCCCTCTGCTCGTAGTGGTCCAGCTTGGCGCGTGCGGCGCGCAGCTCGGCGCGCAGCGTGGCCAGCGCGCGCGTGGGGCCGCAGTGGATGGCAGGCGCGCTAGGCGGCGTCCCTCTGCTCGTAGTGGTCCAGCTTGGCGCGTGCGGCGCGCAGCTCGGCGCGCAGCGTGGCCAGCGCGCGCGTGGGGCCGCAGTGGATGGCAGGCGCGCTAGGCGGCGTCCCTCTGCTCGTAGTGGTCCAGCTTGGCGCGTGCGGCGCGCAGCTCGGCGCGCAGCGTGGCCAGCGCGCGCGTGGGGCCGCAGTGGATGGCAGGCGCGCTAGGCGGCGTCCCTCTGCTCGTAGTGGTCCAGCTTGGCGCGTGCGGCGCGCAGCTCGGCGCGCAGCGTGGCCAGCGCGCGCGTGGGGCCGCAGTGGATGGCAGGCGCGCTAGGCGGCGTCCCTCTGCTCGTAGTGGTCCAGCTTGGCGCGTGCGGCGCGCAGCTCGGCGCGCAGCGTGGCCAGCGCGCGCGTGGGGCCGCAGTGGATGGCAGGCGCGCTAGGCGGCGTCCCTCTGCTCGTAGTGGTCCAGCTTGGCGCGTGCGGCGCGCAGCTCGGCGCGCAGCGTGGCCAGCGCGCGCGTGGGGCCGCAGTGGATGGCAGGCGCGCTAGGCGGCGTCCCTCTGCTCGTAGTGGTCCAGCTTGGCGCGTGCGGCGCGCAGCTCGGCGCGCAGCGTGGCCAGCGCGCGCGTGGGGCCGCAGTGGATGGCAGGCGCGCTAGGCGGCGTCCCTCTGCTCGTAGTGGTCCAGCTTGGCGCGTGCGGCGCGCAGCTCGGCGCGCAGCGTGGCCAGCGCGCGCGTGGGGCCGCAGTGGATGGCAGGCGCGCTAGGCGGCGTCCCTCTGCTCGTAGTGGTCCAGCTTGGCGCGTGCGGCGCGCAGCTCGGCGCGCAGCGTGGCCAGCGCGCGCGTGGGGCCGCAGTGGATGGCAGGCGCGCTAGGCGGCGTCCCTCTGCTCGTAGTGGTCCAGCTTGGCGCGTGCGGCGCGCAGCTCGGCGCGCAGCGTGGCCAGCGCGCGCGTGGGGCCGCAGTGGATGGCAGGCGCGCTAGGCGGCGTCCCTCTGCTCGTAGTGGTCCAGCTTGGCGCGTGCGGCGCGCAGCTCGGCGCGCAGCGTGGCCAGCGCGCGCGTGGGGCCGCAGTGGATGGCAGGCGCGCTAGGCGGCGTCCCTCTGCTCGTAGTGGTCCAGCTTGGCGCGTGCGGCGCGCAGCTCGGCGCGCAGCGTGGCCAGCGCGCGCGTGGGGCCGCAGTGGATGGCAGGCGCGCTAGGCGGCGTCCCTCTGCTCGTAGTGGTCCAGCTTGGCGCGTGCGGCGCGCAGCTCGGCGCGCAGCGTGGCCAGCGCGCGCGTGGGGCCGCAGTGGATGGCAGGCGCGCTAGGCGGCGTCCCTCTGCTCGTAGTGGTCCAGCTTGGCGCGTGCGGCGCGCAGCTCGGCGCGCAGCGTGGCCAGCGCGCGCGTGGGGCCGCAGTGGATGGCAGGCGCGCTAGGCGGCGTCCCTCTGCTCGTAGTGGTCCAGCTTGGCGCGTGCGGCGCGCAGCTCGGCGCGCAGCGTGGCCAGCGCGCGCGTGGGGCCGCAGTGGATGGCAGGCGCGCTAGGCGGCGTCCCTCTGCTCGTAGTGGTCCAGCTTGGCGCGTGCGGCGCGCAGCTCGGCGCGCAGCGTGGCCAGCGCGCGCGTGGCGGCCGCCAGCTGCGCGCGCAACGCCGCCTCGGCCTCAGCGCCCGCGCCCCCCGCGCCCGCGCCGCCCTGCCACACACACAATACATTAGTACCTCCTCCCAACTGATTACATCTTGACAGTATTACATAGATTCTGAATTCGTGCTATCGAATCACATTTTTTACTAACTACTACTAAACTTCCTCGAAATTTTCCCCCTTTTCATCCTAGCGTTTTAATCCCAGTCGCATTCAAAGCTTTTCAGCTTGGAGTCTGGGATCAGCTTTTACCAGTTAACTGCGAATTTGGCTAAACTTCGATATCATCCGTGAAGCGACTGCCGTCCGACCTCCACAACCCAGATGCGAAATCGAAGCTTGCAGCTGGACCAGTTCTTAAATTTACAACTGGCGATGTTGGTACAACCAGAACCGACGGCTTAACGTCCTCTCCGAGGCACGACCAGACCAAACCAGACCAGACAAGAGCATACAAATATTTGCTCTAAACGAGAATCGAGCCCACGCCTCTTGCGTAGCGTTCATTACTGCTAGGCGACAGAGACTGTGGCAATTAATTTATTAATCTATACCAACCCATAGCCCAATCATATTAGATAAAAAAGGGGATCAATAAACTGGAAATTAGTACAAACCTTTATTTTGTCGTTCTAAATATTGTCTCAAAAGTCACAAGTGCTGACGTATCCGCGTCTTAAGCATTAGAAAGCAAAATATTCACGAAAACCCGATTTTTACGACCTTCAATATTTTAAATAAGATTTTGCCCATTATAAAAGCTATAGAGTATAAAACTCTCTACAACTTTTATTCGAACTTTCTTTCATACAATCAACCGTTTTTGCAGTAGACCGCAAAAAATGCACCGCGTAATCATATATGGCTTAAGGTCAAACGTGAGGTAAATACAGTTATCAGTACTAAAAAACAATGCCCATTATTTATGTAATAATTATTAATAATTCTAGAATGTATATTTTAGTTATATTTTAAGTTAAAACGACGTTTCCTCTAAAAAGTGTAATATTTTTAATACTTATACATCTGGAAATACTACAAAACAGAAAAAACCTTCTGTTCCGTGCTTGTCCCTATTCTATGAACTTTTTCTAATTATAGCCGGGACAGATGTTCTATTATATTCAAGGCCACATTCTCTTTTAAGGAACCACTTAATATTAGTCAAAATTATTCGTTAGTTTCAAATTGTATCTTCGCAACTACGGTTTTAAGAGTGTTTTATATTTGATAAGTCACTTTCATAAAGTGTTTCTGTAAATGTCGTACGTGGTTTACAAGCTTTAATTAACTTTATACAACGTGCTGATGCGACGTGTGTTCGCCCGGAAACCTCTTGTTGACGACTGCCGCGAGCTTCGCGCCCGGCGTCCGCGCAGGGAGCGCGGGGGGACGCCCGCCCCGCGCAAACACACCCGTTCGGGAACATTCGAAGTTTATCGAACACCTTGCATTAGGCCATATAGGAGACTGTACGCGGCGCACTCTTTGCGGTCTAACACAAATACTTATACATCGATCGTATGAAAATAAAAATTCAAATAAATGTTGTTTTATACTCTACAACTTTTATAATGGGTGTAAATGTCATTTAAGCAATAGAAAGCGATATACAGGGTGTAATCGTTAAGTGTATCCAGGCGATTATTCCCTAACTATTACAGATATCAAAAAACTTTAAACTGATATCAAAAGTACGTTACCTAATGAGTAAAATGACATCAATAACTTTTTAAAAATCTAACAAGAGGTATCTAACATTTTGACATTAAACACTCCCATACATTTAGTATTAGATTAGTAGAAAGGTTTTAGTTTCCTTATTTTAAGTGATCTAGTACCCATTTTACCTTAATCATATTTTATGATTAAGTACGTATAATATGACAATGATGATTTTCAAGTAGATACACGTGTAAATTAATTATCTTACCACTTCAAATTAGTAATAAACCGTGTTTAAGTAATTTGAGCAAACTGAAAAAAAAAGATACTCTTTGGTGTTCGTTCTAAATTCAAAACTTTTATCTCGGGTTTTTGTTATCGCCAATTTATCGTTGTTTTTTTTTTAATTTGCGTTAATAATCGTGATTGTTTCATTTATAGATTGCAAAATGGCATATTCCAAAAGAGTAAAGAGAGATATGCTAAAAATTTACTACAAATATGATTGTAACAAAACAGCGGCCATTATCGCCTACAGAAGTGAGTACCCAGATAGAGAAGTCCCTTCTGGTGTACGTAGCTAAATCCTTTCTACTAATCTCATACTAAATGTATGGGAGTGTTTAATTTCAAAATGTTAGATACCTCTCGTTTGATTTTTAAAAAGTTATTGATGTCATTTTACTCATTGGATAACGTACTTTCGATATCAGTTTAAAGTTTTTTGATATCTGTAATAGTTACGGAATAATCGCCTGGACACACTTAACGATTACACCCTGTATTCACGAAAAACCGATTTTTATGACCTTTGACTTTCAATATTTTAAGACGCGGACACGATAGCACTTGAGACTTTTGAGGCAACACTAAGAACGATAAAACAAAGGTTTATACCAATTTACAGCTTATTATCTTTTATTCCGAGGTGAAACCCCTAATATGACTGGGCCACTATACAAGGTTACTCGTAACTCGACGTATTCCTGACATGAGTTGTTTTAGAACCCAAAATGCTACAATTTCGATTGCCATAATATGTATGGCAGAAAATCAATAGTTCTCGAAATAATTAACTTTTTGAGTTTTTTTTTTTCATATTAACCTAGAATTAAGCCTTCAAGTGTACATTTAAAAAAGTTTTTGTAAGTGGTAAAAAGACAAAAAAAAACTTTTTAAAAATACTATGACAGTAAGCGTACGAATACAGTAATAACTTGGCTATTATTGAGCGTTCCAAAAAGGTAATTGCTTATGAAGAAAGGCGAGTTTTAATAAGCGCGAGTACAAATGCACCAAGGACATTTTCACTGTTTAGAATCGGCACATCGGGCGCATATGGTGAAACATACCGAAAAACACTAACACACTTAAAGCAGCTTAAAGAATATTCTCTGAACACAATAAATAAAGGTCTCACTCTCAGCTAATTTCCTACACAAATGTGAGAAACGCGTCTCGCTCTTATAACCAAAGAGACCTTAAAACAGTCAGAGTCAATTTAAGAGTGTCAGCTCTTCGCTGACAATGTATGTCAGCGAAGAGCTGACATTACACAATAAGAAATTGGCGACATTATAACGGTGTGCACTGTGCGGTATAAAAGGCACTTCATCCCACACACGCTCAAGCTGTGGAATGAACTCCCTGCTGTGGTTTTGCCGAGTGGCTACAATATGGAGTTCTTTAAAAAAGGCATAAGAAGATTCCTTCAAGCTCGATCTTGAAGAAATCTAATGCCTTTTTTGAAGAACGAGTGTGACGCTCCTGTTGTTGTACACGTCCATAGGCTACAGTAACCACTTTTCATCAGGTGGACCGTGTGCTAGTTGCTACCTAAGTGGTATAAAAAAATATGATAGGCCGTCAAAGTTCCTGAATAAACGTCAGAAACAGGTCGAGTAAATGGCCAGGAAGGTTGCGGCCACTACAGTACAGCTCGCGCGCGAGTCACCTCGTGGTCGGCGCTCGGGGCGCGGCCGGCGGCCATGAGGCGCTGGAAGTTGGACTTGTTCATGATGATCTTGACGGGCGCGCCGCCCCGTGACGTCACGCGCCGCGCCGCGCCTCCCGCGCCCGCCGCTCCGCCCGCGCCCGCCGCGCCGCCCGCGCCCGCCGGCAGCTGCACGAACTTCACGTGCTGCGGACACGCACTGCACGATTAGCTATGGTGCAGGGACACGTAGCGCCGTCTATCTGTACTCGACTTCAGCAAAGCTTGTAATAAAAGTACTACAATGACGAATCTAATTTTTGAGATGATGACAGTAAGGGCCTCATAATGCGTTCCTGGGACACCATTTATAACTAAGTTTATTCACAAATTGAGGAGAAAAAAATCAAATTATTCCCGGGGAGACGGAAAAAATATGTTTAAAATTAGCTCTTTTCGTAAGTTCGCCGTATGATATTTACTTCCTTTCTTCCCTCATAATTTTGAATTTCAATCGATATACAAGATATATTTCAACAGTCGGGCGAGCGTAACCGCACCTGCATATCTTGCGGGTTGATGACCCTCTTGACGGGCACCCTGGCCTGGTCCTTGGCCATGGCCAGCAGCTTGTTGTTGAGCGTGAACACCTTGACGCCGGCGCGCGGCGGCGAGCGCACGGGCGTGGCCGTCAGCACCACGCCCTTGGCGGCGCCGGCCGCCGGCTTGGCCGCGCCCGCGCCCGAGCTCTCCTTCAGCATTAGCTTGCCGGCATCTGTGGTGCGATATCGGACGTTATATACGAAGCGATAGCTCTGAAACTTGATAAAACTCTCTCTCCGTATGCGACACATCGGTGGCTGGCTTGAGACATCGAAGGCCAGCGGGATACTTCGTTGACTAGTGCGAGACCGCTGGCCAGCACGAGACACCGATGACCAGCGCGAGACACCGTTGGCCAGCGCGAGACACCGTTGGCCAGCGCAAGACACCGATGGCCAGCGCCAGACACCGTTGGCCACCACGAGACATCGATGGCCAGCGCGAGACATGCTGGTGTCGTACGTGGGCAGGAGCGCGTGGCCACGCCCTCCCACTGCCTCTGGCCCGAGGGGCCCCTACACACTACACACTGGCGCACAGCCACGCACCCGACAGCACCACGGTCCGGCCGCTCTGCAGCGCGTTGAGCACGGTGCTGGTGTCGTCCGTGGGCAGCAGCGTGATGCCGTGCTTGCGGAGCAGCTGCGCCGCCGCGCCCTCCCGCTGCCTCTGGCCCGAGGGGCCCCTACACACTACACACTGGCGCACAGCCACGCACCCGACAGCACCACGGTCCGGCCGCTCTGCAGCGCGTTGAGCACGGTGCTGGTGTCGTCCGTGGGCAGCAGCGTGATGCCGTGCTTGCGGAGCAGCTGCGCCGCCGCGCCCTCCCGCTGCCTCTGGCCCGAGGGGCCCCTACACACTACACACTGGCGCACAGCCACGCACCCGACAGCACCACGGTCCGGCCGCTCTGCAGCGCGTTGAGCACGGTGCTGGTGTCGTCCGTGGGCAGCAGCGTGATGCCGTGCTTGCGGAGCAGCTGCGCCGCCGCGCCCTCCCGCTGCCTCTGGCCCGAGGGGCCCCTACACACTACACACTGGCGCACAGCCACGCACCCGACAGCACCACGGTCCGGCCGCTCTGCAGCGCGTTGAGCACGGTGCTGGTGTCGTCCGTGGGCAGCAGCGTGATGCCGTGCTTGCGGAGCAGCTGCGCCGCCGCGCCCTCCCGCTGCCTCTGGCCCGAGGGGCCCCTACACACTACACACTGGCGCACAGCCACGCACCCGACAGCACCACGGTCCGGCCGCTCTGCAGCGCGTTGAGCACGGTGCTGGTGTCGTCCGTGGGCAGCAGCGTGATGCCGTGCTTGCGGAGCAGCTGCGCCGCCGCGCCCTCCCGCTGCGTCTGTGGGGCATTACACTAACGTTACAAGTGTCAAGTATTACATTAGTTTCAGCTAGCGCCAGAACTTGGGATTCTTCATTTCATTTAGGAGAGATAGACGAACTAGACACGCAAACTCACCTCGTTTTTACCATCTGTTTTTACTACTTTGTCGATTTGCTTGATTTTGGTGGGTTTTAAATCTTGTATCCCTGAAAACAATACAAAACCATGTCAAATGTGGCAAACGTATCCTGCGATAAAACAATAAATATATATATGACACTCACTCTGCACAGCATCGAACGTCTGTAACTGGGGTTCTGACGACGGCGCCTCCTCCATTTGTTCTGCAATAGGGATTGTGGATATTATATGATGTTACAGTGCTGCAGTGCGGCGATACAGCGCTACAGCGCGACAGTGGTACAGTACCGGTGAGGTGCTGCACGGAGCGCGCGGCCTCGCGCTCGCGCTGCGCGTCGTCCAGCAGGCGCAGCAGGTCGGCGCGCTGCGCCGCGGCCGCCAGCGCGCGCGGGCTCTTGCCGAACTTGGACAGCGCCAGCGGCTCGGCGCCCGCCGCCAGCAGCGCCGCCGCCGTGGCCAGGTGGCCGCGCTGCACGGCCCAGTGCAGCGGCGTCATGCGCAGCATGTCGCGGCAGTCCACGGCCGCGCCCGCCTCCAGCAGCAGCGCCGCGGCGCCCGCGTGGCCGCCGCACGCCGCCAGGTGCAGCGGCGTGCGCTCCACCTTGGTGCGCGCGTCGCGCGACACGCCGGCGCGCAGCAGCACGGCGCACGTGTCCACGTGGCCGCCGCCCGCCGCCAGGTGCAGCGGCGACGTGCCCAGCCAGTCCGTGGTGAAGGGCGCGCCCTCGGCCATTAGCGCCAGCACCTGCGGCGTGTCGCCGGCGCGCGCCGCCAGCAGCAGGCGGCGCCCCAGCTCCACGGCCGCCGACGACGCCGCCACGCGCCCGCCCGCCCCGCCGGCCCCGCCACCTCCGCCAGCCCCGCCCGCCGCGCATGGCGCCGCCACCAGCGCCTCCGACTGGCATGTCAATGTATGGCATGTATTGTAATATGCTAGATCGACAATTCATTCCCTAAGGGTAGTATAGGTAACTAGGGCATTTTTGTTTTATAACTTAAAACGTGGTGTTACACAAGTAAGGGAGGCGAAGATGGGATGGGCGTGAATTGAAATCACACTCACGCCCTATTATAGCAAAAGATGTGCATCGTTGTCTCACGATAGCTCGCGCCGGCCATCAATCGGCAATCTTTGCCCATTTTTGACGTAAGATGATGTCTAGGTGGACAAAAATTTTGCCATACAAATTTTAGCCCTCGCTCGGCTCATCCACGCCTCGCCTCGCCGATATAAAACCACCTCAAGACTATTAACGGTTGGCAGAAAAAGGTACAAAAACAAAAGGTGTGAAAGACTTTACAGTTAACATTTTTTTTATCTCAGAGTACCTACCTATTTATTTTTATTTATTTATTTTTTTCTCATTACAACTATCAATCAAATCAACATAATATGATGGCCCATTGAGGAAAAGAAAGGTGAAAAGAACATTATCAGGCAGTGCCATAGAAAATGATGGACACTTGTTGAAGAGATACAAAAATAAAAAAGATATTTTTACCTAAAAAAATTAAAATTAAGAAGTACTTTATTTCTAGGTACTATTATATTAGTTTGTTTGTAAATCCGTTTCTTTCATTTACAACTAGAAGGTGACCAGCAAGTCAGTAATTTGCAACATTACCGCTGGACAAACTTCATAGCAGAAGCTTGTAGTTAATGGGGTGGAAGTATCCCATTTCCCAGGATCTTTGTACACTAAAATTTCTCAAAGTACTACTCAGCAAGAAACATTACTAAAACTAACACAACAGTTACATAATGATACAATAATAAAAATAGAAGGGCTTGATGCAGAAGGCAGTTCTGCTAGGCAACGCACGTATAGTGAGGAAGTTCCTCTCCCTGGAGCCCTAACCACCAGTAACTTGGTCCCTGTATCCGATGCCGGTGGGACTCTATATTTAATATTTTAAATATATTTAATTTTTTTTGTAGATGTATTTAAAAATGTAATTTGTATGTTTTGATAGAATGAATAAAGGGAATACTAATAACAAAACAATAGGATAATAGAACTCACCGAAATGATTTGTGGTGTTGTAATGCGCACCACTACATCATCAGCGCAAAGATCTGATGTCATAGTGCCTCATCTGCAACATTCACACCATTAATACTCTTCAAAATCCAAACTCTGAATAGTATTGTCTCTTGTAACGGGAGGAAGTAACACTTGTAAAAAATAATATTGCATAAACTAAGTACCTACTGAGTTATTTCAGTAAACTTTTAATTTAATTCTGAAAATAATGATTGCTTACTAATCTACAATGAATGTACTTATAGATTATTAATTCAATTATATTTTATTAGATTCACCATGTCTGTGAGCATGTTATGCTTACATTTTCAGTTATCATATGTTATTAAAATAAATGAAACTAGTGAATTACAGCTGCTTCGCAGTAAGACTGGAAAAAAGCAGACCCAGGAGGCTCAAGGTGAGGGCCTCCTGTTACTGGGACAAATGTATAGATCATTATGATATTCATAGCTGAAGCATACAACTTATATGAGAAAGCAGAATTGTGAATAAATTTAATGTCAACTAAAAGTGTGAGGTGATGTTATATACTCATAATTATGTGTAGGTACCAAAACATTGTTTTTGAGACTACATAATGAAACTAGAAGTTTTGGTATATGTATTACTGTGTTTTCAATTATTTATAGTGTTGATGATATTTACTCCAAATGTCTACCTACTGGTAATTTGTGTGTCAACATTGAACTATATAGTTGTTAAGTATCATAAACTAATTCACCATCTCTACTATACATAATAATCTATGCTAATTCACAGATCTAGTTCTGTGTAGTAGACCTACACAGATATAGCCTAAGCAAATGTAAATCATTAATAATAGCTTAAAAGTAATGTAAAATCATTGAAGAATGTAGGTAGTGCAGATGATATAATACAGAAAGTTATGCAGAAAGTTATAAGAAAAATATAAAAATTACAAGTACCTACTTATTGTTCAAATATTGTAAGTTTAACTATCTCTGCCATTTGATGTTTTTATAAAAGAAGCATTCTCTAGGATTCAATGTTAAGAAAACATTCGGTAACTTATAGTTGACCATCTTCAGGATACACACAAGAAATAAATC
This sequence comes from Eilema caniola, assembly GCA_949126895.1. Lineage (NCBI taxonomy): Eukaryota > Metazoa > Arthropoda > Insecta > Lepidoptera > Erebidae > Eilema > Eilema caniola. The sequence goes on along the minus strand of OX421471.1, from coordinate 571,883 downwards.
GAATATTTCAATTCGCGCTTTGAAATTATAATTTATTGATCGAAATGTAACAGGATAAGGATGTCGAGCTTATTGCTGCGACCATGCCTTCGACCGCCATAACACACACTTCCTTTTCCTGTCTTAACGGAAGTGATTACTAGCCTTTCACTTACAAGAATAACACTCTAATTTCTAACACTCACCAAAGCCGAGTCTTTATAACAAACATAGGCACTTAATTTTATCGGTTCATTTAAAAATTTGATACAAAATTGTAAACGTCAACAGAAATCAGAATTCCATACGTTTCACTAAAGAAATGGCACTTGTCTACCGCGAAAATAAACGTCAAGGTAAACTGCAATTCACAACTCTAAGTTACTGTTCCATTCACCATTACAAGTGGATGTCTATTTATTATTATTTAAACTATAAACCTTTTGAAAACCACCTTTGCTTTTGTTTTGAATTGCTTTATAAATTATTATTTTGTAATTTTTAGGTTATAATGATTTTTTTTTGATGTTGGCTATGTGTTTTTGACTCTGGTTTTTTCATAGACAAAGTACAAACATGTTTTTTTATAGCTCTTAGTTTTTTAAATATTTGTTTGTAAGGCTTTTTATCTTAGTTAGTTTTTTAATCTTTTGAACACGTAAATATGTAAGTTAAAAAATGTGGGTCATGTATAATTTTAAAAGTAGCGCAATCAAGATAATTTACCAATCTAACCTTAATGTTCTTTCAAGGGGAAAAGAAGATTATTAACTTACTAGACAATTAATAGGGATGTGCTGGTGCAGTTTTGTTTATGCTTGAAGTTTTTACTAATTATCCTGCTGTAATGCTTCAAAGAATAAGAAATGGCGCCCACTTTTAAAACACCCAAGTTGTGACGTTGTGTGACTTACAATTTAACACGGAAACCAACATTCCTTTACGTGGCGGGAATTTTGAAATAGTACTACCTACCCTGTGGAGTCGTGGAACGTTTAATTACTTACTGAATGTGATACCAGTTTTCAATCTTGTTTATATATTTTATTTATATATAGGACACGTCAATTTGAGTTCACCTCGCCTGATGGTAAGCTAAAGGCAAAGTCTCGAAAGAGTGACACCGTGTCATTATGTTAACAATGATGGCACTCAGCTTGACGGCCTCATCAGATGGTATTTCACGCCCCGCTTAAAGGACCCGGGTCTGTAGGAAGAAGGAAACACGTGAGCTGGCAAGGAGTTCCAGGTGTTAATGGTGCTGCAAAGGAAAGAGTTACCGAACCGCTTGGTTCTTGATGGAATATTCTGCACCGTAGGTATGCGGGTGATACGAAAGCCCTGCACGTGCATATTATAATTATGTTAATACACATATTGCAGATTGCAGACTTATTTCACGTATATTAAGTATTAACTACTACGATTTTGTAATGCGTTAGTTTTCTTTCAATTCATAGGAATAATTTCGATATCTTTCATAGCATAGCGCAGTAGACGTAGCATGTATTAATTATTTAATATAATTTTGATGCGTAATTTGAATAGAATAATTATAATAATTACTAGATAATGGTTTTGTTATTTATATTACAGAGAAGTGTGTTTTTTTTATAAATGGTTTAAAGTTATGGTTTTAATCACGACTGTTTGATGACACAGACACTAGTAGGTATGGCTGTGCACTATAGGGCACGGGTCCTCTAAAGGAATATAAAATCAAGAGGAAGTGTGTTGATAGTACCCAACTAACATTGATCTAAAGGCTAACTTCTTTTGACGTGACAACGTCTTATAAATTGGTTTGCCGGGCGACACTTCAAGAAACTGCGTTACGATTTGCGTTACGCTCCGCGTTATGCGCTTACAATGAGAGCTAGTGAGAGGCACGCGTCCCGCCTAAGAGCGAGAGAGACAGACATAAAAAGTGAAAGGCACGCGTCCCTTCCACTCGAGCACAGTTAGCCCGCCTAAGAGCGAGAGAGACAGAGCGAGAGAGAGAGTGAGAGAGATAGGCATACACACCGGTTCATGTCTTGTAATTAATAATTTAAAATTTAATTTTGTTTATAATTCTTTGTATAAATAAATGTTTTAAATTGTTACTATTATTTCATCCTTCTTCCTACTATACGAATGAATATTCACATTAAAATTATTTTACCACTCAAAGTCGTTGTCACGTAAAACTTTCGCCTGTATACCGACTTTATTTTTAATTATCCCCAATCACTTCACTGTGTTGTGCGACGTGATTGATAATAATATCTAATAGATATGTATCTGTATGAATTTGGGGACACTAACTAATGATGTTGAAGGCCATTTCACATACCTACATACTAGTAAAATGATTCCAATCCCATAAAAAATTCTTCTAGTTTTTGTTTTTCCATTTCATCCACTCACATGCAGAAAGTTCCATTACATCTGTGCAGTAGATGTCTGCGGTGTGTGCGGGTTAATTGCTGTCAGATGAGTAGATACCTAGACATAGTTGCATGTCGCAATGATTGCAAATCTATATTCAATTAAAGTTTGCTTGCCTTTTTGTTCAATTTAAATTGCGAAATGGATTCTGACGGCTCACACTGAATATTGCAATTTGTATCAATAGGTAGTAACCTTTTCGATAGTGAATTTGTAACATCGCTAAGAATAAAACCATTCAATAGTTCTCAGCTTGACGATAAAACCTAGCAAATGAATTTTGTGAAAGTTTTCATTGTTCGGTAGTTACATGCCGTACATGAAGTAGATTGAGTTGGGATGGGTAGCTAGTTTTTAATGAATTCTTAAAGGCTTTAAGCACTAGACTAAATTTGGGTTCATAGTTTTTGAATCTTCGACCCACTTTCTACATAGTCTAACGATATTTTATTCATAGGGTCATGTCATTAGGTAATTGATGGTTTAGGTACTTCCACCCTCTGGAATAACGCGTGATGTATCATGAGTGGCTGAAGTGGCAACGCCATTCTTCTCTTATATGAAGGGCGCGTACCTTTTGTATTTTTTAGGGCGGATATCCCCACTGATGGTTGATTCCGTCTGTCTAAACTTTATTTGGGCTTTTTCAATACCTAAGTAAGCAGGTCCGTACTCTGTAATCTGTGATTATAAGTACCTCATCATTATCTGAGACGTTTGATGCGACTGAGATGCGGCTAAACTTCGATATTTTCTGAGAAGCGACTGCCATCTTACCTCCACAAGCAACTAGCGATATTGAAGTTCTGTAATTAGACTAGTCGGACTTTTAAGGACTCCAACTACCTGTAACGACTGCTATAGATGTTTGTATAGCAAACGGGGCCGACGGCTGAACGTACTCTCCGGCGAGGCCACCAATGCAAATATACCCATATTCATGCGTATAATAAATATTTGCACTGACCGAGGACCGAACCCGCGCCTACTGCGTAGCGGGCGCGTTTACTACCGCCACGCCACAGAGTAACCAAGTACCTATCCAGTAACTAATAATGAGAAAAACCGCGTCGTATGCAAAAGTTGCGAATAGGTTATTTTCCTGGCAGCTAGGTATATCTATAAGTACCTATTCGACATTCAGCCATGCTTTTCCTTATTTTCCTATTGCAGAAGTAAATCATCAAGGAAGAGTAACAATTGAACAGGACTATTTGTCCCGAGTAATTAATGCAAAGGTTATGGGCCGCGGCATTACAAAAATTAGATTACAAAGTTTTATAGCGATAACAAGTGGGTCGCGCCTGCGCCCCCCGCTTGTGCCCTCCGCGCCCTTTCTACTTAATGCTTTCATCTGATAGCTAAAATGTTCCAAAGTTATGACAGTCAGAACTTAAAATGTGCCGTTTATTTTGTACCAATTAGAATCATTTTTGTCAATAGGCAGGTATACAATCCTCAAATCCTGTATATTTTTTAGTACTCTAGTAGTTAGTACAGTAAGCAATCAACATCAAATCGATCTAGATGAACAAAGTAGGTACTTAAAAATACTCAAAGTTATCTTAATGCCTTGAATCCTTCCCCCCCCCCCCCGCCCTTATTTCTTTTTTTCAATATATGTATATATAGCAAAAGAAACTGTTTTATAGATAAATCAATAAAACAGTTTCTTTTGCTCTTCATAGGTACCTTAGTTAGGTCATTTTGAGACCTTGTAGTCAAGATATTTCAGATGCTGACTGTACCTACTTACCTATCCATATTCCAGTGTAGGGGCACTGTAGTGTGAGCTCCAGTAGCTCCCAATATAACTGGACTCCGTAGGGCGCAGAATCCCTAAAACAGCAACGAATATAAAACATTTTTTCACAAGCACAACAGCGCTGTCAAAAAGACCTTCTAATTAAGTTAGATTACCAAAATCCACGCCACATCTTATTTGCATGTAAATGATCCTGCGACCAGTGAGTGACTAAGTACCTAATCCACTTAAGGCCGTGCATGGGGTAGGCATGTGTACTGTGTAGGCATTCCGTTTTGTTGTGGCCGATGATGTTTCCCTCCCAAGGCCGCAATGACATCAATCGCTCTCGCCTTGGGTCAAGGCTTTGCAGGAATACATGGTCGGTAGGGAATGCAAGCTCGTTCTCGCGAGATCTCGGCCTTTTTTAACGAGATTGGTCTCGACCGATTGATGGGCGAGATCTCGCGAGATTAATGAGATTGCACTCGAGCATAAGAAAGAAGCTCATTAAATAATAATCCATACTAATATTATAAATGTGAAAGTAACTCTGTCTGTCTGTCTGTCTGTATGTTACGCTTTCACGCCTAAACCACTGAAGCGATTTTGATGAAATTTGGTATAGGGGTAGATTAGACCTTGAGAAAGGAGATAGGCTATGTTTGGTCGCGATAACCGACATTCACGCGGGCGGAGCCGCGGGCAAAAGCTAGTACTTAACAAGTATTTAATTTGCAAAAAGTGATTGTAGTTACAAACAAGTAGGTACGTAATGCACGGTAGGTCTTACAACTATTTACAGTAACGATGTTGTGGATAAAGTTCTGTTTCCCTTGATAGGTTAGTTTTAACCCGTAGTAAGGAGCAACAGTACTACCTTGCATAGAGCAAGGTACTGTTGTTACGGTTTGCTTTACAATATAATAACAAACAATAATTGTACTACAAAGCGTTTACAAGTTTTGAAATGAAATGAATAAGAAAATGAATTTATACGAGCCCGCGGGTTAAAAGTGACGTTTTTAGTTGCCGTCTGCAGATCCAACTATATAGTGTTGAATCCGGAAGGGCTTTTTCAGCCGTTAATTAATTGAACAGCAAAATAAGCTGTTTCTTTAGACACTTTGTGTTTTTTACACGTTTACAAAACACAGTGTTCAAAGAGGCTATAGGTACTACTTAAGAAGCTACTTTAAAAATAATTCGTAATAACGCATTGGTTTATTTTGTCAATTCATCTGTAATTTGTAATAGATCTATGAATAGACATAGTTTTCTTTAATTCATAAAGATATACAGGGTGTATTTTTGAAACGGGGCAGTAAGGGCAAGTACCTTAACCGTTGCAGTTACAGCAAAACGTTCTTAAAAGACCTTCCCTAACTTTTTGGGACATTTTGAACTGCATTCACAGATTTTGTAAAAAACTTACAGTTAGCAAAAAAAATGCAAAAAGTTCAATTTTTTTTTTATGCCAATCGATTCAATTTCATGTGGGGATCAAAAAACTCTATGGGACCATTTTAGCTTTCAGTACTAGAAAAGACAGAAATCGCCAAAGACCTTTCCCATACATTTCGTACGGAAATATTTATTTCTCACATCCACCTATCACTCTAAACCCAAACATTAAAAATGCCACACTGCAGTCTCTTTTGGCTCTGCCAATCCCACAGATACCTGCATTCGACTTGGACCCTGTCACAGAAGCTGACGTGCAAAAGTCCCTTCTCTCTATTTCCTCTTCTGCTGTTGGCAACGACAATATCTGCTCAAGGATGATTACGCCTATTCTTCCCGTTGTACTTCCTGTACTCACACATATTTTTAATTACTCGCTGTATTCTTGTATATTTCCTAACACTTGGAAGCTAGCCCATATAATTCCTCTTCCTAAAACGCCGAATCCCACAATAGCATCTCATTACCGCCCTATATCCATCTTGCCATTTCTCTCAAAGGTTCTTGAGCATATTGTTCACCGACAGCTATCCTATTTCTTACTCACCAACAATCTTCTTAGTTCCTACCAATCAGGTTTTCGCCCGGGCCACAGTACAACAACAGCACTCCTCAAAGTTACTGATGACATCCGCTGGGCCATAGAAAATAGGAAACTTACACTCTTGGTCTTGCTAGACTTTAGTAGTGCTTTTAACTCAGTTGATTTTGACGTTCTCCTAGGCATACTAAAGTCCATAAATGTTTCAGACACTGCTATTGCTTGGTTTGACTCTTATCTCCGGGGACGCTCACAGTGTGTCAGGGGAGTTGAATCCACGTCAGACTGGTGTGACCTCACGACGGGCGTACCCCAGGGTGGTGTCCTCTCTCCTCTTCTCTTCTCAATCTTTATAAACTCTGTCACGCAGTTCATCTCTTCCAGCTTCCATCTCTATGCAGACGACCTGCAAATATATCGTCACTTTGTGGCAGCCGACATGGAGTCAGCTATTGCCGATATGAATAGTGACTTGCAGTGCCTCAGCGAATGGGCTAAATCTTTCGGTATCCTCATTAACGCAGCCAAATCACAAGCTGTCATTATTGGCAGCAGGTATAAGCGTAACGAGATCACTGGCTCATCAGTTGACCCAATTCTGTTAGAAGGTATACAAATACCTTTATCAGACTCGGTAAAGAATCTAGGAGTTCATATCGACTCTTATCTCTCATGGCATACTCACTTTGCTGAAATCAGTAAAAAGGTACGTTTCGCCTTTCACTCGCTGAAATGTCTCCAAAGCTTTTTACCCCTAAAAACAAAAATTTACTTGGCACAAACCCTCATAATGCTCATTATAGATTATGCTGACGCCTGCTGTTTGGATGCCAATGAAGAACTCCTGGATAAGATTGAGCGACTGCAAAATCTGTGCATACGTTTCATCTACAACCTAAAAAAATACGATCATGTCTCGTCTTATCGCAGAGAACTCAAGTGGCTTCCTATCCGTCTTCGCAGGAACACTCGGGTATTGTGCCTACTTTTCAACATTCTCCACAATCCTTCAGCTCCCTCCTACCTGCGCGAACGATTTTCCTTTGCTCGTTCTCCCGAAGTACCCTGTAGATCCCATCTACGTACCATGCTCAAATTTCCTTCTCATAAATCCGACTCCTACTCTTTTTCCTTTTCCGTTCACGCTGTGAGGCTGTGGAACTCGCTTCCTGCTGATATCAGATACTGCAACACAGTTAATAGTTTCAAATACAAACTTCGTAAGCACTATCTATCCTCCACCTATGACTAACTCATTCCCCTAATCCGTATATACTCTTGCATATCTATATTATATTTATATTGTTTTTATGTATCCATATATTTATATATATTATGTATCTTTATATATATATATATATATATATATATATATATATATAAATCTTTATGTATTTATATCTGTCTGTCGTCTTCCCTACACACTTTTCACTAAGTTCTCTACTTCTCACCCTCTCCTCTCGCAGGTCTGCTGGAAGAGATTTCTAATAGAAATAAGCAGAGCCTTTGTACTATTATTTCCAACTATGTATCTCTATATTTGTTCGTGTGTGTACATAAATAAATAAATAAAAAATAAATCAACTCGAAACTCATAGGTCAGGTAAAATTTTGAACTTTTTTAAATAAAAAAAAATCATTTAAACATTTAAGAAATTGGTTTATGAAATAAATTGCTCAAAATGATTTCCATTTTCACGAATACATAAGTCTATCCTTTTTTGCACTGAACGAATGGCGGCTAATAATGTTCTGGGATGAATATTACGTAAAATGGTCATTAATGCATCCTTGAGCTCTTGAACACTGGCGTACGTCGTCTTATACACCTCGTTTTTCACGAAGCCCCATAAAAAAAATCAAGTGGTGTTAGATCGGGGCTACGAGGTGGCCACTGTGTACCGAATAGGCGGCTCAAATTGGAACGTGAAAGGTGACTGTTATGTGGCGGAGCACCATCTTGTTGAAAATGAACTTTTCGCAATTCCGACAGGGGCCATTCGTCCATCTCGTTTTCAAGATGGTGTAAAATGACTTCTTTATACATGGCAGAATTCAGTTTCCCTTCATAAAATTCCACCATTATGACTCGATTGGACATTATACCACACCAACAGTTGAATGAGAAGCGAACCTGATTATGACTTGCCGTAACTCTTAGTGGATTTTCTTTGGACCAATAGTGGTGATTTTTTCTGTTGTACATACCGCTATTGGAAAAATTCGTTTCGTCTGACCACAGTATGTAATTTAAAAATTCATGATCTCTGCTTATTTTTCCTCTTAGCCATCTGCAAAAAGTAAGCCTTCGAACATCATCACCCGGATGTAACACTTGAACTATGCGCCCATATCGATAGCACTTGTAGCCGTATTTCTTCCATATCTTTATCACAAGGGAGTGGGATACACCTACTTCAAGGGCGACTTGCCTGGACGATACCTCTGGATATGCTTCGACATAAGTTAGAACCGCAATCTCCGTGTCCATGTCCACACGAGGCTGCCGCTTTCTTTTGAAAGAACCCTGCAATTCCAGGTTTTTCAAAAGATTTGTAATAACCTTTCTTGTTGGCACATGCCGCAACGGATACTTATTGCGGTACCACACTAATGCAGCTCCCGCATTTCGATTATTGACAAAATACGCTTCTAATAAGTCAATTTTTTCACAATTAGAAGACATTTTAGCGAAAATCCTTAATTAATAACTCCTACGAAGTTTCTCAGCTGAAACTAAGAATAACACACAGATTTTCGAATCAAATTCGAAATTTGAGGGTAAAAATTCTTTTTATTTACTTTACAGTCAATTCTACCCACTTCCTGGCCATAACAAAAAGTTAGACCATCGTAGAAATTTGTTTCTGTTGCCGAAATGTATGGGAAACGTTTTTGGCGATTTCTGTCTTTCCTAGTACTGAAAGCTAAAATGGTCTCATAGAGTTTTTTGATCCCCACATGAAATAGAATCGATTGGCATACAAAAAAATTTTTGGACATTTTGCATTGTTTTTGCCAACTGTAAGTTTTTTACAAAATCTGTGAATGCAGTTCAAAATATGTCAAAAAGTTAGGGAAGGTCTTCTAAGAACGTTTTGCTGTAACTGCAACGGTTAAGGTACTTGCCCTTACTGCCCCGTTTCAAAAATACACCCTGTATAAAAGTATTGAAATAAAACCACTTTTTAACAGATTCTATCGCAATTTATTTGTTATTGTTTACTTTTAGACTGACTGCTGAAAAGTAGCCGAAACGTCGGTCTAAAAGTAAATAATAACCAATAAATCGAGATAGATTCCGTTAAAAAGTGGTTTTATTTCGCGTTAACTTTAAAAAATATCATATTCAAAAGTATATCAAAATTATTCGTAAAAATAAAGGTTTGACGGCGCGTTAATAATAAAATTGTAAGATAAGAGTGAATGAAGTATTTAGAAGTATTTCCAATTGAAAACCTTGGCTGGCCGCAGACTTCTTAAAGAGGCAATGTTTGCTTGTAAAGTCTTCAGGTCGAAAATTGACTGTCCCCACCTGCTTGCTCTAATTTGGTTACGCGTACCCTCCAGATTACCTCGCTTTGCCATTACACCACTCCATTCGCCACTTCGAAGGACTGTACTTGGTACTAATTCTCCATGTGCAAGAGTGTGTAAGACGATCAACAGATGCAGTGATCAAATTGATCTTCACTTTGAGTCTTTGGTTAAAATTAGGTCGATTCTCATGGGTTTGACTGATTTTGAATGATGGCTTAGTTGCTTTTGGTTTGGGTTTAAAAGACTGCATTGGCTCTAAACACTTTTTTGTATAATACTTGTGTTAATTAGTGTGTTTGTAAACGAATAACTTACTTTTAATTTATTTTGTGTATATTCATAAGCGGAGTTTACCTATAAGTGATTGTTGCATTATGATCTGTAATCGTTGCATGAATTTAGCGTAAGTTTTTTATGTATACAATTGTTGGTGAACCCAAATTAATAAAATAAAATAAAAAAAATAAAAATGAAATTCACTCTGGCGTAATGCAAGACACTGGGGCTCTATGGTCGAGTGTGACGTCATTCGTTCATTCGGACTGTCAGTTTGAGTTTGACAGATGTGCGGCGCGCCGAGAATCGAGATCAGTATCGCTCTGGACCTCGACCGGGCATCACTTGTCTAGCAGAACGCTCCTAGTTCGGTTGAATAATTGGTTATAGATCACGAGTGTGTCTGTAAAAATGTGTAGTCAGTAATTGACGTAATTGAAATATGGTGAATCGTGTATTAGGTTGTCCTATCTCCTTGCCCGTATATCCACGCCGATTGTAAGTGCAAGCTTACAATGGGCTACTAAGAGGCCCCAGACCCGAAGTAAGGATTATTTCCACGAATAAAGACACAAAAATTTTATACGACATTGTTATTTTAAAACTCGCGAGATCTCGCCTGAGCCCCAATCTCGCGAGATTGCATTCCCTAAATAATGGTCGGGTTATCCGTTTTCTGGTCACAACGTACGTACTATGGAGCCATACTACAGCACTCGATCCTCCATCTTCTCTGTCTCAGTTAAATATCTTCAAATCATCAGACTGGGGTCGCTACTCCTCAGCATCGTGGTTTAGGTTGCGCCATACACGTCCACTTGAAAAAATAAAATTCCATTTTTGCACCAGGTTAGGTGCATACCGGGTATTAGGGGAATGCTCCCGAAGTCGAAGGCACCTGGTAGTACTCCGAGTAGGTACACTACAAATTGTCATGAAAAAATTAAGTAAGTATGAAGGTCACTTAAACTAATGTGAAAGTTGAAATACTTAAGTATTTATCAATATAATAGAAAAATCTGAGTCGCTAACAAATTGTATAGGTATGTGTGTAATGTACAGTGATATTGGGAACTGGCAGTGTCGCCATGAGGTAAAGCAGCGTATTTACAAAGTCGCTTATTTAGTTTCCCACAGGCGCTGTTTGGCCCGTGCCTGAATCGGCTTGTCAGCAAAGGAAAAAGTGCCAATATCGTAATAGAAGAGAAATGTCGGGGCGGGCCGGCTCGGCTACATTGCGGTCAGTTCGTTGTTAGGTGTGCCTACTACTACGCAGGCAACATCCTGATAAACCTTTTAACTTTTAGGTTAGCAACTATTTTGCCATGTTGTATTTTTAAAACGTTTTGTCACCCAAATGTTTCAAATGAATGAGCAGTCAAAGCTATACCAACACTCGCCGGTGAAACCTTTTCATATCGGTACACAAGCGTTCACGCTAACAAAGATGAAAAGGTAAACCAAACTTTTTATTTGTTATATGTTTTGAAATCACAGCCGGCGTCTATTGTTTCCCCCAACACAACAGCGGCGGCGCTGTAATGAAGCCTTGAGCAAACAGTGCGTACCTACCCACCAGCCGCGACGAATGAACCGCTGTTTGTATAGTCGTTCACTGCAAATGTTTTGGTATAAATGCCGTACGAACGTCTAAAGCATCAGATAAGGCGTGCCACGGTCGCCTGAGCTTCTAAACATTTAGGTAGGTACATGCAAAATGTATGAAAGCGACGCTTTGTAAGTTACACTGAACAGGCGTGTTCGATGCATGCGTCTTGATTTGATGGCCTCTTCCTCGCCAGTGGCAGGCGAGATGGAGGCGCGCTAGTGCGCCAGTGCGCCAGAGACACCGCACTGCACCGCATCGCACCAAAGTCATTCTATAGGATGGTGCATCATCGTGCCGTCTCCTAGCCTAAGGCTGCCTTTTCACCGGAGATGCTATGAGTTTTACTTGCTTTGCTATGGATGCGTGCTATGGATGCGTGCTATGGATGCGTGCTATGGATGTGTGCTATGGATGTGTACTATAGATGTGTGCTATAGATGTGTGCTATGGATGTGTGCTGTGGATGCTTATGAGAATAGATTTGAATTTTGTAAATTTGTTGGAGAAATGGCTCGAGCTGCGCATCTTAGGCATAGCACACCTTATTCTCGGCGCAAACGGTGGCGGTCGCGCGTTACCGCTACGTCTATAATTTTGTATCCAACAATGTCAGAAGCGAGCGACAGCCGCCGGCGGCGCGGTGGTCGGAAGTCACCGACATGGCGCGTATTGGCGTCTCGGTGTAGCGAACACAAGTAGCGAGTCCCGGACACTAGTAGCACGTGGTGGCCGCGGCCAAATGTGTGCACCGCTTTATAACAAAATGTATGAAAACTCGTGTGTACTGCTTGACGCCGGCTACCGGTGGCGGTGGTTGGTCGCCAGTTTGAGCCGAGCCTAGCCTCGTTTAGGTACATAGTACAGCACAGTGGAAACGGTCACATAGTTTCGTAGCGCAGCTTTTACATCTTCGTAGCACAGCTACATAGCACATCTCCGGTGGAAAGGTAGCCGAACGCTCACCTTTTTAGGGTTGCGTAGCCAAATGGCAAAAAACGAAACCCTTATGGATTCGTCATGTCAGTCTGTCTGTCTGTCCGTCCGTATGTCACAGCTACTTTTTCCGAAACTATAAGAACTATGCTGTTGAAACTTGGTACGTAAGTAGATGTATTCTGTGAACCGCAATGAGATTTTCACACAAAAGTAGAAAAAGCAATAAACTTTGACTATTCCCCATATTTAGAACTAAAGCTCAATTTTTTTTTGTGGTGTATGTATTGATAGGTCTTCAAAGATGATTTTGGGGGTTTCTAATATAATTTTCTTCTAAAATGAATATTTTGCGCGATAGACTTCCAAAGTGGTAAAGTGCGCCCCCCCCCCCCCTTTAACTTCTGAAATAAGAGGATGATAGAACTAAAAAAAATATATGATGTAAGTTACCATGTAAACTTCCACCAAAAATTGGTTTGAATGAGATCTAGTCAATAGTTTTTATTAATACGTCATTAATAAAAAACCGTACACAATTATTAAAACATCGATCAAAGTTACAACGAACTACAAGAACTTCTATTTATGTTACTGCTACGGAACCCTTCATGGGTAAGTCCGACTGGCACATGGCCTTTTTTTATATAATTCTAGCCTAAAAAAACAAAACGTGGATACCGTGGCCTGACCCAGTGTTTTCGTTTAGCTGAGAAATGGATGTAGACTGAGTTGGAATATTAATGTGAGAGTAATCGAGGTAAATCCTTAGAGCACGAACTGAACCTTAAGTAGGTACCTACCTAGGATATAAGCGGTGCACCTATACCACTTTTATTCTAGACAGACAGGTACAAATATCTAAATAAATGTAAGTATACCAATGCTGCCGATGCATCATCCAATGAAGACATTTGTTTTCTTACAGATTTAGACAAAACGAGTAGGTTAACCTAGAAACAATAGTTCTAAAATTGTACACAAATCCATTTCGACCCGCAGGTCCGACATAAAAATAAATACTGTAACAGTTGTTGGCAATGATTACGGCTCAATAAAACCTTTCTCATAGAACTAACCCTATGAAGCGGTCAAGGGGTGGAGTAAATTGAGCCGTTACAAAAAGACGCCGAACTTGTCCAACATTGAGCGAGCGGAATGGGCTTAGCTATATTTGTAGAGTGGCAACCCTAATTACTCTGTGCCGTTTTATCAGATGACGCGGTACAAGCGACTGTTAACTGAGCGAATGGAGCGCAATCTTTACGCGCTACACCGTTCCAAGCGACGTTTATTCGCTTATAAACTCGGCGAAGAGCGCACGTTGCGGCCACTCGGCGAGAGCGCCCGATGTAAACCCGACTTTATTGATCCATTGTTTCATTTGGGATATCTTTGCATCCCTATTACATGTACCTACCGAGTTATCGCGTCGTCAACTTGTAGAAGAGCCGTTTAATATTTAATGTTACTCTCGTTAAACTAACGGTTTGTGTAGTGCTTCACAAATATATACTGAGTTCGAGTCTCGGTTCCGGTAGTTCGTTATTAGAGTTTTATTTAGTAATGTTATTGCACACAGGTACCTGTCTACCTCTCTCATACAATTACCTACTACTTTATCTCGCCTTGCGTGTCATAAGGGAATTGGACGAATACACCTTGAAGTTTTATGTTGAGGTTTCGTACTGCAAAGGTATTTACCAAAAGACAACCTTTTCCACGATATATTTATACATGCTTATGTAGGTACAATTAAGGTAAGGTAGGTACAGTCAGCATCAGAAAAATGTTGGCCAGAAAGGTACTCAAAATGATCTGAATACAAAAATTCCAATTTTATATAAGTTTTTCACAGTACGCAAATAGTTGTGAATAGCCAGGGTAGTCAAACCGTTGTAACTTTTTTTTTGCGTGCGGTTTAGTCGGTCCCCACGGATACCCACCCCTCCGGCTCCGGAGGGGTGGGTATCCGTGGGGACCGACTAAACCGCACGCCGTCTCTGGGTCGTAGTGCTAGGCCGAAGGTCAGGTTGTCATGCGACATATCCCTCGCACCCCGGCTGACCCAGGCCCATCCCATATTTTGTACCCTTTTCTTAGTTATATCGCCATCCCTTTAATTCTGATGGCGATATAAGATACTTACAACTATTTGAGCACTGTGATAACTTATATAAAATTGGAATTTTGGTATTCAGATTATTTTGAGTTCTTTTGTGGTGAAAATTTTCCTGATGCTAACTGTACCTCTAACTTCTGCAATTAAGTAGATTTAATATCTACTCAATCTACTCCTCAACCAACTTATCAATTATCGACTTACCTACTCTAGATTGTAGGTTACTACAATAATGAGTGTCAACGGTGGCGGAGATCATTACAGAGGCCCTTGAATGAATGTTTTATTTTGTTGCTTAACACAAAAAGAAAGTAGATGCATAAAAGTACGTCATCCAGTTCGAACCTACAGATCGGATTTTAACAGAAAATTAGAGGTTGAATTAAAAAGTCCCGATGTTTTCGTCGGGTTAACATTACTGTGCTTGTAGTATTTGTGAAAACCAAGAAGGTGTGGGGTTCGTGCTGGCAGTCGGCAGTAGCGTGTTCGTGACGTCACGTAACCATTCCGTCGACTGCGGACGTGATAGCCGCTACTGAATTGCAAGTTTTGAAACTTACAGGTAACTGGACGAAGTTTTTAACATACAATGATGTTACTTTCAGTGAATGAAGGCGCCGCTTGGCAGCAAAGTAGCAATGGACGTGCAGCAAGTTATATGGCCGCCGGAAGGTGCAGCTCCGGGTAGGGGCGGGGGCGCGTCGAGTTATTTGTCTAGATCGTGCGGAATGCAGCCATGGACAGCCCCGGCACCCGCGCGCTAGACATTACTCTGATCGCACTTGCACAGATAACATTCGATAATATATTGCGCAGGTGCGGATTTCTCAGGCGAATAGCTGCTTAACATAACATAACCGCCGCGGTGGGAAATGTACTTACCGCATATTGTTTTCGACAGTTACACGGAGATGGGGCTTGAATACATATTTACATACCTACCTACTTCCATTGATTGAATTTGGAAGTGGAAGTGACTGATTGCGACAACAGACGCTTATTTATTCATTTTCTTTTGAAGGAACTATCGTACTATCTGTCGCAGTATTTCTTGTTTCCCATCTGCATATCGAATAACTGATGAATAAATGAATCCCTATTTCCCTTAGTCACGCCATCAGGCCTAAACCACTGAACCGATTTTTATGGAATTTGATATAGGAGTAGATTAGACCTTGAGAAAGGACATAGGCTACGTTTGGTCGCGATACGCGAGCGGAACCGCGGGCAAAAGCTAGTTTTTATATATAAGTAGGTACTTACGCTTGTATGGCCAAAGATGTATAATTATAAGTACTTCTAATTCTTATTCTTTATTGAACACACAAAGTACAGAGATTATACATTAAAAAATCCAAGAATCTTGTACTCCCTCGCAGCAAACTTTTGAAAAGCAGAGGAGTATATGGTACCCTAAAAGTTCAAGGCTAATACTACATTATGGGTAAGTACCTACAATAAATGTATTAACGCGCGAACCTATTGCCTTAAACCGTCTCTTTTCATAACTTCAGTTTGTAGAAACATTAGCTGGTGCGGGCGGGGGACCTCACTAAGTTCTCTTCCCTTGTTATCGTCATTATTATTGTACCAAGAGAGAAAGAAGAGTGTAAATAAGTATTTTAGTTTGTGAACATAAGAACCAATGTCGAAGGGTGACAATACCGAAGCAACGCCATAGAAAATGTTATGAGCGCCGAGAAGTCGGACGTCTGGACATTATACTGGGCGTCGAGACGCACTACATCTGAGGTAAAGACACTAAACTGGGCGCCGTGACGCCCGACGTCTGAGGCATAGGCACTATTTTGGGCACCGAGACGCACACCATCTGAGACATAGACACTATACTGGGCGCCGATACGCCTGACGTCTGATGTATAGATACTATACTGGGCGCCGAGACGCACTACATTTGAGGCATAGACAATATACTGTGCGCCGATACGCCTGACGTCTGATGTATAGATACTATACAGAGCGCCGAGACGCCCGACGTCTGATGTATAGATACTATGCTGGGCGCCAAAATGCACCTGAACTGAGGCATAGACACTAGACTGGGCGCTAAGACACCCCACGTCTGATGTATAGACACTATACTAGGCGCCGAGACGCCCGACGTCTGATGTATAGATACTATACTGGGCGCCGAGACGCACTACATCTGAGGCGTAGACACTATACTGGGCGCCGATACGCCTGACGTCTGCAGATTATCATACTCTAATGGTCAAATAGCGCGGATCGGTGTAAACCGCTGACTACGCGCAATGCCACTGTACGATGCTTGCATTTATTGTTGCATCGTACATATACTATGCTGGGTGCCAAAATGCACCTGAACTGAGGCATAGACACTAGACTGGGCGCTGAGACACCCCACGTCTGATGTATAGACACTATACTAGGCGCCGAGACGCCCGACGTCTGATGTATAGATACTATTCAGGGCGCCGAGACGCACTACATCTGAGTCATAGACACTATACTGGGCGCCGATACGCCTGACGTCTGATGTATAGATACTATACTGGGCTCCTAAATACACCTGAACTGAGGCATAGACACTAGACTGGGCGCTGAAACACCCCACGTCTGATGTGTAGACACTATACTGGGCGCCGAGACGCACTACATCTGAGGCATAGACACTATACTGGGCGCCGATACGCCTGACGTCTGATGTATAGATACTATACTGGGCGCCGAGATGACCGACGTCTGATGTATAGATACTATACTGGGCGCCTAAATACACCTGAACTGAGGCATAGACACTAGACTGGGCGCTGAGACACCCCACGTCTGAGGTATAGACACTATACTGGGCGCCGAGACGCACTACATCTGAGGCATAGACACTAGACTGGGCGCTGAGACACCCCACGTCTGATGTATAGACACTATACTGGGCGCCGAGATGACCGACGTCTGATGTATAGATACTATACTGGGCGCCTAAATGCACCTGAACTGAGGCATAGACACTAGACTGGGCGCCGAGACACCCCACATCTGAGGTATAGACACTATACTGGGCGCCGATACGCCTGACGCCTGATGTATAGATATTATACTGGGCGCCGCGACCCATTACATTTGAGGCATAGACACTATACTGGGTGCCGATACGCCTGACGTCTGATGTTTAGACACTATACTGGGCGTTGATTATGCATTTGATCTAAGGCATATACACTATACTTGGCGCCGAGACACCCGACGTCTGATGTATATATATTATACTGGGCCCTAAGACGCACTATATTTGAGGCATAGACAATATACTGGGCGCTGAGACGCACGACGTCTGATGTATAGACACTATATTGGGCGCCGAGACACACGACGTCTTATGTATGGATACTATACTAGGCGCTGAGACGCTCTATATCTGAGGCATAGTTATTTTACCGGGCGCCGAGACGCCCGATGTCTGATGCATAGACACTATACTAGGCGCCGCGACGCCTGACGTCTGATGTATAGACACTATACTGGGCACCGAGACACACGACGTCTGATGCATAGATACTAGACTGGGCGCTGAGACGCTCTATATCTGAGGCATAGATAATATACCGGGCGCCGAGACGCCCGATGTCTGATGCATAGACACTATACTAGGCGCCGATACGCCTGACGTCTGATGTATAGATACTATACTGGGCGCCGAGATGACCGACGTCTGATGTATAGATACTATACTGGGCGCCTAAATACACCTGAACTGAGGCATAGACACTAGACTGGGCGCTGAGACACCCCACGTCTGATGTATAGACACTATACTGGGCGCCGAGACGCACTACATCTGAGGCATAGACACTATACTGGGCGCCGATACGCCTGACGTCTGATGTATAGATACTATACTGGGCGCCGAGATGACCGACGTCTGATGTATAGATACTATACTGGGCGCCTAAATGCACCTGAACTGAGGCATAGACACTAGACTGGGCGCCGAGACACCCCACATCTGAGGTATAGACACTATACTGGGCGCCGATACGCCTGACGCCTGATGTATAGATATTATACTGGGCGCCGCGACCCACTACATTTGAGGCATAGACACTATACTGGGTGCCGATACGCCTGACGTCTGATGTTTAGACACTATACTGGGCGTTGATTATGCATTTGATCTAAGGCATAGACACTATACTTGGCGCCGAGACACCCGACGTCTGATGTATATATATTATACTGGGCCCTAAGACGCACTATATTTGAGGCATAGACAATATACTGGGCGCTGAGACGCACGACGTCTGATGTATAGACACTATATTGGGCGCCGAGACACACGACGTCTTATGTATGGATACTATACTAGGCGCTGAGACGCTCTATATCTGAGGCATAGTTATTTTACCGGGCGCCGAGACGCCCGATGTCTGATGCATAGACACTATACTAGGCGCCGCGACGCCTGACGTCTGATGTATAGACACTATACTGGGCACCGAGACACACGACGTCTGATGCATAGATACTAGACTGGGCGCTGAGACGCTCTATATCTGAGGCATAGATAATATACCGGGCGCCGAGACGCCCGATGTCTGATGCATAGACACTATACTAGGCGCCGAGACGCCTGACGTCTAATGTTTAGACACTAAACAATGAATGCTTCAAAATTTCATTCAATTATTTGGGCAGAGTCATTGAAAAACAATGTTTAAAAATGATTGCAACATCATTCATTGTTTCCGATAGTTCGTACGAATGTCGGTAGATGGCTCTAACCGTCGCCCTATAGTAGTCGTAGTATAGGAAAATTTGAATAGCTTCAGGCGTAGCTCGGTGGCTCAGTGGTCAGAGCATTTTTTTAATTTTTTTTTAAAGAATATTAGCAACCGAATGTATCGAAATTACTAATATTCCCTCTAACCCCTCCAACTAAGCTAAATCGCTTGTGCTAGGAGTGGGTTCACGTCAGTAGTGTAATGGTCAGGATTCGAACCCGGGACCTCTCGATCGTAAGGCCGACCCCTTAACCACTAAGCTACCGACGCCCTCTGTAAGGGAAAGATTCCTATCTTAATCGATTTGAAAAGTTAACATAGTTAATGCTTCAAAATTTCATTCCGTTATATGACAGTACAATATTTCCAGTATTGAAGGGTTTAAGACACGGAGGACAGAATATGATTAAGTATATAGATAAGAAGACACGAACCAATGCATTGTTAGAACCAAGTTCCCTTCCCTTGTCATCGTCACCCTAATTATCATCGGTATCATTATTATTATCTACAGAGAGAAGGAGAGAGAAGAGTACAAATAAGTATTTATATGTAGTTACATAGTGGACATAAGAACAATCACCCGTTAAAATGACACTAAATTCCACGTGGATGTAGTCACAATATCTAGTAAAACGGTGATAAATTGAATACCCATATTAATTATGTTACTAAGAGCTCAATAAAGAAATAATTAGAAGGTAAGGACGCGACAAAACGACGGTGTTATTTTAAGTTCAATCGATAGTCCGTAGCAGCGAGAGACACTCGCCAACTATAAAGGTGCCTACTTACATGCCATATCGAGATAAAATTAAACCCTGTTCATCGGACGTAGATATTGCGTTCTAGATGATATTTTCTAAAGTTTACGCGAATACCACTCTTCTTCTTGCTTATTATGAGGGTAGATAACTACATTAGGAAAGGCAATTATCTATTGATCTTATATGAGGGCTGTACCGATAGATTAGTTTTGATCTCTTATCCATATCATGAAGAAACTATCAATCAATTAGCTCAATGCACTCCATTGCTGGACATAGGCCTCTTCCAATGTGCCCATGAAGAAACTATAATCTGACCCAATAAACTATTGGGCACTAAATGTAATTGAGAAATTAGTATGTAGCTAGAGATTCCGGTAAAGAAACCCAAGCTAAGATTGTCTCTTTTGTGAAACGTGTCGTAGAGTGGCATAGGCCGCCCGGCGCTGGAGTGGGACTGTTGACCAACAATGTGGCTGGCACATAAATCGTTCGCAGCCGCGAGGGTTCGCCGGCGCCGCGGCCGGCCCGCTACGGCCACGACTTGGCTGCGATTCAAGGCCGTGACCGGTTTGAAGCTTTCTCGGTTTCAACCTGCCCCAGATACTTAGCTGTATGCCCCATATGTTGTTCTCGGTCGTATCGCAACCTTTAACGCTTCCCTGTAACTCAAGATGCGTCGATAACCCCCTAATAGTCTGTTTATGTGCCGATAACGGCATCTTCGAGCGGCCCCTCGTGTAATTACAGCACCCCATTGTACCCGCGATCGACAATCGAGTCTTTTTTGGAAGATTCAAACGCGTTTTAATACTTCCGAAGTGGCGCAGAATGTTCTAGGTTGTAGGTAAAGTTACATTAATTAAGAAGGGTAGTCATTAATTTGGTGTGATTTACAGGCGGGCGCCAACGCTGGTATTGTAATAGCGTGTCGTGGAGACAAAGCTTCCTCAGATGATTAATAAAGGCGAGGCGGCGACTGCGGGCTGCGCTCCCGGGGCGCAGCGGTCACGTTGCGTCGTCGTGTCGTGGAGCTCGCGTCCCGTGTCTGCGTCAAGACCAACTATCCGTCACGAGCCTAACTTTACCTAATGCCCGTCTTAAAACATAATTGCTACATCAAGTTTATATCTCTAACAGATGTGACACATATTAAATCTTAGTATTTCTACAAAATCTTGTAGGCACTTGATTATAAACAAAACTGTACTTGTTGTAGACCGTAAGCACCAACGCCACCAACTTCAGCATTTCTGTTTGCAGATTGCCCCAATAATGCGCTGCATCACTTGCATTCCTACTGCTTATTGCTAATGGTCACGGAACTCATAAATTAAAGTAAATTGAGCTATTCTGGTCGCCGCTGTTAATGCCTAATGGGAATACATTTTAGATTCGAACAATAATAACTGCCCTAGCTAATAAGTATTCACTATACCTCATTAAATACTCAAGCATATAATCACACTAACATTACTGTATTTTAGCGTTTACCCTTTTTATCCGTTATTGTACCCAATACTATTTATACTGGGTATGTTTGGGTACAATGAGCTGAGGGTAAGGAGAGAGCTCGCAGGGGCCGTGTACCTATTTAAGGTTATGCGCGGAAAGAGCCGAAATCTGGCCATACTGGAGCGGATAAGTTTATGCGTCCCGGAAGGTTATGTGGGGATGCGCCGGAGCGCGCAGCGCAGCTGCTGCAGGTGCCGAGCGCGCGCACTAACTTGCTTAAGAGGCGCCGCTAACGCGAGCGCTCCGGACGCTCAACGCAGTCTCACTTCACGTCGACCTGTTTTGTTGCTCTCTGAGTGAATTCACAGTTACAACATTATCAGTTGTATTTTATAGATAATGTTAGTCATGTTAGTGCATGCTTAGATTGCCTACTCTGTCGTGTTAAGGAGTACCCTGTAAAGATTAAGGTAGGGGGTGGCTGCAGGTGACGCGACGCTATGCTCGGCCTTAAAAAATAAATCATAAACTCGAAAGTTTGTGTGGATGTACGTATCGATGTTTATTACTCTTTCACGCAAAAACGGCTCAACGAATCTCGATGAAATGTACGCTTCAGACCCACCGTACCCTATGGTAAGTACTGTCTAATGGTATCACGGAAAACAAGCGGACACAGAAATAGAGATAGTCATTTTAACCGAAATAATCTATCTCTGTGCCAAATTTGAATTGTTTGTTAATTGTTTTCGCTTGAAAGAGTAACAGATAATAGTTTATTTTACAACAATATATTTTCAGTAGAGTTAAGTAGTTAGCATGTATACAGTTTAATGTACAATGGGCGGCCTTATCGTTGGAAGCAATTTCTTCCACATTCGTGTACACACACGTCGATTCTCATATATTTTCCCATTTATTATGTTAGTAGGATATGTGAAAACTAACTTTTTGCCGTATTGGTAACAGAGAGATGTTAGGGAAGGGTATTGAAGTAACAAATCATCGGCGTGGTGGCACATGGCGGGTCGCGGACGGCCAGCCCGAGGGGCCTTGACCCAGGAGGGGGAGGGGGTGGCTGCAGGTGACGCGACGCTATGCTCGGCCTTAAGGGGATTACTCACTCACTCCTCGCGAGATCATATAGCTGCGTTAAACACACGCCACACTTGATTTGCAGTCAAATTACTCCATTAAGTCTCTTTACATTTTTGCCAACGCTTAATAAGAGAACTTGGAGTTTGAAGGTAAGAATTCATCGTTATTCACTGAGGAACGCGCTTTGTTGAAAAGTACGGTTATATAAACAGAGAATAATAACTAATTGACATAATTATCTCTTGTGCAAAAACAGACGGCATATTTTAAAAGTTTTGAATGCCAAGACTTTGGAATACTTTAATTATCAGATAAAAGGAGTAGGTAGACAGGCCGAGGCCGGAGGTGCGGGTGCGGGGCGCGGGCGGCGGCGGAGGCGCGACCGAAATCTTATCTTAATAAAACTTGATTATCTCATTTTTGTGATGCCGTGGACCGGAACCCTTGCACTAATTAGCCGAGACAATAACTTCCTTCGAATTTACCCGTTCATTCTATTGTAAAAAGCCTTGCCAAGTGTTGAATAGCTAGGTATCATCTAAATTCATCCGGATCTGGCCTGGCACCACAGAGCGGTTCACAAAATGATTATGAAACTAGCTATCACGTTCCGCCCCGCGCCCATTCAATTTACTTAGTGTACCGAACAGTGAAAACTTTCCAGGAAAATCATTTGCCAGCCTTCAATGACTGACTAACAAATATTGAATGGTTTTATTCTTTGCGAAGACATTTTTGAAACTTGTGCCGATATTTAATGTGGGTTGACTCTTGGGATTTGAAACATAGAGCCGTCGGAATCCGCTTCGCAATTTTCTTGTAACCTTCAAACAAACAGATCAACAGAAACAAACAAAAGTTGTGCGACTGCGGCACGCAGCTGTGTGTGCTCCGCTGACGATAATGGCACTTTCTTAATGGTTCCTCTTTGTTAACGATTCATAGTACAAGCTGTTTGTGCTATTGAATCATTTTATCAATTTGACGCAACGTATTATATCATCGAGTTATCGTGCAAACATTCAGGCATTCTCTATGACAATGGGGTAGACAGATATCGAGTTAATCTAATTAGGTATCAGGTAATACAATCACCTGATACCTAATTGGATTAACATTTTCATTAGCATGCCATTAAAGCGACGAAAAATTCCTATTGTAATAAAAAAAAAAAACACCGGTCGGGTGTCGGCATCACCGAAGTTATATAACAACAACTCAATATTATTTATAATTTATTTTAACTTATAAATGGTAGTGAATATTACATTGGTTTCCGAGCATTTCAGACCAACGTGAATATGAGATTTGAAAACGCAGGCCATCCCCACTGGTGGGGCAAACTTAAAGTAAGTACCCATTTTGACTTAAAAAAAATAATTGAAGTAGACGCCTAACTATATCGGATCATTCTAGAAAGCCACATTTGAAGTTTCATCAAAATTCGGCAACGTAGTCTTGTAACGGAGGAACAAATTATTTCAAAGTTAGAATTGCAAATGCATATAACAATTCTTGTTCCAAGGTTACGTCAGTCAATCCTTTTTCTTTATAAACACTAGTGATGTTACCCAGTACCGAAAGTGTTAAAACTAAGTATTTATAAAACGTAATATTTATTGCACATTGTGCCAATACATTAGAAGATTGATGTGTCGCTAATTTTAATTATATGAAAATATGACGTATTAATATTTTTGATAAATACAATAAATACAATAAATACAACATAACATAACATAAACTCACGCCTTTATCCCCGAAGGGGTAGGCAGAGGTGCTAGCACCCACATTTCGCCAGTCCCAATGTAATAGGTGGCGAGACTATTGCCATTAACCGGGCACTTGCAAAAAAAGTGCCCTCCCACCTGATGGGAAGTGGTTACCGTGACCTATGGACGTTATAAACCTGCGATAAATACACACATAACTTCGAAAAGCATCGAAAAGTCATTGGTGTGTGCCATGGAAAACCTGGGATCGAACCCTGAGACCTCACCTCAACAGTCCATTACCCATACCACTAGGCTACCTCGGTTATACAAAGAATATATAAAAAATATATAAAAATATATAATACAAAATACAAAAATAAATAAATTGATACAAAAATAATTTGTCTTAAAAACTCATGGAATTTACTTGGCAAACACTGAACCCGTCCATGACAGGGGCGGATCCAGCATTCACACAGTTGAGTAAGCAGGTTCTTTTTATATAGGTTCCATTAATTTGTCTTCACCTTGTCTGATGGTGTTGAAGGCAAAGTTATAGGAAAAAGGGTCACCATTACAGACGCGTACCATGTTACCACTCAGCTTGACGGCCTCATTAGAAGCTTTTTAAATGTCGATAATACAGCGGCCTTTACCCCAAAAGTACTGTTAGGAAAAGGAGCCCACCTTATTACATGTCACGCGGGCTCAGCTTCTCAAGGATTTATTCCAGACTGCCTCTTCACCTGCGCGTCGAAAACAACGACAGATTACCGATTAATTGTGTTATATTGACAATGATGCGGAGGCTATCTTATGACTTCGTGCATATGTTCTAAGATTGGCTCGTCAATTGCATAGCGTGGCTTGGATGACTTAGTTACATTTACCAAATGCAGTAATTCTATTTTCATTAAGGTTAGACTCGCTTCCTCTTCATTCTTTCCCAGGCACGTCACTATTTCTTGTTTTTGTTTGTTTGAGTTGGTGATTTGTCATTTTTACGGTTTTCGAACGTTTCCCTTTATTTGTGTTATATAATAAATAAGATTTAGCTTCTTCCCAAATTACATGAGTACAAGTTTCAGCTGGGTGCGAATTATTTTAGCTCTGGATGTGTAAATTTTGCCGAATTATAATAATACGTGTTTTATTTTGTTTTCTAAATTTATAACACGACAGAAAAATATAAGACAGGGATTTAATTTGATTTTGTAATTTAATTGCAATGAACTTCAGTTAAAATTGTAGTAATCTATAAAACAAATACTTATTAGAATAATTCAGTTCATTCGATTCAGAGATGTTTCAAATCCATATCGATTTATCCAATTTCATTGGATTTTCAAGCATGTCACCTCACTATGAAGCTAATGTCAGTTGAGGCTCTTTAGAATTATTCGACTTGTAGTCAAAGTTACAAATAATCACAGTGCTATATCTACACGGAACAGAAAAAAACAGATATATCTCACACACATCAAAACAATCCAATGAACAACCAGATAAGTAAAAAAGGAAATAAGAAATAGTGGCTCACTTTGAGACTGACTGCTTCGATGTTCGAAGAGTGCCGCCAGTTCAGTTACAAGCTGTATAAAATATTAAATGTTAGTCTTTAGTTAACTAGCGGAATCACTGTCCCACACACAGATGTACAGTGGCCTAGGTGTCGCTGGCACTGCCGGCAGTCCGCCCCAAGGTGTTGCCAAACTGATGCAGTGTACAGCAAAACTTATCTTTCGAACTTCAGTCTAAGTTCTACCAATAATGGCGTTCGATAGTCGAAATAAAATGCCGAATAATGTCAACTTTTCTCTTTATGATTGAAATCATTTATTTATGGTGACGAATGGTTATTATCATTATATGGCTCGTGACGTTATCAGTGGTGACGGCAAAATGACATTGTCTGTTTTCGTACTATTCAATAATCATGCGGGATCCAGCGTACTCTACATCTGTGGTCCTAAAACTATGTACATTACGAGAAACTTTTTACTTACTTACCGGGCCACTTGTGACGCTTCTTGTGAACTCACCTGTGACCCAGTTACAACATCTCTGCCCGTCCTTTGTTGTGATTAATGATTAATGACGATACTTTATTCCTATGTATGTCGTCATTGATTCTTCATTCTAGTACCGTTTTAGATGCGTGTCGTTAGCTATTGAATGCCTGTTGAGAGGATTGCCTTTTTTATTTTATTTTTTAGGTTCACTAAACTGGACACACTACATAACAATCGGCTTAAAATGCGAAATTTTTAGTGTAGGTAAGTGTCTGTCCTTCTGGAAGTGAACACTGCATGCACAACTAAATAAAGTTAGGGGTACATTGTTGCACATTTCAAATAATATTTCAGTGGGCTTTCTAAAGCTCCAATAGCTATCAATCTCATTCATTAGTATATGATGCGATGATAAATAAGCTGTATAAATAAACACCGAAAAGCGGGTTCCAACCAAATCCTACATGAAACACAAATATTTATACTACAAGTATTTTTCTGCCCGCTCCCCCCTGCGCACCTCTTTCGGCGCGTGGTGAAGTAATATTCAAGCCCGTATAAAACGCTTGCGAATGTTTTTCCTGGAGCTCGCTAAGTACTTGTCCATTTATCGCCCTAGGACTGTTATCTGTCTAAGCTGGGGGCTCCGGCGAATGCCGGCGGGATTAACATACACGACAGTTAGATTTATGATATCAACGGAATATGTAACTGGCCTACAATAAAAGCGCGAATGTTCTCACCCACACAGGGTGAGAACATTCGCGCTTCTTAACGAATGATTAAGGTAAACAATGAAATGCTAAGCCATGGCTGCTTCATCTGTTCCCGCGGGTGATGTACAAGGTGGGGAAGATCATTCTCCATTTGGTAGTAAACATCATACAGCAACATACAGCTGTAGCATGCACTTTTGTGAGACTCAGTAGTACTGGGCAGTGATGCTGAGATGGTTCAGACATGAAGAGATTTATGACTTCCACTGAAAGCCCATAGTTATTCTGAGCCTCAGAGAACACGTCCTTCCTTATTACTAGCTGCTTGTACTTTTCACACGAGTTTCCCCAAACTTTCTTTCATATATTTCTTACCAATGTAACAAAAAAGTTTATGTTTTGAGCTTAGTTTAGGGATTCATTCTTATTTTTATTTATTATATATTCTCACTTAAATTAAACATAAGATTAAACCTAAGCTGCCTCACAGTTTCCACATTCCATTACAGCACATACGCATCGCAGAGAGCATACAAAAAGTATCCAATTATTAGATGGTAATCAGGGAGCCGGCCGAAGCCATTCGCCACGAAACTATAATATCACGAGCCAACATCAAGTTTAGCTATAACAGAAAAACGTGGCGGTACGCTAGTTGTCGGCCATTGTAACAATGTGGGCGCCAGTTTAGCAGTCCCAGTTCCAGTTCCAGTGCTCACTGTACTTAGTGTGCGAACGTTGCTACTAAGTTGAATGTCGTGTTTACATTGTTGGGATTGTGCGTCGTAGAGAAATAAACAGTAACATAGTGTAGTGCCTGACATCAGAAGTGGGATACCGCACATACTTTTTCAATTTATTTTTACTTTTTGTGCCTTGACCTCTGTGCGGCTACGGCAATGATGTCACTGCTGTGCTTGAGACCTTGGATTCACTTCTCGGGGTTTCTCGACTGGATTCGATCATTTTTATAACCATTGTACTATATGTATATTTACCAGTACGTTTCCACATAATAGAGGCTCTGACGCACAATGGCCCAATCAAGAGGCTAAGTGCGGAACAGCCCAGGTAAACTAAACTAAACTAAACTAAACTAAACTAGAGGCTCTGCTCGCTCAAGCTGATGCTGCTAACAATAAAACTCTGCATAAATGGTAAATATGGCTCTAGGGGACTTTACTGCTGTACACTGTCTTATTGACAGTGCTACAAAAATTTCACGTAGAACTAATACAGAGGAACTCAACGAACAGAAAATTGTAAAATATAGGCGATCTCAAACTAGCTGCTTGGCACTTCACTAATACAGGAGCAGTGTCTGCGTCAGGTCAGCAGATCAATGGCGGGCGGCAGGTAGCGCCGGGCCACGCCGGATGGCGGCCCGACCTCTTACACGTTTCATTACATCAGAGCTCTCAGCTCCGGCATTGTTAAAATATAGGCAATAACAAGGTTGGCCCGCCTGCGCGCCGTCGATATTTGCGGCTTGTTCGAGCCTCTCTCCGCCGGCGACACTTTGAATATTTCCTTCGGTTCACCTTTCTTTATGAGCGCACATAAAACGCAAATCCCCTAACGTATGTTCGTTCGATAGCGCCGAATGTGCTCCGCGGTTATCTTTTCTCCTGTGAGCATGTATTTCGACACCTTGACATATTTTGCTCCATTCAAGGCAATTTTTGATGTATTGTGTGTTTTCTAAGTGCGTTTTCACATTGTCCGATATCCGATAGCCGACAACCGATATCGGAAGAAGTCAAATGTATGACATATGTATCTTTCTTTCACATTGTCCGGCCCGAAATCGGTTATCGGAGCCAAAACCGCTGTTTTGGCTCCGATATCGGATAACAAAGAGACTAAGACAGCGACTGCAAGCAATATTCGACCTTAATGACATTTTCTTAGTTACGTGTCTATTCGCGTTAATTGTTGACGCTTATCACGAATTTAAGAAAAAAAACTGGATACTATGTCATGTCAATAAGGTCGAAAATTACTTGTATTTTTTTCTTTTTTCGTCCCTAACATCCCTAACTAGTCTGTACTTGCGAGCAAATGGCCGTATTGGGCCGATTTTAACGGATAAATGTGAAAACAGCACAAGGTGTCGGCTATCGGATGTCGGCTATTGGCGTCCAACACCGATATCGGATATCGGATGAATGTGAAAGCGCTCTAAGAAAACTATTTTTAAGTCCATTGCATATGAATGAATATATATTAAAAAAACTATGATAGTAGAAGATGACTAAAGTAAACAAAGATTAATTACGCGAATCATCACTATAGATAGGATAATAATAATAATAATAATCAAGATGGAATTTGGTTTAGACAAGTGTGCGGTCATGCATGTAGAAAGGGGTGGAATAGTGGAATCCGAAGGTTTGATTCTCTCGGATTCCATTAAGCTTACAGCTATTTCTTCAACCGAAACCTACAAATATCTAGGTATGTCGCAGGCATTAGGAATACCTGAAGCTGGCATGAAACAGGGACTGCAGGAGCGTTTCTTTGGCCGCCTGAAAAAAGTCTTAAAAAGCTCTTTATCGGGAGGTAACAAGGTGCGCGCTTGCAATGGTTGGGTCATGCCAGTCCTAATGTACTCCTTCGGCATACTTAGATGGACTCAGACGGAACTAGATGCCCTGGATAGAAGATTTCGTACACTGTTGACCGCATTTCGGATGCACCACCCCCGATCTTCCGTAATGAGGTTGTATATCCCGCGGAAACTGGGGGGTCGTGGCTTTCTAAATGTCAAGACCCTTCATAATCGTGAGATATACAACCTCAGAGAACATTTCTTACGTGCAAATACGAATATGCACCGTGATGTGACAGCAGTGGACAATGGCTTAACCCCTCTTGCGTTGGCTAAAGAGAACTGGCGCAAACCTGTAGTACTTGGTACCGCTGATCGCAGGGAGGTATGGATGGGTAAAGAACTACACGGACGGTTTTATCGGGCCTTAAATGGACCCGATATAGACTTGAAAGCGTCCGTATCTTGGCTAAAGTTCGGTGATGTTTTCGGAGAAACCGAGGGTTTTGTCTTTGCAATTACGGACGAAGTTGTTATGACGAACAACTATCGGAAGTATATTCTGAGGGACGGTACGGTAGACATCTGTCGGGCATGCCACCGCCCCGGAGAATCTCTCAGACACATTATTTCCGGTTGTTCTCGTCTTGCCAACGGCGAGTATTTGCACAGGCACAACCAAGTGGCCAAGATTGTTCATCAGCAACTTGCCCTTAAATACAATCTTGTGACTTCGGAGGTACCATACTACAAGTATGTGCCCGACCCAGTTCTCGAAAATGGTCGTGCCATATTATATTGGGATCGATCTATCATCACGGACAGGACTATTGTCGCTAATAAGCCTGACATAGTGGTTATAGATCGATTAGAGCGCCTTGCAATGATTGTTGATGTCACCATTCCTCATGACGAAAACCTCATGAAAGCCGAAAAAGACAAACAAATAAAATATTTGGATCTGGCTCATGAGGTTGTCGACTTGTGGAATGTAGATTCGGCAATCATTGTGCCGATAGTCATATCAGCCCATGGGCTGATTGCTAAGAGCCTCGATCAACACCTTAAGAGGCTCTCGTTAGGCAGCTGGCTCAAGGGCCCGATGCAGAAGGCGGTACTCCTCGACACGGCACGTATTGTGAGGAGGTTCCTTTCTCTGGAGCCCTAGCCACCGGTAGCTTGGTCCCTGTGCCCGATGCCGGTGGGACTCTATTTTTTATATTTTTAAATATATGTTTTTATATGTGTATATGTATTTAAAAATATAATTTATAAGACTAAAAATGTTAATAAAGAGGAATAAAAATAAAAATAATAATAATAAAATCGCATGCAGTGTACACTGCTAATGATGCCGCCCAAAACTGTCCTAAACATGGCTTAATTCTCTGTATGAGTAGTTTCTGTAATAACATAGTTTCCCTTTGTAGATCAAATACAATATCTAATAATATTGAGTAATAGATATTATATTCAGAGGGAGGGTTAGATTCGGTTTATTAATGCGAAAGCAGGTTAAGGGTTGTTAGTGGCGGTATTCGCTCGAGGCGGTAACACGAGAAGTGAACCGATACGGTTGCCGAGCTGCGATCAGCACACGGCACACGGAGGACGATCCCCGGTGTGCCCAAAGTTGAAATATCAAATGGGCATACCTGCATTGGTAAGTACGTAGAGGCTTAAAATTTATTTACTGATAATAATAATAATCAACGTTTTTTTAAGTTATCATGAAAGTTTATTCATTCTTAAGTATACCTATTAATTTTATAGAATTTCAAGTTAATTAATCTACAACTGTAACAACAAATGTATAATACGTCTACAAATACAATACATACCAGTAAAATATGTCTACAAATGTATAACTCTCACAAAAAACGTTGATTAGTAGATTTATAGTAAACATCGCTACGTAAAGCAACAATTTGCATGCAGTCGCTTTCACTGAATATTCGCAGTAACGCGAATCGCACTGTAATACATTCGAGAATGTGTGTATCGATGGGGCGTACTTTCGCGGTAACGTGCATCGCGGTGATGAACATTCGAGAATGCATGTTTCGATGTGATTTTCCTTCGCACTAACGTGAGTCGCATTTCCGAACTTTCGGACAACCTATCATCGCGATTTTATATTCCAAATTCAGTGTGACAGTCGTAAAAGACAAGACGTTGTACGTACCTATGTTGTGTTGTACCCCGTGTGCATGGATGGGGTCCAATAATTTGAACTGCGTTTATAATCTTCGCACGTTCGCAAAACACGTGTATCAAGATCAAGTCAGTAGGTACACTTCTGCCCACATGCATATAGCATGAGCGTGAGTTTGTATGTATGCAATACGAACCTACACGCGCGTATGCTATACATACGTGCAATACAATATATAATGTACAAGTAACGTGATCAGACTTAATCAATGCTTAATCCCAACAAAGCAACAAAGCAATAGAGCGTAAATAATGAATGACGCCAAACAGTCGTGCGCTTTGTAAACAGATAAGTGAAAACCTTTGATTGAATATTTATTACGTTGTCCACGAGAGGGGACTGTCTGCGATAGTATCGTTGTTTACATTAAAAATACTCTGTGTTACTAAATAACTTATAGAATAACACCTCTATTCTACATCCACGAGGGACGCATGCCTAAGAGAGGGTGTGCCAATTGCCAGCACGGCAATGATTCCATGTTGCTATTAAATAAATGACAATAAAGTCACGTTACTCGACACTGCACAGTCATCGCGGTGCTAATTTCAATTGTGAATTAAAAATTCTTTTTTTTTTTTGAGAAAAAAAAATCATTTCATTTCAAAAAAAAAAAATAACTTAGAGAAAAATGACTGAATTTACTGTTCTGTTAGAAGTCGGTGCCTGGCCCGAGAGGTCATATTTCAATTGTTTCCAGCATAGTAGTTCTGGCACCACAAACAAAGTTGGCACCGACTTCTAACAGTAAATCTGTAAATTCAGCTATTTTTCTCTAAGTTACATTACTCTTGAGTTTTCGAAGTAGGTTTTTTTAAACGTAGTTTTTATTTTTATTTTTT
Source organism: Eilema caniola (assembly GCA_949126895.1). NCBI lineage: Eukaryota > Metazoa > Arthropoda > Insecta > Lepidoptera > Erebidae > Eilema > Eilema caniola. The sequence continues at coordinate 539,114 of OX421471.1, read as the reverse complement.
ATTATTCAGAGTTTCCCCCATTAGTGATTAAATATAGCCCAGCATGCCTTCGACTACAGTTTTTGAGTTTGTTTCATAAAATTGTCATAATGCTCTTAATAACACGAACAAGACATTCGTGCTATATATAATTAAGGAGTCCTGTTGTCTGCCTCCACACTCAATGCTTGGTTCTTCCAGCACGTCCTTGACCATCATAATGTAGCTTACCTTGTCACAGGGTCGTCCTAAAACTAACTAAAAAGCATCATTGCCATTTCCTATTTCATTTTGAGGAGTTCTCTGTCTGTCTCCAGAGTCCAAGGTCCAGTACCCATAAAATTGATATAGGACTACCTGTGAGATATACTAAACCCAAAGTAAAAAAAAAATTGAAATCGGTTCATAAACGACTGAAAATGGGACATCATAAATAATATGTCTGTTAAAAGTTTGGATTAAAACAACACAAAAATATTCATAATATGAAGACTACTGGAACAAACTATGTAATTTGTTATGGGACCAAAGGGCACCAATTCCGCGTCGAACTAAATAAAAATCACGTAAATCGGTTAATGAATCTCAGAGTAATAGGTGTACATCCATTAAAAAAATATCGATCAAATTGAGAGCCTCCTCCTTTTTGGAAGTCGGTTAAAAATAGCTGACCCTCCTCGGCTTCGCCCGTGGCATACTTTATTCACCCCGTACCCCTAATAATGCGTCTTTATTAAAGGTATTAAAGTTCAAATTGACTTTAAGCATTATTACGGATCGTTTGTATGGGAGTATGGAAAAGTGTTGTTTTAAGAGTAAAAAAAATTTTTTCTCCTAGTGTACCATTCTATTCTTTCTTCATTCTGCGAAATTGGTTCAGCTGTTCTTGAAATTTACGCTTGGCAACACATTCAGCAATTCCTTTATTACATTATATACTCCGTCCACGATATCAATGTATTTTAGACAGATGGAAACAGTGATTGCAAAAGTGGTCCACTATTAGAAGTTCTTTTTCAAAATAGTCATGCAGGCGTACAACCAACTCCCTTGATTGTCCATTTAAAACAATTCCCTTCGGCATTTTTAAAATGAAGAATGAAAACACTCGGAAAACAGAAAATTTGTGACAGCACTGACGTCTGACAAAAAACAACGCCTGCAGCACTAACATGGATTTGCTACCCTATAAATCAGAGGATTGTGTTTTTCTTTATAAGCCTGATATAGTTATGTCAGTCGCAATCATTTAAAAGGCTCTTGTTAGACAGCTGGGTCAAAGGGCTTGATTCAGAAGGCAGCTAAGGAAGGAAGGAAGCGAGGAAGTTAAGGTTCTTCCTGGAGTCCTAACCACCGGTAGCTTGGCCCCTGTAGCTAAATGCCGGTGGGGCACTAAGTTCTAAATTTTAAGCAAGTATATTTTGTACATATTTAAAAATGTAATGTATGTGTTTCCTAAAGAATAAAGGGACTTATTTAATAATGATGATGATGATATTAATTTTGTAAGGAGGGATTACCAATGGCCTGAGAAATTGAATTTTCGAATTAAATATCGTTAAGACCAAGTATTTATGGTAAGAATATTTCACTTTATCAGTTATTAAAAGTAGTCAACTTCTCTAAATAATACCCAAGTACGAGTATGTCTACTGCTATGTATGAAAAATAAATTTAAACTAAAAAGTGTTACGATGGTTAAGTTTTAGTCCAATTTCTTCAGTATTGTATTTACATATTTTTTTTTATTTTCCATTTTACCATAAGATTCTGACACAGTCGATTCCGATTGTAACATTTTCAAGTAATAACAATAGGATCACAGTCGATCGACCAGTTACATCTCTAAAATTGATTTCTGGCTGACGTGACGATGTCAATGACATATGACGTATTGGCGCCTAATTTTTGTTCGGAGTTTTCGGTATTGACGCTAGAACTAAGTTATATCGAGCATTGTGTGTGAGCTGTCTAAAATACATTTATATAGTAGACGACGATTCTTATGTAGGTGAAGTTTATCAATCAATCAATCAATTAGCTTATCGCAGCCTGCTGCTGGACATAAGCCGTTCCCAATGTGTGAAGGCTCTGGCCTACCGTGTCCACACTGGCTACAGGGTTTTATTTCGAGTTTTCCTTCTCTCACATTGATCTCGTCGTATTTTTGCGTTAGTCTCCACTAACGACATCCTTTGGATGAGATGGGGTGTGACGCAAAATAATATAGGCGGTTGTATAGTTTGCAGAAGCCAATACTTATACAAGCGCTCGTACAAAGTTGTAAATATGCGACGACAATGAATCTCGTGTGTCGTACGAGTCTCTGCGTTGTGTCGGAGTCGTCACGTGCGCGTCTCGTCACCGCTCCGCACGAGCGAGCCCGTTTACTATTCTGTGTCCGCGCGCTCAGATATTAGATCGAGTCGTATGTAGCGACGCGACGCGGACGTGACGTTACTAAAGTTTACGATGAAATGATCTCCTACTGAGCTGAACGTGCATGAATGTAAATACCAATTTACTGGATAACATCTACAGTGTGTACCAAGTCTGAAACATTTATTACACGGGCTGGGGATGTAGCCAAAAAAGCTAAATTGAATATCCATGTGCGAGTTAAGGTTCTTTCGTTGTAGCCTCGGGGAGTCTGCGTTCTTTTCCGTTGCTCGTTGCTGTTAGGTTGCGTATTCATTAAAATGGAGCGAAGAGAAGTCATGATTATACACATGAATGATAAGAGTTCACTCTGCTCGCTGGCATGTCTGTGGCAACCTAGCGTTACCCCAGCGAAAGTCTGTTCAAAACGATATTCGCAACTCCGAAACAAGAGGCGGCCAATGCCCATATCTTACTGCTTCTCCACTGAGCTCTCTGCATATTCTGTAATGCAAAGTTGAACCACTGTTGGCTGCAGGCAGCTACGCCTACCTCGAAGCAAGGACGATAAGTTCCGTTACCCAAAGTGCTCCATGAGGAGATTTATAGTCCCTCAGAGTAGGATACTGGAATTGTGGTGATTTCTTTTAGAATGTGTTAAAATAAACGTTAATTATGTAGATATGCGTACCTGAGTTTAAGCGAACTACTTATCTAATCACTTAAAGCTTATTCGGACCATAAAGGTTCCGGGGCGTAGACAGGCGCAGGTGTTTTCTAAACAAATATAATTACGTGTTTGACGACTACAATATTTCACAAATCATCTCCGAGTCAATTGTGATTCAAGAGTCGGTGAACTAATTTGAATATCGGTCGGCTCAACAAAGGGGGTGGAACAGTACAACTGGTACAACTTACAGATATGAATATTAAGCCGTATTAGCGATACCTCCGCCGAGCGAGGGGAGCGGGGCGCGGGGTGTGGGCTTGCGGATAATGTTCCATGTAAAGTCGGATAAACGATCAAAAGTGGTCATAGCGAGCGCTGGTACTGAGTAGATGTGCTTGGACGCCGGGCGCGGGCTGCCCGCGGCGCTCGGCTCGACTGTGCTGTACCTAAATACTTTACTAGTTCATTAGTCTGTCGTACTATATCCGATAATATCACTATTATCCTATTTCATCTGAAAACAAAGGACCCATGTGGCGGGCGGATGAATTTTAACCCAGGAATCATTACTTGTATGCATATTTAGTTGCATTAGTCTGGATATTTCTATGTTGTACGCACACACATATTTATAAAACGAAAAAGTAAATAAAATAGTAGAGGATACTTAATAGACCTTCACCCATCAGTTTAATGGGTGAAAACTCTTTATATTAAATGCGAAAGTAACTCTGTCTGTCTGTCTGTCTGTATGTTACGCTTTCACGCCTAAACTACTGAACCGATCTTGATGAAATTTGGTATAGGGGTTGATTAGACTTTAAGAAAGGACATAGGTTATATTTGGTCGCGATAACCGACATCCACACGGGCGGAGCCGCGGGCAAAAGCTAGTATCAAATAATTTATTGCGGGTGGGTTGGCCAAAAATCTCCTGGCCAAACTATTATTAATTAAAAGTACAAACATGACTTTTTCTTAAAGAGTGCCATGTCATGTTTAACAAATTTAATTCCAACCGAAAGTAGAAAGCCTATAGAATGTACAAACCTTGGGTTGTCTATTCGTTTACTGCCGCTCGAGACAAGAGGCATTTCGTTGGCCGGCGTTTGGTAGAATAGAATGACGAATGAATGGGATTACGTTTATAACATGCGTTAACGACTGTCACAAACGAAAGGAAGCGTTGTTTCATTGCGAATACGATGACACTGGGTTGTATGCAAATCTGGCGAACAACGGGCTTAATAATAGTTTAGTCAATAATTATTTTGCCGACCCACGCGAAATGTACTGTTTAATATACTTATTACATTTGATGTAAAAAACTTTTCATCCAATAAACAGACGGGTGAAGGTCGTTCTATTACGGATCTTGTCCTATAAGTATGTTTATTTTAATATGGGTTCTAGAAAATCATATGAAAAGCTATGCTCATTTTGAGTTTAGCTCAGACAGGGCTGTGTAAAATATCCAACATTATTTTTTTACCACAAATTCATCTTTTGATATCAATATGTCAATTCATGTATGTCGGAGTCCCAGGGCGCGGCCGAGTGGCCCCAGTCCAAGGTCAGAGCAACATCAACATCGCTCGTTTTCCTGCTATAACAAACATTTGTACAACTTTATGTATAAGTAAACACGCCGGGCCGCCTGGCCTATTGTATTGTTAAGTTATTATAAATACTACACTTTTTCATCATCATTAGTCTTCTCATTAAATACTTTACCAATGATGTGTACAACCACCATTTTAGACATCTAGATTTGTCATCAGAAGACAGTGTGTTCGCCCAACAAGCAGCTGGTCTGATTGACGGCCGGACGGAACAATCGACGGGTCGATCCCGCAAAAGCCAAAACTAACCAAAGAATGAATGAATGAATGAATGAATGAATGAAAAACTCTTTATTGTATAATACACAAAGAAAGAAAGAAAGAACACATTACAATATAGCGGTAGGTACAGTTTTGTAGCATACAATTGGCGGCCTTACCGCGCAGGGCAATCTCTTCCAGGCAACCATGGAATGGAGTTCAAAGAGAAAAAATAACCACTAAATTTTAGGTCGATCTAGAGACAAAAGAAGGGGGTAGTATCCTAATAATTATTTTGAATTTTGGTTCATACTAGATATATTAGATAGATAGATAGATAAAGATAAGGTAACCTAAGTCTTTCGTATCGAATGTGCCGACTGCCAGATGTAAATATGTTGTGTCGAGCAGCTCGCACTCGGTGTGATATAGTGCGGCATCTGTCGAAAGTTCAGAGATAAATGGTTGGCGGGATGTCGGCGAGAGGCTGCGGAGGCTAATTACTTGTTTGAAAGTTTCAATGTCGATCATAGTACGTACAGTGCCGATTGTACATGTAGTATTGAATCTGATAGAACGCCTTTTGAGAGGAATTCATACACGCACTTGCACTTACTGCCGAGAAGATAGGCAGTAGTCGCGCCCACGTACAGTTACATGCTTTAGAATGGTAAGATGAGGAAATTGGAAATATGTTGCTATGATTCTTCATAGAATAAAATATAATAATTAATGCAAAAGAATGAATAAAATTCAAAAATGAATTCGTTAAGCAATCACGTATCTAGTTGTATTTAAAGACCGCGAATAGGAGACAGGCAGAATTCCAAGCGGGTGGAGCCGTAAGCGTAGACTAGTATGTATAATATAGTAAGTACGTACAATATAGTAAGCCCGATGTCTGTTTATCGATCGATTTCGTAGCGATTCGTTACCCGCTACGAATTTTCTACGTAGCACCTAATGTCACGCAAGTATCAGCTACTAAAAATGCTACGAGTGCTACGTGGCCACTTACGCAGTGTACACACGCTCTACGACTAAAATTCCAATATCATTACACGCGCGTGCTTACGCGGCGTTCATAAAAAAGTGTTCACTTAAGCGGGGCTCCCCCGCGTGTGCACTAACATTGCTCTAATTAAACTAGTACCCTGTTAAATATGTATCATTAAGTGTAGTGTGAGCGGCGGAGGAAGCGATGGCGGTCCGGTGCACTAATAGACGTCGTTATAACTTGGGACATTAAGTGATGACGAGTGGAGTTGCGCTGGTACTTACACGAACTCTGTGCGCTTGGCTAGTTGCGGCTCGCCGGCGTTTAGAAAACAATCCGCTTGTTTGGAAAATCAACACAGCGTGGGAGGCGGCAGCCGCCTACCTTTGCATGCCTTGAAATAATACTCACGCCTATGGTTTGTGAAGCTGTTGGTTGTTGTTTGTTGGTGAATAAATATGATATAAATTTTTGTGCTGTGAACCATCTAACGCGGCAGGTAGACCCACAGCTGTTACTTATCTCCATAACTCACTTTCCACTCGGGTCGTCAATTTATTTTTTAATTTTGGTGTTAAATATGAAGAATCACTTAAATGGTTGCTGCAAATTACGAATAAGCATCGGCATCGTTATGCCACCTGCAGTTGTGCGAAACAGTACTGCAGGTGGCATAACGAAGACGTGTAAAGTTCCTGTCTATTTTGTTGGTCCCCCGCAATAGAGTTGACGACACTAGAATCGCTTACGAGGCTAGTGCCGAAAATGGTACAGAATTTTTCAATTTTTCAGATTTCTAGATACTTCAGCGAAGCTAACGCATTTCCTCTTTTCTATTATGAGTGCCCGCGACGCCGGGGCACAGCTGTACACAGTAAAGGTCACTGCACCACGCCCGTTCTAATGTCCCGCAGTGTGAAGAGACGCCCGGTGACGCTTGATCACTGACGCCCGGTGTCGTGATCCACCACCCGCTGGCCCGTAAATAACGCGGCTATTTGCTCCCGCGGTAAACAGATGAACTAATAAAGAAGACGGATTCCCGCCACGATTAACATTTCGAAATGTTTCCAGCGAGATTACACACAGCCGAGTGGTAATATCTGATTGTTGCGGATGAGGGGTGAGGGATGGGGTGAGCTCGGGGGCGCGCGTGTGACGACGGCGATAATACTATCATCCACCTAGGCATGGTGCACCTCTACGAAGGTGCTGATGTGCGCTGCTTGCATTACATGCGATGCATCCTGAATGCCTGCTGGTTGAAGTCGACAAGAGAGGTTCTCTCATCATCTCACTTCTCTCCTCCTCCTCCAACGACCTCTACAACCTAGTCGGGTCCAAATGTTTCCTCTATTAAGCATATATTATATCATTAGCTAACTTTGGTCCCATATAATTAAACCCAATGACGACTAGGAACTACACTAGTAGAATTCCTTGATAGACCAATAATACTATGCCCAATCTAGGAGACGAAGGATTCCGCTACCGGGCGCAAACATAACTACAAACTTACTTATTCGAAAAGATAAAGAAGCGGTATCAAACACACTTAACGTACGAACAAAACAAACTTCGCAATAAAGTTCCGATAAAATTCTATCCACGAAACATACCATTTCTGAAATAAAATAAAAAAGTTCAAGAGAAGTTCGAAGTGGAGCGCTGTCCTGTGGGCTCATGTAGGTGTGGGGACCCTACCACTTAATTAATACGAGAAGTAGGCGTAAATGCTTGCGGTGTCACAAAAATGCGGAATCCCTTCATCGGCACTTCGAGATGAAATTTCGTGAGAGCGAGCGCAATTCACACATCTGGAGTGGCGCGGCGCAGTCCCCGCGTGGCGCGCCCGAGAGGCCGCGTATCGATTGGCACAGACGCACAGAAGGTGCGGAGTGCACTCCGTCACGACGACTAACTTGGTTAGCATGCGTCCAAGTTTGCGCGTCCTGCGCGTCTCGGGACTCGCTGGGACGGGATATAATAGTAACCAAACTTTGAGTAGTTGATCACGTAAGGGTGTGCACACATGTGCACTGTATTTATGAAGGGAATAAAAAGATACCTTAGTGAGTCGAGAGCGTGCGTCATGTTGTGCTGTCATTAGACTCCAAACTCGTGATCTTATTATTATGACACCCACCTTAGCTACCGGTACTACGCAATATCTAATATTTTACAATGAAGTATTGTTTCAAGAAGATTCAAAATATTTCAAAACTTTTATGGTTATGCCATGTGAATGTTTGTTTATTCAGGAAGCATATCTGTGGTTTACCTACATCAATAATGTATTATATACAAACATAATATATGTTGGATTATGATTTAAACGGTGTGTAAACAAAGTTATCTTCCCCTACACGATACAAGGTTACGAATGACATCTAATTATGCGATTCCAAATATTAAATAGCGTAATATCATGTAAGGAATGAACAAATAATGCTTGAGGTAATTTGCCAGCGGAGGACGGAGTCAAATATGGAACATGAATGCTTAATTTTCGATTGAAACTGGGTATAATACAAAGACATTAACAAAAGACCTCTTGAGATATTATAAAATGTACAAGGAACCAATTGAAAAGAGTTTCGCACTTATGAAAAGAAAAGCACCCGTTTTCGCCGATGTAGATATCGATGAAAATGAATTAAAAAAGATCACGATCTAAGGATCTTAATTGAACAGTCGTAAAAAGTCTAGCGATAATTGAAGCGCTTCTCCTGACACAGCGCATTCAGAATACATTGTTTCAACCCTCTACTACATACAGCTACATGTTTACGAATTCAAGGTGTTCATTGTTATTTCAATAATAATAAACGAGCAGTATACGGTTATCTTATAAGTAATTCACAAACGTTACAAAGCTTTTGTGCGTAGTTTGTTGAAAACGGGCTCGCCGGGACGCGGGTAGTGAGCCTCGAGGACACGAGCTCGCCGGCACCAAATTATAAACAACACAATTAGCATCTTACAAAGATAAATAATTAGATGTCCCGAGGCAAGCGCCGCCTCCCGCCGCGCGCCGGCGGTCCCTCGCACACACAATACTACACAAACATTGTTTGTATCATCGTAATAAATAAATAGTCTCAGTATAAAGTAGTTCATAGTTAAAGAATAGTTTAAGAGTCTCGCCAATTATTTTCTCTAGCGCTGCACACCAATCCACAGCAACTCATTTGTGGCAAGTGACCTGACAAGGCGGTTTTATTAACCCAAACTTCTAGTTCTTTTACGCCTAGTTTTCGATTATGCCAATGTTTGTTATCTTAATGCAAATAATGCCCATCATATAGGATAAGTCCTTACACTCTGCTGGATGTTTACAGGTAGCTTAAATGGTCGGAGTATTTCCCCTAGAAAGGGACTAGTCGCGGGTTCTAGTCCGTGGACATTTTCTTCTCCGCTTCCACTTGTAGCAAAATTTTGTGTACTAATGACTTCAAAATGTAATTTGCTTTGTTACATAATGTTTGATACTACAAATATAATTATAGATTAGGCTTTATCTACTTTAGTCTGTTAATTAGGATCACAATATGACACACGCTCGCACACAAGTTTCAGGTATAGACCGTCCAATCATCCCCTCTAATGAAGTTGCAATTCCAGGATTTTCTAGTCAATATAAGAATTAATAATATATCTGTAGTGTACATCGTGGTTGACTGACCGGTGCGGGGGCGTGGGGCGCTGTGCCTCGGGACCATCAACTATGTATGTCTGGAGGACATTAATTGTGTTGTTTACAACCTCAGAACGTTGAGCTCATGTCCTCGCGCCACACACTTCCTTCGTGTTGGACTAACTTGGAGTAACAATTATTTTTAATCCGAATATTCTGAATATGAAATTGATAAAATCAATACTATTATAGTATTAAAAATTTCTTGAAGTGATCTATATACTTTGATTAGGCTTACATCAGACTCGAGAACAAAATTGTCCACGGAACATTAACTATATTAATAAACATAAACCTTTGATAATGCCGTAAGGCGAAACCTACCCTTACCCCTACCCTAACCTTAGAATTTTAATAAATAATGTGGAATAGTACAAGTTATTTCATTGAAGATGTGTAGCAAGTTCCACCAAGTGCCATCAATCAACAGTATGAGCAGTCCATATCCTTACTTGGTCCTTATTATTGGGCCATTGCATATACCATTTCGAATGACTTGCATCCAAGTGGTCTAACAGCCAGATTGTTAGTTCTTAATATCTACGCGTTCGTGTCTTAATAGTAGGATAGGTAAGTCGAAGATCGAGGTATATATAAAGCAGAGAGCTTAAATTAATATTCCGCCGTCGGTTTGAGAATGCTCCCTCGGGTCTCACCTCTCCAACACTTAAGTTACACATCTCCAAATTCACTAACTATTACAATTGAATTTCAGGAAAGATCAAGTTTTATGTCTACTTCGGTGACTTGTGAGAGTGGTGGAAATACAGGTGCTACATTTTGTCTAAGTTTCTTTAGAAGAATAGATTAAAAGTAGTATCAATTAAAATTTATAAGTAAATGCTGAAGTCCGATATTTAGAAATATTAATGTTGATGTACAGGAATATATTTCAGGAATAAAACTAGCCCATGTCTCAAGTCGTGTTTTTCTATAGCTGACAGACAAGCATACGGCCCACTTCATTAGTATGTAACGTATAAAAATAAAAAAGTTAAAATGACCTGTTTGTTGGGGTGCAGAGGTCAGACAGCATTTGACTCTCCCAGCAAACAGGACAGTAAATTGTTGAAGATTATGCTTCAAAATGCTAACAATGGAATCAAGTCGGCCGGATAAAGGCTCTGGCAGTCTGCACGGGACTTTGTTATCAAGGACCTCTTGGAGAAAGCCCCCATGGTATGTCTACGAGGTGATACAGAAATCAAAGATAGCAAATTATGTCAACATGCTTATATTCATTACCTATGTACTATTACATGATGTGCGAGGATGTGAGGACACAAAACTAACATCTAAACGCATTACCGCGCGAATCATAACGTGGAAAGGTCCAAACGCGACGCTGGTTGTTTACAGGCTCTGAGCGAAGCCATTTTGACACTCACGCACCTATATTGTGGCCACATATAATGTAGAAATTAGATCCAATATTAACGAAAAGATAAACTTACGCGATCTTCACGCGAATGAGTTGGCGGGCTGCTATATAGGGCGCACAGGCGCCCCGCTTGAAGTTCTTGGCATCGTAGGAACTCCGATGGGTAGTCCGTGCATGGCTAAGGCGCACGCAGCCATCCTGCGAGCTTCAGCCAGGAAAGACAGGAAACCAGCCGCATGCGGCGGGAAAATGTCGCCGCCGCTACGCCATATCCTCCGTCGACTCGACGATGGCGGTTGGTGATACTCACGGCGCCACCACCTCACCGTGATGCAAGCGGATATTACTTTTTGGACACTTCAACTGATCCACCATATACAAAAAACCTCTTCCTCAGACCAACCTCACGTTGACGCGTACCTCCAATCCAAAAGTGTCTTCTTCTTACGTCATCCGTCGGCCGGAAAGATTTTTACGTTTTGTTTTTTGAAACATGGGTATCAGTCTTTTCGCACACTGAATTCCGAGACTAACGGAATCACACCTTAGACTTAGAGCTAATATAATACTGCTACATATTCAATAATCCGCAATATAGTTTTCACAACACTGGATGTCAAGTGTTCTGCATTCGAACTCGTCGCTATTCCTATACTAACTGAAAACTAGTAGCAGTATGCTACAATTAGCATGGCCGATGGACTTGTGCAACAACAGGGGTTTCACAGATGTGCTGTGTCCCTGTAAGAGCCTTCTTCAAGAAAGTTTTCTGCCTGACATCATGGAAGTAAATAATCTCACTTTCGCACTTGTTATGCTTGTATACATAAGCCATTCATTCGAAGTCGAGTCGAGTACAACGACATTACCGTGCGTCCGCATGTATTGATGCGATACCGCACGGACTATTAAAGTTCACATTGTTGCTCAACTTGCGTAGTTTGAACACTTCCAAGTTGTGCGCGCCGCGCGCCGAGATTTGAACAAGACGAGGGCACAACTCACACACGGCCTCCCAATGTCCCCGACATCACGGGGAGGGGACTGTACGATCATTTATCATTTTAACAGCTTAACAGGTTGTAACGCAGAGTCATCGCGAGCCCTCCCAGATAACTTCAATAATTATATTACAAAGTTTGTTGTCATGGGGTTTGTTATTATTGCGTACCCCGGAGTGGCCAAGGTCTGGTCTGCGCAAGAGGAAGGTGGGCAAGTACCTATTGTTAATTTCCCTAAATTGAACCTTTATTTGATGAAAATATTATTTATTAGTAAATATTAAAAAAATATGCAAATAATAAAATAAGTCAAGTACAATTGTTTAAGTAAAAATCTAAACGTCTTTAGACAAAATGTACAGCAGACGCGCCCTAAGACCGGTGGACCCCATACTTTGAAGTGTGGCAATGGTTTGGAGTAACGGGAAGGAAATGATGGTGATCAGGCGGCCAATCGGTGAGTCTTATAGTCTCCATAACTTCATATCTTAAAATCCATTTCCTGTATCGTGTACCGTGTAGTATCGTGGCAGTAGATTTGTTCCAGTGAGCATACTGGCATTAACTAAAATAAAATTAAAAAAAAAAAACATGCGAACAGTCGCCAACCGCCTGGCACTGTGTACCGTGGGCAGTAGGCACGCCCCACGTCTGAGGGGCTGCTCTCATCACACCTCCTTAACGACACCATACGAAGTGACCCACTTATTGTTAATGCCATAACACCATTTTCCTCGTACTGTATGTGAGGCTTGTAATTGTTACGTAAACGATGTGTGAATGTGTGATTCACAAAACGAGGTCATTACCGCTGTGCTGTTATTGTACGTGGTACTCATATATTACATTTCGTTATCTCATTATTTAGCTATATCCAGCCACACAGCAGTACCTCAGCCAAGTCCGGGAAATAAATGGGCGACGCACCGTAAGGATCTATGTATGTCTATTGTGTATGTAGTTAGGTACACACGGCCAAAGAAATAGCTGTTAAATGGTTATTTGTTAGTGGTTATTAATCAGTTTACATAAAATGTAATATATTACATATAGATCGTGACATATTGGTTATCGCACCGTTCAAGTGAAGTTGTCGGGCAGGTGCTAGTTTATTTGGAATAAAATGGAGACGTTGTTGCTGGGGTATAGCTCATTCAAGCAACTTTAAATTAAATACAAAATTTTCTCTAATTTTTTTAGTGTTAATCCTTTTTAAGAAAGTGCCGCGGAACTTGGCACCATATCAGATCTCAACTCTTTCCCCGGCACTTTCAGTATTTTTTGTAGTAAACTTGGCTGCTTCTTCACATTCACTATTAACATTAATTTTTACCCCAGAGGCCGTCAAGCTGAGTTCCCCCATTGTTAACATGGTACATGTATATTTTTTTTTAAATAGGACACGTCAATGTGACTTTACCTTGCCTGATGGTAAGCTGAAGGCAAAGTCTCAGGAGAGAGGGCCACGTATACACGTGTCATGTTAAAAATGGTGGCACTCAGCTTGACGGCCTCATCAGATGCTTTTTCACGCCCCGCTTAAAGGGTCCTTTGACCCGGGACTGTAGGAAGAGGGAAACACGTGAGCTGGCAAGGAATTCCAAGTCTTAATGGTGCGACAAAGGAAAGAGTCAGCGAACCGCTTGGTTCTTGAAGGAATATTCTGCACCGTATGCGGGTGACATCTAAGTCCTGCACGTGTCGTCCTGTATAGGAAAGGAGAGGGTGGGACTAATTGGAATAGCTCCTCAGAACATTAACCATGGTGGAGACGGTAAAATACTGCCAAGGAAGCAACATCTCTACGCATCTGCAGAGGCTCGAGGGTACTCGTGACCTCAGGATTTCCGAAAATGCGGACCGCACGTCGCTGCAACCTGTCGAGAGCATCAAATAAGTACTTTGCGGCTCCATCCCAGAGATGCGAGCAGTATTCCACGCAGGAACGAATTTATGTCTTGTATAGAAGACACCGTTGCTCCGGCGTGAAAAACCGTCTCACTCTGTTCAGGACTCCGAGCTTACGCGAGGCTGTTTTGATGATACTCTCGATGTAGTTTTTGTTATTCAGTTTACAGCGAACATCCATACCGAGGATATTGAGTTTGTCCTGCAGTGGTAGTGGCGTGCTCTGAAGAGTGGGAAGGGGAAGAAAAGAAGATACCATTGCTGTAAATGCTCATGCCTGCGTCTTCTTGGCATTGAACTCGACCAAGTTCTCAGAGCCCCATTGGGAAATGTGGTTCAGGATCCGGTCAAGCTCAGTGACAAGAAGCTGCCTTTTTCCGCGATATGCGTCTGCTTATCCGCAGGACGTCCATGATAACTCCCGTGCAAGGTGCTATCATCCGCACAGCAATGAATGCTGCCGGTCGACAGCATGTCATTGATATGCAGAAGAAAGAGAGTTGGCGATAGGACAGACCTCTGCGGTACGCCGGCATTTATTTACCTGCAAGAACTCCGAGGCTCGTCCATCACAAAGGACGCGAATACAACGCTCCTGCAAAAAGCCGGCACCCCAGTCGCACAGTCTAGGAGGCAGACCAAAGGCTGGTAGCTTGGAAAGAAGCGATTTGTGCCAAACTCTATCGAAAGCTTTGGCGATGTCAAGACTAATTGCCAATGACTCGCCGTGCTTGTCCATAGCCTCACCCCAAATATGGTTAACATACGCCAGAAGATCACCCGCTGACCGTTTCGGCCTGAAACCATATTGCTGGTCATTAATTAGGGAGTGATCTTCAAGGTGACACATGAGCTGTTTGTTATTTATGTGCTCGAACACCTTGCACAGCACTGAGGTGACGGCTATGGGTCGATAGTTGTTTGGGTCTGAGCGACCCCCTTTTTTGGGGATCAGCTGGACATTCGCCTCTTTCCAACCCGAAGGCACTGTACCAGAGCTGTAGGACAGCCGGTACAGCCGCGCAAGCATTGCAGACAACTCCGCTGCACATTTTTGCTGAACCACCGCCGGGATACCGTCCGGAACACTAGCTTTTCGGACATCGAATGACTGGAGTATTGCTCGGACATCGCGTTGCCTGATATTCGTATCATTACATGGTCACGGATGGGCAGTGTCCGTGGCTCCATACCACAATCATCGACACGGGAATTTGCCGCAAAGAGATTAACCAGCAAATTTGCTTTCTCTTGCGGCTCATGGGCCGGGGATCCATCGGAATTGCGCAGCGGGGGCAGCGAAGGCTGGCAGAAGTTGGCTTGCACGGCTTTGGCCAGTCGCCAGTAGCCACGGCTGCCCGTGGGATGCGCCACTAGCTCCTGACCAAGCCGCGCTGTGCGCTAGGTATCTGCTCTGACATAAGCCCTCTTGCAGATCTTTGTGACTCTGTTGTACGCCGCCTTGAAGTGGCCCACGTTGGGTTCGCACGTAGCGCTCGCCCTCATCCAAGCGCGGTACGCAGACTGTTTATGATTAACAGCCTCCGCGCACTCGCGCCCAAACCAGGGGCGCGCTCTGCGTACACCGGTGACATCAGTAATGGTGATCCTCTTTTCTGAGACTTTGCGTTCAGCTTACCATCAGGCGAGGTGAAGTCCAATTGACGTGTCCTATGTATAAAAAAATTTGTAAATAAAATACAACGTCATACAATTTACATAAATTGTGATTTGGTTTTAGTGACTTCTACTTTTTACTAGATCGAAGGACTCTTAAGGCATATGAAAAAAATCACATGCACATTGCTCACGCCCACCTCTGGATAAGCGGTTACCGTGCATTATGAACTTAAAACACATGAGGTGTGCGATATGTGAAATGTTAATACAAAATGAGAGCTAACAAAGACAAATGGAAAAGGAAAATGAAAGGATGGTCCTTTCTTAGGTATTGAACAAAACATACCTGGCATTATTTAAGTA
Source organism: Eilema caniola (assembly GCA_949126895.1). Lineage (NCBI taxonomy): Eukaryota > Metazoa > Arthropoda > Insecta > Lepidoptera > Erebidae > Eilema > Eilema caniola. Next base: position 523,293 of record OX421471.1, on the reverse strand, counting down.
GATTTTAAGCGAGAATGTGATAGATACTTCTTTGCTCGAACTGATACATTTTTAGTGAAAAAAGAATCGTTTTATCACATATTTAGGTCATTCGGATAGACTTTTATGCCCAGATCACAAAAGACAGTAGGCAATTTTGAAGCCAAGATTGTCAGATATATGTAGGCTGCAAGAGTGTAGTAACTCTGAAAATCCCACTCGCCACCTGGGAGGCAACGCTGCGTCACCCCCGGTGGCGTATGGGATATAATTTTTAGAAAATGTCTCAGTTGCCACCAAAAGGTGGCAATGTTGGGGGTGGCAAACGGGATTAACCCTGTTCTTCGAGGCGGATGATAGCGCGCGGCCAGAGGCTCGCTCCACAAGAGTTATTGTCGCAAATAAAGCGGCGCTCGTTTCACCCAGTCGCGCAGTGGAATCGCCAGTCGGGGAAATGAATTGTGAAATTATCGCGTGATATAAAGTATCGCGCTTTAAATCTCACTATTTATTCTTATCCGTCGCCGCGACGTGCTCCCGCAGCGGATTTAGGAACATTTGTTTCCTCGCTATATCTGGATGTGGCAGGCGAGCAATTGAACACACGTCGTAAGATACTGCGACTGCCAGAGACCGATATTGAATGTCGAGTAATTTTTGAAGTGAAAACTTCTTTAGCGGCGTTGGATGGGTAAAAAGTGTTGAACTCGCGTCAGGATAACTTGATCTTTGAACAGTAACCGACGACTGACGTCATACAACATTACAACAGCTACAGATTGTTAGATGCGTTTAAGAAGCTTTGTAGCTTCGCGGTAAACGCTTCGACTATAAGTCCTTATGGTTTCAGATACTACCGGGTTTGAACCTGAGCATCTGACACTTTTTGTGATTATTTTTTCTTTTTGTAATTTTTACTTTTTATGATTAGTTTTTCTTCAATATTCATAAATTTCTTCTGACAAAAAATAGTGATAGGTTCTATGATTGGCGCTATATTATAGGTATGGTTTGGTGTATTCTTTTTATCTTTTTCTCTGTATATAACGAAGAAAGAAAGAAAAAGAAGGTTTCACTTCTACCGGCACTCCCGGAGTGCAACCCGTCTTTTTTTAACACATTATAACTGATCCTGTACCAATAGGATCTTTGCAGCGCTTTACAAATAATGTTGCACTGTGCCTATCTTTCTGTAGGCCATCTCCATGGTATTCACCATCTCACTATCTGGGTTTTGAGTAAAATCCTGAATTTGTCCATCAATAACACAAGACTTACGAGCAACACTGGCCCGCGCTAGTTGGTGGCTTGTGGCAAAAAGTGTTTTTTTTTCTCAGGTCTCTTTGCGTGTTCGACTGTTTGTGTTTGACTGTTTCCGTTTCTTTAAATTACAATATAAGCTCCACAATGAAGTTAAAAGGAAAATGTTTAAACAAAATGACACGGAGTAAATGCCAAGGCGTTCCCTTACCTATAGGAATCAATAAAGTATTGTGGCTGAAGAAAATAAAGCAAACTCGAAACTGAAAGATGCTTCAAATAATTCATTTTCAAATATCATAAATATTGACAAGGGACGCCAGTGTACTGAAGCAGAAAATATTCTTATTTGGCGCGCCTGAGTGTTATAGGCACAACGGAAATTTCCCTTCTAATAACCAACTTTCATTAGCAATTTTTTTGAGAAATGAACATTTGCACCTTTTTGGCTAATTGAAATGAAAGTTCTGAGTAGAATGCTCTTTTGGATATTTTGGGGCCGAAAATGTTTTTGGCGTTTCGTATAAAAGAGAATAATTACAGCCTACTGCGATAGATACTGTACCAACCAGAGAGGGAGGGAATGGGACGCATATTCGTAAGCTAAACAAATACAAGGAAAATTACATCCGGTTTGCCATTTCGAATTTAAGATTTCATTTGATTCTTTAAACATGTTAACTTCCATTACGCTGAAGGGTATGATTTTCTGTAATTCACGTGGTCCTAAGTAGTATGCCTCGCCATTATTGCGGCCGCACACAACATACTGACAGCCGTGTAATCCGGGTGAAGGGAATATTAATGTCGGTGTCTCAACGTAATTTAATTTTTTTGAATAAGTCCTCTGTGGACTTACGGCTCGCCGGGGGTGGGCCGCTCGCCGTGCCATTAATATTCATTGATCACTTTTATTATCTGATGAGACAGTGGAAAATGTTTGATTAAAACCGATTTTTTTTGCCGAAATTTGCTGGTACTTTATTTGTATCTGATAATTTAGCCGAGTTTGTTTTTTTACTGAATGGAAAACTCTCTGTAAGATGTCAAAGTAATAACTAATGAGCTCTTTTATTATAAACGCCTCTTAAGCACCTCAAAAGTACGTGAAATATGTTCAACATTGCAGTGAGCATTAGGTACGTATCATGCATATTCTATAGTGCACGAGCCTGCGTCGACACGCGATACTATTACTTGCGCACCACGCCTAGAGTTAGACAACGTTATTTGTAATCAAGCCGCGAGTGATTACCCCGCCCCGCGCCCCGCTGAGCGCGAGCCGTGCGTTGATTACAACTTACGGGTGTACTCGCGTTAGTGGTTCCGCAACACGACATTTGTTTACCGAACTGTGCACGCTTCTGAGCGCACTGTGAACAATGCACCATCTTAGAACTTTCTCATTGAATTACGATAGCATTCCATCAAAACCTAGGCAGTTTGGCGATGCCTCGAAGAGCTGAACTGCTTATATGACGCCGCTATAATGTTCGTCCAACTCCAAGACCAGACGACGAAGCCTATTAGCCTACAATGCGAGTGAAACAGGGGATGTTATATGTTTTTTTTTATACCACTTACATGCCAGACAAGCACACGGCCTACCTGATGGAAAGTGGTTACCGTGGCCTATGGACGTGTGCAACACCAGGGGCGTCACACTCGCGCTGCCGACCCTGAAGAAAACTCCTAATGCCCTTCTTGAAGAATCCCATATTGTAGTCGCTTGGGAAAACCACAGTAGGGAGCTCATTCCACAGCTTGAGCGTGCGTGGGACGAAGTTCCTTACATACCGCACGGTTCGCACCATTTGTGGTCGCAATGTGTGAGGATGAATTCCCTGTCTATGACGAGCGGTACGATGATAGAATGTAGCTGTCGGCATTATGTCAAACAATACATCTGAGCACAAATCATTGTTAAGGCGGTAGAACACACACAATGAGGCAAAGTCCCTCCTGAGGCTGAGAGGTTCCACATCGCCTGCGAGTATGGGATTGTCGATAAGCCTCAACACCCGTTTTTGTATCGATTCGAAGGGATCAAGCTGGTTTGCAGGTGTTCCGGCAAAAACGTGACAGTAGTACTCCATATGGGGTCGGACTTGTGCCTTATAAAGAAGGAGTCGTTGTCCCGCAGTGAAGTACTGCTTCGCCCTGTTAAGCACTCCAAGTTTTTTTGCAGCTTAGCCTTGTCCTCCAAATGACTGCGGTCTTATCTTATCTTGTTATAGGGGTGCGTGCTTTGGAACTATCGCGGACACTTCGACCCTATTGGATCCTTTGTGTCAACCCCAACCTGGCCTCTACGTTTGAGGAGGGATAGCCCTCTCTATTAAGGTGGCTATTCCTCTTAATTGTAGATGCCTGTAATCCTCTGGTTTTGGATAGCCCTTCCCGAGAAGATCCATACGATGTCTTCCTAAGGCGTGGCACTCGCACAGTATGTATTTCATGGTTTCATCGCCCTCCTCGCAGTGTCTGCATTTTGCGTCGTTCATGATACCAATCTTGCTCAAGGTGTACTTTGTGCAGTAGTGGCCAGTGAACGCTCCTATTATTTTCCGGATTTTGTCCCTGCTGCGATTAATTATTTTATTGCTCAGCCTTCCTAATTCATTACTTATGAATTCTTTCGAATGTGTTAGGCCTGGTCTGGTCTTCCATTCTTTAAGCTGCCTATTCTTGGCCTGTTCTGTAATAGCCCTCTTTAGTGTGGCTTCAGGGAGTCCAACAAATGGTTCTGGACCTATGGGTATTTTTGCAGATCCTTGTCTGGCTAGATGATCTGCTTTCTCATTCCCTTCTATCCCCTCATGGCCGGGGACCCAGATGAGCCTCAGTTTGTTGGCTCTGCCAACCTTATTTAGGCTTTTTATGCAATTCAGTGCTATTCCTGAATTTACTTTTGGAGAGCTTAGCGCTTTAATGGCTGCTTGGCTGTCACTGAGAATATAAATTTCCTTTTCATGGGTATTTCTATTTATAATCTCCTGAGCGCATTCTATTATAGCGTACACCTCCGTTTGGAACACGGAGGCGTATTTGCCTAGACTAACGCTTATGTCGCAGTCTTCTGCATGTACTCCTGCTCCTGTGCCATCTAGCGTCTTGGAGCCATCGGTGTACCAGATTTGTCTTTTACCTTGATCGGTTCTGAGACCTTGTTTCTATTCCTGTCTAGTAGGAATTGTCACCTTGTAATTCCTATGAAGTACTAGTTTGGGCTGTTTTTTGTCAGACCTCATTTCTAGTAGTTCCCGAACATTAGGTGTTATCCCCATTTTTGTGTAACTTGTCGGTATGCTGGTTATATATCCTGCATCCTTAAGTCTTTTAAGGGCTTTTATTGCCTCCATTTGTACAGTTAAATGTAGCGGTAGCATACTTAGTAACCGTTCCATCGCTGCTGTGGGTGTTGTTGTGAATGCACCCGTGATAGACATGCAGGCTATCCTTTGGATTTTGCTGAGCTCTTTCCTGCATGTTACAGTCTTGGTTCTTGGCCACCACACTATACTTCCGTATTTGATTATCGGTAGTATCATCATGTTATATATCCAGTACAGAATCTTCGGTTTAAGTCCCCATGTTCTGCCGTACGCCCTGCGACACATGCCGAGGACTTTCATTGATTTCTGTGTGATGAAATCTTGATGTGACCTCCATGTTAGTTGTTTATCCAACATGACTCCGAGGTATTTCACCTCTTCGGCCCACTCTAGTTCTACGCCTGCTACCTGAAGTCTTTTTAAACTTTTTAGGTCCCTTTTGCGTGTGAAATATAGGGCTGATGTTTTGGTTGGATTTATCGTTAGATGATTTTCCGTACTCCATCTGTGCGCTATATTCAGACCCTTTTGTAGTAGTTCCGAGACAGTGTCTGGGAATTTACCGTTTACCATTATCACTAAGTCATCAGCGTATCCTATCGTGTAAAATGGTCCTTCATTTAGTCTTGTTATTAGTAAGTTGACTACCAAGCTCCATAGTAGGGGTGAGAGTACGCACCCTTGGGGACATCCTCTAGTGTTTTTGGCATATATTTTCTCACCTGCTAACGTAGAGCAAATTATTCTGCTCTTTAGCATCTGCTCTATCCATTTACAGGTGGTGCTATCCACCCCGTGTTTTATCGCTGCTGTCTGGATTGCTTCGAAGGTGATTTTGTCAAAGGCGCTTTCAATATCTATGAAGGCTGCTACGCTTATTTCTTTGCATTCCAGTGCCTTACGAGCGCGTTCCACTACTAGGTGTAGCGCTGTTTCCGTTGATTTGCCCTGCTGATAGGCGCATTGCAGCCTGTGTAATGGGAAGCGTTTTAAGGGTCCTTCCCTCACATGCTTGTCTATCAGCTTTTCCACCGTCTTTAGGCAGAAAGATGTTAGGCTGATAGGCCTGTATGATCTTACATCTTCATAGTTTGCTTTGCCAGGTTTGGGTAAATAAACTACGTTTACTTTCCTCCATATAGTCGGTATATAGTTAAAAGCTAAGCATGCTCTGTATAATCTCACAAGATGAGGGATTAGTATGTTCATGCCTTGTTGTAATAGTACAGGATAGATACCATCAGGGCCTGGAGATTTATAGGGTTTGAAATCTCCTATGGCCCATTGCAATTTATTCCCATCAACTATTTTCCGTGCAGAGTTCCATTCTGCCCTATTCGTTTTTGTACCTTCAGTACCATTGATTTTTATTTGATTTTTTGGCACTTCTGCAATTATTTCCGATCCAGGAAAGTGTTCACTCATCATTACATGTAGTGTTTCTTTACCTGATTCCGTGAGCCTCCCATTTCCGTCTTTTACACTGGTGAGCCTTCCTTAGCTATTGCCAGGGCTTTAGCCAGTCTCATGCCTTCTGGAAGGGAATTTATTTGGTCACAGTGTGCTCTCCATGACTTTCTCTTATATTTCCGTACGGCCTTGTGACATTCAGTTAGCATTTTGGAGTATTCTCTGAAATCGCCTTGTGCCTTGGCTTTGTTGAAGATGGCCCTTGTCTTCCGACGTAGCATCTCTAATTCTTGGTTCCACCATGGCACCTTTTTGGGCTTTATTTCCTTTTCTGGACAGTTTGTTGTCCATGCTTTTATGACTGATTCTGTTATCTTGTCCGCTTCAAATTCAATGTCGATTATCGAGTTGAGTTTGCATTTTGGATCTCCTAAGTAGATCTTCAGATCCTTTTTATATTGGATCCAGTCTGTGTGTTTGGGGTTTCTTCGCATTTCTACCCCAATCACCTTTGAAGTTTTATACTCAAAACATATGTACCTATGATCAGGTAATGAGATTTCATTAGATACTTGCCAGTTCATGATATCTCTGCTGGCCATGTTTGTGGCTAGAGTGATGTCAATAACCTCAGTCCTTTTCCGATTGATGAAAGTCGGACTGTTGCCTTTATTTATTATTTGTAAAGGAGAACTTACCAGGTATTCCAGTACTTTTTCCCCTCGTTCGTTGATGTCTAAGCTGCCCCAGATCACATGGTGCGCGTTCGCGTCGCATCCGATGATTACTTACGTGTTATTTCGGATGCCGTGATCCACTAATCCTTCTAGTATACTAGGGATGGGATTTTTTTGTTCGTATGGAAGATAGGCCGATACAAAGATTGTATCTCTGTTGCCAGCCTCTCCTCCACCACCAAACAAGAAATTATGTAAAACCCATGCATCTATACCATTTTTGATATATATGCATGTTCTTGCATCATTTGTGGTCCTGTGATATCATAAATTACCACCAGTTCCACCTAAGCCCTTTATTTCTCCTTTATAAATATAAGGCTCCTGAATTAGGGCAATGACGTATTTGTTATCTTTCAGCGCTCTAGCCAGAAGGGCTGTCGCCGCCTTATTGTGTTGCAGATTATTCTGTACTAACCTTAAGCCATCCATTTTCGCTGTCGTTATTGGACAGTCACTTTCTCAGTGACTGTCGTCGGAGCCCGGAGACTGTGCAAGGAGCCGGTCCTCATCTAGGTCGAGATCGTCCATCTCCCTGCACAGTTCTTTGGCGCCTGTTGACGACGCCAATGCAGTAGCGACCGTGGGCCACTCTTGACTCTTGTTGGTCCCTGATGCCGTCGTTTTTATGCCATCGCGGATGGCCTCTGCTGGCTGCATTTCAGCATCCGCAGATGACGACTCCATCTTCTTGACTTCATCAGCCTTCGCCTCCTGTTCTCCTTTCGAGGTCGACTCCTCCAGCAACTTAAAGTGGCTGTAGTCGATCCCCGTTGGGAGGGTGTAGTTGGAGGCCTTTATGACCTCCGCAGAGACCCTAGCTACAAGGATGATACGGCGAACGTGGGTGCTCTCGACCAGAGTGTCGATCACCCGCCATTCCGCCGTTTTTAAACCCGGGTTGAGCCTCTGCAGAAGCTGGAGTACCAACTGAATGTTGGTTCCAGCCGTGTGTCGCGACTTCCATGCCATTTTAACTGGCTTTGGAAGGTCGTTTGCTGACACCACCTTAATTTTGTGGGTGCTGACTGACGAACCAGTTAGTCCCTTCAGCCAGCCCACCGATGCCTCGTTCGAACATATTACGTGCAGTGCGCCCGCCGTCATGTTACCCATGTTTATCTGTGGGAGTGGGTCTGGTGCCGCCAACATCCCACTGAACAACAGATCCTGTAACGCCGCGTTGTCCTCTGCTTCAAATCGCGCCTCCGGGTATGTTGCCGGGATGATCGCCATCCTGAAGCCTGCAGCAGCGTCCCTGTAGGAACCCTGGATCCTCACCTTTTTGGCGTCCCTCCCGAGTTCCGCTTTTTCGTCACTCACCTCCCTAATACGCTTTGCTGGCGTATCGGTGATGGTTCCGCCTACCACAGCGTGCTGTTTGCGGAGACGTCTAGCCCGGCGTTTCGCTGCTGCATGGCTGCCTTGTTGGATATCGAGTTGGGTCCCGACTTCCCCGGCGCCGTTCGGGCCCAATTGGGCCCGTTCGGCTAGCCCGGTCGGCTGGTTCCCTTCCCCTCGAACCTTGCTGCCTCCCGGGTTAGCTCCGGTTCTTCCCTGGATGGCCGATCCCGAGGATATCTTGCGAGATACTTCGGTCCAGCCACTCTGGGAGTCTCCTTCGCTGACCACGGTGGCGGCTTTGTTGCTGTTTCCAGCCTTTGGTGCTGTTGCACCTTGAGTGGTATTTTTTGATAAATCCATACCGTACCTTAATAGAATTCGTCGATCCGACTCCTCACCCTCCACGGAGCCCTCAGTTGGGGATGCTATAAAGCACCAAGGCTATCGGACCGATGTAGCTCTCCGAGATGAGTTGTCCACGAGACTGACCTGCACGAGAATACTCCCCCGGTCACCACGGCCATGAGTAAGACCGCGCGCCGCCGCCTGCAGACCCCATCACCCCAGTTAGCTCAGCAGAGGCCGTCTGACCGGACACCACAGCCGATTGATTACGAGTGGCTACCTCGTAACCTCCCGTGTAAGAGGAAGTCCAGACCAAAGACGTGTGTTGCTTCCCAGCAGCCGCAGCTACTGTTCCGCTCAACCACCAGGATTCCTTCATCCCTCCGTACGGGTCCCCGCGAACGGCACAAACACGCGGGAGGTCAATTCTATCCACCATCGGTATTTTACGATGATGAACTCGCAGCAGCGTGACCTCGTCGTTGCTGCAATAGTCGCTTAGTGTTTTTAGTTACGTTCATTTCTGAGGGAATTGAACCAAGAACAGGGCCAGCAACCGCGTGAAGGATAAACACTAAACTTGCCTTAGGGGATCTGCACGACTGTTGCGCTCCTCCCTAAGACCACGCTCCCCCTGCAACCCTGAGGGGGTTGCAGGGGTAGGTCTGCACCTATGCTACCAGGCTGTAAGCAAAAGCTTAGGCACTGTCATAAAGTAATTGCAAAAGCATAAGCTCAAACCCGCCCCAAAAAAAAAATGGCTGCGGTACTGGACGTCGCTTGAGATGTCGACGCCTAGGTCCCGATATTCGAGAAAATGGTAAGCGATGTATCCAGAAATTGCGGCGCTACAATAAATGGGGTTTTATTAGCAGTGAACACACATACTATTATATTCAACATAAACACAAATTAACATAAAATATTATTCAACGCATTGGAGAACAACTTCAAGATTCTGGATAGGACTGGGCGGTGCATAAAAATAAACAATATATCTTGCATATTCGGTTAGCTGACACCATCATGTTAGTTCCAGAGAGAGCGGCTAGAAAATATGTTGTACAGACTAAATGGAGCTTCACGTGTGTCCTCATGTCTACCCGGAGCTGGTTATCCAGCTCGATAGAAACAACTTCGAGAAAGAACTAGTCAGAAAGCCGTTGTAGCAAATGAGCCCTGAAGTGGAGACCGTTAGAAGGTAAAAGGAAGATAAAACACCCCCACCCACAAGTCAGATGGACTGACGACCTGGTAAGGTGACTGGAAAAGACTGGATGCGGAATGCGGAAGATCATGACCACGTACATTGGGAGCCACGTCCAACAAAAGGCTAATGGATAGATGTGCATACTATATTTATTACATACCTATAATATACACCTCAAGTACTGCAGGGTACTGCGAGCATTCAGAGGTCATGGTAATCGTTTAACTTCAGGAAAGCCTTGTACTTGTTTGCTGCTACGTAAAATCACTTTTCCGGATTAAAAACTAGCTCATTAAGTGAACACTTTTGGTTCGGACTACATTCTCGTAGCTAAGGAATAAGCACCATATATGTATTAACGCATAATTAAAAACCTACTGAATGCTAAGCCTAGACTCGCCGCTCGCGTTTTATTCAATGCAATACTTAAGTAAATGTGTTTACGTGCTTTCGCTCTTTTTGTAGAAGATTTCTCCCAACAAATATAAACATAATAAATTCCTACATGTAATGTAACGCAGCGTATGTTTTAACGTTGCGTGCGATGAGCTGTAGCTTGTAGCGCAGTGTCGCATAACGAACACACTCTATTTCCTCAGTAAACAACACTGAAATATCATAAATGTTTTGCGTGAATAATCGAAGGGTGAGCAATATAATATCGCTCCAGTGTTTGTTTCAGCGATATAGACAATCACAGGGGATCAAAATAACTCCGCGTTACACTGTTCTATAGAGGGCTCCAAAAAGTCAATTGCATGGTTTTTGAACTTACTGAGCTTGCTTAGTGTTACTTAGGATGGTGCTTCTGTAGATATTTGAGCTTTTCTCATCTGATCGCAACTTCCGTAAAAGTTTGAAATGCAGTCGCGACGAAGAAAGCCTCTATGAAATCACCCCAGGAGTCGATTTATTATGTTAGTTGGGCCATAAAATAACTATTATACGTGGCATGGATCCAATAGAACCTGCGCTACGAGTTTTATAAATCATTTCTCCGGTTATTTAAACACCATTTATTATTCAAATGAACATCAGGTCAGGATTGATGAGGAAGATACATTTTTACCATTTTACAATTCTTAAATTAGAGCATGCCTCTATAGCAACCACTATATAGTGTAGAGATTGTCGCATTATTTCAATATACGGTGTTCTCACCAATGATGTATAAAAAAAATATAGATGCGTTTTCCGGACTCTAAAATGGTGACAAAAAAATGATGACTGGTCATCATTATATGCACTAATCAGCGATGCGACAGTGCGCTACGGAAAAATATACGTCTTCAATAATAATCTACACCACTATTTTAAAGAGGAAAGATTTGTTTTTTTGTGTGTATGTTTGTAATGAACAAACTCAAAAACTAATGTGCCGATGTCAACAATTCTTTCACCATTGGAAAGCTACGTTCACCCTGAGTAACATAGGTTATATTGGAGTTCCACGTTTTTACCACCCGTGCGAAGCCGGGGCGGATCGCTAGTCAATAATATACTCATAATAATAGTATTATTTTTGACATTAATAATAAATTTAAATACATGCCATTTTGAATACATGCCGCATAGTTCGCAAATTTCTCCGAGAAGATTTAAATACCCGACCCGTACATTAGGTGATCTGTACCCGTACTACCAGAACATGAAACTCACTTGGTTTAGACCTGTGATTTCATTAAATTTGCCGAAGTATCCTAAACACATCGAGAATCAAAACAGTACTAAATAATAATATAATGCATACTAATTAATAATATTGACGTAGCTATAATTTTATTACACTTGGTGTTTGCGCCATTTTTGAAAGCCGCCATGACGTATATTTGGTTTATAATAACAACACTGGTTCTCACAAGGTACCACGACTAACGATTAGGTGTGTACTCAGGCGGAAGAAGCGAATAATTGATTATCTTATGATATATATCTTATATCGATGACATTATGGAAATATTAAAATTTTACTGTTATTATTGAAATGCATTGGTTTTTAATTCTAAATTATTTAACGTTGACATTCAAATCTCCTAATATATTATTATTATTGATGACATTACAAATAAAAAATAATATTTTACTGGTTTATTGTTATTATATAATTGTTGAGGTGGATTATTTTAAATTTGACATTGTATTACTTGGACATTCAAACCTTCTATTGTTATAATTTCTCATGACTTTAAATTAGACAAGTTAAAAATATGAATAAAGTCACAGATAAAGGTTTTTAATAATTATGAATTGAGATAGAAATAAATCAATAATTGAATGATTGATATGTAGCTACTAACCATATTCTTTAAGTCCAAAACTAACCATACTATAAATTTAATTTGTACACCGTGTTTAATGGTCCTACCATTAAACATGGTGCACTGATATTTATTATTAAGATCTTTTGTAATACCTATGTTTCACAAAATAATACATAAATAAATAAAAAAATTATCTTATCTCAAGCTCCTAATGTCCTTAATGACCTAAACTCATATAATAGGTACATAAAACAAAGCAAGCGAAAAGGTCCCACAGACCACTGTCAATTTAGATGGATTTAATTACTTATAGATATTGTTATTTATTGTTTCTCACTGTTGCAGCCAACGCGCAGTCCGTGAGACAATCAATTTCCGTACGATTGTAAACTCCTGAACGAATAAACCATTCGAGTGCACCTCGTGTACGAAGCTCGATGTAAAGTAATAAACCAAGTTATTAATCCGGAACAGCGTTATTACCGCTGTCAATGAGCGCCGGCCCGGCTCAGGCGATTAACGTCCGCTCGCAGCACGCCGGGAGTCCGGGGACCAACAACACATGTGTTATGCATGTGTACAGTACACACATTTTCCACCGCGCTCTCTCCAAGTTTCACTCACTAAATATGTTGCTGTTATTTTGTAAAGAAATAACAGAGCCCGCCGTAACGTAATAACTTTTTGTGTTATCGTGAGGAGAACTTTGACGTCTCGTTTCGGATATCTAAGGCCCGGTTTGGACTCATTAAATAAGGGTTCGGTATTATTTTTAGAAAAATGTATGTTGTGTTAGAGATTTTCAGTAGCGTATACCGGCAGTCAGGCAATAGCGCCCGTTTAACTGTAGGTAATACTTTGGTGGCCGCAGCACATATTCGATAAGAAATACATAATCCAGCTCCATGAAGATCACCGCTGCGAGGCACTATGCCCAGCAGAAATGCGTATCTTCACAGATGGATCAAAAACGGATAAAGGCACGGGAGCCGGCGTCTTCTCAGAAGACCTCAACATCTCCATCTCGAAACCGCTGGGGACCCATAACACAGTATTTCAAGCAGAATGCATGGGGATAACCGTGGCGGCTTCATCAGTAATGGCCAGGAGAGTGGAAGGCCACTCTATACGTATATTGTCGGATAGCATGGCCGTGCTGCAAGCTTTAAACATCCACACTATAAACTCGGGACTAATACAGGAGTGCCATCTTAAATTAAACCAAATAGGCAACACCAACAACATAATCCTGCAATGGATCAAGGGCGACAGCGGCTCGCGCGGTAATGACGCAGCGGACGAGCTTACTAGGAGAGGATCTGACATGGTCGCCATGGGACCTGAGCCCATAATACCGATCCCCTTTGAATACCTACGAACCATCGTAAACAAACGAACGATAGATCAACACAACAGACACTGGACAAACCTGGAAGGATGCAGGCAGGCCAAGGAAGCAATCCATGTGCTAGAACATAGACTGACCCGGCGACTTTTATTTTAGGAATCACCGACAGCCCTCTCTGCAGAGCCTGCATGAGAGAGGAGGAAACAGCGGCACATGTGCTCCCACAGTGTCCTGTAACCGCCACATGCAGGGCTAAGTACTCCAATAATACAGGTACGCTCCGGAAGATCACGAGCAGTGTAAAGAGCCTGCTGGCGTTCTTCAATGAGTTGGGGTGGATCGAGTGAAATGCCCACCCTCACGCAAAAACCGCGCCATGACGTGGAGTTGCAGATACAAGCTCGTGTTACCATACCATACACTTTGGTGGCTGCATATTTTTTTTTTATATACGACACGACAATTTGACTTCACCTCGCCTGATTGTAAGCTGAAGGCAAAATCTCAGGAAATAGGGTCACCATTACAGACACGTAGCATGTTACAATTGTGGCACTCAGCTTGACGGCCGCTTCAGATACTTTTTCACGCCCTGCTTAAAGGACCCAACTCTGTAGGAAGAAGGAAACACGTGAGCTGGTAAATAATTTCAGGTGTCAATGGTGCGGCAAAGGAAGGGGTCTCCGAATAGCTTGGTTCTTGAAGGAATATTCTGCACCGCAGGCGGGTGACATCTTAGCACCTAAACGTGCTCCTGTGGTTCCTGTAAAGGAAGGGAGAGGGAGGGAGTAATTGGAAGAGCTCATCAGAAAATTCACCATGGTGGAGGTGGTAAAATACTGCCAAGGAAGCAACATCTCTACGCATCTGCAGAGGCTCGAGGATGTTCGTGAACTCAGCATTTCCAGTAATGCGGACCGCACGTTGCTGCAACTTGTCGAGAGCATCTACTAGGTACTTTACGGAGCCATCCCAGAGACCAGTAATCAAAATTGTAGAGAAATGTTAGTTATTGAGTATCAAATTTGCAAGACTGAAATCCAATGTTTGTTACAATTCCTGAAAATATAGACAAGATCTTATGAAGAACTACCGCACTATTTCATGTCATGTTCATTACAAAAGAACTACTCAACGATCACATTAATTATAATGACATCAATTTATTACAGTTCGATAAATAACCTAAATAGTTTCATAATACTGAATGATCAGTATATGAATATTCTAACAACGACGGACAACGTGCTTTACAAAACCGCAGGTAGGTAAATGATTGATAATGGCTTCCTAAATCCTGCAACAGTATAAGTGTCCGTGTAAATGAAAGTCTATTATCTTGTGTCTAGTTGGTCGTACGTTAGCCGCGGCCGGTCGTCCTCCGGTCCGGCGGTATGTCGCCGACGTCGTTAGCGGCGCACCGCGCGGCGTGCCAAATTGCCACCGTTCAAGAGACAGCGCCGCAGATAGCGCCGGATATCTTTATTGCGAGACGACATAACTACTTCTTTTTTAATTAAGCTTGGCTGTAATTCACAACTGCATGATGCTACCGCTGCAAAAATATTTCGAGGAACTAGAAATGTTTTAACCTTGCTGTCTTTTTGGGAATGGTGGTGGACGTTTTAGAACTGATAGTTTTTTGGTGTATTTACTTTTTGCACTTCAGCAACATTTGCTTACCCTAGTACCATAGGCCTGTATCTACGTATTTTCCAATGGACGAAACAAACAAATATAATTCAATATAGAACGGAATATAATCACACAATACCTTTTGTTTCCTCGTCCGTGTATCGCATTATATGATTGCGGCCTACGATTTATATCCAACCCCTTTTTACCTCGTTACGTGTGTTCACACGCCGCTGTACGTTTCTTTACTGTAAGATTCGAAATGGGTAAACAGCAGCTGGATGTTCACACGCTACGTCTCCATTTGTGTCAAAGAGGAATAGCATCACTCGCACGCAGTATTTATTCAAGAGACATTCTTATTATATGATGTGCTACTGTAAATTAGATATTTATGGTGAGAATTTGATAAGCCTAACCTTAATAACCTATCCTGGTGACATCCCTTTAAAGAAGTCTAACTTAATATCCTAAATAACGGCGAAGTAATTCTTTTTAAAGTAATAGTTTTGTTTTAGTTTTTGCCGTAGATATTTAGACGGAATTTATTCTTAAATTAAGCTAAAAGCTTCTGTTTATAGCAGTAAGGTTCAACTTTCTTTGTGGTTTGGAGTGAATAGATACACGTCTTTCTTTTATGAGATTTATTTGCAACTAAAATATTAAACTACGAGCTACAAGTTTTATAATGATTTGATGCGTGCCTAAGTACCTAAACAGATCGTACGAAATAGCTTCAACATAAGCCGCCCACTAAAGAACCTATGGTTCTTTACAAACGTAATTGTGATGCATTCATTTAGGTAACTAGGCACTACAAACTCAACATGTTCAGTCACTTGAAGATGATGAACGTTTAGCATGCATGAAGTGAACAACAAGTCAGTCTGTGGCGGCACTGTCTATAGGTAGAGGACAAAGTTTAGTAACGCATCGTTTAGTTATAGTGTCGCCGCTTTTCACACTGTATACCCTCGTCAGTCCATCTGGACCCGGATGTTTTTCAGTGATGCGTCCCATATACCATTTCCCCGGTGGAACGTTGTCTTGTTTGATAAGCACGATGTCTCCAATCTTAAATTCGTCTTCACGTTTGAGCCATTTAGGTCTTTGTTGGAGCCTCGTTAAGTATTCCCTTTGCCATCGCGACCAAAAGTCCGTTACTAATTTTCTTGTATACTGCCAGCGCGTTAAATTACTAATTTTGATGTCCTTAATGTTGTAGCCAGGAACGACGATTGGTGCTTCTGTTATTAAAAAATGCCCCGGTGTAAGCGGCTGCATACTATCGTCATCCATTGGACATAGAGGACGTGAATTTAAACAGGCCTCAATTTCACAGAGGACTGTCGTCAGTTCTTCGAATGTTAGATTGGTGTTTAATACTCTTTTCAGGTGAAATTTCATCGACTTGACTCCGGCCTCCCAAAGTCCGCCAAAATTTGGTGAGTATGCGGGCACGAAATGCCACTGAGTTCCGTCATTTGCTAGCAATTCGGTTACCTTTTCACTGAATTCCGAATTACCTTCCTTCCAGGCTTCATATAACTCCTTGTTGGCACCGACGAAATTTCTACCTTGGTCGCTGTATATGTGTGCGCATTTACCTCTGCGTGAGCAAAATCGTTTAAAGGCACCGATGAATGCAGCTGTACTTAGGTCGCCGACTAACTCCAAATGAATTGCTTTGGTGGATAAACAGACGAAGATCGCTACATAAGCCTTCGTGGTTCTGATACCTCGGCCCTTAGATGGCAGTACCTGGAACGGTCCAGCAAAGTCAACTCCTGCATTCAGAAAGGGTCGCGCAGGTTTTACCCGTGCGCTTGGTAAATCACCCATTATTTGCGTCCTCGTCTTAGCCTTCAATTTAGCACATACTAAGCAACGATGAACGTGCCTCTTTACTAATGATTTCGCTCGGAGTATCCAGTATTTAGATCTTAGGTAGGCGAGCATCAGTTGAAGACCTCCGTGCAAGGTCCTCTGGTGCGCTTCAGCTATGATGAGCATGGTAAGTTTGCTGTTTCGACCCAGGATAATTTGATGCTTGCTTGCGTCGTCTAGCTCTGCGTTCCTAAGCCGGCCGCCCACTCTGATTACACCATCTTTGTCAAGGTAGGGATCAAGAAATTTTATTTTACTTATTCTTTTGACTGCCTTCTTTGCCTTTAGTCTTTCTATCTCCTCTTCGAATTCGCTTTCTTGTGCTCTCTTTATACAGGTTTGTAGAGATAATTGTAATTCTTCTGTCGTGATTGGCTCATCTATATTGTAATTTATTTCTCCTTTTTTCAGAAATCGTCGGCAGTACGCGAGTGTTCTTAATAGCTCCAATAATGTATCAAAATTGTCAAACTGTGTGCATAACCTTCTCTCTTCATCTTCGTTTGTTGTTACCTTCAGCACTAGCGTGGCGTTCTTCTTCTTTTCTAATTCTGTTGGTAAGATGTTTAGCTTAGTGAACTGTATCTTCGGCTGCCGTAACCATTGTGGCCCATTCCACCACAAATCACATTCCTTCAGATTTGCCACAGACATTCCTCTACTTGCAATGTCGGCTGGATTATCGTTAGATTGCACATGATGCCATTGATTGCAATTTAGATTTGATGTGATTTCGACAACACGATTTGCAACGAATGCCTTCCATCGGTTGGGATCACCATTCAACCAAGAAATGACAATCGTGGAGTCTGTCCACGCAAATATTTGTGACGTAGGTATCCTCATTGCTCTTTCTATTTGTTTTAACAGTCTGGACAGTATTAAAGCTCCGCATAATTCCAGTCGAGGTAACGAAATGGTTTTCAAAGGAGCGACTCTCGTTTTGGCTGCAATCATTGATATTGTGACTGTACCATCTGGGTTTACGACACGGCAATAGACAACGGCGCCATAGGCATGCATGGACGAATCACTGAATCCGTGTATTTCGGTAGACTCTTTGCTTAAATTGAACGTTCCCATCCATCGATTCATAGCGATCCCATTCACTTCTTCAAGATCAGATCGTATCGTTATCCATTTTTGAGTTAGGGTTTGGTTTAAGGCTTCGTCCCAATCAACCCTTTCTTGCCACAGTTGTTGTATAAGAATCTTTGCCATGACCAAACAGGGAGCGAGCCATCCAAGGGGATCGAATAATTTCTGAATTTCAGAAAGAATGCTGCGCTTCGTGATAATGTTTCCCATGACAGGTAAGTCTAACTTATATTCAAATTGGTCCTTGCCAAGATTCCATTGTACGCCAAGTGCCTTAACTATTCCGTCAATTTGTAGTGCTAAATGTGCGTTGCTTGACCTTTCGCTTGGATCTATAGATTCCATAAACTCGCGACTGTTAGATGACCATTTTCTTAGTTTGAAACCACCTAGATCAAGTAGCTTTTTCAGATCTTGACTTTTTTGTATAGCTGTATCTACAGAATCACTCCCAGACATCACGTCATCGACGTAGAAGTCTTCGCGCAATATCTTAGCAGCATCAGGATATCTATCGCCCTCATCGTCTGCTAACTGCATGAGCGTCCTTATCGCAAGATAAGGCGCAGATGCCATTCCAAAGATTACAGTCAGAAGTCTATAGTCTTTGATATCTTCTGTTGTATTGCTCCTCCATAGAATCCTTTGGTAATCTGTGTCTGCCTTATCAACCCATATCATCCGGTACATTTTTTCAATGTCTGAAACAAAGCAGACAGCATGTGTTCTCCATCTGATAATTAAGCTTCTCAGATCATCTTGCAGGACGGGACCTAGCAGAAGTTCGTCGTTTAACGAAAAACCATTGGATCCCTTGCAGGAGGCGTCGAAAACGACTCGAGTCTTCGTGGATTCCTTTTCACTTCGGATTACGGCGTGGTGAGGTAAGTACACCGCTTTATTTCTTATCTCTTCTATAGGTACTTCTTCCATATGTTTTAATTCTATGTACTCTTCTATGACCTTTGTGTATTCTTTCTGTAGCTCTTTGTTTTTATTGAATCTTCTTTCTAATTGTTCAAATCGTCTTTTAGCTATTTCACGCGTGTTTCCTTCGGCTGATTTAGGGTGTTCTGTGTTGAAAGGTAAGGTAACGATATATTTTCCATTCTCATCCCGCTTGTTTGTTTGCTTGTATATAGTTTCACAATGTTGTTCCCTTAAAGTAGGTATTCTTTTCGTGTCCATGTCTTCTTCCCATATTGTTTTTAGTAACTCTTCGATATGTACTTCATGCTTCATAACCTTTATTTCTTCTTCCCCTTTATAAGAATTATTCACAGTTCCACCCATCAAAATCCACCCTAAGTAAGTGTTCTGGGCGCAGGGGGCGCCTGGTGGTCCTTTGATAAGTCCTTGTTTAAGGATTGCTGCATATTCATTTACTCCCAAGAGTAAATCTATTGCTCCAGGTGTAAGATAACCGTCATCTGCTAACTGAATGCTTGATACATAAGGCCAATCAGTTTTCTTTGCAATGCTTGAAGGTACATTCGCTGTTAAGTGCTTGGACATTACGTAGGCCTTTATGTTTAAGTTGAAGTTATTTTCCCGTATGGAGAATAACTTGAATTCGACCTCATGTTTTACTCTAACCCTTACAGATTCCATTCCGGAGACGATTATGCTAACTGGTGATTTCTTTAATTTCAGGATCTGAGTTGCTTTCTCACTTATAAAACACGCTTGAGATCCTGAGTCTATTAGCGCCTTCAAAATAGTAGTGGTTCCCTTTTTTCCCTTCAATATACCTACCGCTGTGGCTAATAGAGCAATCTTCTGGCTTGATAGGTGGTGTGATGCAACCATTGCATGATGAACTCTTTCCTCTTCTACTTCTGCTTGAGTTGAGATCGGCGCTTGAAGTTGCTTGTGGGAAGCCGACTCCTGAATATCCCTTGGTTCATGTAGAAGAGTGTGGTGGCGTCGCTTGCATGTGCGGCATGACATTGGCATTCGACATTTGAAGACCGCTTGTCCCGCTCCCAGACAGTTGAAACAAAGTTTGTTTGATTTGACGTGTTCTTTCCTATCATTTAGTGTCATTTTATTGAACTGGTTACAGTGATATAGTGTGTGTACGTCATTGCACAAAACACATTTCTTCTTTTGTTGTGTTTCAGTGGTGGCGACGTGAAAGACGCGTTCTTTGACAGGCCTTGTACCAGTGGAAGGATTAACAAGTTCGAGTGTGCGGTATGTAGATTCTAAGTATTCGCTTAATTCCTTCCACGTGGATAGTTCTTCAGAATTCGCCGAATAAGCAGTGTGCTCCCACTCTTTATGAGACTCCGGGTCCAATTTCTGTACTATAAGAAATATAATTAAAGGATCCCAGGAACCGGTAGGTACCTTTAAGTTTTTTAAACTGTTGATAATTTCGTTCGTCGTGTCTAAAAGGTTTTTCAGCTGTGGCGCAGATTGAGCGGTGCATTTCTTCAAGGCGAATAATCGTTTCAGAAGAGCGTTGACAATGAGGCGTCTATTGTTGTAACGGTGGTTCAAAGTTTCCCAGGCTTGCCCATAACTAGCACCGGTCACTGGGATGTGTTTAAGCAACGATGCCGCTTCGCCTGCTATACTGGTCTTTAAATAGTGTAGTTTTTCCACCTCACTGATGTTCTGGCATTCATGAATTAACGACGTAAATAAATCCTTATACGTGGGCCATTCTTCGTAATTTCCCGAAAATATGGGTAATTTGATACTGGGTAATTTTACTCTTGTTGTACTTTCACATGACGCACTGCTGCATGTAGAATGTTCGACTGTCTTACTTGATCTCGTTTGCGAACATAACAAATCCTTGAGTTCTCCAAGCATGTAAATATATAAGTCTTCCTGCTGGTAAAATTCGTCGTTCATAAAATAAGGCAGCACTGCACGTTGTTCCCGTGTCGTACACTTTACTAAGTCCTGATGTGCCGTTTTAAAAGTGCTCCAGTATTCTTCTATAGTTTGAATTCGAGTCATTAGGTAACCAGTTTTCATCAATCTTTCTTTAGGACACTTTTTCAAATTCATTTGAGTTTTCTTAAGCAACGACGCGGTATCTTCTAGTATACTTAACGCTTGATCTGCTTGGGATGTCATATTAAAGTTTATATTTTCGTGACTTCGTTTTAAATAACATTAGATAATTTGCCAATTGATTTGCGTAAACAACTACGAGCGGAGCTCGCTTATCGCTCAGGAATGCGGGGTTCTATTGTTCTCGACGGCTCGCAGCGCAGGCAAGTGTCCCTTCTTGAGGTACAATAATCCGGCTCGAAATACGACCATATGTTTATAGCAGTAAGGTTCAACTTTCTTTGTGGTTTGGAGTGAATAGATACACGTCTTTCTTTTATGAGATTTATTTGCAACTAAAATATTAAACTACGAGCTACAAGTTTTATAATGATTTGATGCGTGCCTAAGTACCTAAACAGATCGTACGAAATAGCTTCAACAGCTTCTAAAAAGATTTAGTTAAGGATTTAGCTATCCAAAAAATGAAACATGAAAAATGCAACTTGTATAACCTATTATATTCACGCCGAGTCCTCTAGATTATTCTTGAAAATATATATAACTACATGTAGTATCGCCTAGTTATAACCACTCATGCACTACGTTTAGAGAAAATAAATTCTTTTTTTTTTTTTTTTTGTGGGTAGACATGTATTGTTACCTTTGCCTTGCGACATTCGTTCAAGCTCATTCGCATTCTAGTGCTCAACCACTCAACACGTTATCTGTTCTCGCACGGTTTATTTAAAAAATGTTAAAACGTAAAACGACTTATGAAGAAGATATTGACCGTTATAAAAATAAAATACAAAGATTGGAGAAGAAACTTAGTAAACGACGAGTTAGTGCATCAGTACCGACTGATTGTCTTCATCATCTGATGAGGCCGTCATGCCCGAAGAGGATCTGCAGGAGGTGCAGGTATTTACTTTTTGAATTTTTTAGTAATATAATGAGTGATAAGCGTAAAAAAAAAAAATGCAACCGGAGAAGTCGCTGGGGCTGTTCCACCGCATTATTAAACTTCTATAAAATGAGCCTGTACTTACGTAATTAAAACGTTTGCAACCGGAGCAGTCGCTGAGGCTGTTTCAACGCATTAAAATACGTCGGCACTTCTGCCGATATTATAGTTGATAGACACGTATCGACGTGTTCAATATATTGTTTTATGCAACCGGAACAATCGTTGGGGTTGTTTCAACGCATCAAAATAATTAAAATTGGTCTTTTCTAAGAAAATATTTCAAAACAAGTAGCTACCCACAATGTGGTAACATAAATTATTTTATGCAATCGGAATAGTCATTGGGGCTATTTCAACGCATTTAAATAAGCTATCAAAATTATCATACACGTGATAATCTTCAGATACTCCAGCTCTACGACCTGATGACTGGTTATTAGACTGGCCTGAAGATAACATGCATAACTCCAATGAATCAATTGAAACTTTGCCAGGGCCAAGTACGGTTTCTGAACAAAATGTTATTGTCCAAGATACCGATCCAAACACTCCTGTTTTGAATACTGAAATTTTGGGAGATGACCCTAGCATTACTAACAAATATTTTGATAGTAATGCTAGGACTTGGACTTAGGATTGACAGCCTCCGTGGCGTGGCGGTAGTGAACGCGGCCGCTACGCAGGAGGCGCGGGTTCGATCCCCGCTCAGTGCAAATATTTGTATGCATGAATATGGGTATTTGCATTGGTCTGGGTGTTTCTGTGTATAATATGTATGCATTTACAAAAAAAATGTATCTAAGTATGTTTATTCGCATTCTAGATTTCATAATACAAGCTAGTTAAGCTATGCTTACCATGGATCTAGATAGCGTTGTGTGAAATGTTGTGGAATATTTATTATTATTTAAATATGGCCCAGAAATTCGTACTGAACTTGCTAACCGCTTATTGCATATAATTAAAGAAGGCCTTACTAAGGAAAACAGAAAAAACCTAGTTTCAAAGTACCTCCCACCGTCAAATTGCATCGAAATCGATTTCCCTAAGTTAAATCTAGAAATCAAAGCAGTAGTCACTGAAGCTGCGTAAAACGCGATAAAGGCATTTTAATAAAACAAAAACAAATGTACAATGCTATTGTGGGTCTCACGGACATAATTAATTTTCAATTAAATGCTAAAACTAAAGATAATAATATGCTGCAAAAGTTGATGGACGTAAACAAGATTTTATGCGATTTGCAATATGCAGATTCTATCACAAGAATAAGATTTATTTTATTTGCTTTGAAGAAAGATATGAAAGAGCATCTTAACAATACCAAAATTGATACATATCCTTTCGGTAAAAAAATAGCAGAAAAATTAAAATCGGCCAGAGCCGTCAATAAATCTGGCATTGAGCTGAAAGCCGATTCTAATAACAAACTGTTGAAAACATTAAAAGAGGCCCTGCGAGACCTGTAAACCGCAAGGCTCCTCTCCAGGCGCGCAGGCCACCTGCGGGGACGGCGCTTGCGCCGATGAGGAGCCACGAGCCTGCAGCAGCGCGCGGTCGGTATGCTACGCCAGCGACTCAACACCAGCCGCCGCACGCACTCTCATCGAAGAAGTCATCACGGGGCCAACAGTATCCCAACCGCCGGCGCCGCTACTAGACTCAGTTAAGTATGCAGGCCTTTTACCTCAGTTCCATCATAGGTGGACTCTTATCACTGATGATCAGATGGTGTTATCATGGATTAAAGGGTATAGAATACAATTTGATTCGCCTGTTATGCAACATGTACTGCCTCATAAAGCCAAAAAGTTACACTATTTAGAAATTATTAAAGACCTAATCAGAATAGATGCTATATCGCAGTGCTCCCCGTGTAAGGGTCAACTTATATCGAGCACCTTCTTAGTGCCAAAACCATACGAAATGATGCGATTTATATTAAATTTTAAAATCTCAATAAATTCATTAGAACTGAACATTTTAAATTATGAGATTTAAGAACTGCATTAAAAATTATAAGATATAACTGCCAAATGGCATCTATTGATCTCAAAGACGCTTAATTTTTAATTAAAATACACAGACTCTCGAAAGTACTTGAGATTTATTTTTGAGGATCAAATGGTTGAATTTAACGTTTTACCGTTCGGGCTTTGTGCCTTACAAAGCCCGAACGGTTCAGGAGCCGTTACAATGTAAATTTTTGGGTTTGATTTTGGATTCACACAAGTTCCAGGTTAGGTTACCATTAGATAAAAAATCGAAGATTAAGACTCAGCTCCAAATCTTTTCAAAATTAAATCGTTGTTAAATTAGAGATTTTGCTCAATTGCTAGGGTTATTAGTATCTTCATGCCCAGCTATAGAATACGGTTGGCTGCACACGAAAGAAATGGAACGCTGTAAATATCTCAGTTTGATAAACTGTAATGACTATAACAAATTTATGACATTACCCACATCACTCCAAGCTGTTTTCATTGGTGGTTAAATAAAATAGAACATTCAGTCCATCGAATTAGAGTTGACGTTTATCATGTTGAAATATTCTCTGACGCCTCAACGACGGGGTGGGGGGGGGGGGGGGGGGCTGCCTGTGAAGGATTAACTGCAAGCGGCCAGTGGTCTACCGTGGAAAAAGGAAAACATATTAACTATTTAGAGCTCCTCGCAGCCTTCATAGCTTTAAATTTTTTTTTTGCAAATCCATATTTTAATTGTCAAATACTGCTGCGCATTGGCATTTCAACAGCAGTTGCGTATATTAATAAAATGGGGGGCATCCAATATCCACATCTAACGCAAATAACTCGTGATATCTGGAACTGGTGTGAGACCAAGAATCTCTTTATTCTTGCTTCATATATTAAGTCAAGTGATAATACTATTGCAGATTACGAATCACGTCGAAACCATCCAGATATCGAATGGGAATTATCTGGTTGGGCTTTTAATACTCTCACAAATTACTTTGGAGTCCCAAACATAGATCTTTTTGCAAGTCGCATTAATCACAAATGTGATACATATATTTCGTGGCATCGCGATCCAGAGGCTTTTGCGATAGACTCATTTACAGAATCATGATCTGACTTAAATTTTTACGCAATTCCACCTATTTCAATTATCTTAAAACATTGACAAAGATAATTACAGATAAAGCCAGAGGCATCATGGTCGTGCCTTTTTAACCGACTCAACCATGGTACCCTTTGTATAGATCTCTTCTCACAACAAAAACTGTAATTTTTTCACCTAAAAGCAATGCGTTGTTATCTCATTCTAGCTCGCGTTGGATACACGACTCGATTATCCTGGTGGCAGGAATATCTTAAGCGCCAAATTCCATGAAACAGTATAATGTATATTTGAAAAAATGGTGGGTTTTTGTTAAACGAATTCTGCAAATGTTTACGAGGCATCTGTACCAACTGTTATTTATTTTTTAACGAAGCTCCTTAATAAGGGGTTTCAATATGGCTCTCTTAATTCATATAAGTCAGCTCTGTCATTACTTCTGGGACCAAGTATAAGTCAGGATGATAGGTTAAAAAGATTCCTCAAGGGTGTTTATCGACTAAAGCCACCAAAACCTAAATACAGCTTTACATGGGACACCAACCTAGTCCTAAACGAGCTATCTTTATGACATCCTAACGATGAACTTAGTCTAGAAAAACTAACAAATAAAACAGTTAACTATTTCTAAGATAAAGCTTAAAAATAAAATTAATAAAAATTTATTCCCAGCGCATCGTTATTAAAATTCCCGATATTTTAAAGACTTCTAGACCAGGTTCATATCAACCTATTATTAACTTGCCCTTCTTTACAAACAGGCTTGAAATTTGTCCGGCAACAACATTACAATATTACATAGAACGCACTACATCTTTGAGGAAATCTGAAGGACTATTTATTGGTATTAGACAACCCCATAAACCAGTAGGTACACAGACACTTAGCCGCTGGATAAAGCATACGCTCGGTGAATGCGGGTCGACACGAGCGTGTTCAATGCACATAGCACGAGTCACGCCGCCTCGTCGTGCGCGCACTCACTTGGCGTAAATTTGGACACAATCAGAAAAACCGCTGGCTGGAGTAAGAACTCTTCGATTTTTGCCAAGTTTTATCATAGACCCATCCTTGATAATGATGATACTATTCTGGCAGAATCAGTAATAAACGGTTAAATCATTAGTTAAAATCTTGATTTCTGTCGTCACAGAATAGGCATTATGTTTTCTTTACTATTGAAGAAGCTTATTATCAATATTTTGTATTTTACATCTAATTATTGTAAGAATAATTATATTAAATATAGTCAGTGAAGTAGTTCAGTACTGCGTATAAAATTACTAAATACTTTTTCGTTACGTGATTATAAATATTACAGAGATAAATACAAATTACATAATAATAAACAAAACGTTTATTGATTTCTATTCTCATTGATGATATTCCCGAAATACACAATGTAAAATGACTCTCAAAGTCTACATGTAGTTATATATATTTTCAAGAATAATCTAGAGGACTCGGCGTGAATATAATTAATGATTAAACGAACTTACCTGTATGTGAAGTTCTATCATAATTATGTTCACGCCGAGTCCGAATAGATTATAAACCCACCCGCCCTATGCTGCCCATATTTATTTTACCTAATATTTCGGCGATACATCAATGATTTCTATAACTCTGGAAGAACTCTAAACTAAATGAGCTTGAACGAATGTCGCAAGGCAAAGGTAACAATACATGTCTACCCACAAAAAAAAAAAAAAAAAAGAATTTATTTTCTCTAAATGTAGTGCATGAGTGGTTATAACTAGGCGATACTACATGTAGTTATATATATTTTCAAGAATAATCTATTCGGACTCGGCGTGAACATAATTATGATAGAACTTCACATACAGGTAAGTTCGTTTAATCATTAATTTTATTATACAATATAGGTTATGCGGGCCTAAAATATTTCATATTTTTTTCATTTCTAAAGTATTTCCTTTTTAACTTTTTTCAAGAAGATATTTGTAACAAACTCACTCTCAAAAGTACTGAACCAAAACTTTTCAAAGCTCACTACAAAGTGAAATATTATTAAATAACGCTTAGAGCCAGGCCCGACTAGAAGCGGTGGCGGCGGAGGGCGCGGCGGCGGGCGGTGTCTATACCGGCACGCGACTAGCGATTTGGCCGTTGTCAGGTGTTCTATGGGTGAGAGGTATGATGTAAATGCTGACATGGATCACGTGCCGTGATTACGGACGCGACTCGCAACACTTCATTACCAATGAGAAATAATTAGTATACTAACAGCGATCATCGCGAACATAAATGCATCGTCGGCGATTCCATCGCAACCGGATGCACTCAACATGCACTTAAACACTAACAATTTTAAGTCATCATTCACCATAACAATTCCTAGCAAATATACCAACTTTCACTCACTAATTCCTGAACCCTAAACACTTTCGTCGTACCTCCAACATTTGGTATATGATATTTTTACCTACTTGATAGTCTTGAGATAGGAAGTGTTGAAAACTTAAAAAATGATGTATATGAACAAAATAAAAACCAGTGAAGTTAGTGCTGATTTTTTAAATTGGTATGAGATCTTTTCTACAGAATTTTTCGCAATTAAAAACAATCCGGCACTTAGCTACCTTAAGTCGTGAAAATAAATGGGTAGAAGGGTAGAGTCGCAGGCATAAACTGGTACGTAATGTTAAAGATATATTATGGATAGTATACACCAAGTGGCAACTGCGACATCACCGAACTAGTAGCACCGCTATATGACAGTCGCCGCATAGGCTCAGTAAGTCGTTCAAAGGAGTCGCGCTGGGCTCCCGCCTAAGTCATTTTGGTGTGACCACAACGAGCGTTTTCATACATTTGATATTGCCGCGATCACGCCCGCAACCACCCCGTTTTTAGTATGGCCACGCACTTACACACGTCCTTTGAGCGCAAGTCGGGCCCGCCAACGAGCTCGGCCAGATATTTGAGAATTTGGTGCGCTTGGCGTGAGTCGGTATTTGGGCGTTAAATAGTTGAGCTAAACTATAATATTGCTTAAGGTCATAAGCATAACGATTAGAGACTGTCTGTAATTACAGAAAGTGGAGTGTGCCTATATGAGATGTACCTAATTAAAATAAAAAAAAATTAAAATCATATAATTAAGCAAAAAAAAAAATCTTTTTCGACCCCTGTTTACAGCAGGCGTGGTCGTTTGTTTTGCATTATTCGTGCTTCACTGCTTAGTGAAGCTAAAGGTTGATATTAATTTATTTACTTATTTAACATTCATGTACACAATGTACACAGGCGGACTTAATGCCACAGACATTCTGTACCAGTTAATTCTTACACCTCGGCATGCCCGCCCGTGAGATCGATATCATTTTCTATTCTCTTGCTACAAATAACTCCGATCCTGCCATTCATGATGTGTCATCTCATGTTGATAGCTGGAAATTATTTTCCGATCGCACATATCTATCCAGGGCTCAATGGACTTAGGAAGAGTTTTCTGTATTTAGGTACGTGCTAATGATTAGTGTCTCAATTGACGCCAGTCGTAAGCTTTTTAACCAAATTCAAACGGAGGATGAGGTTTCTTGGGGCTTACTCGTAAGTATACTTAGCGATTATACTTTACTGCGGGGACAATGACTCTTTCTTGTTGGAAAGGTGATCAAACTGAAGGTGCTGCTTTCTCTCATTTATCTAACGTACTGCTTGAAATCTACTGTTTCCTTAGTAAAGCTAAGAGGTACATCTAATCAACCACTGGTTCCATAAAGAACTCACTCCCGAGAATGTAACATAACTTTTGTTCCATACAAGTTTATAAACTTGGCGGAACCTTTCATTTCAACTCTCTCCAGCACATTACTTTCTACATACAATCTCATCTTAAAGTTTAAATTGCAGGTACAACCATCAATTTGAAAGTTAGCACACAGTTTCAAGGCCACAGGAGTTTTGTAATAAATACTCTTGTAAACTTTTTGCAAATGATACATTACGAAAAACAACATTCAGTGGCTGATGATAACGAAATAATACATTGTAAATTTGTTTACTATTGTTGTGACTCAATCTCCATTATATTATCAGCGTATAATCGAATAATTGCCAATCTAAATAAACAAACAGACCTCCTCAAGCTCTAACGTATCTTGAAATGGTTCTCTATTTTTATTCCTAAAATTTTATGTCATAATTTAGCATTGCATAATTTTACTTGTCATAACATTATTTACGCATAATACTCATTTGCCATAACTTTTTAAGCATAATTTTTTTACTCCTATTTACTATAAGCATAATATTTAATAAGCATAATATCCCAAAGCATAAGTTTACTTAAGCATAACGACGCATAACCATAACTATTCCGAAAAAATCACTACAAAATTTTTATTAACAATATTACACTATTTTATACATTGCTTTCGTCAAACTTGTAGGCGCATTAAAGTTCATTTAACCTAATGTTCTTTTGACCTAATTGGTCGACGGAGCCCCGCTACGCGGGGCTCCTACTTCTGGGTGGTTTATAAAAAAATAACCACGAAGGCCTAATGCCTTCTAACCTAACCTATCCGAGTCGGGGTGCCCTAAAGTCCAGATTGCGTCCAGATCCTTGCCAGCTTGCTAGCAACATGTTAGCAGGCGTTTATCATTATACCAAATAACTATTAGACAAATCACGGAGCAAGACAAATAAACAATATGCTTTACAACTTTATGCATTTCAATGTTATGAATAAAAACATTAGGATATACAATATTTATGCTTAATAACACAGTATGCTAAAAACCAATTATGGCACACTATTATTATGACAAAGAAAATCATGCCTAATTTGTTATGGCAATTTAAACTAGGACAAAAACTATTATGACAAGAGATGGAATCCCTCTTGAAATTGGTTCATTGCAACAAAATGTTGCCTTCAGTTGCTGTATATTTGAAAGTGTATTCTGTAATGCTATTGTTATCTAAAGTTGCACAGCTATAGAATATAAATACTTACTTTGGATGGCATTTTACTGTACTCAATTTTTTGCGCAGAATGCTAGGCCGGTTAGGCCGGTTAGCAACGCATCGCCGTAGGAAATACAAGAGATGTGTTACGTACTATTTTTATAGTCCGGTCCACCACAAAGCGTTTCTCAGCAATACGCCTCAAAAAAGCGAGTGCGCCTAGTTATGTAAATTTGAGTAGGACTGGGGACCTCCACTATTGTATTTAGTGGGCACATTATGTTGTTCGAGTGCCACGTCCGTCCTCGGTTGAGGCCGAGGGCTGTTCTCGCGATACGATTGTTGTTAACTTGTGCCGCACACTAATCAAAATGTAAATAAGGCCGGAGGCTAAACAAAGAAAGGTCCTCTATCGCACGAAATATGGTTATAGGACAATCTTCCTTTATTAGGTTTAGTCAACAAATATTTATTTTATTTGTACTGGTTATATTCAAAGCATTTTTTTAATATAACATTACATTCGGCTACTGGTCTCTTGGCTATATTATCGATCTATCAATATTTTTAAAAGAATTTATGAAATATGCAAGTTTCTTTGAGTTTGATCCTTACTGTAATAGTAGATGTAGGTAGTTACATTGTAAAATAACCTTATAAGCACCTGGGGATCTGGGTGCTTTTATAAAATTACTCATTTTCCTCATTCAGTGGCAATCGAATCCGTGACCAGCCAGTCATCGAATACTAAATGGCCATCAAATGCTCTACTGTCGTGTCACACAGGATGTCGTTAAGATTTGACGTATCTGACAGTCGTTAACGCATGTTATAAACGTAATCCCATACATTCATCATTTTATTCTACCAAACGCCGGCCAACGAAATGCCTCTTGCCTAGACGGGTAGAAGGAACAAATTACCATACATATAAGTTCCCAAGAGAACTAAACAACAAAAGGTACGGTGACTACAGTCTATCCTGAAACGAAGTTAAGAAAACTGTTTTATAACATGTCATTACGCACTTAAGGTGTTAGCGGAGGCTGCGAGCGCAGGGCGGGCGGCGACTTGCCCTAGCGATGATCGAAGAGCTTTATCTAATTCCACGGGCCTCTTTAAAATTTTATCGCGCAAAGATGCGATAAAATTATCTGGAAAAACCGGGGCGGCGATAACGGTTCCATTAATCCTTTATATTTTTCAATAATAATGTCTGCTTCGTTGGTCCCGTACAATAAGTTTGTGCTTTGTAGGTAGGGTACATAGGTTCGAATACATGGCAAAGACTTTTGTTGGGAAGTTGCGAAAGTTAATGCAAAACTTATTCCGATAATTCATGTTATTATTATAGCTCTTTGTTCACATTACACATCATATAAATTATATTTTTAAATACACATATAAATAATAGACATATTAACAATATTTAAAAATATAAAACATAGAATCCCACTGGCATCGGGTACAGGGACCAAGCTACCTAATCCTAGGGCTCCGGAGAAAGGAACCTCCTCACAATACGTGCCGTGTCGAGGAGTACCGCCTTCTGCATCGGGCCCTTGAGCCAGCTACTTAACGAGAGCTTCTTAAGGTGTTGGTTGAGTCTCTTAGCAATCAGCCCATGGGCTGATATGACTATCGGGACAATGATTGCCGAATCAACGTTCCACATGTCTACAAATATTTTATTTGTGTCTTTTTCAGCTTTCATGAAATTTTCGTCATGAGGAATAGTGATATCAACAATCCTTGCAAGGCGCTCTAATCGATCTATTACCACTATTTCAGCCCAATATAATGTGGCACGACCATTTTCAAGAACTGTTTCGGGCACATACCTGTAGCGTACCTCCGCAATCACAAGATTGTATTTAAGAGCAAGTTGCTGATGTACAATCGTGGCTACTTGGTTATGCCTGTGCAAATACTCGCCGTTTGCAAGACGAGAACAACCGGAAATAATGTGCCTGAGAGATTCTCCAGGGCGGTGCCATACCTGACAGATGTCCACCGTACCGACCTTCAGAATATACTTCCGATAGTTGTTCGTCATCACAACTTCGTCCGTAATTGCAAAGACAAAACCCCTTGGTTTCTCCGAACTCTAGTCAAGATACGGACGCTTTTAAGTCAATATCGGGTCCATCTAAGGCCCGATAAAACCGTCCGTGTAGTTCTTTGCCCATCTATACCTCCCTGCGATCAGCAGTACTAAGTACTACAGGTTTGCGCCAGTTCTCTTTAGCCAACGCAAGAGGGGTTAAGCCGTTGTCCACTGCTACCACATTACGATGCATATGCGTATTTGCATGGAGAAAATATTCTCTGAGGTTGTATATCTCACGATTATGAAGGGTCTTGACATTTAGAAAGCCATTATTATAGTTGTTATTATAGCTTATAATACTCCTAATTAGGCTTAACAGTATGGCATGTCCGAGTGAGCCAAAACTGACGTCGGTCTGACGTAGGTATGAGTAGGTGACCTGTGACATCTCACAAAAAGCCGTCACACCCCGTCTACTCGACTGCTCTGACCCTTCCTCAACTCGGCGGAGCAAGGGACTATTTTGATTAAACTTAGAACAATTATTTTATTTATTACGACAACTTCACAGTAGCCATTCATATTCATCTGAGGGACAGACAGATTGTTGAACAGATATAAACAGTTGGAAGTCACTGATATTTGCTCCTGTTATAAAACACTACCTCCCTCGGATCGTCTGTCTGGCCTTTATGTTCTTTTTACGAGAGAACCGCTTATCCGATTTACATGATTTCAAATTCATTGCTGTGTTATCGGGCCAGGTTATATTTATTGTGATACGAAACGAGCATTGGTGATAATGGTCCACTATAGGCTCATGTAATGCAGTGTATTGATTCATCAAGTAGAGGGAAAGACACTTTTGAAGCGCTTGAATTGAGGCACATTTTCATCCAGGCCCGTTTAATCGTTTGAATGTTATTGAGTAACAAACATCGAAACATCTTCACAAACTTTCACATTTATAATAATTATTAGTGGGCACAGGTAGTAGAAGTAAATTAGGAAGTAGGATAGGAAGAGATTAGAGCGCTAGGGTCGGGGCGCGTCAGCTGCGCCCCCGGCGCGTGCTGAGACTTCACGAACAAACAGAAAGCTGACCATATTTGATGTCGGGGACGTGAGTCGCAGCACTGAACATAAACCTCTTTAAACGTAATGGTGCGTAGTGCGGCTCGAGGTGGCGGATCAATTTGGCGCACTCGAGGTCCGCGCTGCAAGAAAAAGCTTTTATCTCTCATTTATCATTCAGGGCGGGTCTGCCGAGCCCTGTTATGGCGAACACTTGCTGTCATGACTGCTGCCGCGTCACGCTCGGTGACGCGCCGAGACGCGCTCTCGACATCTTTTGTAAATTAAGTTCGTGCTCAACTTATGTTTGGTAAATAGCTTTTTCGAGAAATTTTATTCAAACAACTTAAATGTAAAGACGCAGTAAACAATGATAGCGATGGACGATTTAAGTAATTTTTATCACAAGATTAGTGGATAGATTTGTCGAGAGCTAATCTATATTCGTGATTAGCGCGAGATACGATTAGCGAGGGATTTACTGTCCTTACTTGCGCCGAATGGCTCACTTTGAAATGATAGCTTTTTAATTAATTTTGCACAATGAATAAGCCCAATCGAGTCCGTCGGGCTCGATATCGATCCTTCTAATCTATATTTAGTGACGCGCTGGGGATATATTTGAATGTGAATTAATAACATAAAGGGATTTAAACACCTTAATTATTGTACGGACAGAATGGACAGTCATATATATTTCAGTTTTTTCGGCAAACGGTATCCGGTTTACGTTTGTATAATAAGAATAGTCGCGATGGTCACGTGGCGCGGCGGTCGGCAGTCGCATCGCGCGCCGCTTCGCGCCATATTGATTCCGGTCGGTTGGCGCGCGGCCACACTACCAGTTATTATTATTGTTACCGCCCGCTAATCCCTAAGTGATCCATCTCCTCGTGTAGGTTGTATCTTGCGAATGAGTTTCCTGGTACAGAGTTTTTGCGTTTCCTACTGTGTGGGCGGCGGTGGGGCGCGTTTTCGTCGCACCGACTAACCACGTGGGATTACCGAGCATGTCTCTTGCGGATCTACATTATGGCAGTATTACAGGCCTACCATATCCATTAATACAACCTTAATACAACCTTTAGTAAACCTACTATATCAAAGAATGGGAAGGGATGGGAGGCCCCATCCCGTCCCATTAACTGATCGAAACGTCGCTAAGTCCATAACGTGTAATTCAGCTTACTTGTTTTCGGTCGCCACTTCATCCGCTTCCAGTCAGGGTTGACTGGTTCGCTACCCAATGCTAATTTCTATTCAAACTAAACAAAGTTGCGTGGACTCCGCTCTAAACTGGTGATTTCTCGTGGGAAATATCGAGTGGTTGAATTTGCGCATAAATAATATAAATCTTTGTGTATCCCCAGCATCCCGGGAGGAGCGTCTTAAGCTCAGCCATTCTGAATAATGTCAGGTAATCACGGATGAAAAATTGCGCTGGATTTTCCCTAACTTATTTATTTTTGATTCGATTTACCCCAGCACCGACTTCCCAGTAACACAGCTACGTTCACTTAATCATGAACGCTTATTGCTTGCTTGATAGAGGGAGGTGGGGTAGCTAGGAGCAACCACAATGCCAGTGCGAATAAATTGAGTCATCTTTGGGCATGTTCATTATTTGGTAGTAATGCAATGCAGCATACGGATCTCTGTTAGACAAACAACCAGATATATAGGGAAACAACAGAAAATAATCTCACCTTGACCAATATAAACCTACAGCAGTAATGTTTTCTCTATATGGAGATCGACTTGTACTGCTTCTCCCACAGTCCAGCGTGCGCAGCACTTCGGTCACTAAGATTTTCGATATATCTATACGCATACTTGATGAATACTAACAGAGTTATGTTGGAGAGTATCTTGTGGTTATCTTCAAGGAGGTACGAGACAGTTGTGGATGTGAGAAGGCGGACGCGCCCGACTGAGAGCACTCCGCCGCACTCAGTGCGAGTGGCGCGTCCAAATATAATACGGTAGGTACCTAGTAGTTAGGCACATGGTGAGTTCGATCAATTCTGTTTAATCGAACGACAAATGAGCACAGCGCGGTGTGTGCTAATCGGTGTGCGTAATTGGTGCTCAAATTCATAACAGATTGAATTGCTTCATGTCGCGCGATGCGAGCCACGCGATTGGATAGACACTTTATACACTTGAATAATTTCCTTTTCCCATATTTAGCT
Organism: Eilema caniola; assembly: GCA_949126895.1. NCBI lineage: Eukaryota > Metazoa > Arthropoda > Insecta > Lepidoptera > Erebidae > Eilema > Eilema caniola. Next base: position 488,129 of record OX421471.1, on the reverse strand, counting down.
AATAGGAAAAATAACCTCTTTACCATCACTTCTCCGCTCTGCAGCGACATCTCTGGTATTGGAAGTATTCATTATGTTCATTGTGTTCAGTATTCAGTATGGGCGTTCCACAGGGTTCGATACTTGGACCATTTTCATTCTTAATATATATTAATGACCTCCCCTACTACGTAAGGGACAAAAATAGTGTTATTTTATTTGCTGACGATACTTCATTATTATTTCAATTCAAAGGCAACTCAATAATTATGACAAAGTGAATGGTGCAATTACAAGAGTGGTCCATTGGTTTAGTACTAATAATCTTTGCCTTAATGGGAACAAAACTAAATATACAAAATTCACCCTTCCTACTGTTACACAGGTGGAAACCAATGTACAACTCAATGGACAAGTTTTAAACCTTGTGGAATCAACAGTTTTCTTACGTTTAAGTATTGATGCCAAACTACAGTGGGGATCACATATCGAAAAAATAGCCAATAGATTAAGTTCGGTTTCTTACGCTGTAAAAAGATAAGGACTTTAACAGATGTGGATATGGCTAGAGTAGGTTATTTCAGTTATTTTCATATTATTTTGAGCTACGGAATTCTCCTTTGGGGTAATTCCGCGGATTTAAACACAATATTTATCTTATGAAAGAAGGCTGTGCGAGCTATTTACAATTTGGGCCTGAGTCTTTCTTCGAGAAAAGTTTAAAGAAATAGACATTCTAACCGGAGTGTCACAATACATTTTCAAGAACCTCATGTATGTAAGGAAAAATATTGCAAAATTTTCAAGAGTTTGTGGCCGGCATAATATAAATACCAGGTATTAAAACAATCTTGTAGTTTGTGATAGTGAACTTCATAAAATTAGTCATTCTTTCCGGGGCAACTGTATACGCTTTTCTAACAAGTTCCCTAATGAAATTAGGAATTTACCTATGAATAAATTTAAAAATGTAATTAAGACTAAAATGTGCCAAAAAGGCTATTATAAAATTCAAGAACATTTAGATGATAAACAAGCTTGGAAATAATGAAGAATAGACTAAGCAAATGTTTGTAAATAGACCAAAAAAATATGCACACTGAGTTTCTTGCCGGAATCTTCTCAGGTCGGGGCCGCGTTCTGAACCGGTGGTCTATTTGCGAAAGTAATCTTAATTATTAAATTTGACGTTTTGTAAGTGCCTTTTAATGGTCTATACAGAATTAATGATTTTGAGGTTTGACTTCGACTTCACATTGCCCAGTAACCACAGCACTGCCCTTTAGGTGACTCTTGTACTTGTGTTAGCAGCATATTAAAAGACAGGGGTGGTAACTCATGCCGCAGTTTATTCAAACGACTCACATCTCGCGTCGCCTGGTCGTCTTGTTCCTGAGTGCTCGCTTTTAGGCCCCTTGCCGGTCAGTGCAGGTGTGAGCGTCAGGCGCTCGGCACTCGGCTAGGTCGGGCCTAGCTCGGCCGTATCTGTACGTAGTCGTTCTATATAATTTGTCGTCTCCGGACTCTTTTTTCTGGTCCATTATTTGCACAACAATCATTTACTCACGCTCACGCTCGCGCGACCGTGTACGCGCTCGTATCCCAATTACCATACTGAACAGTAACAAAGAAATGTTGCCAATAAGTTTTCGTAAGATTTTCTTGGGACATAAATTCACAGGTTTGTTGAGAGGATCGCTTTGAATGTTAAAGCCCGCGGGTATTTCGTTAGCTCTGAATGCGATCAGCTTGACTTTGATGTAGGTTCCTTATAGTTTTGCCATTAAGCCGAAAAAAGTTAGCGAATTCTTGTTGTTTACTTTAAAAATAATGTTTATCGTAACAAGCGTCTACTCTCAAATAAGTGACATATTCGCGAACGAGTCTCACGTATATGACACAGACACGCGAAGTGTGACTTATAATTTTTTACTTTATACAAATTTACCATTTTAATACATATTTAAATGAAAATCCAATCCATAACCTCATAACTCCGTTATTAAAAGAAAAAAGAGCTAAAAGATCGACTTAAAAGTAGATGAGGAAAAATAGGTATCAATCTGAGTGTATTGTATATTGCCAGGCGCATGCAATGTGGCATAATAACGCTGTGGTGATTGTCGCCTTCACTAGTCGCCGAGCTGCGTATATTTATGTATGTGGAAATCACATCACAAACAGTATACAATATAGCTATATTAGATGCGAGTGTATTGTTAGAATCGTTCTCTGAACACCCTTCAAATTTAAATAACAATCGCGCACAATGAGATTCAGAGCGTTCAGCATCACAATGAGACATCAAACGTCAGTGGAATGATACTCGCGTAACAATCCTTAATTGAACCTTCAATATCAGTTCGACAGACGGCCGCGGGGGAAGGCAAAGGACGCGCGGGGAGGGGAGGGTACGATTCACTCGCTGCCGACAAGAAAAGATTGATGACGATTAATCTTTCGGCAGATTTTAATCAATTCTATAGCGTCGACCGCTCACTTGCGGTCAGTTGCAGCTACTTCAGATCTTTTGGCGCACCAGCATAAGAAAATTGCTCCTATGATTACAATGTTTTTGAGATAATCTACACTACTATTATGAAGAGGAAAGATTTGTGTTTTGTAATGAATAAACTCAAAAACTACTATGCCGATTTCTAAAATTCTTTCACCATTGGAACGCTACATTCACCCTGAGTAACATAGGCTACATTGGATTTCCACGGGAACGTTTTGACCACCCATGCATGCCCATTACTAGTTGGGTATTATCTTGAAGTAGTTCCAGAAGATATAACTAATAAACTTCCTCCCAGTGCCAGGCGCCCCGGGTAAAGTGAAGGCAAACCGAAATAGTTGAGAGCTTGAGGCACATTCGCCTTCATATATTTCTGACAGGTGTAATTTCTTCAGCCATATCCTCTTTAACGCAATTCCTCCATCTTTTCTTGGGCCTACCTCTGCTTCTAAAGCCCATATATTTTTAATTTAGACATTATTTACTTTACATTCATTTCTTTTCCCAGTTAGTATATTTGTGTATATTCCCAAGCCATGACAGTCGCTCGCTATTCAATTTTTCATTCACTGGTGCCACGTTCAAACTTCCTCTAATATTCTCGTTCCATATTCTGTCCATTCTCGTCACACCGCACATCCATTTAACTTTCGCATGGCCACCTCTAGGGAGCAAAGAGAAAAGTTTTGAGATGGCAAGGAAGGCAGTTAGGGTATCATGCAATCTCTTAAACTTTGTAAACAGCAACGTATTGCAATTTAAAGTTGATAATATTATGTGAGAGGCATGCGGGCCTCATGTGAAACCAACGCTTTTATCCAGGGAAAATGTGTCCTCCTAATACAATATCTTATACATAAAGAGCGACTTCTATCAGTGACGGTAATCGCAATCAAGGGCAACTTAATTGCGATATCACGTTTTTCGCATCGAATTCAATGATTAAAATTTGATAACGCATCAAAATTCTAATTTGATAGCTTAATTGAGTGTCAATTATTATCGCTTACTTAAGGTGCTATTGGGAACTTAAACTTAGGTAGGCGGCACTAAATAGACGCTCTTGACTCTTTTTGACCCATGTTCTTTTTAAATGTTTGTTTTTTTACTTATGTGATCTCTGTTATTTATATGGCAATAAATTTAAATTAGGAACACTGTATCTTATCTGATCAAAACAGAATGAAGTTACTCTTTCTAATCTTCACCCTAGCGTTAATCCCAGTCGCATCCGAAGCTTTCAACTTGGAGTCTGGAGTCCGCTTCACCAGTCCAACTGTGACTGGGCTGGACTTCAATATTTTCCGTGAAGCGACTGCCATCTGACCTCCACAACCCAAAGGCAATGTCGAAGCATTGCAGTTAGACCAGTTGTTCGATTTTGAGGTCTCCAACTAGATACAACCGGGACCGACGGCTTAACGTGCTCTTTGATGCACGACACACGATTCATGCATACAAATATTTGCATTGAGCGGGGATCAAACCTGCGCCTCCTACGTGCATAGCGGCCGGGTTTGCAACCGCTTCGCCACTTACTATTAAAACTTAAGTCACAGCTAGGTATGACGAGGGTAACGTCAGGGGACGGACGGACGGACGGGACAGATAACGTCGTATATCATTTGTCAGGCGCCATATAATCCACGGCTTACAGCTTACAGGTGCGCACCGCGACATACACTACCAGTTCTCAGCCAAGGCTAAATCTGCACATGAGAGCTCTAGCGTATTTATTATATTCATCTCCTCTATCATTACATTCATTTATATCAAGTCGCCGTTTCTTTCAATACTTGACTATATTTTAGCTAGTACCCAGTTAAGTTCCACCACCTAACTGAACAATCAGAGGTGTGCCTCAGTTATTTGTTGTTGTAGATTCTGTTGACCAATTTACCACAAATCTTCGAATAGATCTTCCACGGGATGTGATTTGCGAAGTTCTAGTTCATTTGATACATTCGAATCACATTATGCAAGATAATATGCATGAATTATTTATGAAGTTCACAGTACCGGTCTCATGTCAGTAACTGTCGGTTTGCTTTATTATCACATAGACTGATGATGCAGGTGTCATCTACCGTTTAAGAGCGGATGATATCGTGCGGCCATTTTAATGCTTCAGGTTAATACTCTTGTGAAACAACTGGACAATGTAAACGTAGTGTTTTACATACTCTTTTGGACAATGTGATATGGTGACAATGAGCCGAGGTCGTTGTACACGAGAAGGATTACAGAATTATCGCAATATGAGATATTGCTCGGGCGTTTGGCCACCGTCGCCAAGATTCAGACCATCTACTAAATAACGTAGCAGTTAAGAACCTGGCGACATGGCTCTCCTGATCCAATAAGTGCCGGGTGCGTCTCTGAGAGTACCTTTAAAAAGAAATTTAGGAACAAAACTCGCTATCTGCCCATAGTCTATTAACCCCTGCAATGACAATAGTCGAGAATAATAACCCTACCAATGTATAAGATAAAGTTACTACGTGAACACTGGTGCGGTTCCCCCTTTTAAATGGCCTTGAAGTCGTAATATTTTGAATATTTGGGTGTGGCTTTAGTTCTGGCGTTTATCATTGTTCGGACACGACACGAACCGTACTCGCCCATTTACTTATGTGAAAATAATGGATTCCACCGCGCCGTTACCAGTGAGGTCTGAAACTTTTGAGTATGTTATTAAGTGAATAACAATACATTAGACAAGAGAGATTTTATTCTGTTAACTTGTAAAGACGAGATCGAGAAGAGAGGACGTTTTTATTGGCTGGTTCTTTACTCGTTAGCTTTACCCATTTGCTTGTCAAAATGGCACTAAATGTTAATGTAGCTTTTGAGTTGGTTTCGTAAATATTGCTTTGTTATTTATATGAATAAAATACTTGAGTTTGCTAATGAATCAATAGAAATAAATGGCAAACCGAACCCACAGTTTGTTTCTGCATTTTCTTCACTCGGACTGCGCGGTGCTTCCAAAATCGTAATGTTATTGCTCTGTTTACTGCTATAATAGACCCAGCATGTCGGGTAAAACATTTTTTTACAGTACTCATGAACAAACAAGCTCACGGCAGGTTGAGTCTGAGAGACTACCTAAAGTTTAAGAACGCTCGTGACGTCAGATGCAAAGCATGGGGAAACGCTAAGAAGGCAAGATGTCCACCAACAATTTCATCAACAGACTGTAAGGCTTACTTTCAATTTTTGGTTTTGATGATATGCTCTCGCACGAAAAAAAGATAGGTTACGCTACGCTTTATTAAATTTCATTCTGAATTTTACAAAACGTAGTCGCGTTTGAAACGTTTTCATACAATTTTAAAATGTTTCAACGCAACCCGGCAGTTAGACGAATCTAACTTAAATTGTTTATTTCCAGGTCACAAAGCTTTGTTACGCTTTTGCGTCACTATTCACGACTGGAAAATAGTCCGGCTTAAAATAGCGGTGACGCGTGACGCTCGTGTGGGAAATGTCGGAATATTCGGCCAGAAATGTGCACGGGGCGGCCCGGGACCGCGTCACGTCACCCGCAACCATCGCGCTTATACAAACAAATGTGTGAATGTGAATCAAATAATGCACAACTGGAACAAAGCAGCGCTGCAGCCGTTGCACCGGCCACCGGCAGCGGCTCGCAACGGAAGCAGCGCGCGCTGCGGTCGAGACCTCAGACACAATGTATGGCATTTGTCAATAAAGTATATAACCGAATCTAGAAGAAGATTGTTTACCGTTTCACGATTTATAGGTAATAAACAGTTAGTTAATGTTTAAACTGTTGTTTGTTTTTATAATCGAAAGGCGCGTGTGTCATGTTTAATGTGGTATTATTTATTATCGGCTTCATAGGTAGATTATTTTCATTTCAGTTAAAATAAGTATGCTTATTAAGTCTGCTTCTATAATCCAGTCAAAATCATTATACTTTGCTGATAATTGAAGTGGGCCTAAGATCGAACCAGAGTGATAAATTGAGTGTTTGCTCTTGCCGCTACAATTATACTTTGCTACAATGTTTACCACGTTGCTCTGAGTGGAGGTGCTTAAATAATTTTGTTAGAGTAGGGAATTAAGTGAGTTGACTTGTTAGCACCCTTGTCAAACACAGATTATATTATCGGCCATAACAAAACGCGAGAGGAGCTCGAGCTGAGAATACACATCATTAGAATCTCGCAGAAATTCCCTCCGCGACGTGCCGGGGTCGGGGGTGCGCTTCCAACCAAATTAGAGTGCTCTTTGTTGGATTACCCAAAAAGCCACGCGGGGTAGTCCATATTTTATTCATGGCCGTCGTTAAGAGTCATTACTTTATGTCTCCGAGGTCATTTAGCCTCTCCATTATCGACATAATTACACGATTTATTAACGGTTACATCAGAGAGCGCGAGGCGAGGCGTGAGGCGAGGCGGGGGAGGGAAGGGGCTCACCACTTGGGCTCGCGCTCGTAAAAGGGTTTCCGAGTTGTATAGATGTCGTAAAAGTGACAGCTTTTTGCAATATTTCCGTCGCGCGGCGCGTATTCTATTATATTCCCGCAACACGTTACGAGCAGAAGCCTCGCTCCTCGCGACACGCGGCGTGATGTCGAGCGCAGGTGTTCGCTAACAGGAAGGCACACTTTTTCTTGAAGTTAATCTTGTCTGTTTATATCTGTGCGTGGCTGTGACGATCAACATGATATTTTAAAGCAAGTTTTGGACTCAAACAAATTAACTGCCATTGAAACATTTACAGGATCACCGTATTGATTTCTCGTTCTCGCTCGTTTCTTATAGAATTATTGCGAGCTGTTGCATATTGTATATGCGAATGTCACTGGGAACTGAATGAAGTCATCGTCAAATGTCGCGACACCAACAGTTCGCGCGCTCTCTCGCGCATATTCTTGCGCGCTGCAGTGTCGCGGGTGTCGTGGGTGTCGAGCAGTCTACAGATTAGTATGCTCATTTCACAATATCAGTTGACGTGGGCTGTGCATAACAGCACGATGTCCCCCTTCTCTCCCCCTACCCCCCTCCCCCTCTTATATTCAATATCGTTTATGCTCCTTCAAATATTCAATAAGCGTCGAATTATCTCGCGCTAGAAATACGACGCCTTTTATTATGTATAAGCATTTTATGGTTGAATAATCCAATTACAAGTTGCTTTATTGGACATTTTGAGTCATAAATAAAGCTCTCTAATTTATGAAAAGAGTGACAGGACCCTCTGTAGGTATCAGTTTATCAATTTTTTTTCATGATTTTAAATTAATTTATGCGATTGAACATTCGTATTAATAAAAACAAAAAATTGTGGAGTATATTTGGTAAGCCCACTGTAATCTAATATAAATAATAATAAATATACATATGTACCTACCAACCCACAGCTAAGTTTTAATATCCTAACATTCCCCACCTAACGTCGCATCTCAATCGACGCCACGATTATACAGCACACGCCGAAACATTCACAGAGAGCTCAATGTTTGATGACACTCCTTTGACCTAAAATGCCGCTTTCACACGCAGCTGAGCGGCGAGCGGTTTGAGGCGAAAATGTAAAAGAAGTTGTTCTCTAGCGCACCGTGCAGGCGAGACACTAATTCACTCACTAACCGTAGTATGCAGTGAGTTCAGTTCTCATCATCAGCATCGTCAATTAGTAACCTACATACTCGCCTTTCTACCTCCATCTAGGGTAAGCAGACATATCAGGGAATAATATTATGTACCTAGCTGATATCATAAAATAAATATGACAGTGAATAACAAAACAAACGTTACTCTTTCATGCGTAAACGGATGGATGAATGTGGCTGAATTTTGCACACAATCTCAATAGGTTCTTGAGAGTCGCATTACATCAATGTTCCACGAAAGTAGTGCTACGAGCTAGAGCTAGTATAAATTACTGTGGTAATTAACAATGGAATGGCTGAATCACTGGTTGTTAGACATTCTCTGCATATGAAGCGCATAGCGACGGCGGAAGGCGGGACTCTCTAATCGACGGTGTTAGCTGTGACCACAATACTATAAACTACACTATTCCATAATCACACTAACGCAGTGATATTCATTTGTGGTTGCTGTCTGCTATATATCACAAATCTACCCACGAGCGACTGCTGCGGTCGCGGTGCCATGTTTTCGAGAATTGATATCATTCGTTGGTAGCGGGTCGGTTGAGCACCATTTTCTGATTCAGAATATTTAAAGTTATATTAATAAAAAAAAATAATGGCACGCATAGATACCTAAAAGAATAAAGGTAGAGGTAAGAAGATCCGCGTCACCAGAAGACGATACTTGTGACTCGTGAGCGCGGTCGACGTTCGCCAGGACGGTACACATGTCGCCCTTAATTCTAATGAGATTGTGTCGGTATCCAATCATTTGACAGAAAACGAATAACAAATCTTCATTTGACAAACAACGTTTGACAAAACTATAATCCATAAACTTATCATTTTACAAACTATTTTTTAACTACATTGTCTTAAATAGTCAAAAGTACATGACAGAAAGAAATCTCTGCAAATCCGACATCACGTGGTCTTGTTTGCCCTATCCCTAGAGTGTTATTTAAGCCCACGCAGGCGCGGTGAGGTGAGGCGGCCCACGAGCTGAGGAGCAGGTGGTGGTGGGCGTTACAACCATCTGCCACGACAAACTCGTGTGGGTCCGCCGGAGCCCCGCAGTGCCGGAGCTGTGACAGAAACAATGTTTGCTACATGCTACTTGCCTACTGTATGCTACACGCGTGGTTTATGCTTGTTTTTTTGACAGTTTGTTACCTAACTTTATTTATCAAATGATTCTTTTTGAAGTAATATGTTTGCGAAATGAAAGTCTGTCAAAAGATTAGTTTTTCAAACGTTGTTTGTAAAAATGATCGTTAGTCATACGTTTTTTGTCAAACAATAGTAAACCGATTGTGACCGCCTTTGCTCTGTACGGGCCTATCTCCTGCACTTTCCTTTTTCCAATGAGACTTCACTAGCTGTATAACTCGCAGCAGTAAGTTTGACATTACATGGCAGAAGGGGCAAGGAAATGACTTCTGTTTTGTTGAATTTTTCATTCGCGCCAGTCCACTCAAGTCACTCTCAATTATTCCTCAACAGAGAAGCGGCCAGCGTTGAGGCGACTAACTAAATTATTTTCATTAATTTCTCGTATTATGGACGCTGAGTTTGCAACCGTTTTTCGGTAATACCCCAATGAAATTACAGTCAGCGGTGCATCAAGCGCGCGGACGGGGGCTGTCGAGCTAATTGAATTACCTAGCGCCTCTCGAGCGCCTCGCACGTTGTTATCGCCATACAATACGTGCATGGGAGCTGCAAGCATTATGTGTTTAATGAAGTAGTGGAGCACAATGTGCGGGTCGACCTGGGACGTCTCGAGTGTTGGCTTAGCTGAGTGCGGTAGGCGAGGGACAAGACTCATCGACGCACGCACACCGTTCTTATTCCGTGTCAGCACATTTTTGCTTCAGTGTTTTTACACGTTCTTTTGTTGAGCTCGACATACTAAACACGGGCGGCCGTTTATACAGCGATAATAGCTGTTTCGGACGCTGAGGGCCAAAGCCTAAAACATAAATTTATTTGAAGCGGGTTTGCACACTTTGCACTGGCGTAAGCGCAAGAGAATCTAGTACGGCCAGTAATTTCACAGATGGCGTAATCGTAGATGGGTGACTAAGATCTGTCAATCCCATTTGTTGGAGTGCATGGCGGTTACGTAATATGAGGATGTGGGCTCACATCTGCCGGGTACAAATTATGCCTAAAGTTAATATACGCGTAACATTTTTATATATATTTTCATTCCCTCATTTTGTTCTTTGGCATGTCATGAAGACTAGAAGATCTTTACCAACACACGTGTTTTCGTTTTCCTACATTCTCTTCTCTTTAAGCATTGCGTGAAAATTCATGTATCGATGCTGCAAACTGTACTGTTTAGCCTCCACTTACAGGTCATCATCAGATGGAGAGAGTTATATTGATGTTAAACTGCCTTACATAAAAACAATGCGATTCTGTTCAAATCTTAGGTATAAGTATCCGAATGTCCGCCAGACCCGCGTCACCTGAAGACGATACTTGTGTCTCGTGAGTCGTGACCGCGGTCGAGGTTCGCCCCGACGGCATGTCGCCCTTAATTCTAATTAGATTGTGACCGCCTTTGCTAATACGCTTGTTGTCTCTCCTAGAACCACAAAAAGCACACACACTAGGATTTAGTTATTATGTGATTCAATTTTAAGCCAATTATGAATAGGTACATACACATACACCGGTACGGTAGTGTATAATATAATGATGACGCTTTTAAGTAGCGTAACTCTCACACGTTGTTAGTGAGTGGAAAACTAAAAGGGCTGTTATTTTCAATTACTCAAAATGAGAATATAAGTGAGATGTAACGAGCGTTTTTTACAAACGTACTGCATACGTAGAACCTTTAGACATTTGTTTCTAAACGCAGAGTAGTAGTGGACTAATGTAGCGATGAATAATTCGCTTAACACAAAGGACACTGCAATGGGAGGCTTTTCCTTTTGAAGCTGGTCCTGTAATGTTTGTGTGTAGAGGTGTACAGGTGTATTATGAGGGATCTAGCGGGTATCTCGCAGACTTATCGGCGTCCATTTGTGCTTATCTATACGACGACGTTCAATTGTTTTCACTGGATTTTGTTTTATTAATACTTACTGCATGACGTAAGATTTCACCATATTCTACTTCGTCATCCTCGCAGAACATACACCGATAAAAAAGGGCCGGTCAGGAGCGACTGGAACCAACGCGATTGCATAAAAGGTTTAATGATAGTAAAAAAACTCGTGACGAGTGTAAGGACAGAGCAAATGGTGGCCGGCTATCTTTGCAAACTTCAGAGGGAAAAAGCGAGAAGAGATATATATTTCACCTCAATTTGGGCTGATAAGGTAAAAATACCCCGAATTTATCTAGAAATCACGAAAATTTTAATATGATAGGTTTGTTTTTTTACCGAGAACATGTCTAAATCTGCTATATGGTAGGTTATCGATTCGATATATAATACGTTTGTGCGAGCACACAACGGCGGACGCGACTGATTCCATTAGTTCGCTCACCGATAACCGCATTAAACACAGACACATACATGCACACGTTATCAAAGCGGGCCTGCCCACCTGTGTTGCAGAGCTTAAGTTTATCACGTTAGCTATCCCGAAAAAGCAGATATTTTAGATCTGGCTGCCAAACTGACGTCATGGAATTTATGTATATATACCTTTTTTACGCATTTACTAGCAGAGAAAGGTGTCAGGCATTTTATTTTCGCTAGTTTTATCTTGTTATTGACATAGCAAGAGAGTATAGTATTTGATGCGCTGCCAACTCGCGCGGAATAAAAGCGAGAACGACGCACATTCGACATTGACACACATACATAAAACCTACTGCTTATAACAGATTGCACGAGGGAGTCGCCCGTGCTCAGTGAAAGCCTTTGCGGAAATTGTAACGTTGGAGTGTATCGAAATAATAAACGTAAACATGCCGTAAACGTAATTGAGCTGTTTTAATGGCAGATTTAGAAGGCAGGAACTTTGCGCAACTTAATGCCAATGACAGAGGAAATTTGTGGCCTCTCATCCTCTCGCGACTGCGGTCGCGCGCTCGGTATGCGGCCCGCGGCGGCCGGGGCTTATTTCGCGATATCTTGTTTAAAATCCAATCAACGTTTGACCCGCTCGTCATTTAAATGAGAATTACGCACGAAGGGCCCTCCATCTACATTCAAATTGGGGATCAAACAAAAATTGTGTCCTTTACGATACGGCAGCGCGCGGGCCAGCGTTGAAGGGGAGAGGGGGGGGGGGGGTGAGGATACTGGGCTGTCCCCTCGCAGCGATTTATCGTCCGCGCGTCCGCGACGCACTCCCTGTCTTCGGCTTGTCAAGCGCCAAGCTTTGTGCTCCAAATTCAATTTGTTTTCTTTTGTTCATAACCGCTGATACTTCCTTTGAAATAATTCCTTTTTCCTTGTACAAAACGTTTACTGCCTAAAAATATGAGAGCGGAACGCGCTAGTATATTATTTATTTCAGAATTCCTTTTTCCCGCAGCGAACTACCGGAGAAATTGATATTAGTTTCAGCGAAGCGCTACAAGACGCGACAAGCCCAATATCGCAGAGCGCTGGCGCGGCCTTGCGCACTCTTCCTGTGATCACACTTGGCCATTAGCGCGATCGCTCGTACCGCTTCACATAAAAATTCCGGCGTCGTTTGGTTGTGTAAATACAGGGCTCCGAAGGTAATCGAAGTAAAAGACCACTTTGTATTACACCGGGACGCAGGGCTGGCGCGCCGCGGGCTCGCCGGCAGAAGTTATAGTTACTCTCGATTTTGCGTTATGATGTAAATGAGTGTATTGTTAAGAACTGAGAAATATGTATAACGGTACTTGGATAGTTTGTGCAATATATAAATGTAACAAAAATGAAGTCCTGACTCATATTTATTGAAAAAACTAGCTGACCCGGCAAACATCGTACCGCCTCATAATCAATTTAAATAAAGTTGCAATTGACCATATTTTCCAACCGTTTAAACCTTTCCTAGACCTCCACGAACATGTCAAGACCAAGATAAGATAAATCTGTTTATCCGTTCTCGAGTTCCAGCGAGACTAACGAACAGCAATTGATTTATATAAATAGATTTGCTTTACGCCGTTGAAGAAAGTACTTTGTGCTCTATAATATAAATATTACATATCGACAATAAATATATTTGAACGGGTTTGTTAGTTGTTGTATGTATTTGCAGACCTATGCTTAGAGTCACACATTATGCATAGAGCGTTAAGTATACATTTCAGATCACAACTATCAGATCCGCTATAAGCAATCAAGGTGATCATGTTCTAAGCAATTTGATTTATTCGGTTTACTATTGTTTGACAAAAAACATATGACAAATGATCATTTTACAAACAACGTTTTAAAAACTAATCATTTGACAAACTATCATTTCGCAAACATTAAAAAAATCGTTTGATAAACATAGGTTTTGCAAATGTATCACATAGAAAATATTTCAATTGTTATAATTTTATTTAACAAATGTCATTCGACCAAATAAAGTCAGTTAACAAGGAAGCATAAACAACGCGTGTAGCATACAGTAGGCATGTAGCAAACATCGTTTCTGTCACAGCTCCGGCGCTGCAGGGCTCCGGCGGCCCCACACGAGCTTGTCGTCGCAGATGGTTGCAATGCCCATCACCGCATCTTCGGCTTGCTGGCTGGCTATGCCAGCCAGCCTCAGCCGCGGCGGCGGGCTATATAACCACCTGCTCCTCAGCTCATGAGCCGCCTCACCCTTCCGCGCCTGCGCGGGCTTAAATAACACTCTAGGGGTAGGGCAAACAAGACCCCATGAAGTCGGATTTGCAGAGATTAATTTCTGTCAGTAACTTTTGACTATTCAAGCCAATAATTGAAGGGTAAAATTGGTTTTGCCAACTAACATGTTTAAAAAATAATCAATTTGTAAAATGATGTTAAGGCATAATGAAAATTTTCCAAATAAATATTTTGTCTAATGCGTAGTTTATTAAACAATAGCTTGTAAAATGATAAGTTTATCAACTATAATTTTGTCAAACGTTGTTTGCTAAATGAAGATTTGTCTTTCGTTTTTTGTCAAATGATTGGATACAGTTTTATTCACATAATTATTTTTGGGTAACAACTTCTGAGTCAGTGTCTAATTTGATGACTTCACTTCGAATGTACTTGCATGTGATCTAGCTCATACCCTACGACTTTAAATTAAGCCCACACCACGGGCCCACGCACACTGTCAGCGCATGTGGCAGCCCTGCGAGTGCAAGCCGGCTCGTTAATCGTGCGACACCTCGTTACCGTTGATTGGCTCGCAATTCTTTACGGCGCAGCCTTGGACATTGCAGCCGAGACCACCCGAGCGTGGCCGAACCCACCCGAGCCCGCACGATGTCGATGGAATAGTCGGACACGATACCATTGAACGGCACTATTCTAGTTCACGATATCCCGATTTGGGGGATATGGCAAATAGATGCAGCTTCACAGATAAACCGGTTAAAACGGGGAGCAAAACAAGCCAAACGTTCGTACACAACTGCTATATGTGGCGGATAGCCCACCTAAATCCAATTTGAATATGAGAGCGAAAAAGTTTTTGCGAAGGACGTGATGGACGGATGTGAGAAACTTTGCCACCGGGCTGTGTGATGTCGCAGTGGAAGTTAGCCGAGCGGGTTCCGTACGTTACGAGTGTGTAGTTGTTAGTGGGACATAATTTGGGAGTGTCCGAGTTGTAGTCCGTGTTGTGAACAAATTAAAGAGCCGGTGGCATGGGGACGCCCGGCCGCACAGTATTTCGCATAGAACATGCTAGGTAGACAAAATTCATGTTATCATTTTCAGGTAATCTTAATTGCAAAATGTAAACAAATATTGAGAATCGGTTATTTACCAAATCCGTAATTGATAAGTCATAGACGTGAGAAGTCAGATAATAAGCTTAATGTAACCGTTGCCATCAATCAGTTACACCGGCATTTTCGTGCACATCCCATAGTGGCTTGTGATGAAATTGTGGAACTTTTTGTGATGAATATTAATAAAGAGGGCAAGTATAATTTTGTAATATAATTATTGTTAAAATCTGAATCTTTTAAAATGAATCTTTAGTTTTTTTTGTGTTTATTTTTTATGAACACTTCTATCCGGGCTAGGTTTTATAACGGGAATTAGGGCAGAAGGCCCTACGTTACAGGTAGCTGTGATCGTCTAGATTGCCTATCGTTGAAATCGTAGTAGATTTACATTCAAAATTGACTCCTGACCGTATGTATTATATTCATAAAGCAACTGCTAAGAACGTCTATTTAAATCGATAGTTTCACAGATCAGGTGGGCCGTGTGCTTGTCTGCCACCTTAGTGGTATATAAAAGTGTGATACTTTATTCCACCTTTTAGTTTTATGTATGAAATATATATTATGATGACAAGACTGTGAATTTATTTGAGATCAAATGAATTAATATTAAATTCAAACAAATCTAACCTATAGGTCTGTGATAGTTTGTTTTGTTTGTGGCCTCTTTGGGCGTCTTTTTCAGCTGTATATATATTTTTATAGGCCTTTTATCGTCGAAGATATCATATATGATTTGTAATATGTGATCCGGATCAATTATATATTTTTTTGTTGTGTATTGCAATACAATATTATCTCAAGCTCCGAAGAGCGAGATTTAGATCAATTCCGAAGAATTGATAGCTCTGATTAACAGATCAAGGTCACCTTCAACTCGTCACAGTGAATTTATTTTGTTTGTAACACCGCCACTGAACGTCATTGTAGACCATAGGTTTCAGTTTAGCGTCCAGCTCCAGTACAAAATGGCGAACCCCTTCGCCTCACGACTTTAATGGTTCCATCACTGAAGCAATTATGAATATAAAACGATAATGAATATGAGTCTTATTATTCCAAAAACAGTATAGTAAACTTCCAGAGCAACGAATGGCTGTCAGTTATTTACTGGATATTTAATTTCTCAGATAGGCTTCAGCAGAAAGACTAAGGTCACTACACATTACAAACTTGAGCTCAAAATACTGGGTCCAAGTGACTCAGGAGCTAGATGATTTACCTACAGATGGTATGGTGTAATGAGTGAGATCTAGTATATTGTCAGAGATTTCAATTAGTCTCTCATTAGCAACTGTGTGCTGAATTTAATGATCTCTATATAAAGCCTTTTTGTTTAATCAATGTATATGATTTAAGTATATAGTTAATATACCAACTTCGATCAAAATATAATTATAGTTTACACTTGTCACTATTATTTTAATAAACCAGTCGGGGTTTAAACGCACAATAATCTGCTTATTAGTTTAAACCAAAATATAATACGCTAATATAACGTATAATTACCCCAATTTAAATTATTATACTAACACAAAATACACTCACAAATGAAATCTTCACCGTATGAATCACGACTATAATTCTAGTGAAACTCCTAAGTTCTACCGCAATATAACTTCTATACCTACTAACTAGCTAGAATACCTAGCGTGAACCTGATGGACCATGAACCCGTACCAATGACGATCACGGAATGTTTGACTTTAAATGCGTGTGTGTCTTTGTGTATTGCGAATTGTGTAAAGGAAACAAAGTTTTACTAGCTACGTGAAATGGGGAGTGATCTAGTTTTTAGACTTTCCTACAACTAGATCACGAAGTCCTAGGTGATTGGGATAAAGGTATTCGATTCGCCTCAACTTCCAGATTTAAACAATGACCTAACAGTACTTATCAATTGTAGCGAACCATTAGGTATATAGAATAGTGATAGGAAGGTATGATTAAGTAATTAGGAACTTCTAAATATCAATTCAGAAGTTTTTTTTTATATAGGATACGTCAATTTGACTTTACCTTGCCTGATGGTAAGCTGAAGGCAAAGTTTCAGGAGAGAGGGCCGCCATTATACACAGGTGCCATGTTAACAATGGTGGCACCCAGCTTGACGGCCTCATCAGATGCTTTTTCACGCCCCGCTTAAAGGAGTTGCGTCCAGACATGACTCGGCACAAAGTCTTATCTCACTTCGTCACTATTTACATTTGCTTATGAACAGCAGAGTTAAAATAAATGTCAATGCAATCAGTCTACGTGCCAAAGCGGTGTCCCAAACACAACTGAACTCTATAACTCTAATAACATGGCACTGAAAGTTAAATCAAAGCTTAGTCATCTCAACAATATATTTCAACAATATGAATATCATCGTTTCATATTTGCATTTGTTTAAGCAAGATAATTTTAGAAATATTATAACATCTGAATATTTTAAATACCATGTACTTAAAATAGAATATTGGGTTCGTTCCCAAGGAATGCATAATTGCTTTAACAACTTAACTTCGCTTTATCGTAAAGACCCCTTTTTTCTATTTCTTTGGTTCTTTAGATAGTTTTAAAGTCAATAGCTATTTATTTTCCACTATGAGCCAATACGAAAATTTTACGCCAAGCTGACCGCCAGATGTTGCAAAGCAAACCGAGCTTGTCGCGTCTTTGTGCTCTTAAATGTAAGTTTTGAAACCATATGATAATTTACTTTGTAAATGAATAAAATAGTAAAATTAATAGACATATTCTAAATAATTAGGGCAGGCGTATATTCCAATATAGACTGTTCCGTCTCAGTTTTAGATATATCGTAGGAATAACTAAACAATTTGAAAAAATACACGTATTGTTTAGCAGATGATCTTCAAATTTACACCCAAGTGCCACTGAGTCAACTGGCGGAAGCATTGAACACTCTAAACACGGATTTGGAACGTGTATGTGAATGGAGCCATAACTATAAACTTCAGGTAAATCCAGCTAAGACGCAAGTCATTGTTGTAGGAAGCCCTTGGATCATGTCACGCATTAATTTTACGCACTATCCGCAAGTTGAATTCAATGGTACTGCTCTCGAAATAAGTAGTCACGTAAGGAACTTGGGTATTTACATAGATAGCACTTTGTCCTGGGATTATCAAATGTAGCAAGTCAACCGCAAGCTGTTTGCAGCGGCGAGGTTCTTGCGTAAAGTGCGAGGCTTACTTTCGACTGCTACCAAAGTTGCACTTGCGTAAACTCTTTTACTCCCAGATCCCAGATCTTGACTACGCAGATGTGAGCTATCTAGATCTCACTGAGGAGCAACTTGACAAGCTTGAGCGTCTTCAGAATTTTTGTATTACATTTATATTTGGCTTACGCAAATATGATCACGTGTCAGAATTCCGCAACAAACTCAAGTGGCTCCCAATTCGTCTTCGTCGGAATACTCTTATACTTTCTTTACCGTACAGCGTACTGTTTAATCCTTGTACTCGCCATTATCTCAAAGAACGATTTAGGTTCCTTGGTGACACACATACAAGATTTCTGTGATCATCGGAGACTTTGAGACTAGCAATGTCACTGCACTGTACGAGTTTCTATGACAAATCGTTCACTATACAGGCAGTTCGTCTGTGGAATGCTCTGCTACTACATATAAAAAGAGCACAGTCACTGGAGTCTTTTAAAAAATGTTAAAAGAGCATTATTTATCTTCCCTGGCTTGAGTTACTATATGTCCTTTTTTATTTTGTGTAATTAATATATTATGTAGTATAATATATAACTCGGAGTCCTGAACAGAGTGAGACGGTTTTTCACGCCGGAGCAACGGTGTCTTCTTTACAAGACACAAATTCGTTCCTGCGTGGAGTACTGCTCACATCTCTGGGATGGATCCGCAAAGTACTTATTAGCTGCTCTCGACAGGTTGCGGCGACGTGCGGTCCGCATTATCGGAAATTCTGAGGTCACGAGTACCCTCGAGTCTCTGCAGATGTGTAGAGATGTTGCTTCCTTGGCAGTTTTTTACCGTCTCTACCATGGTGAATGTTCTGAAGAGCTATTCCAATTAGTCCCACCCTCTTCCTTCCTATACAGGACGACATGTGCAGGACTTAGATGTCACCCCTATACGGTGCAGAACATTCCTTCAAGAACCAAGCGGTTCGGTGACTCTTTCCTTTGTCGCACCATTAAGACCTGGAATTCCTTGCCAGCTCACGTGTTTCCCTCTTCCTACAGTCCCGGGTCCTTTAAGCGGGGCGTGAAAAAGCATCTGATGAGGCCGTCAAGCTGAGTGCCACCATTGTTAACATGGCACGTGTATATAATGGTGGCCCTCTTTCTTGAGACTTTACCTTCAGCTTACCATCAGGCGAGGTAAAGTCAAATTGACGTGTCCTATTTATAAAAAAAAAATGGACACTGAGAAATATATGTGTTGTAAATATTATGATATAATACATAATATTTACAACACATATGGTATTATATTGACATACTATGAAGTATATTATGTATATATTTCAAATATGACTGGTATTTATCTTGTTTATATATCTAATCTTCTTCATTTCACTTCTTCTTTTAAAATAATTGTACGCTACCCTGTCATCTCTTTTGCTTCTATCCATCCAAAGGTTGCCTGGAAGAAATCGCTGTTAGCGATAAGGCCGCCCATTCTAAATTATATATAAACTTTGAATTGTTATCGTATAATACTATTATGGTGTACAATAAAGGATATCTTATCTTATCTTATCTTACTTCAATACAACATGCTTTTTTTAGAACACGTTTACTCTATTTCAAGAGTAGCCAGTATCGAGGAGTGGTTGAAACACATGAAAAATAAAAAAAACGCCCGTTCATATGACTAACATTCTTCTAAATTTTAATTAAGTAATATTACTGATGCCAAAAAGAGATAAAGTTGACGGAGAAGCGTTTTTCAATCAAAAATAAGACTTGGTTGGATGAAAAACATATCCAGTTTACTGTGAGTTCTTTTGTGCCACAGCCTTCGACGCCGAGTGAGGCTGTGACTCCTGTAGGAAGACCTCCCAAATATTTCGAGGAATCGTCGTTTAGGATAAAGTATCTCGAAGTGTCGGTGAATTGGTGACAGCTGCCGAAATTGCTGTGCGTTCAGCAGGGCAAAGGAAAATTGCCAATGTCTTTAGGGAGCCCAGAAAATATTATTACGTAAAAATACCAGTTCCGTTATTTCTAGGTAGTTAAGTAGTAAAGAAGCCTTGGCTTACTATATAGATTCCAAATCAACAAGTCATATTTACAAATTAACTAGGAAGTGGTCCATGAAGCCAGGACATTATGTGTTTCCGTCATATTTTAGTTCAGTAAAGTCCAAACAGGCCTGTTATCCTGCAGAAGAGCTCATTGCTATAACTGAAACTCGTGCTGAAATAAATTTGCAAGCCTTATTAAATAAAACAGTAAAACGCCTAGTACTAGCACAGACTGAAGTTATCAGCAGTGTCCTCCCAACAAGTTTATTAATTTGTAAATTATATTTGGAGAATTTTTTCTGACTTAAAATAAATTTTTCGTTTTTATTGCATAAAAATTCTAAAAACTGTTGATACGAGTAATGTCTAAATATGACTACCTTTATGTTAAAAAACTTTTTAACAAAAAATTAAACCGCCGGAAAAACTTAAAAGCAAAAAATAATAAACCCTTTTTATTAACCGACGAAAAAATCTTTCTTTCTTCTTTCTTTCTTTCTTTCTTTATTCTTCACCTAGCATGTTGTACGCGATACACTGTGGGTCGGGGCACTCGGCGACTCAATGCAAAGTACTAGTCCTATATGAGTATAGTGCTATAGCTCCAACAAATTGTCATTAAGCAGTACAAATCATTAAAATTATTTTGGGTACGAACGAGGAATTAAAGTATTAGCATTAAAAAAATAACATATTGTCTCTTACTATGGGTGTCGTAAAAGGCGATTACGGGATAGGGCTGTTCTCTACCCCGCAGTAAGCCTACAGCCCAAGGCAAAGTGCCCGCAAGACGGCAATAGGACCGCGCTCCTTTACGTGGAACTGAAAATCATAGTTGGCGATATGTGGGTGTTAATACTACTGCCTACTCCTTTGGAGATTTGCAGGCGTGAGTATATGTATGTATGTATTTACTCTGTGGTATTAGGTACAGTCAAGAACATGTACCTATGTGTGTAGTACCTTTGACAATTTATAATTTATTGTTAATTTTTAATTGCTCTTAAACCTTTCATAACAAAATAAATAGGAAATGAAATGTAAAAATACTCCAATAATTACAATTACTTAATACATCATACTTATTTGAGATCGGCACTTTGTAACATAGGGAACTACAGAGAACCAAGCGTGTCGGTGACTCTTTCCTTTGCAACATCATTCAGACGTGGAAGCTCTCGTGTTTCCTTCTTCCTCCGGTCCAACGTCTTTTAAGCGGGGCGTGAAAAATTGTAACATGGCGCCATTGTAACATGGTACGTGTTGGTAATGGTGACCCTCTTTCTGGAACTTTGCCTTCAGCTTACCATCAGGCGAGGTGAAGTTACATTAACGCGTCCTATATATTTAAAAAAAAATGGCATGTCGTTCCCTTTATCGAAAATACGGAGTGTAGAAATGCTCACGACAACAGGGTGGCGCGCAATAGGTCGTGCATGTTAATTCCCGGAACAGGTAACAGCAAACTCCTCTAGCTATCTTCACTACATAGTATAAAACAAAGTCGCTTTCTCTGTCCCTATATCCCTATGTATGCTTAAATCTTTAAAACTACGCAACGGATTTTGATGCGGTTTTTTTTAATAGATAGAGTTATTGAAGATGCAGGTTTCTATGTATAATAACATCCATTGCACCCGTGCGAAGCCGGGGCGGGTCGCTAGTACATATATAAACCGACATTCATTTCTTACAACTTCAGAAAGAATTTGCTTTCAACTTAAAATCCAGAACATGTGGAGGTAATCAACCTACCTTATAAAATGCGCAACAATAAATATAAGAACATTTTCCAACCCTTACTGTAGTGGATTCCATATCATACATTACAAAAGTGAAATAATGTCCCTGAAAGTGAAACTTTGAAGCCTCCTCGGGGACGTGACGCGTCACGCTGCACCGCGATGTAATAACGCGCCGGCCGGGACCGGCCCGGACTGAATCGGACGACGCTACACTTTTGTGTCACATTCCGGGACTTGTGTTTGGCTAGGACTGGTATAATGCTACTGTTCCAATTTTTAAACTGGGTTATATTTTTATGATAGCCTTGCGTCAGTGCCAGCTTTATTGCCGATCAAGATGGAGGACAAAATCTGTCCTCACAGCACTTGTTTTGCCAATTGCCTTCTGCAGTCTGCGGCTGAACACAAACCTCTCATTTTATAACCAGCACATATCGTTTTCAAATTGAAACCGAATGTTTTCAGAGGACGATTCAAGACAGTGATCGTTATTGTATTAACAGTTTCCACCGGCTTTGGCAGCTCGGCGGTGAGTGGAAAATTGCATTTTACTGTGTCAACGTGCCGCCGCGCGCCGCGCCGCGCTGCGGACGCCTGTCCCCCTCCCCCTCCCCGCGCCGCACGCCGCGCCCCCCCGTGACCCACAGACCCAGTTTACATCATCTTGCATGGACCCGACATACATACCAATTACGGTTTATCTCCACATTTCACGATTGTGTTAGTTGTACCCTCACTGTTCATTATGTTATCAAGAGAGTGTAACGGTATTACTTTATTGTGAATAATGTTACAATAGGTTATGCAATTTGGAAGAAAGACCCATGTTATACTGCACAAAATGAAATAATTTATATTCTTTCGTTTAAATAAGGCTCATGTTTGTGATTAGAGAGTTCCTATTTATCAGTTTTTAACACTTTAAAACTATAACACTGCAAAACACTGTGTGTGTGCAAATGCAATAGAGAGCCAATCATTATTTAAGATGTGATAAACCACAGATACTCGCTGCCACCAGCATTGATTCATGAAGAAGAAAAACTAACATTTCACAGTAGTTGGGAAGATAGTTGGAGACAGCTTTACACTTCAATGAGGCAAACACAATTATATCAATGCCCGTGACTACGGCTGACATGAAGCAATCAAACCGTCGTCACCTTGGGACCAATATACATCAACACAAAATAAAGTGTATGCAAATAAATGTAGGTAGACCAACACGATTTTCTACTTATGAATAATTTCGTCACTGTCAGAATTTGAAAGTCCTTGTAAACCCCACAGTCATTCATGGAGTTGCAGAACATTACTCTGAGCGGGGTGCTTTGGGCCCTTTCCAATTTTAGAAAGTGGATCTTGCAGTGTCGTCCCATGCTGGCAAGCAACAAAGTGTGGAGTATACTGCTATGAGAGAGCATTCTAAAGAGAAACGGTATTTTATTAATGTATATCATATTATATGTATATCGTACGAGTATCTATAGTTTCTAAACAAAACGAATACGTTGTTAAAGCTGCCATCTTATCATCAAAATGGTACAAATTACTGAACTGATATCAGGACATCACTTCACTCATTTTTTTGGGTTAGGTATTCTACAAGTCCATTTAACAAATGTCTAATGAGATTATTATGGCAGGAGAGACAATGGGAATGCAATCTCGTTCTCGCGAGTTTAACGAGATTGCATTCTAACATAAAAAAGTTTTATTTGAAGCTCATTAATCAAAAATTAATTTATACGAGTCTGTGATCTGTGGTTCCAAATAGCGTTGAATTCTGAAAGGGCTTGCCCAGCGGCTGGTTATCAAAACAGCAAAATAAGCTGTTTCTTTGGACTTTTGAAACAATTCGTTCCTTGAATTGATCTCAGTTTAATAACGAACTCGACTAAGTTAGTGAGTTATTTTTTGAATATCCCTTATCTCGCGAGATTACATTCCCTAAGACACAATGAAAACAAGTGATTTTAAATATGATTAAAATATAAATAGTAGTTCAATTAGCAGACGTATGTTATATTCCACTACCAAGGTTGGTTCACCTACACCGTTAATTCACAGTTGGAGATAATACAAGCGTGTAAGCATTTGATTACACGCGCGCATTCTGTTACCTGGTGATTACAGCAATGAAGGTGTTTACACAACAGTAGGCACACGCAGTAAGGAGCGAGCTCGCAGCCTCCGCACAGTGCGTGACGACGAGTTGCCTCGCGTGTCGGTTCACTCCGTGAACTAATGAGTCGGCATTCTTATATCTGGCGTTGATACTACTTTTGTTTTATTTCTAGCGGAGGGCTCGCTCGCGCCGCCGAACATCGAACCAAATGGAAGATTACGGGCGAAGTTGCGAGCGAGTATTTACTTATTGTTTGTTTGTTACATCTGCGCCCGAAGCTTGGCTTGGCGTCGTTTACTTGTTAAGCTTTAAATTTTTTGCCAATGAGTGCGTACTTGTGCCGCTTGGTGCGCCATCGTATTGTTTGCGTTGGAGCTAATCGCGGGCGGGGTTCGGCTCCCCGGGGATGTTAAATATTCTGATTGGAATGACGATAGGACAGCGGCTTTAATACATATTCTGTGGCCGCGTAATCAGTGCTGGTCCAGCGCGGGAGGCTGTGCGGCCAGTCAGCCGGAGTTGTCTCTCGGTGATATGCGCGATTATGTTAATGCGTCTCTGAGTGCTATAATGTTGTCGATTCGGTCGCGCATAATATCCCTGAACTCAGTTTAGTTATCTATCTCTGAAATGTTTACATTTGAATTCCGAAGCTCGAAGAATCTATATTCTCCAAAGTATACTTTATTGTTTACATTTTGACGGAACTAAATAACGGGTTAGCGATTGATAGCTCAATTCAGACAGACATGTAACAGCAGAATCGGTATCAAGACCAACGGTAGCCACGGTGTTGTGTGTAAGTCCTGAGCTCTGCGGAGCTGAATGAACTTGCGATTTCGCTCGGCGGCCATCGGACGTAGCGCTCGCGGGGGGACGATCTGATACATAATCATGCCGGCTCGTAAATCTCTGTAAGCCTATTGCTTTCACATTGGCGGCACGCACACGGAATAATTTTGTAGACCTCTCTCACATGAATTCCTAAGCGGCTACGCTGCGTAGCATTGAAGTATAGGTTCGTAGGCAATAACGTAGCACGCGCTACGCCTCTCGTACTATTGAGAACAGTGTTAATGTAATATCACGGAATATTATCGTGATTTTTCGTTATAATATCGAGTGTATGCCTCTGACGGGATCATACTTTATACATGGCTTGGCACCACAAGTTAGAACTTTTATCAGATATAACTAAGTTGTTATAGAATACCTCAACGTCACTTTGTCCGACCCGAGAATCTAATTCGATACCCCACTGCCGGCACCACTTACGCCTATGTTTTTTTAAATACAACTAGTTTTATATACAGACCTACATATTACGGTTACGCCTCTTCCCAAGTGGGGTAGGCACAGACCACAGCTTACCACTTGCTACATCCTGGTATACAACTTGCACTCCTTGTACTAGTTTAATAAATTTAATTAGTCATCGTCAGATCTATAATTATAGATCTAGAAAATATCGACTAATGAATAAATCATTCCTGATAAAATCTCTGTTCCACACAGCACCCCGGCGCGAAGCATCTCACGCGCACAGCAGTCGCGATATCGCACTTAATTGTATATTGTGACAGCGCTTTACGATCGCAGCGCTCGTTTTATGAGCAATTTTAACAGATTTTTTCTGACAATAAAATTGTGGTTAAGTACCTTGTAGATGTTTTATGCGATAATATAAATATTTTAGTGCGTTAATAAAACGGCACCGACGCACAGAGCCGCGATAAACACGCCGCGTATTGTTTGGGCCATCATTCAAATCTGTTTAATAAATGCCAGCAAAATGTATCAAACAGTTATTGTGCACGAATTACATCAGTGTTATTTGATAGCGGTCGGTGGGCGGGGGAGGCGCGGGTGCGGGGCAGGGGCTGTCCCGCTCGTCAATCAAACCCGCGGCGATTACCGGCAGGGCTTGTGGGAGCGGAGAGCTCGCGGGAGCCAATCTGCGCGATTGATGAGCGCGAGCCCCGTCACGCGGATGACGTACTGATACAGGTGTATTGAGCCACCTGCGCGCGTGGCTCCGATGTGCGAGCCATTTTCATACTTGTATATTTTAAAGTAAATCATACCATAAGAAAATTTAATTTTAGTTGGTTAACGATCCCGTTGTGAGTTACCCTTTTCATTTGCTCCATATGTCGGTGGCTCTGCAGTCCTAGCAATGGTGATAGAAATAATTAGCATCTTTTCCCTGACAGTCATTTATGTACTGCTTGCCATATAGTTGTTAGCGGTTGGCCTGTATGTACCTATATGGTGGCGAGCACCTCCCGTGGAGCTTAGAGGCTGGGTACACCATGGGCTGGCGGAGGGCGTACCTTGTGATCTCAATAATCGTATAGTTACATTTTTTTACAGATATAAAAAAATGCGATATGTACCCGGGCTGTGCACAGCGAGATAAATGACGAATATGTAGTCAATTTATTACAAAGCAACTGTCCAGTGAACATAAAGATTGTTATGAATGGTCTAACGACCAACTTACAACAACCATTCTCGTCGTCAAGAGATTACGAGTTTCTACCCCATCGAGTCTAACAAGAGTGATTTACTGAGTTGCAGCTAAGCAGGACCGTATGTCCCACGATATCAATGTTCTTTACGTGGTGGTCTTGTGGACTTATAGTCATCTGTTTGCCTTGTATATTCGCCGGTTAGTTCTTACTAACTTTATTTGATTCGTTCACAATTTCAACCTCAATTACATTTCTGTGTAATACTAGAAACTATAATTCAAACAATAAAGATAATTGTGGGAAATAAACACAATACTAATGTGTTGTTATACGATTGGTAGATCCAATACTCAATACATTTATTGCTTTCAATGTTTGCTCAACATGCTGTTATTTGTACATATTGCTCTAGATTATTGTTTGGTATTTGATTTCGCTTCGCTAACAACCCTTTGGCTCGGTAAGTAAACTAACCAAAGGAGTAACTACTATTATGATACAGTTTGTTAACAATTGAACAGCGGTTTTCTTGTAAATCAAAGCTGTGAGCCTTCTGTTCTTTTACTATTTTCTATTCGGTTGCTAAGTTTAAAAAGGTAGCAAAAGGCGCAACACAAATAAAAATCGATTTACCTCACTAGAAGTTAAGGTAGCATTTAATTTGTCGAGACTTATTTTTTCGTGTAATAATGTTACGGTAAAAATGAGTAAATTTATGCTTTAAGAATTTCCTATTTCTCGAGATTGTGGAAATACTTATGTTATAGTTCACATACACATATTTTCGCAAAGATTTAATCTTGTAATATTTCTGCATTACATTGTCTGCCTTGTCGCTTCGTCAGTGTGTCATTAAGCGACCTGCAGTGCTACGGACGATCTAAATAAATGATCCTAAGTGTGTTGACGCTTGCAATTTGTATGTATTTATTTGCGGATGCCACATTCGCAGAAACCAAAGGAGCTATAGAGCAGTGTGATTAAGCAAACCCAATATTATCTTCTTCTTATTGTTCTTGTATGAATGACAACTTTTAAAACAGTAGCGCTAGCTCAAAAGGGTTATCGACTTGCCATAGTCATATACTATTTGAAGTCAATATTATCTCCAAACAGCTTCAAATATTCTGAAATTTGTATTATTGACGTAAATAAATAAATTACGTCTACACGATGCCGTCGGCAGTTACTATAATTTCTATGAATATCACTCATTGAAATAAAGCACTTTTCGCGGATTCTATCGCGTTTTCTTTGGTATTATTTTCATTCAGAATTCAAAAGGAACGAATGATCAAAATAAATAGTTCTAATTCGATTTTGGGTTTTATTATTGCCTCTGTTATTTGCGCGCAGCCTTAACGCTATTAGCGTCTACAGGAGAAGCGCTCTCTGGTAGATGTGCCTGACAAATAAGTATTAGTGGAAGTGGGTCGCGCTCAAGGTGAGGCGTAAGGTTGTTAAAGTATTGTTCGAGGAGAAGGCCATAACTTAACTGACAGTATTTGGCAAGCGCGAGCGTCACTCGAGTGGCTTGAGAATGTGTACTTCTAGCTATGCACGAACACTTTTTTTTATTTATTTATTGGAACATAAAACAGTTACACGTTAGTGTTAGTACATTGTTAAAGATAAAAGTTGGTCAAGTGTTAACATGACAGATGTTGGTGCCAGGTGGAGTACAATAGCGCCACCCCATCTCTTCCCGTGGGTGTCGCAGAAGGCAACTTAGGGATAGGGCTGCTCTCCACCCGACAGTTGACATACAGCCCATGGTTATGTGCTCGCTTGTGAGGCACCGGAAATCGAAAATATGTTTAAAAACTGAACGAAATGCAGAACAACCCTGTCCGACTATGCGACGCCCACGAGAAGTGACAGAGTGCCTCTTATACAGTGTGGTGGATAAACGAGCTATTAATAGAAATGGGAATTAGACAGCCTCTGTGGCGCAACGGTTGTGAACCGCTCATTGCAAATATTTGTATGCATGAATGTCTACTTACAATGATTTGGATAGTTCCGTGCCTCGGAGAGCACCTTAGCCATCGATCTTGTTTGTCATTCGACCATCTGTGGTAGTCATTACGGGTCGTTGAATACTAAAAACTAGTCGAACTGCAATACTTCGATATCGCCTTCGGGTTGTGACGAACAGAATATGACAGACGCACGAAAAAATATCAAAGTTAGACTGGAAAAAGTGGACCCCAGGGTGATGATGTATTTATTATTCTTTAAAGCCACGTAAATAGCAACGTCAGAAAAGGAAACACATTTAAATTAATTTGCTGTTTGCGAAACATTTGAATCTTTCCCAAAATGCTAATTTATACGAGCGATACAAAATAAATAAAGTTCGGGTCGGAACGGTTCCGTGATATCAAACATTACAGTGTAATTAATTTCACTGATTACTTTCGATTTGTAATGATTACCATTCTATCAGCCTAGGTCCAGCAAATAGAAGTATCTATTCTCGTGCATGCTATGATTTGGACTACGTGTACATCAACAAAATTATTATTGTCTTTTAAGTACGAAAAAATAACTTATTTAGGCCGATCGTTTCATATTGAAAAGTGTTACTGCGAAAGTCAAAACTTACAGACTGGAAGGGGGGAAGGGGGGGAGGGTCAGGTGACGAGAAAGAAAGCGGAAGGGTTGACAGCGATCACTGTTACCAGACAGTTTTATAATTGCATCGCGAGACATGCCTCGCAGCCGCCTTGAGGCGTCGCTCGCCGCTAATGGAATTATGCTTTCATGAGCTACATTTGCTTGTCGCTGTCGTCGGCTGAGCTCGGCGGACGCTAACTGCTGCATACATATTTTATTGCGTTTGTAGCGACGTTGTTTTAAGTTACTTTACGTTCTTGTTTCTTCTTGTTTACTGCCGACAGCATTACAGCGTCCCTTAAAACAAATGAGGTCTATCATAATTTATGTTTCTATCGCAACTACTCCGTATTTACTACTAGATACTTCATTAAGTTTGAATAGTAACTTGTTACTGGGTAAGACGAAAGTGGTTGTGGAAAACTATGGTCGCATTTCTACAACTACTTCCATTTGTTACTATTCACACATCAGACAAGTGCGCGACTACTGACCACTTACTGGTTGCTGCACTTACTACTGGCTGGTGCCTCACCGGTGGAGTCTGCTCATTCATCCTGGGAGAGGCGTGGGCTCTACCACGTGTGTTTGCCTACTATTTGTGTACTGCGTGCATACAACATCGAAGCATTAGTAGTACGATACCCAGAGATTGTTCTCAAATGCGTATCACGGGAGCTGAATGGATAAACTGCTTTTTGTTTCATCTTAATCCTGGTCCCCGAAGTCATAAAAACTTTTCCCGGAGCATGCTATATAAACATTATTATACGCGAACCTTGGCTGTATATAAATATTAAGCTTAAGTATGCCGTGACGGAGCCTTGCGGTGGTAATATTATTCATGAAAGTGGTCGGTCGCGCTCTCCGGAGGGCAATTACTTTTTTGTCCGAGATAAAATGTTTTCACTTAGAGCTCAAGATGGGGGCTTATAAATCGAGTAATTCCGAGTGGAACTCAACAAGTAGCTATAATGGACAGCTGGAGCGCTCGCCCACCGCTCGGCGCCGCGCTGCCGTCACTAACTGACCCACGCATAAATAGGTGAGGTAGGTATTGTGCACTAAGCAGCCTTGGGCTGGCCCAGCGCTGTCCACGACTGCAATATATTGATTTATAATTAATTACGATCAAAAGTGAGACTTGGCAAACGGAATTGAGTTGGCGAATAAAAAGAAGAGAAGGGAAGCCAAGGAAAACGTACTAAACACATATCCCACCTCGCAGCATATGCAAATGATTAATGAACGTGATCCTTTCGCCCCATACCCCCCACCCCCACTTGCTTTCACTACATTCCCGTTTCGACCCCAGTGCTAAGCACCGGCTTTCTTCAAGAAAAGGGGCGAAAAGTTAACTCGGCAGGCCTCCCGCGTCTTCAACTCTTTCAACAATGTTGTGAATCGCTCCCAGGTGTGCAGACTGAGGCGATGATATCATTAGCGGTTAGCGTTTCTATAGGTACCCCTAATAATATCATCTAATAAAATGTATTTATTACCTTAAAGACTTCGATATAGTCCCAGGATTGCAGACTCCGCCCTGAAAAAGCAATAAGTAAGTCAAGATCAGTCATAATATATTATGTATAGAAGACAATTAATTGATTTGCCACTTTGATGCTACCTTAGCTGTTACCGTTACCTTGGACGCTATGATGAAAGTTTTGGCACTTTTAGTAGGCACCCCAGAGAAGCATTGAGCTTGTATGTGTGTCTGTGTCAAGCCATGTCTGCATCACTCATAGTTTACAAAACTGATTGACTTGCAAACATTTTGATAATAGAGTACTATTATCTATTCTGTGATAATAGCGAAGCTCGTACGTTCGCCTTAGGAAAACAAACTATATCTTCCGAAGAGTATTTAATAAAATTATTCTTCAAACACAGTAGTGCGTATCAAACTCGCGTTGCCTAGCCGAACCTTACTTTTTTTTTGGGAACAAACGGTTACAAGGATCGTATGTAACAAGCAAAAACTGTGTTGCCATCCGGCACAATGTATTAAATTCCATTTGTTCGGTCGCTGTGGTCGCGAGCAAGGCTTGTGAACATTATATTAGGTACATCTGGTTAATTTGAACAAACTATTTTCTGCTGAATTGTAGAAGATTGGGTTTATCTCCGATAGCTTTCACTATACGTGTGGTAGCTATATTGTCAAGCCTGTGGCCTCTGGCCGCCGTCCAACAAATAAAATGTTGGTGCTTGCAGCGGTTACCAGGCACTCAGCGGTCACGAGGAACGAGCGGACTGCGCTACGTGCTGAGAGTTTAGGAGCGCTCTCTTCGACTGGCCTGTGATTAATACGCTACATATATACATCACGATAGACGTAGTCCGTAGCCTGCTGCCTGCTGTGTGACGACACTGAGAGGACATTGCGTTTAATTGCGGGCGTCTCAACCGAACGCGGTTGCGTCTCATCGGAATATTGCTTAATATTTTTAAGGTGGTTAATGAGCGTATTGTTCGCCAGATTTACGTTCTTCCAGAAGCTCTGCGAACCGCAAGTCAATAGCAACAGTACACTAGTAGCGTCAGGGGTTTTCTTTTGGGCGAAAGTATTTACCTCCACAGGTGAGCGGTCCCAGATTTTACTCTCCCAAGTCTCTGTCCTACTGCAGCTATGATAGTTAAAGTTCAAGAAACATCCGAAATGATATGTATTCCGCTGTCATT
Source organism: Eilema caniola (assembly GCA_949126895.1). Taxonomy (NCBI): domain Eukaryota; kingdom Metazoa; phylum Arthropoda; class Insecta; order Lepidoptera; family Erebidae; genus Eilema; species Eilema caniola. Next base: position 456,242 of record OX421471.1, on the reverse strand, counting down.
GGACACGATCCAAAGCTTTACTGCGTCGTTTCACTGGTGACTACAAATAATTTACCTTTTGTATTAAAACGAATGTTCTCTGGAGTTCCGGTAATTCTCGGGACATTACAGATTAAACTTCCTAAAATAATCTAATTGCCAGCGGGTGAGGCTATTGTCGGCGAACAAATTAAAAAAAGACCGCTTCCTTTCCGCATTTTTGCGTACAATTTAATAAGGAAGTCGAGTGTTACTTTTGACCCCGAAGTGAAGGAAAAGATGAAGGTTATATATACACTTAGTACATAGCCAAGTGTCGTTGTACTGGAAAGTGAGATTAAGCTGGTGTTCTAGATAAACGGAAGGTGGCAGCGAGTGCGGGCGGACGGCATGTTCGGGTATATTGTTGGAATTTTTGTCAGAACGCTATCAAATTGTCGGCAGTGATATGCGGCTTCGTTCCATTTGGCTCATCGATTGCTCTATTTTAGAGTTAGATAGGGAGCCTTCGGCGCACAAAAGTAACGTTATCTGTGCGCGGGCAAATTCAGGGGGTGTGGCAATGAGCGGGGGTGGAGGCCAGTGACTCGCGAACTATTTACACTGAAACCAAAGGCGTAGTAATATTTCGGAATGAGGATGTAATACCGCGCGGAACCCTCGCTAGCCGCAAGAATATTGAAAGTATGGCAGAGATCTTCCTCGTTTCCGCCTCGTTCTTTATAACATTTACATATATTACAGGTGACACACGAGTACATCAACGGAACTTTGGCTTCGTGGACAATAAAACACGTGGCTCTAATCGGTGTCAGTGACACGACTGGCAACACTCACGCTCGTAGTGAGGAGACGCCTGGCGCTGTGCGCGGGTGGTAGCGGTGAGCGACCGTCTGTCTGATGTAAGAGATGTTTATAAGCTAAAATAACAATAATATTTCACAAAAACCAATTTCATTAAACAGAGCCATGAAAGACTCGCCTCTATTATTCGCTATCGACTTAACCGGAAATACTGCGCTTTCATGTCGGAGCTGAGCCAAAAGCTATGTTATTTCCGTTCTCACTGCCTAACCTCATTCCGGCGTACGATGCTATAAAAATTACCCGCTGAAATATCGTCCAAATTGTTCAGTCCCAGATGAGTGGAAACATACGAAACTCCACAATATTTACATACATATTACTTCATTAAGATACTTATGCGGAAGTGTAAATCATAAAGTGTGTTGTGTTATAAATTAGGTTGTTTGCCTAAATATCAATTATCGCGTCGCAAGTGAGCGGAGCAGCCTCGCCCCCTTAGTACTTAACTTAACCCTTTATGCAAAACAAATTGTGCAATATTTTACATAATATAGATGTCGACGATTGAACAATTGTTCAATCGCCGTCCGCTGCATCGCAATTGCGATGCAGCGGACGGCTCGGGAATAGCCCTCCACAACCAGCTCGCAGTACATTGGGCCACAGATATTCTCGAGCGAATTACCCCAACGCTGTGCATGCACAAACAAACACGCTATCATTTCATTGGACATAGCTGTACGTGCGGTGAGACCCGCCGCGTCACTACGAGGCGGAGGCGGCGTCCTGCATGCAATGCTGTGGAAGCGACTCAGCCATGTGACGTTTATTCAATTGGGTAATAAAATAACACCGATGAACGTCACGATTTACTTCTTTCACTATTATACGATGTGAACGGCTAGTGAGAGGACACTCACGACATCATTGTTTGTCAACAACCAGAAATAGTACAAAATGATAACGGGAATATAACGCGATCATGGTACGCTCCCGAGACTTTGCCTTTAGCTTACCATCAGGCGAGGTGAAGTGAAATTGACGTGTCCTATATAAAAAAGGTACATACATACATTTGATTTCTCAGCGGTGCACGCCCGCCGTCTACGAGTCCGTGAAGTAGTAGGTTCTTCATCTACTCGCACATTTTCGATATTTTCTTTTAGCAATGTACCGTCACTTGCTGGCGTTCTTCAATGAGTTGCGATGGATCGAATAAAATGATCACTCTCACGCAAAAACGGCGCCATGGTCGTGGCGTTGCAGATACCAGCCCGTGATACCATACCAAACCATACTGCCACATACCACACTCACAGTGTCCCTATTCTGTAAAACGCGGTTTATACAAAAGAGACATGGTCCCGCCACTAAATGACGACGCAATTCTCATCTAAGACAAGAACGACGTTATTGTACACTGCATAAGGTTTATATTATGTTACTTAAATTGTCCGCCACCGGAATACGTCCCCACCACGTCCCTTTTGTATAAATTGCGACTAAGCAAACTGTCTGGTGTCTATCCGACTGTGCAGAAAAGCGAGGTGGCATGTTTTTTATTACTAGATTCCATGCTGCAAATAATTTAAACCCATCATCCTGATTGATTTTTTGTGCTTCTTGATTTCGATCGCTTGGTGGCATGGTGGTATGGTGGAATTCAATCCAGTGATTGGTGCCTGCTTCCAGCAGGTGCTCTGCAATCGCCAATTTGCTCGTCTAGCGATTCTGTACATCTGCGATGTGTTCTTTGACTTATTCAGCAAAAGTCTTCTTCGTTAGGCCTATATAGAAACTACCACAGCTGCAATCTATCTTATGGACACTGTAACGGTAAGATTTCCTTCGGTGTACCCACGATGTTGTTTACCCTGGATGTCTACGACTCGATGCCTGTTGCTTCATTCGTCAATTCACTTCAAATCTGTTGTTTTTGAGTACCTCCTGAACATGATCCAGATGTCACAGAGATCATAAGCTCTGTTCCTGAGTGATGTCACAATAGATTGCCGGTGTCGGGGATGGTGATGAGACGTGGCGTGTAGGTATATCTGTCCGTATGTGTAGGCTTCCAGTACACACATTGTGACAAGGACCCATCTGATCTCACGGCTATTTTTACGTCTAAGGACGACAACGACCTATTTTTCTTCACCTCATACGTGAACCTTGGGAGGAACTGAATGAAGGTGTTGTATATTGATCTACTTCCTGTTGATCTAATTCCCGTTATCATTTTTGTATATCGTGGAACGCGAGAGTTTAAAAGTAAATCAGGAAATAGTATTATTAACTGTGTGTGTGAGCGCAGTGATCTCATCTTAATCGCATATTTATAAAGTAATCTGCTGACTACTTTAGCCCCGCGCACAACACTGAAGCTGTTGTTAATTTGAACTACTGGCCAACTGACTCGCATACCTACAGTCCCAATATAGAAAGCAGAAGAAAGCCTAAACATCCAATAAGACAAACTGTTCACGATGGTACAGAATGTTGATAACGAAAAGAATAGGCCTACATAAAACATGCATACAAGCGAGGTACAAGCGTGAGCCCTGAATCAATATCGAATAGATTAGCGCCAGTGCGCGAGCCGCCGCGTGTTTCCACGTTTGTTTTACACAACTAAATTGGTTCACACAGATTGTATTGTTCGTATCCGCTGTTTGCATATATTTATAAAGACAGGAAACCCAGCGATTTACTAACTGTGTCGAGAAAAACTATTTTTTTAAAGTAGGCCTGAGGATCAGTTGTCGCTTTTGGGCAGCACCCCGATATTACTATCGGAACCAAAACTAACGCCGAATCCACATTCCACATGTCGCCAACCTTGCAAGCCCAATCAAAATATTCCACGAGCTACTTATTATGAGGTATTGCGATATTGACAATCAGTGCGCCGCGCTCGAAGCGATATATCACCACTATCATGCGTACCTTTTGGCAAAAATAGCCCTGTCAATGATGACAGATAGCTCTTAGCACAGTGGGGCGCGAACTGGGTCGGACACATACCTGTAGGTTGGTTAGTTCTTTCAAATTTACTAGATTGTATTTTGAATGAAGTGTTTTATGGTTAACAACGTACCACATGCCGGTGTGTAGACTCAAAGTAGGCAAAGCTTGTATAATCCTTGTAGCATTTTAGCTGGTTTCTAAAATGGATAAATTTTATTGAATGAATACAACCTGCATTTTGTACATAGGAACATCCAGGCTAATGCAATGATTGCAATATATGCCGATATTTGTGAGTTTGGTTTGCAAACTGAGAAACTGAGAAACTTCGACCAAATAATAATACTTTACTTAACTTAACTACGAGTACTGTGGTGCTCTGTCAGTGAGTATACAATACATTTTCTACCACACAAGCCTCACATCGACACTGTATAGTCCAGTCTAGTGGGCGCAGCGATAAATCTAAAGGAACATTTCAGCTAACCAGCGCTAAGCTAACTGCGCAGCAAGACCTAGTATTTGTTTTACTGAAGTGACGTAGAAAAGTTAACAACGTCGAGGCACGAACATCGAGCAAGCCAGCTCATGAATACTTAACCCTGCGCCACTTGCAATAGCTTCACCGGAGCGTTATAGGTACCGGTGCTAATACTATATACATGCTACCAAAACTCAAACTGAAAACATTTCATTTATGTAGGTAGCCCGCTCGGACAAAAGCCAACAGGTTCTCAAGGAAACCATAAAGTCATGAATTATTAAATTATTTCAATAATAAAATGAGGTCCCTGCTGTGGTTTACCCAACGGTGGTGGGGAACTTCAAGAAGGGCATTAGAAGTTTGTACAGGGTCAGTATCGCGAGTATGATGCCCCTAATGTTGCACAAGTCCATAACCAGAAACAGTAGAAACGCGATAGTTTATAAGTTATTACAGTAGAAACGTTTCTGCAGTCATGGGTTATGGTGCCATTTATCTACAAAATGCTGAGCAACATGTTATTGTAATATATACAAATAGCACTTATTGAATAAAATAATTGTTCTAGAGAAGAGAACGAGGTGACCACCATAGTAGACTATCCATGACGCGTCGGGTCGATTCCTTTTCAGTGTTGATTACGTGTAAAAAATCGCGAGAGAATCAGTTTAATGAGTTTTATTTCATTGTGGCACATGCAGTATAATACGAGTCTACTTGGAAACACAGTAAAGACTATGTTTAGAACTGCGGCAGTAGACAAGAATGAGTATTAAGTACTCGGACGAGCTAGCGATGTGCCTCTCAAATACTGTTTAAACATTCTGTTGGTTAAATTAACTGAGATATATTGAAATATATGACTTATTGTATTAGGAAAAAATGTGATTGGACTGCGGGTTACTACGGGAGGGATTCAGTGAAAGAAAAGCCTTTTTTTACAAGCAATTTCTGTGTTTTGCCATTATACGGGAATATCCTTTTCTGTTCATTGTGATATGAAGAAGAAGTCAAGTTGTTGTAAGCTTAGTCTACTTCAGGAATCCTAAACCCAGCAGATCGTCCTTCACCTTCTATTTGATGCCAGCTGCAGCAGCCGATATCTATCAACCGGTAAGACGAGCTAGATTAATCTTGTGTGGTTAATAAGCTATGTCGGTTCATAAGTCAGTATAGTTTGTTACTAAAATAGTATCACGGGTCTCGCGCGCCTACAGCAGAGAGTTAACCTGAAGTTATTTATACCCTTAAATATGAAACTTCCACCACTTCTACTCCAAACAGCCAATTAAGCAAGCAACAAACAGCTAAGCAAGATTTGTTGATTGTTTGCGATATAACCTCTTTTATAAGGTCAAAAAAGCCTACAAACTCTCTGAGGAATCAAAAGCAATGTATCGCCACGCACATTCCGCTCACCACAAGCTGAACAGGGGTTTACATGTGGGTACTTATAATAAGCTCACGTGTTTCCTTGTTCATACAGTCCCGGGTCCTTTAAGCTTGGCGTGAAAAAGCATCTGATGAGGCCGTCAACCTGTGTGCCAATATTGTTAACATGGTACGTGTTTGTAATGGTGACCTTCTTTCCTGAGACTTTGCCTTCAGCTTACCATCAGACGTGACGAAGTCAAATTGAAGTGTCCTATAAAAAAAGCAATGTTATATATTTTTGTTTGACGGTACGTTATTTTCACAAAGGATAACGACTGTATTGATGGTTAACTGTAGGTCACAGTAACAATAAAGGTATGATGACGAAGCCGACCGCATACTACAACTGCAGATCTATGCAGCACATACATTACATGCATTACTTGTTAAACTACGATACGGATGTAGGCGAAGCCGCAAGGAATTACGCGTATCTGCCGATGCGCCAGAGATCGAATGCGATGTACGATGTATGATGTTGTTACCTAACATTAGGGGTTTCTCTTATTATTAATAATATTGTTTGCACAGTGGTAGCGAGTGGTGCTGTGCGGTAGTTTCCGAGTGCAAATCACAAAATATAGACTGAGAGCCCGTGAACACCAGAACACCGTCAATTTATAAAATCTGAAAGTTTGTCAGCGCATGCTCCCAACACAGGTAAGAACGATGGCCCGTTATGAAGTTTGGGTTATAATGGCTTTGGTAGATAAGCGGTACCAAAGTTTTTAAAAGAGAGAATCTAAGTAGTTTCGTCAAATAATAAAGTATGATTTTTAGCTATTTCCTTCACAATATTATATTAGAAACGGCGTCATTTATAAACAGACACCTTAACATGGTGGTAACCCCTTGCCACTATGCTTATGAAAGTATATGTTATAGTAGAAAAGTTGAATTACATACAACGTGCCCCAAAATTCAAGGATGAGCAGGCACCGGAGGGTTGACCCGCTCATGGTTACTCGCTAAAAAAAATCTACTTACTGTTATTGTTAACACCGTTAGTATGTTCATCTGTGAAAGCCAGTATGACCCAACATTTCATAAAATAATAAATAAAAAGTTTATTTCGGATAATGTCCATATAGTTCAATTTTCACTTACATACTATTGTTAGTAAGGTACATAATTTCTTATTTTAATTTCATTATTTATGGCAGTGTGGAGCACAACTCACCTTTTAAATAGGGGGGAGTTCCACCGGTTTGATAACGCCACCAGGATCAGCATGCCCCATCAGCATCCTGAATGCGTTCTTATATTGGACATGCAGGTCATCGCATGACCGACGCGTAAAACCCACCCACAGGCCGCACGTGTAAACATATTGGCAATATGCTTTGAACAGCGTCACCTTCACTTGTGTAGTTCAATGAGCGAACCTGCGGGCGAGCATGTTACACCGGACAGTCAACGACCTACGCTACCGCTCGATATCCAAGTTATCTTTGAGGTTCTCCGAAACCCAAATGCCCCAAATACTTGAACCTATCAACGCGGCTTATAGGCGAGCCACATAGTGAGACTTCGGGCAGATTAGTGTAGGTTTTAGGACCCGCTCTGTACACCATAAACTCGGTCTTGCGCGTATCACAAATTTTTAAAAGTCTTCTCAAGGTACCTATCGACAGACTCAGCAGCACAATATCGTCTGCATAGTTGATGTTATTTATACAAATGCCGTCAACTTGGCAACCAACTTTGGTGCTGCTGAGTTCCTTGATCAGCCTATTCATGTACACATTAAAAAACTTAGGAGCTTATACTGCTCAGAATAACTATTCCCTATTTCACTTAGTTGTTTTGATTATTGTACCAGTACTTAAACGAGGATATAATTTCAGAAGAAATGTTGTTTCTTTTTTCAAGTTTTCCCATAGTAGCCTGTAAGATACTAGGTCGAAGGCCTTTAAAAGATCAAGGAAGGAGTCTTCCTAGCTGTATAATACTGTACGGTCTCCTTGAGACAATAAATAGCACTTTCTGTAGATAATCCAGCGCGAAAGCCAAACTGGGCGTCATTAAGGTTTATGTGCTTATCTAATTGTTGGCCAAGCTAAATGATGAGCCATCGTTCTTTCTGTGTTGGAGGCATACGCTGGCAAACTTTCAGCTCTTATATCTTATATCATATGATCGAGAAACAGTTGAAAAAATAATATATAACTGTGTAAAGTTATTACAACTGTGCCTGCTAACACAATCTTTCGTACCTGCTAGAGATTGTCAACTGTCAGGCCCCGCTAGTGAGCTAGCAGGGGACTCATCTTCATCAACAACTTTACTCATAACTTATTTAGGCGGTCACAGAGTGGGCCCGCGGTGGTGATCCGTGCGTTTATAATCTGAATATTGTCAAACAGGCTTTAGACTCTAACGCCTGTTTGGCAGAGTATTTACTTGCTGGCCATTGGTGTTAATTCGGCATGTCCAACCGATTAAACTAAACTAAACTAAAAATTATCTTATTTTAGTTTAGTTCAACGCTTTGTCTATTCGGTTTGGCCACCGAACTAAAAATAGTGCATGCATTTTTAGTCAAGGTCACACGACTAAATTGAATAAACCCTTTTTAATCTGTGAATTCAATGAACGAATGACAACGTCCTTAGAGAAAGAAAGTAGGCCGTCTACGCTGTAAATTATGGTAAATTAGTACAATCACAATAAGAAGTTGTTGAAGTGTGAGAAAGACAACTTAACTTCTTGTCGAAAAACATGTGTTCAAACGTGATCGTAAATTAAACCTCTGAAAAAGTAAACAAACCAAAACAACAAACTTGGCGGCATGGTAATGGGAATATTACGTGAAAAGAGGAAAAATAAATAAGTATGTCACAATCACAAAAAATCCTCTTCGCTTAATCTAGGGTGATTTTCAAGTATCTCCAACAGGAACTTGGCCGCTGATCACGGGACCTTTAAGAATTTTCTAAATTTGCGGTCGGCCATACCAAACGGATTTGATGCACCCCTCGACCGAAGCAACCTGGCCCGTTTTCCCGATTTCTGTAAAACAAATAAATTTCTAACCTTAAAATAAATTTCAAACCCGACCTTTATGCTAATTGTTAATTTTTCAATTATTTTTATTGTTACACAATTTTTACATATGATGTATTGGCAAAAATTAAATTTAATTAATGAAGTTACTATATATACACAATACTAAATATATTAAAATAAATAAAACTAAAAGTTAAAATGCGTCGTGGAATTCATCCGCATCGCATGCCTCTTGTGGTAGCGTTCCCAGAAGACTAGCAGCATTGCCACGTTGTATGGCAATACTTAATCTCTGACCTGAAAAGAGGCCAGCCTTCTGGTCACGAGAAGCGTCAACCATACGTTTCGCAATCTCCCTGAAGAGATTGCGGACGCTCGGACCCCAAGGCCCAAACGTTTTGACTCCAAACGGCACAAATTCATAATCGCCAATAAGATTGGAGTATTTGCGCCGCTGAACAGCCTCTGCAGAAGCTGCAGCGGCACCGGCACAGCCAGCCTTGCAGGTATATGGGTAGGGGCAATAGTGTCGACGCATGTTGCGTCCCACACCAGAGTCCTACCCGTTTTCCAAGGCATTATTGACATACCGTCCAGTCTCTTACCATCGTCGCGCGCCAAACCGTTTGGTTCAAGCACAGCTGGCACACCAGCAATGACAAGAGCACGGCGGATTATGTCGTTGAGGCTGGCGTGCCGTGGAATTCGCCCCGCGCTCCGGCAGCATGACAGGCCATGGTGTCCGAGTCGGTCAACTGCTTCTCCACAATGGCATTGATGCGGAATTTTTTACTGCTAGGTCAGTTTTGAACAAATAAACATATATTTAGTTGATAAATTTTCTTATTTACCTTTCTGGCTCCTCGAAAAAAGCAGCCACAACGCATACGTTCATTTTTCTGTAATTTAAAAATTTCAACCAGCATAAACAATCAGCAGAACAAGGTTTAGTTTAGTTTAATCGTGACCAAAAATATGGCCACTAAAATAAGTCGGATTTTAGTTTGACAGGAATAAAATTTTGCCTTACTGAATAGCAAAATGGAAGTTTTCACTAAATTGAATTCGACTAAACTAAAAATAGTTTAGTCCTGTCAAATTAAGTTAGTTGGTGTGTTCCCGAATAAGAAACCGCAATTTGACGTGAATAAACTAATTATAGTTTAGTTTAGTCGGAATTTTGCCAAACCGAATCGACGTCATTATCTACAAAATATACCTATCATCATTGGTGCAGTGCAATGGTTAAGGGTGTATATTTTTAAAAGGTAAGCTGATGAAAATAAACCTAACCCGTCCTTTTTTTTATATAGGGCACGTCAATTTGACTTCACCTCGCCTGATGATAAGCTGAAGGCAAAGTCTCAGGAAAGAGGGTGACCATTAAATATACGTACCATGTAACCATCCGTAGAAACTGTAATCAAGTAAGATGCCTTCGTCAATTCAGAAAGATCTAATGATGCTCAGACGCTTGAACAGATCTTCATAGTTTTATAGGTAAGACAGTCACATCGATATTTTAATTTTTAGACAAGTGCTTACTTACAATACTGTTCACATATAAGTCTCAATACGTTGGTCACCCTGTAAAATTTAAGGCGATCTTGTCCGTTTAAAATCACATTTTATCCTACCGCGCACTACCACTCACAGCGGGCGGCGCGACTGGGGCTCGGAGCTCGGTCGACCGGCCACTTCCTCATTTAGTCTCGTATTTTTAACAGCCAACTTTGATATTGCAAAGAATTTGCTTGTACTTTTTACTTTGTAGTCGGTAATATTCTTATGAAATAAACGGAACTTAAAAGAATTTTCTTCTCTCCGTCCACTAAGCTTAACTCGTTTTCTGTGTAAGGCTTTAAGATCAAAAATTATATAATCTCAAGTAATAAAACTCCAACTTTTGAAGTGCGACAACGGAACTTTGTAGTGTGGTACGAAAGGAAGAGAGCATGCATGAAACAGATATCTGAGAGAGGATATGGATTGGCGTAGCCGGCAAGGGTCAGTCCAGATCTACATATCTTGATTAGCTTTAGGTTTTTTATAGGTCTGTAAATAGAAAAGGTGGGTCAAGAGTACCAAGTAGGATCCGACGAGCTCGTGTGCCAATTTTCAAGGTCGTAGCGCCTCTTGTGCAATAGTTACCCACTGTGTGGTTTTATTCGGTTCGAACCCGGCATAGCCACTTCACTAGCTCTGATGAGGTGGTATCCTTTGGGTTTTCTTCACGACCAAGAAAAGTTCCGTACTCCTAGGTACCCCACAAATATAATGGTGTTTTTTATCCATTCCATTATCAACATTCACTCATGTGTCTGTGTGAGTTATTGCGGCCGTGTGATTTGTCTTCGCGTCGCGCCCACGCGAACGTTCGGCCAAAATAGCATAATTTATAGGTGCCCGTAGGGACCGACCACAGCTGACTTATTTGATACCGACGGGGAAATAACCAACAACTATTAAAACTTCAAAAATCCTATATTTAGTTACTTTCCTTGTCTCCCGTGTATTGGTAGCCAGCTGATACTTTGCGGAACATCTGCGCGTTGTTCCAACAAATTCTTTTAGTAGTGTAGGTACCTACGCCTTGGGCCAATTTGTAACGCCATTAATCAAGGCGCACTTAAACTGTATATTACACTGGGTTATTATAACATCTACATTATAGATTTTCAATTTGAGTTCTTTTACAATATTGTAGTACATACCTATTTATTTCAGTAATCTTCAACTTTTTATAAGTCATTAAAGTTCTCTGGCAGGTAACTGATATTATAAGTAATGCTGCTACTTTTATTTTACAAAAATAATATGGATACCGCGCAAAAAAAAAACGACGCGCAACAACATTAACTAACTAGAAACAAATAAAATAACAGACTGCATGAAAGAACCGCATAGTAACAATAATATTCGATTTATTTTGAGGACGCTACTGCGCGCAATTAAAGCAGTACTGCTGAGACCAATTCCGAGTGTAATGTCTCGATTATTACTCGCCCTTATTACGAAACATGAACTTTGAAGGACAACAGTCCCCTGATTTAAATAATTTCTCTATTCGATGGGCGCTCCTTGCCGCTTGCCGCTACCGCTTGATTTCCTCTTTGAGCTCGTTCGGTACGGCTATATAGGTACAAGTTCACAGACAGTACAATTAATACACACCAATAGGGTTGTCCTATTTTTCTACTATCGTAAACGATACATTTCACAATAATATAATGAATTGTTAAAGTGAAATATTGCCATAGTAAATATTAAATTTCTCGAGCCGCCCGAAAACGCTCTATACAACATCGTGGCACACTTCAATCGAAAAAGTTATAAATTTTCCCCATTTCGATTGTTTGTATTTTGGATTATTTTGGGAATTAAAAATAATATAAAGACATAGTTTGGCAATATTTAACTTTACTATGCATATTTGGTGAGAAAAGGCTACATAAAGCAGTAATTATGATGATCCGTTGACTCAGGACACTACCCTATTGTTGCGTTTGTATTAAAGCTGTTTACTTCATAATGTAAGTATAAGAAGATGAACAAGGTCTAATCATGGATAAATTTTCCTAAGTGACTGTGGCTGCGTTGAGTGCTCATATGAGTTTAAGACAATGAGTCAAATTATATTGTGTTATGCGTAAATTATGATTATAAAACAAAATATGTATATCATCAACACTCAGTGACCAAAACAAGAAAGTTCCGTCCCCCGTGTTACTGAAGGTCTTTCTTATTGTTCTTCTTATAGTATTGTTGCAACACATAAGTGCTTTATATTAGTCGGCATGCACGCGTCTTTTATTGATTTAGCGGTATTCGGTGTGCCTGATTTTAACCACAGTACACACCTACTGCATTTACCGCGACTTGAGTTATGGGTATTATTTGTTATAACCTTTTAAGTAACTTTATGAGAACTTTGTACAAACGTGACAGCTTGTGACACTTCTTACCGTGTTATAACACGACAAGGGCGTGACACGCGAGCGTGCCTCGCGCCGCAATTGAACCCACGCAACTCAAGTAGCTTCACTAACATTGTTTGTTTACTTACAAACGGTTCGTCCTTGGGAGCTTATGAGCCCAAACTGAAGCTTTACCGGGACTACGCTAAAGTACATAAAAAGAAGGTAATAACGCTAGAAGGTTCGTCGTAAACATTGCCAACGGAGCGTTGAGTGGACAGCGCCTCCCGGGAGGCTTACTGCCATAATCGCCGCTCGTCCGGCTCGTATTGTGATTGTGACCATCGCCGCCTTTATGCCAGCCCCACAGCCCCGGCCCTGCGCGCTGAGCTGTAGTTTTACGATCACCGCGACAAGTGATGAGGATAAAAGTACATTAATAGAGTTCACTGGGTTAGGCAAACCAAGTAAACCCGTCGCCTCCCCCCCCCCCCCTCACCTCCCACCCCCGGCGTGTTTCGTAATTACTGTGGCGCACATCCGCCCATTTATTATGCATCCAGGATATTAACTGTGCTTCTATTAAACATTTACAGCGCATTAAATATTGAGCTAATTGTTTCGCGTTAAGAGAGGGACTGTTGTACGGAGGTCTGTTATACAGGTAGCAGCACGGGCACCATTAAGATGACACACCACCAAATAAATGGATTTATGCAAATTATACACATTTTCATTAGAAGTTTCTCACTGATACGTTGGTAACCAGATGTGACGGTACGTCGTCTAACCACAGCTGAGTAAACTTCGTTTTTACGTATTTCATTTAAATATTAAGTCTATAGCCTCCGCACTGATATTGTGAAATTCATCCAGAGACAGTAATTTCTCCACTGGCGTCAGCTATTTCAATAGATAAAGGAATTAACCGCGAGTAAAAAGAAGTGGCAAAGATATACATCAAACGATTAAACACGTTGATAGCAGTTACTTGTCACACATCCATTCAATCGTACTTCCGAGTTAGGTTCACATTATACCGCACTTCCGACACATAGACCCCCGAGAGGCTCAAGTCCCCAATCTCCAGTGTGCCATAACTGGTGTTCTGTCAATCTGAACTTTAAGCCAGCTCTTGCATGCTGTACTCATCTGGGACTTTAGCCTCAGCCCCTCCAGGTATGACAGGACTGATGTAATAGAATTTGCCATGAACTAAAGCCATGACTCGTTACGTGGGATATTCTAATACGCATCGAGGGCAAAGGTAGCGCGTAACATTTATCAACGAATCCCGCGATCACCTGTGTAACGGAACTTAGGGCCTACGGCCCTACGCTACATTTGGCTGTGATCGTCTAGATTGCTATCGTCGAAACCTACTACACTAATCTATTTACATTCAATATTGACTCCTGACCGTATGTATATATTCGTATAACAAATGCTAAGAGCGTCTATTTAAATCGATAATTTGCCACCTCAGTGGTATATAAAGTATGATGCTCTATCCCAACTTTTATCTTTAAATGTATATATGGAATATATTTTATGATTTCACAGTTCAGGTGAGCTGTGTGCTTGTTTGCCACCTCAGTGGTATATTTAACTTTACTGTATGTACGGAATTTATATTATGATGACAAGACTGTGGATTTATTTGGAATCAAATGAATTAATATTAAATTCAAAATATAGGTCTGTGATAGTTTTATTTGTGTGTGGCCTCTTTGGGCGTCTTTTTCAGCTGTATTTATATTTTTATAGGCCTTTAATTGTCGTAGATATCATATATGATTTATAATATGTGATCCGGATCAATTATATATTTTTTTTGTTGTGTATTGCAATACAATATTATCTCAAGCTCCGAAAAGCGAGATTTAGATCAATTCCGAAGAATCGATAGCTCTGATCAACAGATCAAGCTCTCCTTCAACTCGTCACAATGAATTTAATTTATCTTGTAATACCTCCGCTAACTTCATTGTGTACTGTAGGTTTCAGTGTTAGCGTTCAGCTCCAGTACAAAATGATAGACCCTTAGACCTCGTGACATTAATGATTCAACTGAAGCAATTATGAAAGTAAAATGATAATGATTATGAGTCTTATTATTCCAACGACAGTATCGTAAGCTTTTACAGCAATGGTTGGCTGTCAGTTATTAATGGGATATTTAATTTCTCAAATAGGCTTCAGCAGAAAACTAGTGTCACTACACATTACAAACTTGGGCTCAAATACTGGTCCAAATGACCCAGGAGCTAAGTGAATTTACCTACAGATGTTTCAATGAGTATAGCTTTGGCTGATATGATGTAATGAGTGAGATCTTGTATATGTCGGAGATGTCAATTAGTCTCTCATTAGCAACTGTGTGCTGAATTTAATGATCTCAATAAATAAAGCCTTTTGTTTATTCAATGTACTGACTTTGTGAAGTAAAGTAGAGTTAATCAATGTATATGATTTAGGTATATAGTTAATATACTAACTTCAATCAAATTATAATTATAGTTACACTTGTCACTATTATTTTGAATAAATCCCGACTGTAAAAGCACAATAATCTGCTTATTTATTTATAACAAAATATAATACGTTATTATAACGTATAATTACCCCAATTTCAATTATTATATTAACACAAAATAAACGCACAAATTAACTTTTCACCAAACGTAATCTATAAATGACCACTATAATTCTCGTAAGAATTCCTAGGTTCTATCGCAATAGAACGTCTATACCTGCATTCTAGCTAGAAACCTAGTGTAACCTGCAGACCATGAGCTCGTACCAAGATGAACATGGATGTGTGTGATTTTAAATGTGTGTGTATTGCGAATTGTGTAAAGGAATACAAACTTGAAACTAGCTACGTGGAATAGGGAGTGCTCTAGTTTTTAGACTTTCCTACAACTAGATCACGGAATCCTAGATGATCGGGATAAAGGTATTCGATTTGCCCCCAGAAGCCAGTCTCAACTTCCAGATTTAAACAATAATTGACCTAAAAGTACTTAACAAAGTAGCAAATCTTTGGAATTTTGGTATAGATAGAAAAGGTATGATAAAGTAATTAGGAACTTCTAAATAAAAATTCAGAAGCGCGTTGTTTTCAAAACACGACTCAAGACACTGTCTTATCACATCCACAATATTTGCACTTGCTTAAAACGGCAGCGTCCAAAACGTGTGAATGCTAGTAACCAGCGTATCGAAGCAATGTCAGATCCCAACTGGCCTCACGAAACGTTAGGAATCACTTTTTATCAAAGACGCAGGGTCTGAGCGTCCCTCGCCGCGTGCCCTTTTCAGGTAGTCGCTTGCGCCGGGAGCTCGCTAAATCCTTTGTGTGTAATTTAATGGACAATGTATTTTGTTATCGTGCAGCTTATAATTATATTTAAATGATAACATGCCTTTGTGCAATGTAATTAATTTCCTTCTACAGAATATAAAACCATGCAAATTGATACTGTATAATAATATAAATAATATACCAACAGTATATACTCAATTCAACCAATTTAACCAGCTGGTCATGCATTTTAATGATATAATTACATAAGTATTATAGTACTATGCGCTTATCTCGGCGGAGCTCTGATTATTTTTTTTTTTTTGATAGAATTCTATTTTATGTATTTTTTTAATTGCATTTTGGCCATTTATATCCATGGATCAAACTCGCATAAATCTAAAATTATATGGTGCCTTAATTATGGCATTAACATTAAGTCCACCTACTTAGTCATCATAAATAATATATTCCAACAATATGAATATCATCGTTTCATATTTGCATTCGTTCAAGCAAGATAATTTTAGAAATATTATAACATCTGAATATTTTAAAAATACCACGTGCATAAGATCATAGTATCCTGTCTGTACCCAAAACGCTTAAACCAATTGAATATCGCTTTGTTCTAAAGATCCCTTTTTTTTCCCTTGAATTCCTTTATTTCTTTGAATAGTTTTTAAAGTCAATAGCTACCTTTTTTTTCCCTTATGACCCATGAACAAAAGCTTGTCGTGTCGTTGCGCTCCTAAATGTGTGAATTTAAACTTATCTGGTTATTACATTGTATATGAATGAAATAGTAATATTACTAGACATATTCTAAATACTTAGGACAGGCGTATATCCCAATATAGACTGTCCCGTCTCACCTGAACAATATTAACTGTACATAATTATATACACTAAGCGTCACGTCACTCAACTAAGGATAGTCCTACACATGAAACATACAAATACAATAATAACTAACAGTTGTTGTATGAAAGTAACTCACCACGTCTGTAGATAAATAATAGTGTTTCATCTGGCAGTGTCGCACTGTAACTTACTCGAGTGACGCCTCTCTTCGTAGTCCTCAATGAGCCCTGGCTAACCGCTCTGGTGCCCGGATCCCACATGCATGTTCACGATCCTACGCGCTGTCCAACCTCATACAAAACCTTCCCAAGACGTTCCTAGGCTTTTTTTTTACAAAAGCTGGACGTGTTTTACGAATTTCTTTCGTAACAACTCAAGTCCATTTATGGTTTCTTTAAAAGGATCACTAAAACAATGACCCTTGCTTCAGGATCCAATACAAAAGCTGTAGCTTAGTGGTTAAGGAGTCTACCTTACGATCAAGATGCCCCAGGTTCGAATCCCCCAGGGCCATTCCTCTCAGTCTGGCCCTCCCCGGGAGGGGGGACCACGTTCTGCTAGGGTGACGAGCGGCTCCACCCGTCACCCTCAGGCCCGCGCTCATGGAGGGCGGAGGTCGGTCTGCGCTCTCCGACGCCCGAGCCGCCTACGAACGCGGGCAGCGATGTCCGCGAAGCTCTCTCGCTCGCCGCGCTGCGCCCGCTCTGCTGTCTCCTTCACGAGCATAACCTGCTCGCAGAAGGAGGCACTGGCCGCACACGCATCCGCGCAGCGGACCACGCCGTCAAGTGTTACGCGGACCGTCACCCGCGGTTGCTTAAGTCATGGAACGGATCCGGCGGCTGGGTCTCGAGGTGGCTCTGCACAAGTCCCAGGCCATGTTCTTTCATGGCCCTCGGCGCAGGCCAGGTCCGGAAGCCAGCCTTACAGTAGGAGGCGCTCCCATCGCCATCAAGCCCCGGTTGAAATACCTGGGGCTCGTGCTTGACGGTGGATGGGAGATGTTCTCCGAAGTCTGCGTCCCAAGTTGGTGACAACGGCGAATACCTTGGGCCGGCTGCTGCCCAACTTGAGGGGCCCAGAGGACTCCTGCAGGAGACTCTCCATGGCGCAGAGGACGGTGGCCTCCAGGACCATCAGGGGGTACCGCACGATATCCTTTGAAGCGGCGAGTCTCCTGGCCGGATCGCCACCATGGATCCTGGAAGCGAGGACCCTTTCGGCACTGTATCAGTTCGAAAGGGAGGCGCGGGAGCGGAGATTCGATCCCGAACCCGAAGAAATTCGGGCCGAGAAATCCCGGCTCTACAGGGCCATGGTGACCGAGTGGGAGCTACGACTTGAGCAACCACGCGTAGGACACGCCGCGACGCGAGCGTGGACTCGGAGCTGCGCACGCTCACTGAGTAAGTGTCCGGCGTTGTGACGGCCCTGGGGGTGAGAGTGCTCACGCTCTCCACCCTGCTCGCATCGATCGGCGGCACCGTACGCGAAGTCACCGCGAAGCACCCAGTCGTAACCGATGTTCCACAGTAGCGGCTCCAGGACCGATCCCTGTGGAACACCGCACGACATCTCAACACCTGGACGCAGATTGATTACTCGTGACGCTTACAGTCACAATTGCCGCTAATCACTTAAGAGAAATAATAGTAAATAAATAATAAATATTCGACTTTAATGTACACACGCTTTTTTTTTACGTGCGATAAATCCCCACGGATACCCACCCCCGCAGGCGGAGGGGGAGGTTTTGTCGGACTCGAACCGACTAAACCGCACGCCGTCTCTGGGTCGTAGTGCTAGGCCGAAGGTGAGGTTGTCATGCGACATATCCCTCACACCCCGGCTGACCCAGGGCCATCCCTCTCGGTCTGGTCCTCCTCGGGAGGGGGGAACCACGCGGTCCCCGACTCAACCCCGGTGTGGGGAGGCGCGCATCGTCCTACGATGCGCGCCGCCGCCGTGCCCTGCTTTTGCTAGGGTGACGAGCGGCTCCACCCGTCACCCTCAGGCCCGCGCTCATGGGGGCGGAGGTCACATTGCGCCCTCCGACGCCCGAGCCGCCTTCGAGCGAGTGCAGCGATGTCAGCGAGTCTTTTTCGCTCATCGCGCCGCGCCCGCTCTGCTGTATCCTTCGCGAGCATGACCTGCTCGTAGGAGGCGCTGGCCGCCCACGCATCCGCGTAGCGGACCATCGCCGCGAGCAGGGTGGAGAGCGTGAGCACTCTCACCCCCAAGCAGTCTCACCCCCAGTACACACGCTATCTAGACGCATGGTAAGCGTAGTTTAACTGTACTCCATTCCATAAGGTACTAAATCAAAGGTAACAATATTGTGGCGACTTTCTATTAAAACACATAATAAACAAATAAACTAGGCTGAGTAATTGACTGGCTAGTGGGTCAATTTTCTTTTTTTAGTCTTCAAATAAATAGTGGCTTCTAAACAGAAAAATATTAATAAACTGAGTTTTTAAATAAAACATTATACATTATATTATACATACATACATTATATATAAAAACATAATAAAACTTATTGAAAATACACGTCAAGATTGCTTAGTTAAGTACCCAACCGAATGGAGTATAGCTACTTTTTTGTAAAAAACATAAATACATATTGTACAGAAACACTCAGATCAATACAAATGCATATTCATGCTTTGAATGCAAAAGTAAGATATTATGGATTTCCTTTCATTGAATGTAGCACGTTCGTTAGAGAGATTCGATCCTTATGAGTGATACTATTGATTGATGCCATTAAATGTAATTTGTTCGGTTACGTATTATAATAACTACAGTTATTATAACTATTTTCAAGACAACTACGGTCAAAAAAACTACTGTTTAAAACACCTAAAGATCGTTTCACATATTTTTGTAATAACTACTGGTCGAAACAAATAATGGACGATTCACCTACGGTTTATTCAACTACAATTAATTGTGCTAAGGTTCATTGAACTATGTATGAAATACCTAATAGTCGATTCGCCTACGGTTTATTGATACTACTACTTTGTCACAGAAATTTACGTTGTTGCAAAACCGACTTCATGTAGTCTTGTCTGTGGGTGTGCGTTGTTTTATAGACAAATGTTTAAAATTTCGTTTCATAGAATAATCAATATACAGAATACTTACTTTAAAGAATTTTAAATCATTGAATTTTGTTTCATATAAAGTTAAACATTAGAATAATCATTTCATAGAATATCAAATCAAATATTCTTAATCATTATATTGTTTATTTAATAGAAAACTTTATAAACTAAACAATTGATGCGTCCACAAGGTCGACGGTCTACTTCTGGGTGGTTTATAAAAAAATAACCACGAAGGCCTAATGCGGGAGCTTTGCTACGCTCCGCTCCTGCATTAGCCTTCTAACCTAACCTATCCGAGTCGGGGTAATCTGAGTCGGGGTGTTAACTATAATGACGTTTTATTAATAATTTAATAACAAAATGATTATTTCTGTCACAAAGTAGTAGTATCAATAAACCGTAGGCGAATCGACCGTTAGGTATTTCAAACATAGTCAACATGTCCAATATCTTAAATGAACATTATATTAAACGTCCGTTAGTTCAAATAATTTTAGGTTATTCGAAATTATGTGTATGAACCAGTAGTCGAGTCGACCAATATGCGTTATGACCATATGTGAATCAACCGTAGTTATCTTGAACATAGTTGAAATAACTTTAGATATTATGATACGGAACCAATTTGTTCGGATTGTTTTCGATTCGATTACAGGTGAGCTTTCGAAAATCTTTAAATTCAGTTTTGTTTTTTTTTTTTTAAAAAGGGAATGTTTATTTTGAGTGAAATTCGCTATCTTCAGTATTTGTAGTATTGTCCCTCGAGGTAAGGTCAAAATCTTCCATATCACTGTATAGTAAACCCATCACAACTTTTCGGGAATCCAAATTTAGATGTCTAATTATCGCCTAACTCGACTGACTGATTGATATGACTGATATCTTTTATGAAAAGATTGAAGCTAGCTCTCAATCAAACGAACAGACGTGCCTTCCCTCAGGAAAAGTTTTAAATTTCAATTGCATTTACAGATGTTGGAAGACCGACAGAAAACTTTTAATGGCACAAACCCCAGCGCCATAACACTGAACTGCGTACCGCCCATTAAGTACGCTAACTTGTTTACGCTCCAACTGTTCGCTACTGGCTCATGTGGGAGTATAAAACAGTCGTAATATGTGTTAA
Source organism: Eilema caniola (assembly GCA_949126895.1). NCBI lineage: Eukaryota > Metazoa > Arthropoda > Insecta > Lepidoptera > Erebidae > Eilema > Eilema caniola. Next base: position 435,232 of record OX421471.1, on the reverse strand, counting down.
GATACCTTAACAGCATTCAATGATAACTGTGCTTTTTTATACAAGCGCACGACCCATTTGATGGTCTTGCCATTGCTAGGCTATATCGCTTGTGACATCAGAGTTATTGTTCAAACCAAAGAGGAGAGAGTAGGTACAGGGCAGAATAGGAAAAAGGAAAAGCAGGAATGACATCCCATTCACAGTACAACTTACTTTTACTTTATGGCGATGGCACGATGAACTGATACCTTGAAAAAAACCAAGAGAGATACGGGACCCCAAAAAGCACAGAATGAGGGACACCTCACACAGCGCTGCATAATAGTTGATAGAATAGTTAGCGAATGTATGTATGTACATACTCGTAATTACAATAAAATGATTATATTCAATTTAATTACACTAGTGTTTTAATACATTTTTGAAGCTATTATTATGGTAGCTTCATACATTATATCCTGAAAGGTCCTATTTAATGGTCGAATGTCCCTCTTGGGGGGCATAAAACATTCGTCCCTGTGATTAATATTCGCTTTACCCAAAATTATGGTTAGACTGTCGGCAAATTACTAGATCATTCCAGTTCTCCGGTTTACTAATAGCTACATACATTATAGAATTCGATGGACTTTATAGGCTTTTTAACATCGGAAATGTTAAATAATAATGTTGATCTTAAGCCAAACGATATTTCACCCTTTTCAGCCTTGAGGGGAATAAATTCAAGAGGTTGTTATTCACAGCACCGCCGCCGTCATGCGCCTTGTACAATATTCAAGTTATTTGATTCAGTGGTTTTGGTTGTGCGCTCAACCTTATGCTTACAGGCTGCTTGTAATTTACGATGAAACTCGTTAGGGGTTCTCAGTAGCGATAACCCAATCGGTTGATGGCGATTGGTCTCGGTGTAACATTTTCGTTGAATATAGCCTTGGTATGATCTTGACCAGGTCTACACTACGACAAACGCATTAAAAGCCTCCATTTAAGCAGTGCAACATCTCGCCCAGGCGCTTCTAAGGACCGCAGGTCTGAAACCGCCACTTTATTGGAATCGTATTTGGTTATTATTTTGGCATGCGGCATATTTACACGAAAATAGAATCTGCTTAGTAAACTAATTGTTGTGATTCTGTTCATATGAGTACCATTTTACGAATTTTATAGGAATCTATTGAAATCTACTGGAAATTATTAAAGTTACTCGTTTTTAACGGAATCTGCGGGTCTAAACAGGCCACATTGAGTGGCCTGTTTAGACCCGCAGAATTCCGGAATACAAACAGAAAATGAAAAGTTACAGAATAATGCGTCAATAGAAATGCAGTTAATGTACTATTTCAAGTAAAGCGGCGAGCGTCAGGTATCACCAAGCCAGTTTATAAATAAGGACAGGCATGCAAAACCATGCTTATTCATATTTATTAACATAAAAAGCTTCAGTTAAAATACCTGAAACTTTTAAATGAAGGACACTTAGCGAACAGAGAGCTGAATATTTAATTTTAAACTACGACCGTGTACCACTTTGCCGTCTGCGGATTAATAGTGGCTTACACATTTATTTCTGTTTCATATTGATGATTACTGTATAAACTTTATATATGTATAACGAATATATAAAAGACGGACAATGAAACACTTTCACCCATCCTGTCAAGCTTTGCGCGCTACAGTAACCTTGGAATGTAAGTAGGTTAATCCACTAGTTTCTTTTTTTAAACAGATAAGATGCTGCTTTCGCTGTGTGCAACAGAGCGCCTGATGTGTGTCGCCTGAGGTGAATGTGTTCAGCCCCATCGGGCCGAGCGCCGAGCGGCGAGTAATACTTTTCCTCAAACGTCTCTTCACCGCTACATTGGAGCGTGCGGAGTGTACTTATCACTTGGCATCGTGATGTGCTCTCTGGTAACAGCGTTAGCGTCAGCGGCGACGCGATGTGTGTGTGGTATCTTTTTGCCAGCTAGTTATACAACGATAGACTGCATTCTGCCCAAAATTATTTTCACAACTCTACAGAAAAAATAAACTAATAATAGGTATTTCAAAGAGATCACGTCATGACACGCAAGCTATTTTTTTCAGGCATGATTAATATAGCGTAAGCAAATTGGCGGCTATGTTTTGATTACATTCAAATGTTTGACAACTGGGAGCAACGGGTTTAATTTATTCTGTAGATTATATGTGTTGTTTTCACCATTTTTTCCAGGAACGTAATGTACCAAGTGTATCTTTACAGATTTCAAATTTAGCTGTCGTCACTTTCATCTCAATTATAAAAAAAACGTAATTTAGCTCTAACTGAACTTATGTGTCGTTGGTCTGGTGCTACAGTGCTAGGTTTTCGAAAAATTAGTATGGAGGCCAAAAACTTGTTAAAGAGAAAACTTTAGTAATACCAACATTACTCTCGAATGTTTTACAAGAACCAAAAACTAGCTCGGGTTGAATGTGCGGTGTTGGTGATTGAAGGCAGAATATTAAAAGCAGCAGTGGCATCCCGGGGCGAGGCGCCATCGTCCCTCGCCTCGAGCCACGAGTACGACAGCGCGCTAATACGCGCGATCCATCACCGGCGCCGCGCCACTCGCCTATCCGTCAGTAAACCACACCACTAGCTGTAATTGTTCCCTTTAATCGCACAAATACTTCTCAACTTTGAACATTTTACTTTATTTTAACTCAATTTAAGACATTTTCTTGGCAATTATGTGAGCTAAGTTCGCTACGAGTGGAGCGCAAGTGCCCCGGATATAATATATTACTCAAGTTTTCTTATGAATGGATGTGCATTTAAGCAGTTAGTGGAGTAAGTAGGTACAGTGGCGATATGAAGTACAAGCGCTCCCGACCGCAGCTCACGGCGGTTTAATGAATCGCGTTCGCTAGGCGCGGTGTGCGTCTAATACGCTGTGTGTCGGCGCGTACTGCCGGTGGATAATGAGTTTACTGTTGGTGCTGGCATGTATCACGTAATCTTTTGCACCGTGTTTACTGTACCTAACATTGTTTCGTATACACACCTAGTAACCAACTAGATTTTTAAAAGTCTAGTATTAGTTTAGTAACAGAGGAGACGACTTGCCCCCTAACCCATTCTATCAATGCTGTAACAAAATACTAGATAACTGGTACATAAAACGTTAAATTGGTCGTTAACAGGGAATGTCTAAGCAATCGCTCACAGTCACAGGCGTGTTATTTGTCAGGGTCTGATACGACGATGGACTGTCGGCTTCGCACTCAACACGATGAAGGTCGCATACCTACCTTAGATACGATTATATACGATAACTTTGTACATATTTATGATATAGGTATAATCACAAGACTGACGATTACTCAATTTGAATCGTATATAAATACTATACTTTTAGGGAGTCCACTCATGTATCGAGCGTAGGTTATCTTCACCGCCATTATCGTACAATTAGGTTCATAACTTGGAAAATTTAAGGCCCGTATTCTAGAATGTCACTCAGTGGAAACTCAATTTGTCTAAAGAAACATTGTATACGCAACCTGCCAGACAACCTGTCTGTCAATATGTGTATACAATCTTTCCCCAGCTGAGTGGCATTTTAGAATACGGGTCTAAGAGTAGATCTAAGTAGTATTTGACTAACGCAAGGAGGTAACTAGTATTTTAATCAAAAAAAGAACGCGTACTAGGGCTGGTCAAAATAGCTAACATTCATTATCAGCTCGACTACCGAAACCACAGCGTCGCCCGTGCAGGCCACACATTGATGTTTACAATTAAGTAGGTACCTAAATTGTTCCACGAAATTCCATTTCCACAGTAGCCTACAATTTTTTTGTCGAAATTTATTTTTAGTTGAAATAATGTCATGCTCTTGTGCTACATGAGGATTTAATGTAAGTACAGTGCTACACTGTTGTCAAGACATATTTACACTCAGAACATTGTGCATGTGTTTTTTTAATACTACGAGTACTTAGGTGGCAGACAAGCACACGTGCAACACCAGGGGCGTCACACTCGCGCTGCCGACCCTGTAAGAACAGAAAGTTTCTGTGCCGTCAGTGTAGAAGATAAAGCAGGACAAGCCTTTGGTCTTCTCACTGGCAGCACAAAAACTCTCCAGTGAGCTCTGGCTACCCAACTCACCGCCAGGAACACAACACGAGGTTATTATGACCGCGGTATTCTGTAGGGCGGAGGTACTTCTCCAATCGGACTGCTCAATTGGACGGAAATACCGTTGTGTCCTACCTCCTACAATGTGGCTTATTTAGCAAAACTTCATCTAAAAGTAGCCAAATATCACCTACATTGATTATATGTATAGTCATAGCGCACTATGAATAACTGAAGACCAAAAGGTCGTGTCGTTATAGGCCGGATGTTGCCTGATACAATAATAATTAACAAATGGCCGGTGCGCCCGGAGCCCGGCGCCCACGCACCGGAAGGCGCGCGACCTCACACGGCGGTACATTGAGAGGACACCCCACTTTGTCACGGCAGTCGGCACTCCTCACACTCCGGAACTCGTTCCATAAATAATTGGAATAGGGTGCACAAGGCAGCATATCTCAACGTATCCTTATTGATTCCATGGCAGGGCCGGGGGCGCCCCGGGCTGTCACACAAAATGGGTTTCTTTATTACCCGACTGCTAAGAAGGGTTATGTTTTGCGCGTATCTTGTATGTAACATAAACTCACGCCTTTATCCCCGAAGGGGTAGGCAGAGGTGCTAGCACTCACATTTCGCCGGTTTATGTTTAGGTCCCAATGTAATAGCTGGTGAGCCTATTGCCATTAACTGGGCACTTATAAACCTGCGACAAATACACACATAACTTCGAAAAGCATCCAAAAGTCATTGGTGTGTGCCATGGAAAACCTGGGATCGAACCCGAGACCTCGTCTCAGCAGTCCATTACCCATACCACTAGGCTACCGCGGTTTTATGTATGTATGTAATATTCTTTATTACCTCATATCTTCTGAACCACAGCACGGATTTCAATGATTCATTATTATCTTAAATGAAAGGTATTTATTGCCCAAGTGCTCTTGGGTACATAAAATATAAACAAAAGTTTTATGTTGGTTTTTTGGCGCCAAAATATATATATTAAAAATAAAATTTTAACTCAAATTTATCAGGTGGGATATCAAAATGAAGGAAATTAGAAGACCATTACAAATTTATATGTATATATATCATAGTAATAACTAAATATTATGAAAATTTTTTTTATTAAGAATAAAAAACCCGACTGATTCTGAAAAGATCGAAACAAGCTTTATAGCAGGCATTACCTATTTACAAATATCAAACCCGATGAAAATTAATGGGTACCGCCGGCTATAAACCTTGTTTCGATCTTTTCAGAATCAGTCGGGTATTTTATTTTTAATAATAATTTTTTTGGTAAACATAACAACATAACAGACCTACAATTCATTTTATATCGGCGGTTTATTTTGAACTCTCTCCTTCCAGTCGAGAGTTGACACTAGTTATGCGACTGCTGCACCACACGTCTGTGACGAGTCATCAGTTAATATTTATTCGTAGTACTACGTCGTAGAACTGCTACGCCGCTATGAATTCTGCATCGCGAAAGTGAACTTTACTGCAAGTACAAGATAATATACAACATTCTAACAACTATCGTTTAGTTAGGTTTAGGCGTGATTACCTCGCCAGGTTGGAGGAGCCTTGAGGATGCTTGAGGAACATCACACCTCGTTCCGCCACAGGTGAAATCTACCCATTGCTAAATCAAATTTCTATACATAAAATCAACATACGAATGCTTCCAAATGAATACAGCACAATGTGACTAACAATTATTACGTTAAACATAGTTATCAATTAGACTCATCGGTAGATATTCTTTTACTGTTATAAGTAAAGACGAAAAACGCAAGTGAAGCAATCTTCCAGTGACGATACTGCACGCCACTTCTCTTGTGGTGGCACTTCACATGGCTATTTGTATTTGACATATTTGACAAACAATCACCTTGTATGCACAGTGTATTTAACAAAGCATTGGCATTATTACCTGTTTGACAAATATGGCCAATACCAAATACGTACAATTGACAAGTTATTTAGTTTATTTTGAATTCTGTATGACCAGTAGTATCTTTTAATAGTAGATAAAAAGTGGTAATTCTCATGTGACACCTCTTTGAAGTAAATCCATTTTGTGAAGTAAATTGTATTTGTCTGTTTCCATATATATCAAATATTTTGCCAATACAACAAACGCCCAATAGCAAACACAAATAGCCATGTAAAGTGCCACCACCACATAGTTAATAATTACAATAATGAAGTTGACAAACGCCGCAGTTGCGACAAGGAATACGTCTCTGTCGCGAACTTCCACGACGCACACGACTTCAAACATTCTTTGCGCCAGAGGGGAACTCAACTGCTTAAAGTTCCTAAGTACTCGACTAGATACTTTAAGAGTCAATCTACGGCGTCGAACTCACTCGTGGCGGTGAGGTAATTATCTGTTAGAATGTGTCGCCGTTACTGCTAATGTGGATCGTAAACTATCAGTCGAGGAAGTTCTGTGGTTTTATAGCGTATAGGGCATATAGGGCATTACGAGAACTATCTGAAGGCAATAAGTTGATAACGTACTTCACTGCACCATGCATTACACATATTCCAACGTCGCATTTACTTTATTTCATTTTGTAAATAGGGTGTTAAATACCTTGGTTTACAACAACAATAACAAGTTTTCACATTCCAGTGTGAGCATTTCACGTTAACGGTTTTATGAAAGTAGCAGATATTTTTAACGAACACCACTTCATAACAATCGTCCAATATATTTATAAAGAGTTTGCGTTGACAAAAAAAAATCGTAATATTATCTGTGACCACGACTATTCTACTTTAACGACAAATAAATTTATTTTATTTTGTTTATTTAAATTGTCTACTACAGTTTGCTGCACTTCAGTGGTGAAAGTATTTTTGTTAGATTTTTTGCATGAAAATGACTTAAATATCAGAATGCATAGCAGATTGCATCGACGACTGATACAAAAGAGATAGTAAATTTATTCTTTATTCCACACCACCTCAGAGCGTGCAACCAGTGCATATTTGCCTTTCTGTTCGTCAAAAAAATATTACTAACTGCCTATGTAATTAAAATTCATATTAAAAAAGTGATTTTCGTTACAACAATGTTACAACATTAAATAAAGCAGTTATTGAATCTCAATCTTGCCATCACACAGTGAGATACTGCTATCACATGCTAGAGATTAACACGAGAATTACATATAACAGAAGCTGTTCTTAGTTTTTTAGTGTAGCCTCTGACACCTAAAAGGGAATATGAGCAGAAGCAAGAGACGGGACGTTGATGAATGAACTGATTGACTGATCGCGCAGTTCGTAGAGCGAGTCTGAATGCGCAAGGATTCAACGTCTGCATAACCGTCAGATAGCTACAGGCTACAGGCGCGTGAGCGACACGACAAACGCATTAGCGGCGACGCGTGGCCACGGGGAGGCTCGCGCCTTGCCGGTGTCGTGTCGTCGCCGCACGGGACGCCCAGCCACCGCGCCGTGAGGCGCTTCTATATACCTACTGTACGTACAGTCAGGCTACCAAGCAAACTCGATAGAGATTGATTCTCATCAGGATATCCACCACTGTGTTCACCATTTCTTTATATTTGTGCATCAACTTTAACTATTGTCATATACTACCTCCTTATTAATTACATTCGATTTTTAATGCTACGATTCCCTTTACAAGAAAACGGTATATGGATCATTCAAATAAATAAATGGGATATTATCATACTTGTAAATATATCTACATACTATTATTGGCGACGATGGCCGAAACCATGTGTAAATAGCAAAAAAGAATTCGAGCGTTGTTAAGAGGCATGCTTACGAAACTAGAAAACTACCTTGCTACAGAAAATAATTTGGAAATAGAAGAAATCCATACCCGTCTATAATACTACAGGACATATAAAATGAAATCGAATCATAGGCTAAAGAAGACGATCTACGAAATGAAATATACTACAGGTACGAATTTGAGAAACATTATACGAAATTATATTCCATACTAGCTGACCCGCCTCGGCTTCGCTCGTGGCATACTTCAACCCCGTAGCACCCCCACGCCAGTATGCGTCACTCAATTGTTTTGCCATCCCGGAATCTCTGCACATTTTTTTCTGCGTAAGAACCATCCTTGTACCGTAAGGAATATTATAAAAAAAGAATTAGCGCAATCGGTTCAGCTGTTTTCGAGATTTGCGCTTAGCAACACATTTAGCGATTCATTTTTATATAACAGATTATTGCGCTTGCTAAAATAAGCGTGTAGCACGGAGCAACCATACATTCCAACAGAATCTCGGAATCTCATTTTTACTCCACGGCAAATTTGTCTAATAGCCAAGACCACAACTCATTCAGAATGAATTTCCAGCCATTACACAAAAATGACAGCCTCCGTGGCGTAGCGGTAGTGAACGCGTCCGCTACGCAGGAGGCGCGGGCTCGATCCCCGCGCGGTGCAAATATTTTTATGCATGAATATATTTGCATTGGTCTGGTCGTGCCTCGAAAAGACGTTAAGCCGTCGGTCCCAGTTGTTTAACAAACATCTATGGCAGTCGTTACGGGTAGTTGGAGCCCTTAAAAAATCCATTAACTGGTTTAGCTGCAATGCTTCGATATCGCCTTTGGGTTGTGGAGGTCAGATAGCAGTCGCTTCACGGAAGATATCGAAGTTTAGCCAAATCGCATCGTTTAGAAAAAGCTTCGGATGAAGATGACACAAAAATGAATCATTTTCTAACTTCACGAAACGACTGACTGTTTATTACATGTTGAACAAGATAATCGACGCTACGATGAAAGTATATGTACTGGTCGGTAAAATTCCACCGCAGATTCATGAAAACCATATGATCTATGTTCACCAGAAGACCCATTAAACATGACATTCGAAATAATTACGCAAATTTTGAATGAATATATCGACCACCTAGTATTTGGACGCTACAATATAAATTTGCATCCCGTTCACAACAGGATGACGAAACAATACCTTAATAAGCCTTGCCTTAATAGAAACTTGCTTCAAAATGCGAATTTAAATGCTACCACTGTAAAAAACAAGGCTCAGACAGCTTTTTGTGTTTTCTATTTATAAGAGGCATCAAAGACGGATAAACACGTACTGAACTACTTTAGGTTAAGCATACAGCGACATTTACAAACCTAGTACAGCTTGCTACAACCTCGGCAATGGGAAGAGTTAAAGCCTTGAAAATTTCCTTGAATTCATAGAAACGAATTGAAACAATGAATAAAATAACACCTTCAGGCTTCAAAACCCAGAACTCACATACAAAATCGTCTCAAATAATAATTAAATAACTAAAAGGAAAATGTTTTAGATGTGGGAAGGATGACCACAAAGCAAACGAATGCAGTGCAATTAGAGGCACATGCCGAAAATGCAATAAATTAGGCCACCTAGCAGTAATTTGATTAAGAAGAAAAACTTACCCAAATCAAGTTGATGACTCGTCAAGTAATGTAAGTCAAGACAGCACTGTAAATATCAATTTAGTCAAGAGTGAAATATTGGACAAATACATGATTGCATTAAAAATTGAAGAAAGACCTATACGAATGGAATTTGCTACAGATGCTACTGTAACATCTATGTCACTCAAACAATTTAAACATATGAACATCGCAACGAATATATATTTAAAACCGATGAAACTGAGAACATACACGGGGAAAACCATCAGACCGATTGGGGTAACATACCTGAATTGCATCTATAAAAACCAAACCTTTTATGGAACATTGTACATTATTGATCAAGATGTTGATGCTCTTTTCGGGAGAAGTTGGATGAAGGAGTATTGGCGGACATAAGGTCCATACAGAAAACTGATAAAAACACAAAATTAGAACAATTAATCGAAGAATTTGCAACGTCAGTATTTCAACCAGATCTCAGAAAAATACCCAATTTTCAAGCTCAGTTAAAAAGAATATTCAACCGATATTTTACCAAACCTAGACGAATCCCAAATGCTCTGAAGTCAAAAGTAGATACAGAAATAGAAAGATTATGTGCAGAAAGAGTTATTATCAAAGTAGACCACGCAGAGTGGGGGACACCGATTGTACCGATTGTGAAACCAAACGGTAGTATTAGATTATGCGCGTAGATATTACCCTCAATAAAGCAATAAAAGGCGAGAAATATACAATACCTATTATAATCGAAGTCATTTTTACCAAAATGAATGGTAAGAAACTTTTCTGCACACTAGATATTACTCAAGCTCACCTGAATATGGAGATGGACGAAGAAAGTGCTCTCCTGCAAACATTAAGTACCCACAAAGGAACGTATAGAGAGTAAATAGACTGATGCTTGGTGTTAAAGTTGCACCAAGCCACTGGCAGTGGATAAATCATTACAAGGTTTGACAGGGGTAAAATGCTTTATGACGACAACCTATGAAACGGAATTATTACAATGTAAAAAAATAGTTTTACTAAAACGGAAAGAAAATAATCTGCGAGTAAATAAAGAAAAATGTTACTTCTTCAAAAAGAGTTGACACACAATTAACCAAGATGGATGACATAAGAACAAAAATAACATACGCAACAGCCCGCCAACGTCAACGAGCAAAGAACGTTTCTGGGAATGACTAACTATTAAAATAAATTCATTAAGAATTAAGCTACAATTACAAGCCCACTCAAAAAGCTACTTCGCAAACAAACAACCTTACATGGTCTCCGGAATGTGTGAAAAGTTTTAAGAAAATTAAGGAAGAAATCGCGAGCGAAAATGTACTCATACATTTTGACCCAAAAGCCATTGATTTTAGCAACAGATGCCGCGCCATGCGGTCTTGAAGCTGTTCTCTCACATAAACTACCAGACGGATCGGAACGTCCCACCGCCTTGTGTGAGTGAACAAAAATACAACCAGATTATTAAAGAAGCAACTGCCAACTACTGGGATCTTAAAAAGTTAGGGTTAACAACCGATCGATAACCGATCACAAACCTTTTGTCGCGAAGTTCCTTCACGAAATACAAACTTTTTAGGAATCGTACTCTTTGGTTGGTTTCACTGGCAGCTCAATCTATATAATTCTTTGTTTTTTACTGTCAAGTATAAATACGTATGTCAAAGAGAAAATCGAAGGCGGTGCGATGTTACGGGTGCACAAGGAGATAGCGCGTCTGTACGAAAGATTCGAAGGTTGGTAACCCTATTGTGTATTTAGTTTGCATCGTAGCAATTTTGTCCTGTACCAGATATACGATGCATCGCTCGCCTGCTGTCTTCATGCTGGCTCAGGATGGGTGATAAATGCAGTTTCGCCCAGCAGAGCCTAATGATTGATACCCGCAATTCATAAAGTTGGGACCAACTTGCGGTGAAGTTTGTACCAATCCGAGATCCATTGTTTGTCCCACGGAGGGGACTCAATGTAGGCGCCTCACACCTTTAAAGTGTGAGGCGTGTTATGTGTCATGGACTGTTAAGCACATGTGTGCTATAAGATATACAAGTCAAAAATATCTCGCCGCTTTTTAAGCCGACGTATGGTTTCAGGCATAGTAAGCTGCCCCGCTAGTTGGTTTTTTTTTTTTTTTTTTTTTTTTTTTTTTTTTTTTTTTTTATAAATAGGACACGTCAATTTGACTTTACCTCGCCTGATGGTAAGCTGAAGGTAAAGTCTCAAGAAAGAGGGTCACCATTATGTACACGTGCCATGTTAACAATGGTGGCACTCAGCTTGACGGCCTCATCAGATGCTTTTTCACGCCCCGCTTAAAGGACCCGGGACTGTAGGAAGAGGGAAACACGTGAGCTGGCAAGGAATTCCAGGTCTTAATGGTGCGACAAAGGAAAGAGTCACCGAACCGCTTGGTTCTTGAAGGAATGTTCTGCACCGTATAGGGGTGACATCTAAGTCCTGCACGTGTCGTCCTGTATAGGAAGGGGGAGGGTGGGACTAATTGGAATAGCTCTTCAGAACATTCACCATGGTAGAGACGGTAAAAAACTGCCAAAGAAGCAACATCTCTACGCATCTGCAGAGACTCGAGGGTACTCGTGACCTCAGGATTTCCGATAATGCGGATCGCACGTCGCTGCAACCTGTCGAGAGCATCTAATAAGTACTTTGCGGATCCATCCCAGAGATGCGAGCAGTATTCCACGCAGGAACGAATTTGTGTCTTGTAAAGAAGACACCGTTGCTCCGGCGTGAAAAACCGTCTCACTCTGTTCAGGACTCCGAGTTTACGCGAGGCTGCTTTGATGATACTCTCGATGTAGTTTTTGTTGTTCAGTTTACAGCGAACATCCATACCTAGGATATTGAGGTTGTCCTGCAGTGGCAGTGGCGTGCTCTGAAGAGTGGGAAGGGGAAGGAAAGAAGATACCTTTGCTGTAAACGCACATGCCTGCGTCTTCTTGGCATTGAACTCGACCAAGTTCTCAGAGCCCCATTGGGAAATGTGATTCAGGATCCGGTCAAGCTCAGTGACAAGAAGCTGCCTTTTTTCCGCGATATGCGTCTGCTTATCCGCAGGACGTCCATGATAACTCTCGTGTAGGGTGCTATCATCCGCATAGCAATGAATGCTGCCGGTCGACAGCATGTCATTGATATGCAGAAGGAAGAGAGTTGGCGATAGGACAGATCCCTGCGGTACGCCGGCATTTACCTGCAAGAACTCCGAGGCTCGTCCATCACAAAGGACGCGAATACGGCGCTCCTGCAAGAAGCCGGCAACCCAGTCGCACAGTCTAGGAGGCAGACCAAAGGCTGGTAACTTGGAAAGAAGCGACTTGTGCCAAACTCTATCGAAAGCTTTGGCGATGTCAAGGCTAATTGCCAATGACTCGCCGTGCTTGTCCATAGCCTCACCCCAAATATGGTTAACATACGCCAGAAGATCACCCGCTGACCGTTTCGGCCTGAAGCCATATTGCCGGTCATTAATTAGGGAGTGATCTTCAAGGTGACGCATGAGCTGTTTGTTGATAATGTGCTCGAACACCTTGCACAGCACTGAGGTGACGGCTATGGGTCGATAGTTGTTTGGGTCTGAGCGATCCCCCTTCTTGGGGATCGGCTGTACATTCGCCTCTTTCCAAGCCGAAGGCACTGTACCAGAGCTGTAGGACAGCCGGTACAGCCGCGCAAGCATTGGAGACAACTCCGCTGCACATTTTTGCAGAACCACCGCTGGAATACCGTCTGGACCACTGGCTTTCCGGACATCGAGTGACTGCAACACCGCTCGGATATCGCGTTGCCTGATACGAATATCAGGCATTGCATGGTCACTGACGGGCAGTGTCGGCGGCTCCATACCACAATCATCGACTCGGGAGTTGGCCGCAAAGAGATTAACCAGCAAATTTGCTTTCTCTTGCGGCTCATGGGCCAGGGATCCATCGGGATTGCGCAGCGGGGGCAGCGAAGGCTGGCAGAAGTTGGCTTGCACGGCTTTGGCCAGTCGCCAGTAGCCACGGCTGCCCGTGGGATGCTCTACTAGCTCCTGACCAAGCCGCGCTATGCGCTGGGCATCCGCTCTGACATAAGCCCTCTTGCAGGCCTTTGTGGCTCTGTTGTACGCCGCCTTGAAGTGGCCCACGTTGGGATCGCACGTAGCGCGCGCCCTGATCCAAGCGCGGTACGCAGACTGTTTATGATTAACAGCCTCCGCGCACTCGCGCCCGAACCAGGGGCGTGCCCTGCGGACACCGGCGACATCAGTGTAGGGGATATAATATTCCATGCCCAGACTGATCTCACCGGCGACAGCAGTTGCGGCCTCAGATGGGTTCTTACCTCCAAAGCAGCGTTCAACCCACGGGATGGACGCAAAATAATCACGCAGTCCATCCCAGTCCGCTGACGAGTAGTGCCAGAGACGCCGCTTCCCTTGCACGGGACGTGGGGGCGCTAAAATGGGCACCTCGGAACGGACCAGACAATGGTCGGATTCACCTAAAGCGGCGCTCACCGAAACACTGTACTGGTCCGGGCAGCAGAAGGTCTAGCAGAGAGGGCTCATGGTCCGACCTTTTTGGTATCCTAGTGACCTTGTGTACCAATTGGGTCAGGCCATGCGCCAGAGCAAATGCATGGGCGGCTCTTCCCGCGTGGGTTGTTTTGGCGGAGCCCAACCAGATCTCGTGGTGGGCGTTATAATCCCCCAAAAACACCAGTTCAGCGTTCGGAAACCGCTCCTGCGCATCATCTGCCGCCTGACTAAGGTATTCAAAGAGTCGAGTTGTCTCGGCATCTCCTGTATGGGAGCGGTAGAGGCACACATAGATCTGACTCGTAGAGCCATGGTCTATGTGTACCCAAAGGGTGGAAAAGGATGGGTCCTCTAGGCAGCGCAAACGGCGACAACAAACATCCGCCCTAACAAACACGCACACCCCGGCTTTTGCGCGGAAATTCTCCTCAAGGACATAGCCGGGGTAGAGTAAGTAGGTCGTGTCTTCAGGGCGGCGTATTTGTGTCTCCGTAAGAAACAGCATTGCTGGTTTCGCCGTCTCCAGGTGTTGGTGGACGGCGTTGAGGTTTGTATGGAGCCCACAGATGTTCGTGGACTCCACCTCAAATAGCGAGCTCGAGGGAGAGTTTCTTGCCGCTGTGTAGACCAATCTACTGTTATTATGCGCTGCCATGAGGATGAAGAGGAGGGAAGGCGTGAAAAAGAGGCGATTGTTGTCGCAGCACAGCGTGACAAAGCGTGGGATATTGGTTTTATCTATGAATGTGAGGTATGGCGAGAGCCGACGCGCCGAACGGAAGGGCCCCCGTACCCCCCCGAGTATGGTCGCCGGGCTCCCTCGTCCGGTCACCAACCGGCACGACGAGCCATATCGGGATTATGCGCGACCTGGTGGGGCAGCCTCACAGGGTGGTTAGTCCCGGTTGGGCCCCTGTACTATGCCGCGGGCGGCCAGCGGCACCACCGTTTCTACAGGTCTCCCTGTTCGGCGCGTCGCCCCGCGCCACCCCCCACTAGACTACGCCAAGACCCACCGGTCCCACTCGTGCTGCGACCTCAATCCCCCCTGCCCGGCTATGCACTTGCTGACCCCTGAACGCAATCCAACCGAGATTGGATTACTATGGAGGATTTTTCGCAAAAGTGCACGGTGGTACTAACCCGGTCGAAATTTGTGACAAATTTGTGCCATCAAATTTCTACCACCTACAACTTTACACCTACTTTAACAGCCTTAATTTATAGTTGGCTCAATGTCTATTTCTAGTCTAGTCTATTGTCTAGTCTATTTCTTCCTTTATCATGGGCATGTTAAGAATTTCATATATGTACCTCTGTTGTTCTTATAAACCATGGGGCATTAGATATTTGTTTTATTTTGCCATAAGTCCAAATAGTTTTCAGGATTGTCTTATATATACGCAGCTTATTGTCTATTGATAATTTTGAGTTACGTCCTAGTAGCCAATAGAGACCCCTGTACTTTAAGTTAAGTTCATCTCTCTTTGTCTCGATATGTTTTCTCCAGATAAGTCTACGATCCAGGTGCATTCCCAAATACCTTACTGTATCTTGATGTGGTGGTTGAATTCCATTCAAAATAACTGGAGAACAATCTTCTTTTCGAATAGTGAACGTTATGTGAACTGATTTGGATGCACTAACGGATATCCTCCATTTGGCTAGCCATTTTTCGATTTTAAACAAGCTGCTCTGTAGAATGCGAGAAGCTTCAATGGGGCATTTGTTTGAGGTGAGTAATGCTGTGTCATCAGCGAATGTTGCAGACTACTTAATACCATGATTTAAGCCTTGGCTTCAATAAAAACCACAGATTACTACAAGCATTGTTCGTTCATTATGACACCATTCGATTGCATCGTTCCGTATCCGCCGAAAGCAAAAGTTTTCTGAAGTCATTGATAAATAATATTTACTAAAATTGGTGAAAAAATATATTTACCAAATATATTTTCATTAAATTCATCTTCATGGATAATAGTTATTCTTGATTTAGTAATAAAATATCACTCTCATGCCTTTATTTAGCAATCATTGTTATAAAATATTGGAAGATCTATGCATGTTAAACGAAACGTAGTTTTTCCGTGTTATTATAGTTCATACTATAGGTTTTATGTTGTATGTAAAGTTAATTATAAGGGAACAACAAAAGAAAAGAAGAACAGAAAGTTGGAGTTCCGAAAAAAAGTAAGACAAAATATGACTTTTATTGCATAGCCTCAGAATAAACACTAATTAAATTAAAAACTCTCATAGCAAAACGTTTGGAAAATCTTCTGTTAGGTAAGCGGTAACTTCATCAAATGCGCTAACATCCATTACGCGCAAAAATATGTACGAATAATCACAAGCTAAATAATGAAAACCTAAAAAATTACAACTCTGACGTATGTGCTTACACTTTAAACCAACGCTAGCCTAGAACGAGGCTGCATGCAATGGTGTTGAATCCAAAATATACTTCAAGCGTCGACGAAGTTCGGGCAGATTGCAAGGTGCGGCAATTCAAGGAAGGAGATAGAGTGCAAGCCAGAAGTTACACAACGTCTTGGACGTCTTGAATGACTTGGGCTTTCGGGAAGATTGTGTCCCGACTGGGTCAACTTCATTATGGGGTCCTCACAGAAGTTTGTAATTTCTTAATATAAACTATTTTATTTTTGAACAGTGAAACTATTTTGTAGTACCTACACTTTGTCCACAGCAAACATAATTGAAAACTACCTCACGTGTGACATCACCCAGGTGTAGCGTCGAAATGACTACGAATTTTGCCACGATTTTTGCCACGGGACACTAGGCGGTGTTAGGGCGTATTCACACTCATCCAATATCCGATATCCGACATCCGATATCAGAGGAAGTCAAATATATGAGATATGTATCTCTCTTTCACATTGCCCGGCCCGATATTGGTTATCGGAGCCAACACCACTGTTTTGGTCCGATATCGGAACAAAAAGAGACTAAAACAGCGACTGCAAGCAATTTTCGACCTTAAGGACATTTTCTGAGTTACATGTCGTTTCGCGTTAATTGATGACGCTGATCACGAATATAAGAAAAAAAACTCGATACCGTATCATGTCAATAAGGTCGAAAATTGCTTGCACTTTTTTCTTTTTTATCACTCCTATCATCCGTAACTAGTGTGTGGCTTTCAAGCAAATGACCGTATCGGGCCGATTTTATCGGATAAATGTGAAAACAGCACAAGGTGTCGGCTATCCGTGTCCGACACCGATATCGGATATCGGATAAGTGTGAAAACGCTCTTATGAGGTGACTTTGCTCAGCACAGGTAAATCAAATATCAATATATACAAATATTTAAAAACCTCCCAAATCCAAAGGGTGAAATTAAAATACATTGGTCGGCACTTCAACCTAGTAATTCGTACTGGGTGCGTATTGTCTCATATAACCTTTCAATTCCTATCATCGGAGGTCCGAAAATGTTTTTGATACCATATAAAATTATAATGATCGTTATTCATAAAAAAAATAAAACTCAATATTGAAACAAACAATCATTTACATTCATAATATCACAAATTATACACTTAGTTTTTACTAATATTTGTTTTAATATATTTGTTTATACTAATGATCGAAACTCATAATCATTTGAATAAATACCTAACTATAATATTAATAAATGTGTTTTATTCTAATATTTATTTTTATAAATTTCTTAATCATAATTGCTACCAGAAACGAGATGCTACCAGACAAGTAGGTTAGGTTAGGTTACAACTGTGACCACAACAACGCCAGGAACTAATTTTTGTTATAAAAGTTGACAGAATTTTTGCAAAAGCCATTTTTATTCAAACAATTACAAATATTAACATTACAATGGTTTTGAGATTGAGACTACATTTCTAAATTAAAACACAATATTAAAAAAGAAAACTAAAAGTTAAAATGCGTCGCGGAATTCATCCGCATCGCATGCCTCTTGTGGAAGTGTTCCCAGAAGACTGGCCGCATTGCCACGTTATATGGTAATGCTTAATCTCTGACCTAAAAAGAGGCCAGCCAAAGATTTTTTTAAATTGGTCTAGCCGTTATTGAGAAACACGTGTAACAGACGGACAGACGGACACAAGGAATTGATAGAACGCAATATGATAATTATTTATTTTATTTTATTTATTTTATTTGGAAAACAAACAGGATCTTACAGCTAAACAGACAACTGATTGGATAACTTAAAACCATTTAGAAGTCTTCGCATATACATATTTAGCTTGCCTGTACAGTTGTAACTCAGATTAATTTCGTTTTTAATACAGTCAGAGAACCGACTCCAACTACCTCTTTGAGATAAACCCACTATTGGAGAATGGACTGGTGTTAAAGAGATCAAGTTCAGGGTGGTTTCCTATTTTGTTAACATAGTCAGCTGCTCTCACTACAAATGAACTGTTTCGGTAGTTTGTGGTACCGCGGGGAACATGAAGTGGATATTGCATCCTAACCGATCTAGTAGGAACTCCCAGTTGTAGCTTGTCAAGAAGGCAAGGAGAATCTATTTTGTTCTGTGCTATTTTAACTAAGCATGCGATATCTGCACTTTTCCTTCGTTCGTGAAGTGGCAGTAAGTGTTGCCTTTTACACCTCTTCTCATAACGGTCGTCATATACGTTGCACTTAAATTGAAATACCTGAGAAAATTTATGCTCCACTAATTTCAATCTTTCTATGTAAGCATCGTAATGTGAGTTCGAGACCTGTGAGCAATAGTCGAGGATACTGCGGACGTATGAGCAATAAAGCATCTTCGCTGGCTTCACACTTGAGAATTGAGAGCAAGACCTCATCACGAAGCCTAATATTTTATTTGCTCTTGTGGCAATGTTATCGATGTGCCTTTCATGGGTTAATTTATAGTCTAGTTTATTTAAATGTGGCCTTGAACGACCGAGCCTGGCTCCAAGCGTCCTTACCAGATTGCTTGGGTGGTCTCGGCGTTCGCAAAATTTCAGACGTTAGTCTTCCAGCATTTCTGTCGTCGGTCCACGGCACTGAGGAGTTAACCAGGAAAATTCTTATAAACACGCAGGTTAACTCTGAAGTGTCGTGCAAGTCTGATGCCATTAATGCTTGGAAGGTTGCTTGTCCCAACACTGAGTTGCCTGATAACCTTTTCTCCCAGAGACAATGGATTGCGCCGCTCTGCAAGCTGGTAAGAGACAGTTTAATACATACATCTTCCCATGTTTCAGAGCGTGCGCGGTTTTTGGCTGTGGGGGGATGGGAGTCAGGCCTTTGGTACCCAGCACCTGCGAGACATGCCTGCATCAATGACATTATCCGCCATGCTCTTGCCACCGCTGGCGTGCCAGCCATTCGTGAACCTAATGGGCTGATGCGTGACGATAGCAAGAGACCGGATGGTATGTCGTTGCAGCCTTGGAAGATGGGTAGGCCTTTGGTGTGGGACGCAACGTGTGTCGATACCCTTGTGCCTTCACATCTTCCAAGCACTGCAGGCTGTGTCGGTGCTGCTGCTGCATCTGCGGAAAACCTCAAACGGCGCAAATACTGTAACTTAACAGGTGATTATGTACTTGAGCCGTTTGGGGTTGAAACGTTGGGGACATGGGGTCCAAGTGCCTGCTTTCTATACAAAGATCTGGCAAAGCGACTGATTGACGTTACGCGTGACCAGAAGGCTGGTTATTATCTTGCACAGAGGATAAACATTGCAATTCAACGTGGCAATGCTGCCAGCCTTCTGGGAACGTTACCGGTTGGTGATGATGCGGAGGAATTTCACGACGCATTATGTACGTAAATATTCCGGTTATTTAGTTTAGCTTGTTTTAGTTTCTAGTTTTAAATTTAATTCAGTATGATTTATATTTTAAGTTCTGTATTTATATTAATTATTACAATAAAGCATTTATAGTTGTGTTTTACACCTAAATCACGGATTTCGGTCACTCTTGCGAGTGTAACTCCTTTTAGGGCGTAGTTGAATTCATGTACTCTGGGTTTGCGAGAGAAAGTTATTGTGTAACATTTAGAAGTGTTAATTCCTAAATTATTAAGTGTACAGTATTATTCAAATCTCAACAGATCCTACTGCAAATCAGAACAGTCAATATCAACTATAATTTGCTTAAAGATTTTCACATCATCAGCATACATTAAGAACTGCGAGTGAAGAAAGCACGTGTTGATGTCATTTATAAAGATGTTAAATAATAGAGGGCCTAGTAATGAACCTTGTGGGACTCCAGAGGGTACGGTATGTTATGTTGACACAGATCCATTCACTGCGACGGCTTGCGACCTGTTCTCTATGTATGAGCAAAAACACCTAAACAAATTTCCGTGGATGCCAGCACGTATTGACTTCTGTAAAAGTATTTGGTGATCGACCCCCATCATCTGTGATGTAACGAGATCTATAAAAGGATAATAGATTTGTTGTGGTTGACCTGTTTTTGATAAAACCATGTTGATCAGGAATGAAAATGCTCTTGAGCGTGTCATATACTTGTGTGTGCACAATGCGCTCCAACAATTGTTATTATATGGGTTTGCAATTTTTCACGTCTCCTTTATTCCCACTCTTATGGATGGGGGTCACAAACGCGGACTTCCAAATATTGGGCAAAGTACTTTCTCTGATTGACCGCCGGTACAGAAGGGCAAGGGGCTCGGTCAACTGCTCAGCACAGTTGACAATAAATATAGGTGATATATCATATGGCCCAGCACCCTTGGTAAGATTCACTGATTTAAGCAATTTAAAGACGGTATCGGGGAGTACCTCAATGTCACCTATCGTCTGAGCGTTGAACTGACATTCATATTCATGGTGAGAACTATTGTGCATTTGAGTGGACGACAACGGGAGGAATATTGATTGGAAATATGAAGCAAAAATGTTACAAATTCCTTCATTAGAATCAGCCGAGATGCCATCATAGTGAAGAGTGGAAGGGAGGATATTAGAACCTTTTTTATACAATTTTATAAATTTCTAGAAGGACTTTGGATTCAAAATTATAGACTCTTCCATTTTAGTGATGAACGCATGATAGTACTCCTTCTCAACACGTTTAGCCCTCCTCCGTAGTAAACTAAAGCTATTATAATCACTGGTGTTACCGTATGTGTGATATTCTTTTAGGAACTTTTGTTTTTCCTTCAAAATCTTTTTAAATTGGCAGTGTACATACTATGGCGGAAATGACGAGGGGTAAACGAGCTTCCGAGGTATAAATTGATCCCTCAATTTATACAGGCAGTTGTAAAAAAATTCCAGTGCGCTTCCTATCGAATTACCTGTCAAATGATCTTTCCAGACAATTTTCTCTATTATCATATTTACCCGCCAGCAGCGGACTATGGAACTGAGCGCGGTTCTCAACCTGTTTACATGATTATTAGCGGAGACTGATATTTTTAGTATGGAAATGATTACACAGCAATTTTTGATAAGTCCTTTTCGCAGTCTATACAAAATTTGGTAATGTTTCAGATTTTTTTGCAATAATTTTATTGTACTTTACCCTAACATATTTGAAATTTCTTGTTTGTCGAAGCGTTTGGCTTTGCTAAGTAGTACCTTGTTTGACGGTGTCAGGTGGTCGTTAGCATAAAAATCCTTTGATAGGTATTGAATCTCCCAGTAATAAATTGAGTCGGTTAGTTTTGCGCGTTTTTGCTACGAATTCTTCTTTGGTGTAACGACTATTAAATGCAACAATTATTGCTTTCTCAGCATTAGGTGTTTTGGAGGGTATGCGAGCGATGTAGTTTATATCCTCCCTCTTCACTGATAAATCCAATAATCCTCCCCTCCCACCTTCTGGACAATATCGTAAAGGATTTCGTTCTTTTTTTCGGGGATGCCTCGAATCTCCACATAATTAGCTCTGTAGATTAGATAGATTAGACAGATTTACCCATGAAATACAAAAAAGGGATCAATCCCTTGTTTGTATTTCATGGGTAAATCTCTGGATCTCATGCTTCAGAAGCGGGACCTCACCTTCCACCGTCTCCGCTTGCACGATTCGGGTTTCGAGACTCTTCACCTTATCAGTGAAGGTACTTATGAGGTGGTGCGCCATTTCAACAGAATCCATCAATCCATTCAGTTCTTCTTTGATCAATACCATGTCCGCAACCAAAGTTGGCAAAGCAGTCAACTGGAAAACGATACTCTGAAGCTGGTATTACATCTTGTCCAGCTGACTAGCATGAGATGTTGCTAAAACAGATGGTGATGAAGTGGCCTTGCATTTGGGACAACGCCATGTATTCTTCCGGTCGCCAAGTTTCCGATAGCCAGCCTCAGTTACCCCAGAACACTGGTAGTCATAGTGACGTTTGCATATACTACAGACCGTTCCATCGGAGTGTTGGGCACCGCAGCTAGCGCCGTTAAACATCATGATGTAAGTAGAATATACTGCTTCCGGGCTGATTGGCCGTGCTCCATTTGATTAGTTAATAATTTGTACTACGTAGTCCCAAGAACTGTAATCAGGAGAGGAGCGCGCGTCCCTAGGCTTTTCCATACAGAAATATGTAGAACTAACGCTGGGTTACGTGCACCTCTCCATCGTCTTCTGGACACATACAATACGCATTTTATGGAACTTGATGTATTTTCTCTGTCTAACCCACAGTTCAAACGAAAAGCCATAGAGTTCCTGTCCAACTTGCAGTCACAGGATTGATTTGTTTAATTATAGATTGATAAGATTGGTATCTTTACTTTTAATTTTTACTAATAGTTTCTCTTTTGGTTCTTAGTTCAAATCTATTTGTAATAACGTTTTTTTAATTTTTGTCTAATAAGCAGCCAATGCTATAGTATACTGTAAACTAAAAAATCTGTGTACATCTCTATGGTCAGTTCGTGGACAATTGTGTTGGTTACATGGTGGATAATTTGTATTAGTTTTTAAGTTAATTTGTATAAGACTTTATCATGTAACTGTTTTTTGTCCCTAATAAATAAATAAATAAACTTGCGTTCGAGACGTTTCGTCGATCTCTGCCGTCGACTTCATCAGTGGCGCAGGTCTGGGCGACGACGAGATCGGAGAACTTGCCCCGTCGGGTACCAATGGAATGATTATGAGTTTTGATCATTAGTATAAACAAATATATTAAAACAAATATTAGTAAAAACTAATTGTATGATTAGTGATATTATGAATTTAAATGATTATATTTTTTAATATTTAGTTTAAATTTTTTTTATGAACAACGATCATTATAATTTTAAATGGTATGAGAAACATTTTCGGACCTCCGATGATAGGAGTTGAAAGGTTATATAAGACAATGCGCACCCAGTAAGAATTACTAGGTTGAAGTTAAAAGCCGACCGATGTATTTTAATTTCACCCTTTGGATTTGGGAGGTTTTTGAATATTTGTATATATTGGTATTTGATTTACATGTGCTGGGCAAAGTCACCTCCGCCTGTCTAGTGTCCCGTGGCAAAATTCGTAGTCATTTCGACGCTACACCTGGGTGATTTCACACGTGAGGTAGTTTACAATTAAGTTTGCTGTGGACAAAGTGTAGGTACAACAAAATAGTGTCACTGTTCAAAAATAAAATAGTTTATATTTAGAGTTTATTTTGTTTTTTTAGAGTTGAAAAGTTATGTAAGACAATGCGCACCCAGTTAAGATATTCTCACCATAGGTTTAGACAACAGTTTACAGAATGTTGTAGAATGTTATTTATTTACTGAGCAACATTGAAATCGAACAAAAAATTTTCCAATCGTTTAACTGCTACAATGCCACAGACTACTGCAATGTATACGGGTTACTGGTGTATGAACTACGAGTAGTAGTACATACGCCATTACACCAGTAACCCGTACATAAATACACAGGTTTTTTGAAGTGAAAACTTCTTTAGCGGCGTTGGATGAGTAAAAAATGTTTACCTTGCGTCAGGATCGCTTGACCTTTGGACCGTAACCGACGACTGACGTCATACAATATTAGCTATAGACTATCTATTTTGCATTATACGATAAATAGCTTCGCAGCATAGCGGTAAACGCTTCGACTGTAAGTCCTTATTATCGTTTCAGATAGTACCGGGTTCAAACCTGGCCTTCTGACACTTTTTTATTACTTTTTGTGATTTATTAATTTCTTCTGATAGAAAATTAGTGATAGATTCTATGATTGACGCTGTATTATAGGTATAGTATGGTATGGTATGTTTTTTTATCTTTTTCTATGTATATAACGAAAGAAAGAAAAAGTTTTCACTTCTGCCGGTACTCCCAGAGTGCAAACCGTCTTTTTTTTATACCACTTAGGTGGCAGGCAAAAAAAAACACACGGCCAACCTGATGGAAAGTGGTTACCTCCGGATGTGTGCAACACCAGAGGCGTCACACCCGCGCTGCCAACCCTGTTAGAACAGAGAGTTTCTGTACCATCAGTGTAGAAGATAAAGCAGGACAAGCCTTTGGTCTTCTTACTGACAGCACAAAAACTCTTTAGTGAGCTCTATTTTAACCTGTGTATCTATATATGGGTTACGGGTGTAATAATACAAATAAAGTCTGTTGAAAACGCAAGTTATTTCACTGTGCACTTTTATATGGCCAGCAGAGAATGGAGCACATTTACTATGGTATAAATGTGTTAGCGAGCGTGTGCGTAGGCAGGCCACGGCCTAATTCCGCCGAGTGGAGAATATATCGTCCCATAATAAATGTATGTTCCTTGTCGCGTTCAAGAGCGCCGGACGGAAATATCTCACGGAGCTTTGGGCGCACGACCTCGCTAGCGCGCGCCTCGCATGTGTGCTCGGCAATGTCGTGGAGTGGCTCTCGAGAGACCAGTTCAGTATAACCGAGCTAGCAACAATAATGATCTCTGATATTATTCGACGCCTTATAAGTGTTTAGGTACATAGTGTAAATATTTTCCCACGTCTAAAGATAACACTGTCATGAGCGCGTGTAAGATTTTATCTGCAAAAGCCATTGCGATAATTGTCGAAACTTCAGTTTGAGGGCTGCACAGCGACACATATGCATGTTAAGATTAATTTTATTTTGAACTTAGATTAGATTAATTTTATTTTGAATGCATTTGGATGCATATTTCCAATTATTCGCATATATAGGTTGGATTCCCGAAATTAGTCATTGATTTGTTTTATTAGAAGATTCTCAGTAGCACAACCACTAGAAACAGTTTAAAGATATGACCTAAAACCGAGTCCTTTCTCTAGTCATACTTATACTCTGCGCTATACTGGTGCATTCCAGGGTCATGTCAGAATAGAGCGTGCCTCCGGCGTCGTCCGGCGCGCTTATGGTGTACCAACCGAACGAACGAACTGTTATAAATGGCATGGACAATGCAAAATGACTTTTAGTGACGGACTAACTTCCTCGAGCTTCCTCGCATTAAGGATCTGACAGCTGAAAGATTGTTTTATATATTACTAGCTGTTGCCCGCGGCTTCGCCCGCGTGGATGTCGCTTATCGCGTAGTGTCGTAAATTTTAGCGCAGAGTCGAGCATTGAGAGCTTAATAGATACTCTTCTCGCCTCTCTATTTGACTCTTTACTCGACTTTCTACTTGCCTCTATAATCATCCCTGTTTCACTCTCTACTCGTCTCTACTCAACTCTGTACTGGACTCTCTACTCGCCTCTCCACCTGCCTCCCATTCACTTCTCTAGTAGCCTTTCTACTCGACTCCCTACTACAAATTCAAATTCTTTATTTCGCAAAATTGTGCAACGTGATTACATCTGTTGCCGTCAAATTCCGCTTAAAACTAAATTTACCACCGCTTCTTAGGCGCTAGTGGAGCAACAAACTCCATTGCAGCATTTTGAAATGTCAAAATACGAAGATTGATTGCTTAAGACTAAATATGAACGAATGTACACGTTTATTTTGTCTAGCATCAAGAACATTAAAAAAACATTTAAAAAACTTGCCTATCCACTCGCCACTCTACTCGACTTTCTAACTTGCATTTCTATTCTACTCTCTGCTCCCATCTCTGCCCCTAACCTTGTTTCTTCCCAGTTGTCTCTCTTTTCTACTCCACTATACCTTTTGCCAAGCTCTTATGGGTCTATCTATTTCATCAGGATTTATTCATTGATGAATTTTCACTCAAAAGGAAGTTCGCAATTCGTTGAATGATAAACGGAATTTTGTAATTCTTATGGTGTTGGATAGCGTATACTTTCAGAAGGATCCCATATCGAAGAAGTCCGGTATCTGATGCCGAGATCCTATCAATTTATTTACCCGTCCATCTTCGTATCAGGGATGGTCGGTCTTGATACATTACGACTTAGGCTGGAGTTAGCGCACGTCATGTACTATTATTTGCATTTAAATTTTAAAGTGGACAACCCTTCGGGTCGTGAATGTATCCACTTCTATGTGCCGGACAGGTACACGCGTGGCGCTGGACGGCGACAGCATTAGCTCTGAACTTGTCCACCAGCTTGGCGTTTTTTGGTATAGAGTAGCCCTACTTACAGAGCTGTGCATTACCTGAATGCCTTTTTAAAAAATAATCCAGATGCGGACATATTCTATGTCTTTGGTATAAACTGTGACAAAATATTTATGTAACTTATAGTATTTTTATGCCTAAAATGTAACGTACTAATAATTAATGAATAATTGAAATAACCTGAGAGAAAACTTCAAAATTACAGGAAGAAGCGCCTACTTTGTTTGTGGTAGCAATCATGTTGTTTCGTTTTCAAAAAATGAATGTCTAGGCGCATTCTATTAAAATTACAGTTTTGTAACAATTGATAAAATACAACTTAATAATAACACTTTACAGCACGTGCATATTAATCAATTTACATTGAGTAAATTAGTGCAATTAAATTTATCAGCCTTAAGTACGTTTTCTCAGTGGCTCTGGTAGGGAGAATGTACCCCAGTAAAGCTATTACAGTGGCAAAGTGTGTGAACGCGGCCGCTACGCAGGAGGCGCGGGTTCAATCCCCGCTCAGTGCAAATATTTGTATGCATGAATATGGGTATTTGCATTGATCTGATCATGCCTCGGAGAGCACGTTAAGACGTCGTCGGTCCCGGTTGTCATACAGACATCTATGGCAGTCGTTACGGGTAGTTGAGGCCCTCAAAAATCCAACAACTGGTCTAGCTGCAATGCTTCTATATCACCTTTGGGTTGTGGAGGTCAGATGGTAGTCGCTTCACAGAAAATATCGCAGTTTTGCCAAATCGACAGTTAGACTGGTAAAAAGCTGACCCTAGACTCCAATTGTAAAGCTTCGGATGCGACTGGGATTGACGCTAGGATGAAGAAGATTGGCAAAGGGTGAAAATTTTCTAAATGGAAGCCGGTGGAACATAGTTCTTACCTCGATGTAGTTTATCGAATTTAAACGTCTCTACCATCTATGCAAAGGGAAGCCGGTAGGAATTGAGTTATAGGGACCCATCGCCACTACCACGAAATATGAATTCATGTATCAGGATTTCTCAGAATTCTACTACTATGGGAACTAAATAGGCGAAGAATCGTTATATGCTAAGGCCATAATTTGCGAAACCGATTTTTATATTTTTTTTGGTTGGAAAGGAAAGGGCGTTGCCTGGCGAAGGGAGTCAGAATCAGATGGCGGGATTCAGAGAGTAAGAATCTAGAAATCTAGGGAAATCCTCAAAATGTAGGCAAAGATGCTGTTTCTATTGCTTTTACATAATTTGAGTATTTGCCTCTAAAATCATGATATTAAACTGATAGTAAAAACAAATAACAAACTAAGCAAATGATCAACGATGAATCGGTTAGATACTTACACACTATAAAGGTAAAATAAATAAAATTATAATAATAAATTTAAACCGACTTCAAGAACACTGTGAGAAGTCGGCGCCAACATTGTTTAATGTGCCTGAAGTACTATGATGTAATTAATTTATAAATGGTTTCTCGGGCTATGCTCGGTGCTTCTACCAGAACAGCTGTAATACCAGTTACTTTTGTTCAGTGCCTCTTCTTTGTTCCCTTAGTCCTTAATCGGTTTAACTCGTTAACATTTTATTTATTGGCTTTAAAGGTTAGCCCATGTCCTTTCTTAAACTCTAATCAAATTTCATCAACATCGGTTCAGTTCAGCGTTTAAAGCGTGAAAGGCAACGGACAGATAGACAGGGTTCCTTTTACATTTAAAATGTTAGCACAGTCTAACAACTTTCATACAGAGTTTCAGACTCGCTATGTTATGATATTAGTATGAATTACGCAGGATGTTAAGGGTCGACCGCCTCTGTGGCTTAGCGGTACTGAACGCGGCTGCTACGCAGGATGTGCGTGTTCGATTCCCGCTCAGTGCAAATATTTGTATGCATAAATATATGGATATTTGCATTGGTCTGGTCGTGCCTCGGAAATCACGTTAAGCCGTCGGTCTCAGTTGCCATACGAACAGCTATTGTATGGCAGTCGTTACGGGTAGTTGAAGCCCTCAAAAGTCCAACAACTGGTCCAGATGCAATGCTTCGATATCGCCTGTGGGTTGTGGAGGTCAGCTAGTAGTCGACTCACGGGAAATTTCAAAGGTTCAACCAAATTCGCAATTAGACTGGTAAAAACGGATCCTCGCCTTGAAGGTAAAAAGCTTCGGATGCGACTGCGATTAATGCTTGCTACTCTTGCTAGGATGAAGAAGAAGACTCAGGATATTAAATGAAATTGTGAAAATTCGAAAAATTTATTAGGAATCGAAATGATAGCTCTTATATATTCTATTGTGCACGAAACTATATCTTGTTCAAATCTGCGTGATCGCCATCTAGTTGTATTGATGTAACTAAATTATAGAATAAAAAAATATATTTTCTTATATACCTCTGTTGTGAACGAAACCATACCTTGTTTAAAAATGCGTGATCGCCATCTAGTTGTATTTTTGTAACTAAATAATAAAATCTCAAATTTTAATTTATTGATTAAATACGAATCTGTATACACAATTGTGTATGTAAAAATAAAGTCTATTTATTCACATAGTTGCTTATATATGATAAGCTATAAAAAATATACCACAAAAATAATCTCACGTAAAAAAGCAACATTATTGCTCACATCTCTGGTTCTACTCAACCGATTGTGATCAAACAAACGTAAGATTTTAAGTTGGAGCAAGCCCTTTCTAACAAAAAAAACCGCATCGAAATCCGTTCAGTAGTTTTTGCGTCCATCGCGAACAAACAGACAAACAGACAAACAGACAAGAATTCCAAAAAAAATATTTTCGTGTTCAGTATCGTTAATATAACATACTCCAAGTATTTTTTTTTTAAATATCTCCAATGTACAGACACGACTACTTTACAATTATATAATAGTATAAATGTATAATTACTGTGACTAAAAATCTGAAGATACACTTACTGTCTATGTATATAATTCATTTGTATTGTAAAAAGGCCCTGCGATTTCTGCAGTAAGGCGTCAAACACCGTTTGTTTGCTGTAAGAAAGATAGAATCGTTTATTGCATGCATATTAGCATGTATACAATAATGTTAAAAGTTAATAACGCGATCATGGTAAAGGTACATACACTCCATGATTTGCCTGACGTTTCGACCAGGTTACACCAGCCGTGGTCACATGCCGACGGGCTCAGTGGTGCACGCCCGCCGTCTTCGAGTACATGAGGTAGACAGTTCTTCATCAAACTGCATACTCTCGATATTTTTGATACGATATATCTGCCATTCGCCCTTGTTATATATCATAAAACGAAAGAGTATAAAAGTTAATATTAGCATAGTAAAATGATTATCATCATCATAATAGAACATAACATGTTCCGTTTTAGGTTATAATATTAGGATCATGTTTTGTTATTTTATGTGCTTCACGATTGCATCCCTTGTGATGTCCAATTCAATGCATTATGCTGTGTGCACAAAGCCCCCAACTGAATATTTAAACTAACTATGTATGGAGTCCGCAAGTTTTATCTGTAGGTGGCGTCGGCCGGGCCTGTGTTTAGCAGATGTTCGGCTGTACTCAGTCGACGTGAATAACAACAAGTTGGTCGTGCCCCGCGCGACCTGCGCCGGCGGCACTCCGCGATCGACCTAGGTAGTTGTGAGCGCTATACCTCGCGTGTAGAGGCCAGTGCCGAGCAAACTCGTGCGGTGGACTGCAACTAATTCATCATCTGCCCTCTGGCTACGTAACTACCTATAAATGTGGTCGTTTTGCGACTTAGTGAAAGCTTAATATAGTAATATCGCAGATTAGATGCATTATACTAACGATAATTGTTAGTGATACCGACAGAGTACCGAAAATGGGTTCATCTGAAATGGCATAAAACAATCCCATAGGTTCAGACGACTCATGATCAGCATACATGTAATTAAATCAGTGTTGCACATGGTAGGTACAATCATCATGACTATTTAGGGATAGGTATATAAGGACAAAATTTGGCATTGAGAATAATCATCATCCAAAGTGACCGACAGATAATGGAGGGAGGTGGAAAACTGCTATATGACTGCATGTTGTTAGTGCTCCATAAATCACACCGACTTGCCGGTGGCCCGTGCGGATAATGGCCCCAGATTATACATTATTACAACTCATATTTTGCTGTAATCTGATTGGTTCATTAGCCAACTGATGTAGCGCATTGTAATTGTAAGGTTTCTTAACGAATCGTGTCCGCGCGGCGCATTCAAACGAGTTCGCATTACGGTGTGATCCCCTTCCCCCACCCCCAACGCTGCGCCCGCTCCTGCCTTGCATATCGACACTAATTCACTTTACAACTTGGGCCTTTAATAAGCCCATTGTTTCGATCACTAACGTGACAAAAATATTCGCCAAGTTGGTGACGGCGCCTCCGCAAGCCGGTTTACCACTGGTGACCGAAATTCATTTGATTATTTGACGTGTGACCGATAAAACATTAGGCCATTCGACTACTGATCGAATGAACAATTTAACAAAAGAGTTTTTATCGAACAAACATTTGGTATTTTTACTACTGATCGAATGAACGTTTGGTCGAAAAATCTGTTCATCGAGAAACATATATTTCTCGAGGACACCGCGCGCCCCAACTCGTATGAGACCTCCGCCATTTACCCTTCGTGTTAGGTTTCTTGTGCTAACGCGGAGCTCCGTGTTTCTCGATCAAACTTTCATTCGATCAGTAGTAAAAATACCAAATGTTTGTTCGATAAAACTCTTTTGGTTAATTGTTCATTCGATCAGTAGTAGAATGGCCTAATGTTTTATTGGACACGTCAAATGATCAAATGAATTTCGGTCACTAGTGTTAAACCCTTTTCAGAAATCCTGTCTAATAGAACGTTTGCATTTTTACGTAGTAATACCTCGACGTATTAACGTTTCAATCTAACGTACCAGCGACAATTAGATCGTCCGACCAATCGTTGTCGACCCATTGTTATTCGATTATTTAACTTTCGGTATTCTGTGCGAAACCCCTGCAAGCAGTCCTCCTCTTATTGTTCCTAAATCCCTTGATTCAGTTTGTCTGACAGTAACGCCCTACCAAATGCGAATTGTTTACTTCCAACATAATAACGCGCGCTCGTCTGATGTGATATCTTCTAAGAGGTTGCGGCCCGCGTCACGCATCGATCACGAGCTGACAAAACCATCTGTTATACTCGTAGGTATTTCCCATGTGAACTGTGCATTACTAAACGAATGTCTCCACTCCATTTTCCTATCTATCAGTTTACAAAAATAACTTTTCGGTTGGTTTTATTATTTCATATCCTCAAAACAGTAACAATTAACCATCTTAATGCAGTTGTGTCGTTCTGAAGAGCATCAGAAGTGGCACCCGACGAATTCACGATTTAATTTAATTTGAGTTATAAAACAATTTTGAATCAGTGGATCTGTACCTAAGGTTAGTATTTAACGTTCCGGCGAACTTCAAGAAGGAAAACCTCAATAATAAATAATTATTACTAATTATTCAATCATCGATGAAAAAGTACTTATTCATCCCATCATTTCGGAAAGAGTATTTCACGCTTCGATATCTGAGTGGGAAAGTCGTTTTATCCTCTATGGGAGAATTTTTTTTATTTTTATTTTGTATCTTTGAAGGTGCTAAAATACTACATATTAAATGGTTTGGCAGCTTACAAACAAAGTATAGTGAAAATATGACTACTATGAAATGTGAATAGTTAGTTAGTTTTAGCAAAAATAGTTGTCATATGTGAAAATATGACAACTATTTTTTTTAGCCAGAAACAATATTTTAGGACAAAATGTAACTATTGCCTGGTTAGTGTTCGCGTAGGTAAACATGTATATTAAATATTCGTACCGCCAAAATAAAAATGTTTGCTTAAACATTTTGTTTAGTCATCGTCTACAAATATAATAAAGTAAATGAGAGGAAGTGAGATCCGAGAGAAACGGTAAACGCTCTTGTACTTCTATCCGCTGCGCTGGCGAGTCATCCACTAAACGGTAATAAAACGCTCAGCCATTGAACGAGTGTTATACAGAAGTTCGACGGCAAACAGGTAGTTTTTTTTTTAAAAGAATATTAGCAACCGAAATTATCGAAATTACTAATATTCCCAACTAAGTTACGTGGGAGATGGTCCTTAGTGGCGACATCGATATTCATGTATTCATGGAAGTAACAAGGAAGTGAAGGCTTCATCTCAAACTTGATATAAATGTAAAATTATGGGAGTGTGTACGGGCCACCAAATACTTTCGAGGCCAAGCCAACCCCGCCTACTAGGCGGTATATGTGCTGGTTAACGAATGAAACTCCGGCGCAGGCTCAAGAACGAAAAACCGACCAAGAGTAACACTATGGTGATGGTGATGTTGCATAATGCGGTGGGCTTGGCGCTGGACGCCCGCGTGGGCTATGAGCACGATCGATACTCTTGACAATTGGATTTTCCACTACAGGTAAGGTTATCAGATATAATGTCAATCTGTTTCGAAACCATTTGAGATAGGAATTGTTTGATTGTTTGAGGTAGACAGTATTCGTACAGGTACGTTGATACCAGCGCGTGGGCGCCGGGAGGGCAGATCAGAAGGCTGATTTGCTTGCAACAATACAAGTGTCATTAAGGAAACGAAGGAGAAGGATTGAGCATCTAGCAGTCTCACCGTGCTTACGGCAGCAGCACACTGTTACTTCACGTCGATATAATGAGAAGCCGGTACTGCCCGGTAGTACCCAATAAATTCTTTCAAATCAAATCAAATCATTTATTTTGCGGAATATGGGTTTACATGATGTCGTTATAATTAATTGTGTCACCATACTCGACCGCTAAAGCGGCATGCAAATATAATTAAGGCAACCATATAGCCCAACAGTTCCATGCAGTATTCTACTATCCAATTTAAATTTTTATCGATATGAGATTTATTATTAATTGGTTACAGTAAAATATTTATTATTAATTATAACATAATCATACAATAACAATTACGCACAATATAACAAAATGTCGATGGATTCTATCTTAGTCAATTTATTAGGTCAATCAAATTATTCAGTAAATATTCAATGTCAGTACCTAGGTCAATAAAATTTTAATATAGATTAGCAAAATAAACACAAATAATAATATAAAATAAGTACAATTTAACAGATGTCAATAGATTTTTGAACATGAGACTATCGTTGGTTCAAGCTCATTATAGAGTCTTCAGCTAAAGATATGTACTTATAGAAAACTCATTTCTGCTAACGGTTAAGGTAATATCCTATGTTCGAATACAATATATTCTCCCAGCGTCGTTGGAGCAAATGGCCCCTACTTTGTGTATCGCGAGCCGGGCTCGTATCCTCGTAAAATAGAAAATCAATGTTGATTTAGTGTACGAAGGCGCTTATCGTTCCTTAGTTACACTATAAACAGGATCAAAGGGTCCATAAAAGCCGCAACAAAAAGGTTCACCGTAGCACTGCTACGACGTAGCGTATCTACGAAGATGCTACGGATGCGGGTAGCTCGATAAAGTGCCGTCTTTGTGGGAGTTTTGAGGACACCGCGGTCGCTAGATAAGTGGAGCTGTTTACGGGCTACGACAGTTATGTATCGAGGCACTGCATCACGCTCGCAGCTCACCCAGGAGCTCGGCAGACGTGTATAACACTATTGTGGTTAATAGATGATGCTATCCAAGTTGCTTGAACAACCACACCGATTAATTGATGGTAGGTTACCTATAGACGGGAAGGGGTAGGGAGAATATTAGAATGGGCATAAGAGGCGAAGGCTGATAGCGTCCCCTAGTAACAAAACAAATGTAACATATGTTTATAGTTCACGGCTCGTAAGTCAATATCACGTGACAAGGCGTTATTTGTTCTGCCGAGCGCGGCGCTCCGCCAGTGATGCAACTGTATAAAAATAATATTCTGAAGGTATTATAATTGATTATGTTACTTACTAAACCAAATACCTTTATTGGTAATGTAACACGTGATGGTAGCTTACATTGTGTTACAGAATAAACTACACCACACTTTCATCTTTCTATTCATATTTTGCTTTTAACCGACTTCCAAAAGGAGGAAGGTTCTTAATTCGTTGGAATCTTTATGTACATAATCAATACTTTTTATGTATTTTCTTGGATATTTCCGTCGATATTTATGAACCGATTTCATTTTTGCATCAGGTTTGGTGTAACTCACACGTGGTCCTTGGATTTTGGAGACACACCAGAGAACTCCTCAAAATCAAATAGAAAATGGAAAATGACCTTATTGCTGCTAGGTTTATGACCATCCTGTGATAAGGTAGGTACGTACCTTTGGTACACCACGTTGGTCAAAGACGTGCTGTAACTAGCTAGTTTTGGACTACGGACGCTGACAATCGAATTCCGGCTTATGAGGCAAATGGAAAAATTGAATTAATCGAAGTCTAATCGACCCCTGTGCCGCAATTTTTGTCAAAAATGTCATAATAACGGTGGTTTTGGGGAATGCTGCGCACACCGGTGAATAATTACCGGAGTGTACAGTATCACAAGCTATTAGAGCTTATCTGATCAGTATCTAATATCAGCCGTCCGTGTACCGGAACAGCGTCGGTCGGGCCCGCGTCCGGCGAGCACTCGGTCGTCAGTCGGCGATATCGTGACACATTAATTAACCGGGGGTAGGAGGGGGGAAGGAGGGCCTGCACGCCCTTTACGACACTTGATAACGTTTAGGAGCGTCCGATCAAGCCGTGTTCACCGCGCGTGTCGGTGCCAGTCATACAGTCATACATATATTGAGCGAGTGTTGTCCTCGTGCACAGTGTCGCGTGGGCTTCATTCAGAAACGCTGGCTTAAACTGTGTGAAATGTCTTAAAACAACTTTTTTTCTTCACTGACGCCGTAAATGAGCTCGCCTCACCTGCACCCCTAGGCAAGTGGAAAACGTTCCATATTGATTCCTTCTCCAAAAAAACGGACGCCTTAGCAATAAATTGGTACATAAGTGTAGATATCTGTGACGTGACAATTGATTTAATAGATTACAAAATTTGGCTTCCAATTTCAAAT
Organism: Eilema caniola; assembly: GCA_949126895.1. NCBI lineage: Eukaryota > Metazoa > Arthropoda > Insecta > Lepidoptera > Erebidae > Eilema > Eilema caniola. The sequence goes on along the minus strand of OX421471.1, from coordinate 399,548 downwards.
TTTATTTGTTGAATCAAATCACAAGTGTCAATATAGAGCCAAGGGATCCTGACGCTTGAACACGCCGCGGGGCGTCGGACAGCGGACACATCCGCAACACATTTACTACACTTCTACTGAACAGACAGCCATCTGTATTTAATCAAATCAAATCATTTATTTCCTTAATCAATGTACATAGGTTCCTAACTTTTATAAATATGTATGTATAAATATGTACTATTAAGATCATATCAATCCTTTTTAAATATTCTTAAATCGACAGGAATCTCCTCAGGCATGTGCACTATAATGTATCAAAATTCTATCACAACGGTATGAATAGTGTGCAGTATACAATATCACGTTAACTTAAGCATCGCTGACAGTATTATACATAGAAAACAACTTCCACATCAGAAATCACATCTACCCACTTTCGTAGATCTGATGTTACTCATTGGTTGATGGAAGTGCCGCGTGCCGACAGGCGCATGCCAATGTTTATTGTGAACAACAAGATTGATTTGCAATGCCCAAAGTGATAGCAGCACTTCATGTCGTCACGGGGTTGTCTTCGACATCAAAACCGTTTTGGTACTTACTAAGTAGGTACTTTCGAACAATTCACTTTTACTTTGAATCGGATGTAATAACAAACGATTCCTTCACTAATATTCAACGAACTGATGCCACTCCACACGGTCGCTAGCGCTCGTGTCGGACCTCATCGTTATTCATGACAAGCTACAGCAGAAGTGATTGTTATTAGCGCTGTGTGATGTGTGCTTATCAGCAGTAATAAAACGCGCGGAGACGTGCGACGTGGTGCGAATATGGCTGGCAAGAGGCACCGGCGCGAGGGCTACTTGAAACATTTTTCGTTTAAATTTATACAGCAATGACGATAAAACCGGCAGTTCACGTCACGCTTTTTATGAAATATAAATTGTTCAAATATTTCTTATTTATTCGGCGCTCGGCGCCGCTCGTAAATTAATTAGAGTGCAGAGCGTTGTGACTCGCGAGCCTTGCGTTGCGGAGCGGTGCGGCGTGCGGCAGGTCCGTGCGGCGGGTCCGCGCGGATGGCGGTGTGTTGCTAGGGCTTACGTAGTTACGCAGTTGTGGTGCTAGTCAGCTCTGCATTACCGAATTTTACAAGTGAAAGTTTACGGCGGTGATTTACAGCCCAATATCTGGGGCGCGAGGTGGTCTCTCCTGCATGCATAAAAAGGTGCTTTATCGACGATACGCCACCCCTGCTCCCCGCCCCCCGCGCCACGAGTGATAATTCGCTCTGTAGCTGTGCACGTCACGGCTTCAATGGATTTATGTGTTTCGTTTCGCTCTATGAGCTCGCGTTCGCTAGCCTCGTTCTTTAGTTCATACACGTACCCGCAATGTTGCGTACTGTATCATGTTCTAATGAGCGTGCTGCGCCCGCAGGGCCAGCGGAGGTCGCGAGATGGGCATTTTTGATTTAATCACGATAATGTTGTGCGAGGTGGCAACCGTACGCCGCCTGCATACTGCCCATGCATACTCGATGAACTTTATAACCTGAAGTGCGAGAGGAGGAGACGTCGCGCCTATTCCATTAAGTGACTTATAATTTTACTAAACGGCGATTGGAAATACAATTTCATTTCGTAAACTGCAGGTCTTAGTAATTATTACAAGCACTAGATACCTTTAAACTTGAACTGTTCCCGAAGTTGAAATTAATGTTGAAGTAAAAGTAACTAAAACTAATAGTTTTGAAGAAACAAAACATCCGAATATTTTATCTTCCATTTGCTAGGAAGCTCTTATAGATATGTGAACATATTGCACTTCCAAGAATTGATAATCTCTTTTTTAAAGTCGACCAAAAAGCCAATATTATGGCTTCAATATTTCATCGTGGTTATGGCTACGAGTAGTAATGGCCCAATCTTAAACTGCTATCTAGATGAAAAGCGCTCTATAATTTCTTGTTCGGAGCTCACGGTAACCGAAGGTCTACGAAAATATGTAGTTTTCTCTACTTATTCAATTTTGTAGAAAAACTATGAAGTTACTACTACGCAGGCAGTAGTTAAAAGAAATCGAGAAGAACTCATGATAAAATATAAGGACCTTTATTGAATATGGCGGGTAGCGCACTGGCCAAGTGTGATCGTGAAGTGGCCGGTTATCAGCAAATACTTCAGCACGGTTTACAGTCTACTACCTGGAGTGATCCGTGCGAAACTTGATTGAAGTCGCTCATAGAAGGCTGGAGTTACTTACCAACATAACTCAAGTGGATTCTGATCATTCTAGAGTTAGCTAACTGAATAACAATGCGCTGGCTCCAGACTGCCACTATATTTTAGAGTGCCAATCTGAAATTAATAGTGTTCCCCTCAATTTCTCCAACTAAACAAGTTTTAGCAGTAAGTTCACACAAGTAGTTCAATGGTCGGGTCAAGCGCCGTTGACGACCAGTGCACTGTCTGTGAGTTTACTTGTTCGTTGGTCGGAGTTTGTGCATAAATCGTATATTCCCTACACCCTCTTCTTTCCAACGCAGAACTACACGTGCAGGGCTTAGATGTCACTCGCATACGGTGCACAACATTCCTTCAAAAATCATGCGGTTTGGTGACACTTTTCATCGTCGCGCCATTAAGACCATGAACTTTTGCCACGTGTTCCCTTCTCTCGGGTCCTTTAAGCGGGGCGTGAAAAGCATCTGATGAAGCCGTCAAGCTGAATGCCACCATTGTTAACATGGTACGTGTATATAATGGTGACCCTCTTCTTCCCTGAGACTTTGCCTTCAGCTTACCACCAGGCGAGATGAAGTCAAATTGACGTGTCCAATATATATTTAAAAAAATTCAATCTCGTTCAGCCCTGCACGGTTAATGAATATGGAAAGAATCCAGGTGAAGTATTTTTTTATTCCTTTTGTGAGTTGTACAGAGGCAGCCGCCGGCAGGTGGGTACTACCAACGGGCGAGTGGCGCCCGGGGCGGGGCGTGCCGGTGCGAACAACGGCTAAGTTTTATCGTTGCGCGAATCAGTTAATTGCGGGTATCGATGTTGTAAAAACGAAGCACTCCGTGTATCTGTTTGCTTTTTCTCTCTAAGTGCTCCCATGAATTAATTATTTCGAGCCGCCCAAATCGAACAATTGAATTGATTGCCAGTGTACAATGTTAATTACAGAAGGTGAACACCGAAATAAGCGGGAGTATGTAAAAAGGGTCTGCTGAGCTTCTCAAATAGTTGGTGTATCGTCACAAAAATACTTGTATGTTGAGCTTCCACTGATAATGATATGAACCTCTTGTCCTAAGAATTGCCCAAAGCGGCCTGAAGGTTATTAGACCCTACCTAGCTATTTATATTACTTATACCACATAGTCCTAACGTACGATAAAACTTTAAGGCCACTTACTAACAAAAATAGCTACTAATAATTCCTTGAACTGAAGGAGGCGGGCACTTCCCGCTCCATAAAACTCAAATCATGCAAAATGCTCTTTGATTTGCAATAAACCAATGTGCATTTGGCAGTGACAACGACAGCCTATTTACTTTCGTCATTCCACGGAACCATTGGTTTTGCTCTCCTTTGGTGCAAGTTTCACATATGCTATACATCCCATAACATGCCCACATTTAAAAACAACATGGAGGTGGAGGGTCCGCCCAGCTCGGCCTCCTCCAGTCACTACATGTATAGTGTCCTCTGCTGGTCCTTGTTACTGCACAACCATACTTACCGGCCACGGACGGCCGCTCTCCGTCCACAGACATATATCGTGCTTGCTTCATTAAATATAGAACACTAATTCAATTTCCAAGGATCAAAAGCATTTTAGAACATTGTGTTGTTGGCTGTACGCAGGTACATAAACTATTCCATTACACATTTACTATTCTATCCTCAGCCACAATTGAACAGATCCACACTGAATCAATAATGTAGCTCGTGCTTCCTGTGAAGTCAGTGTACCTGCGGCTGGTACGGGCTTGTGTGTTACGTGTAGATATTCGGGGGGTGCGATCACTTGTGTCTTGGCACAGCCCCCCCCCCCCCCGCGGCGAGCCGGAGATGAAACTTCTCGGGTTAGCCCCGGAAACACCTCCTCTCTAAAGGAAATATCGCTAAGGCTAGTAAACGTGACAGTTATCTAGTTCACCAAGCGTTCGTCAGTACCCGCCGTACACTATTGCGTTGTAAAAGCCGCTGCTCAAGTGCCACGTGCTGAATACTTTAAAACCTTTTAACGTGATCTACGTTATATCTCCCTCATTGCCGATGGCAGCTAACACACGCTTTCAGGTAGAACTTGTATAGCGTTAGACATTTATTGCGAATATATCTCTAAAACTGGAACACTTTATGTTCCATTTCAAATATGAGAGCAATGAGCTATGTTACGTCGTCGAGGCATTTACTTAAAACATTAAACCAGAGTGAATGCTTTAATGAATGCAATATGAACAGCGTCTGTGTCGAAGAACAGTGCGGTTGTCTGCATGCATGCACGATGCTCCGTGGGGTTCACAGGGAAGCCGATCAACTCGACTCAAAGAAAACTCCCGAGTGAAGCTATGGTGGGCGCCGACCCCGGCCGGCGTGTCGAGCTTACACTTAACGTCTGATTAATTAGGTACTTTTAACACATTTAGCAGCGTGAACCGAGGACTACATGCCGCCACTCGCTTTATAGCCCCAATTAACTATAGTTTAAATTGAACGAATTCAAATGGAGCCCCAGTTTATTTCTAATATCAAACTTATCATGACATTACCATGACTTGATCATATATTTACTAGGTTTTAAAGCAATAATTGGTAACAAAACACTGAAATTAATTCAGCGAAATCTCATTACGACAGTGCTATTCATAGTATAGTCGCAGTGGGCTCAGTCGGCGGGACCGAGTGCGGCGCGCCGCGCGCGTCGTCCCGTAATGAGCGATAGGTAGCTGCACTATTTACTTCTGTGGGGTAACTCACGCGCCTCGAAGGCCGTAAACTTCGCCCTGAAGTTCGGTGAGTAAACTGTTATCGGGCGTTTTGTATCTGGAAGTGGCGCGGTGAAACGTGAGATGCGATTTGAGCAATGTTTCTTGCGGTACGATTTCACGAGAAAACGTTCGTTACTGTAAGTACGTACTTATTTTTACGTGAAGAGCGGCGCAGATAAGAGACGACGGGTGTACTGCCGAAGGCGCTCCGTGCGAGTAAATGTTTAATCAGGCGTGTTTGATCGCTCAGTGCCGCGCTATACCGAGTCGTTCCGTACCGCGCCGCGCCGCACCGAATCGATCCGCTGTTGTATTTCAAAGTATTCTGATGGGGTTAAATGAACTCAAGAATGAAAAGTTGGCAAGCTCGAAGTTCCAACATTATTAAACTTTAAACAAGACCCTCGTCGGTCACCGCGCGCCGCCAAATGCAAACGTATAACATATTATTATAGCTCGTACTTCATAACGTCCAACACACACACACGAGGCTCATTTCCTTTTAATGTAAACGGTGCTCATTAATTAGAAACACTCGTATCACACATATTACACTACAATAACAAATAGATTCGGCGATGTTCATCGATTTACACTCGGTAATGAGGCACTGCTTCAAATCACAACGTTCCTACATCAATATTAGATAAGTTATACGAGTCAATCAAGAGGCAGTTCTTCTCCTCCAATCAAAACGTTTCTGTTTTGGTTACAGGGCGCAATCGAGTGACTCATTAATTGTGTTAAGGGTTTTAAACATTGACAATTAAATTCAAGTAGAGGAACATACTTGATGTCTTTCAGAAAATATATGGAATGAGGGCACGACGCCGGCAGGAAGAAGATACAGAGGTACGGAAGTACGGCGGTACGGAGCGAGCGCGAGTGAGGAACGTTACGTAAACGTTATCGGTGGTCGCTCATTTGTCACCCACAGACAAGTCGAGATAAAGAGAATGAACGTTTTCTTAATATCGCGTCACGTGAGGCGAGCGCTCCATATTGCCGATAGCAGTAACTTTTTATATTGTTATAATGGCGCGTGCACGAGTACGAGCAGAGACAGGGTGTTGTGTCACAGCGATTATTAAATACCGCTTTACATTTAGAGCAATGTGACATCCGTTCGCAGTTATCATCTGTGCGAATCCGAACACCGTACTAGTGGTGAGTACCTACTAGGGCACGCCGTGATTGCGGTGGTAAGACCCATCATGGCGGAGTGGCTTGAGAGGCCACACGGTAGCCTCTCGTACCGTCAGACGCAGATCATCACCGGACACGGGAACTTCGGGTGGTATATGAATCTGATGGGCATAGAGCCCATCAGATGAGGGGTGACGGGTGGAACCGCCTGTCACTCTAGCAGAAGTAGGCCACTCATCATGCCGGGGGCGAGTCGGGGACCACGTGATCCCCCATCCCGAGGAGGGCCCAGACCGAGAGGGATATGTCGTGTTCAGCCTTACCCTCTTGCCAAGCACAATGATCCACAGACGGTGTGCATTTTAGTTGGTTCGATTCCGACATAACCCCCCCCCCCCCCCCCCTCCGGCTGTTGTCGGCACCTGGGTCTTCGCACCGGGCTTCACGCCATCATTCGGCCGTGAGGCACACCAGCGAGGACCCTGGCACGCCGGCAATATCAGCAGCCGGGACTGAGCAAGCTAAGTGCTTTTACCATCTCAGCACAGCGGAGTCAACAACGCCTCGGCAGAATATTTATTGCGAATTCACCCTGAGGTTCATTTTCATAATACTTATATAAAAATTCATGTTACGACCCTATTCATCGATTATAATTATTATATATTGTAATCTAGCTTTTATTTATACATCTGCATCTGCTCTTACCCTATATAAATCCCTAAAGCCGTACAAAAATCCACAACGTTACAACCTACTAGTTAGACTAAAACGGTATTACCAAGCATTACCTGCATGAGTGTGTCAGGGCTTTATCTAACAGGATCTGACAACTTGTGAAACATACTTAAACACGTAACGTAACGATTCATCTAAATCTATAGTTGGACTAAGCAACAAGTAAACTATTGTTGTATCAGCAAGGCCGAATAAATCCTCACCGGCGCAGCCACGAGTTGTTAGCAGCATACTATCTGACGGTTCAGATTGCACTAAACTACTTAAACCGATTTCCTCTTTTGAGAAATTGTTTTCAAAATGAGTTAATATAAATGTTGTATAAGAGACAACACAAACCTTGAGACAGAACCTAAATCGAATAATGCTAGAAGACCCTATTCCGTCTTTAACTGCTATTATATTAATTTAGAATTTTCTTCAAAATAATGTATCGTTGGTGGACGTGGTGTTTACAAGGGTTTAAATATTAGTACATTCTATAGTGAAGCCAGTTATCAGCTACCAGTTTAGACTGAAGCCGGAAGAAAAATATAATTTATCATTTTCGTCAGTAAAAGTATTTGTGGTGTGTGGTATAACGTGCTGACGGCGCAGTGTGCGGTGTGGCGCGTTTATTTCGCTCTCAGTTGACTTTACGACGAGCACCGATAACCACCTAGTATGTACCTTTTACGTTTGCTCTTTCACTTATCTCCAGTTCAGGCGAATGCTATCAAGTATGTTAGCAGGCAGTATACTATTAGATAGGATATTTAAAATTATTGGTATTTGAAACATACCTACATTTTAAACCTAAATAAAAGCAATTAACAGAAGACAGGACACTCCCTAGCCAGATGGACGGACGACCTGAAAAAGGTGCCTGGGACAGACTGGATGCGAAAGGCGGAGGATTTGACGAAATGACGCACATTGGGAGAGACCTATGTCCAGCAGTGGGCTAATTGATTGATTGATTCGAACGGTGGTCGGAGGTGAATATCTGGCTAGGATACATGTAGTGACTGCTGTCTCAAGAACCAACTTTGTATTTTGACATCACTGAGCTAGAGGACTGCTTCGTCAACTAGATTATATTCGTGACTTTTGGAGAAATTTTAGGTTTTTAGTTGTGTGTCTTTGTCCGTCCACTTCCACGCTGAGATGGGCCAAAGGAATAACTGTTCAGAGGACTAATTCTTGTAATGAAAATTTGTTCAAAATTCAGTCTAAAGTCAAACAGACAGTTATGATAATATTATTTAAAATGAAAAAGCTAACCAAGCATTTTTCTTGTGACATTTGATTGACATTTGAAGTTAACGACCATAAAGCGGCGCTAAACTATTACAAACTACAACTGTGAATAGATATTAAAATAGGGTGCACCCGACGTCATGAAATATATAAGTTCATCGCAGCCAATAGCGGCTGGGGGCACCCGGCGCGCAGCGCCCCGCCACAATTGGAATACCATTCCCGCTGCACGTGGCGCGTGGCCACCGCTGGAGCGCACTGCTCGGCGCGGGCTCCGCACGGGCCTGCACTCTGCACGTGAATGCATAGGTTCAAGTCGCCACATTACTATATACATAACTCAGTAACATTATTTAAGCATATTCTTCCATCCTTAACTAGGTAAATGTATTTTTTGAATGAAATATTAAGATTTAATCGATTGAGATTCCGATAATTGGTTCCGAAAGTTGGTGAGAATATTGGTAGACGCTTCCGTCATCCGTCGCCTCAAAGACGGCTAAAAGGAGAAATTTGGATGGGCTCGGGCGAGGTCTGGTAGCTCAGTGGTCAAAGCATCGCCCCTGCAAGGCAAGGTTTACCCCGCCCAGACCGATTCAATATTTTTTCTATTTTAATAATGGGGCAATAATAATGCAACTAAACACACAATCAATAAACTATTCGTCATTATAGTATACCTAGGTTTCGGATGCATCATGCCTGTGCGTGTGAACAAAGATTGCAAACTTACATTTTTGGGTAAACTTGAAGGTAACGGAAAATCACGAAGAGCTGCTGTGTCCCTGGTGCCATGATGTTAACGTATAAAGTGATTACTAATATTATGCCTGCAGCCTCACAGTGAAGCCTTCCCTCATTTTTAAACTGACAAAAGTAAGACTGCGAGTACAGTTCGAAGTAAATTAATATATGCGAGTCAGTCATTACATCGGAATTTATTGAGAGCGCTCTTGATACGCGGGTAGCGTATACCTACGGCGCGTGGGCGCAGATGCCTCGCATTCCTCACGCTGAAGCAGGCTCTGGCAAATCGGGCACGAATGCTTCGATTGTTCGAGGCCAACCTCTACATAAATACCTACACGCAGTCAAGGCTCAAATCACATGAACATAACTCATACATATAAAATCTAGCAGACTGCTTCTTTAGTTCCGTGGCGTAAGTTTTCACCGATGTGATTGAGGGGTTTTGGATTCGACTCCCAGCTCAGCTTAAAATCATCATTGCTATTTTCGCTTAGGTAATTCTCCGTAATTGCATGAAATCCGGATAACCGGACTCAATGCCTGCATGCTATAGATATATGGCCTGCGGTGTACGTTGCAAAACCCACCACTAAACATGCACTACATACCGCACTTTTAGAATAAAAAGGAAGCGAGCAGATGAGCCCAATAATATGTACATTGTTGAATGGCAATTTTCTTTTCTCCCGCAGTTGTTCAATATCACAGTCGAGTGAGTGAAAAGGCATTGTGAGCGATGTATAGGAGTAGCTCTGCTAGCCGGAAGGGCTGCCGCCGAACAAAAGTAGTCGTTCCGGTTAGGCCGCAGTCGGCGGAGACCCCAGCGCGCGTGTGCGTGCGTGCGCGTGTGTGTGCGTAGGCCCGCAGGAAGGTGTAGGTGCGCGGTGTTTTCTTTACATTTGACACGGATGAGCGAGTTTCACGGTTCACCTGCTGAAGGCTTTGTGTCTGTAGCTCGCGACACCATCCATTTAAATAATTCCGCCCGTTGTGTTTGTTTACTCGCGTGCTCGGTGCCACTCGTTGGAGTTCATACATATATGCTCGTGAAGGAACTCGTACATTCCCGGTGTCGCGTGAAATAGCAGAATAATAAACTTCGCGACTTGATGTAAACATATTGACATGAATACTTTATGTTGGTAGAGTACCGAGGCATTCCTCGTTCAGTCTCTGTTCAACGCATTTACCGCTGGGCGCGAGTGGGCGGTCTCGTTGTGGCGTACAATAAAAATTACGACCCAAAACTAACCTGGGAACATATTATATTGAAATAAAATATTTTTTTTACTAATGCTATATTTTTTTTATTTAATTGATTATTTGCGATGGGTGGAACCCGTTAAAAATAGTTTTATTTCACTGAGTGAAATTCGCACTCGGGCAGCGTCATGTAAAGTATTACATATTTATAAAATATTATTAAGTGGCTATAATTTCACTGTAATTAGCCACATAATGACACCTGTAATCAAATTGTGTCTATTTCATTGCTATAATTCACAAGTGAGTTATATTTTTTTTTTAATTTTTCGTTACTTAAGTTTCTTTTTTCTTAAAAAAAGTTCCGATACTTATATAAAAGGTCGTTTTTTTTTTTTTATTGGTCCACAAAACTGGATACACTCTTTATGTTTAAGTCCGACAAACAAGAAAAACAAAAACATGTATGGGGCGAGTGTCACCTTCTCGAAGTGGACACAGCATGCAAATTTTTAAGTACTCTAATAGTAGGAAACGAAATAAGATCACACTTAACATATTTATAAATTAGAAAGACTTGGTATATCAGCCTCTCGGGCCCCATCCCAAGAATCCACTAATTTTTGAAGTTTTCGTTTGAAACTAGGGACCGAGAGGTCAAATATGTCCAAGTCCTGACATATGGTATTGTATGAATTACAAATGCGATACAGTGACGAGTGTTGACCATAGTTTGTGCGAGTTTTAGGTAAGCTAAACGTTTTTCTATTTTTGAGACGGCTACAAGAACGTGGAATAGCTAATTTTATACGTTCCAGCAGCAGAGGACTATCAATAAATCCGTTAACCAGTCTATGTAGAAACGTTTTATCCGCAATATCTCTACGCTGTTTGAGCGAAGACATATTGAAATATGCCAATCTTGATTCATAACTATCAAGTATGCGACAGAGATTTATTGAGTATGAAAGATGGTACAAAAATCTAGATTGAATCTTTTCTAATCTCTCTATATATCCTTTGTAGGTCGGGTTCCAAACCGGGCTACAGTACTCCATTAGACTACGCACATAGCAGTTAAAAAGCAACCTTGATACGTCTGGATCCTTGAAGAATTTAGTCTGCCTAATTACAAAACCCGACAGACGGGAACCTTTCCTGGAAATTCGTGTTAAAAATTTAAAAAATTAATTAATATACCTACCTATTACTTGCTCATTTCTTGCACCTTCGTATTTAAATAGATAATTTCAACTCGAGCGTAAAATAAAACTTTCACCTAATTAACTAATAACTTTTGTTTTCTTTGTAAAAACTTAAAAATCCCCATTTAGTCCGCGACAAACAAAAAAGGAATATTCTTTAATGTGTGGCCGAACGAGATGCGCGCGCATTCGAAAAATATAATAATTACCTGTTATTACGAAAAAAAAACACAATTTGTTTTCACTTTTGAAATTATACTTATCTATTAATTAAAATGTCCACAAGTGCTAGTTTTGGAGAAAATGATTTGTGTTGTACAACGTCCGATATATGATGTGAAGCCCTTTAGAAAATCCAAATCATCTCGCAACTGCAAACGTTGTACACATTTCACATGCACTAAGTTTAATTATATTGTTACGAGCGTGGGGGTCGGTTTAAATAGAAAATGCGAGCGAAACCGTTGAAGACAGATTTTATTTGGCTGCACTTAAATTACAGCAAAGCGCGTAGAAATTCAAAACTCTTCCTTACACAATACACAGTCACTTGTATAAATCGCACTGTATCGCTTCGCACACTTTATCGCTTTGATCGCTTCGAATACTAGTCTTAGACTAACTTCAGCGGAGGCTGTCAGCTCGCCTTTTATATCGGGCGCGGCCGAGTAGCGAAAGATCGAGAAAAGACAGGTACGTTCTGAGAAAGACAGGAACTTTCTGGAAGGTTCTATTGGGTCTTGTGTCTCTTTCTAGCCTGACGTCTCGTTCTATTCATTCGATTCCTTCTAGAACAGTGACGTCAAGGCATGCTGTCTCTTTCTATAATGCCGTCTCGCTCACTCCTATGGAAATTTGGCCATATATTGAAGTGGCCAAGCGCCGGGCGTAGCACTACCCCCTTCTTAGACATGCTCGTCCCGAGCATCATTAGATCCGTAGTATTTCGCCAGTCGGTCAACATGTACAACCTTCAAGGGGCTTCGCTGGTTGCGTTGTATCCGGTATGTAACGTCATTGATCCTGGTGACAACTTTATACGGCCCTTCCCAGTTTGGAGACAACTTCGGAGATTTGCCTTTGCGACGCATCGGATTGTGTAGCCATACCAACGAGCCTTCGTCGAACCCGGCTTGATGAGAGTTGCGGTCGTATCGGGTTTTCATTCTTTCACTTGCCTGGAGCCCAGATTCACGGACGTGGGTGTGAACGTCAATTAGTCTATCGCGCAATGCACTAGCATATTCCGTGATTTCTTGCGGTGAATCTGGAGGACGTCCAGTCAGTAGATCAGCCGGTAGTCTCAGTTCACTGCCAAAATTTGCACACGCAGGAGTCACCGTTGTGTTTTCATGTATCGCTGTTCTATAAGACAACAAGAACAAAGGAATATGACTATCCCAGTCCTTCTGGTGGCTCTCAACAACCTTAGCCAAATGCCTTTCCAAGGTTTGGTTAAATCTTTCAACCATTCCGTCAGACTGTGGATGATATGGGGTGGTCCTGGTTTTATGAATACCCATTATCCTACAGGTTTCTTGAAATACCTGTGATTCAAAATTCCTTCCCTGGTCACTGTGTATTTCCAGAGGAACTCCATATCGGCAAAGCACTTCCGTGACTAGTCTTTCTGCGACTGTAGTTGCTTCCTGGTTAGGTATGGCAAAAGCCTCCGGCCATTTAGTAAAGTAGTCCATTACTACTAGGATGTATTTGTTTCCAGACTCCGATGCAGGAAATGGCCCTGCAACATCTAATGCAATCCTTTCCCAAGGCGCTCCAACATTGTATAGCTTCAATGCTCCCCTGCTCCTTGTATGAGGCCCTTTTACTGATGCGCAGCATGTACATTTCCTACACCAATCTTCAACATCCTCACGGCAATGGATCCAATAGAATCGTTGACGAACCTTCATCAACGTCTTCTTCACACCAAGATGGCCGCCTGAAGTTCTGTCATAAAATGATCTCAAAACCTCATTAATTTTAATCTTTGGGACAACCAACTGCAGATGTGAGTCTTTCCCGTTTGCAGACTCCCATTTTCTACACAGGACTCCATTGTGTATCACGAGGCTTTCCCATTGTGCCCAGTAGCTCTTCGTAGCTGCACTCATTTGGGAGACATCACTCCATTTCGGCTTAGGTGTTCCTGCCCTTATCCATTCGAGAATAGGCTTGATGTCGCGATCCTCTTGCTGTGCTTGCTGCATGGCTTCGCTACTCCACTCATCGCTGACAGTATCAGTCCTTATTATTCTAATCGCTACACTGTCTTTAGCTTCTTGCCTGACACAATGGTTACATTCCACCGGACAAAGTCTTCGAGAGAGCGCATCTGCATTTCCATGCGCTTTCCCACTCCGATGTTCGATGACGAAGTCGTATTCCTGGAGCTGTTCAATCCATCTTGCCACTTGTCCTTCTGGATTTTTAAATTGTAGCAACCATTTTAAAGCAGCATGATCAGTCCTCAGATGAAACTTGCGGCCCAGCAGAAACTTACTGAAATGCTGCAATGTCTTAACCACGGCCAGTAATTCTCTTCGTGTAACACAGTAATTTCTCTCTGGTTTAGACAAAGACTTACTAAAGTAAGCAATCACGACCTCCTTGTCTCCTTTTCTCTGGGACAGGACTCCTCCTATTCCAGTATTGCTGGCATCTGTGTCGACGACGAACTCATTTTCTGCATCTGGATAACCCAAGATTGGTGTTTCACAGAGTCTTCGCTTAAGGTCTTTGAAAGCGGCTTCACATTGTTCATCCCAGCTAAATTTCCGTTTTTCTTCCGTTAACCGATGCAAAGGCTTCGCAATATCGGAAAAGCTTTTTACGAACCGCCGGTAGTATGAACACAGACCTAAAAAGGCACGAACGTCCGTCTTATCTTTTGGTGTCGGCCAATCTTTCACGGCACTTATCTTCTCAGGGTCTGTTTGTATCCCATCCTTCGAAATAACATGGCCCAAATAATTCACTTGTCGTTTAAAAAGTGAACACTTCTTTGGACTGAGTTTTAAGTTGGCACCCTGTAGTTTAGTCAAAACTTGCTCTAGTTTACTGAGGTGATCGTCGAAGTCTTTTCCAATGATGATTATGTCATCCAAATATACCAGACAGGCTTCTCCCAGCAGTCCAGCAAGTATTTGTTCCATCAATCTCTCAAAAGTGGCCGGAGCATTTCATAATCCAAATGGCATGACGTCGAACTGCCAGAGACATTTTCCAGTAGAAAACGCAGTTTTTTCCTTATCTCGTTGACTGATTTCAACTTGCCAATACCCACTCTTGAGGTCCAATGTTGAGAACCACTGCATGCCAGTTAAGGTGTCCAAAGTGTCATTTATCCTTGGCAACGGATAACTATCCTTTTTCGTAACATCATTCAGTCGGCGATAATCGACGCAGAATCTGGTGGTTCCATCCTTTTTCTTTACAAGGACTACCGGAGAACACCATGGACTGACCGAGGGTTCAATGATACGGTCCCTTTTCATCTCTTCAATCATTTCCTCCACCTCTTTTTCTAGAGCAATCGGTACACGTCGTGGTCGTTGACGGATTGGCATTCCCTCACCAGTATCGATTTTATGCTGTACTACTCCAGTTCTGCCAATGTCACCACCATGCATAGAAAAGACGTTTTTATAACATAGCAGCATGTTCCGCGCCTTCAGCATCTCTACCTTACTGAGGTCATTGCGACAATCTTCTAGTAGTTTCAGCACTGTTGATTCTCTGTCACTTATGGCATCGCTTTTGGTCGAACCCTGGCAACTATGTATCCACGAGATCTCTTCACAAGTGCCAAGCAGTGTCCCTTTGTTTAAAACGCACTCGTTGTCGCTCATATTTAAAATTCTTATAACGGCTGTGGTTGGTGTTGTTACCACAGTACGAGCTGGTATCCAGGGACTGCTGCCGTCTACTTTTTCCACCAATGCACAGCGATGAGAATTGATGCCATATTGAGGTAGTCTTATTGGCACTAGGGTCTGTGATTTAGGCTGGAGTACAGTTCGTTTTGCACAGTACACTTTTCGACATGCGCCACCTTCCATGGGAATTTCGTCGAACCCAAGTTTCAGAACGCCACAATCCACGTCGATTTTACAGCGATATTTTCTCATAAAATCCAATCCAATGATGCAGTCATCTAAGATATCAGCGACGATGACTTTATGCCAATAGGTCTTATCACCGACTTCCAACGCCACTTCTTGCTCTCCTCGGACGGAAATGCGCTGGCCGGTAGCTGTCTGCAGGTGGAGATGCTTAAGTTGATGTAGATGATCTCTAGGTACATTTTTCACTAGCCGAGAGTTAATCACGGTCCGACTTGCTCCAGTATCAATGGTGAGGTGGCACGGTGATCCATCAATACCTCCTTTGATGACCAAACTATTTCCATCATTAGCTTGAGAGATCAGAATTGGGACTTTTACACTACCAGCCAGCACCCGTCCCGCAGTCCTGGCGTTTACTCGTTTCCCTGTTGCTCCGGCGCATCTAGATGACGCGCCGCTTGTTCTTGGCCATTGCCTTGTTGATTCCGTTTCGGGCAGCTAGACCGAATATGTCCTTGCTCTTTGCAGAAATAACACATGGGGGTGAATTCCCGACGATACACACGTTGCTCATTTGTTGAGATCTCTCGCAATCTATGTGCTCGAGGGTCATGTCGTATAGCTTCCACTTCAAGGGCGTGAGCAACAGCATCTTTAAGGGTTGCATGGTGACCCAGACGGACGGCAGCTCTCACCTCCAAGTCTCTGATCCCGTCAATAAAAGCTTGCACCAAATTGCTGTCAAGAAATGACGAAGAAGCTCCTTGGTAAGCTTTTCTCACGAGCTTTTCTATTTCCAAAGCCCACTGCTGCAGAGACTCATTAAGACACTGGTTTCTGTCCTTCAATTGGGCACGGTAGACATGTTCCAAGTGACTATCACCGTAACGTGATTCCAACGCTTCAAGAAGGCGGTCGTAAGTCATTTCACCTCCAAGCGCCTCTAAAACACTGAGTGCTTGGTCTCGTAACCCCAATGTTAATGCTGTTTTGGCTTGCTCCTTATCCCAACCGTTCGCCTTTGCCACAGACTCGAACTGCAGTTTGTATGCAGTCCACGAGGAGGTCCCATCAAATGGCGGTACTTTGAACTTTCCGACAGCCTGTGTAGATGAAATGGTTACAGAGCCAGCTGTTCCGCAAGCTATTTTCGTCTCCAATTTTTTCACGTTTTGAGCCACAGACTGCAACTGTTCCTCATAACTCTCAAATTTCTCGTCGATGCTTTCTAATTTTTCTTCGTGGCTTTTTATTTTTACGTCATGGCAGTCGAGCTTGTCTTGCACTGAATGAATTTCTCTTTGCCATTCCGCTTTAGACTCTTTCAAGAAAGCAAATAGATCTTCTTGTTGTTCCCGGAGCTGAACCTTTAGTTGCAAGGCCTGCTCCTCCTGTTGACGGGCCTGCTCTTCCTGGCGACGGATCAGCTCCTCCTGTTGTTGCTGGAGCTGTGCCTTCAATTGCAGAGTCTGCTCTTCCTGGTGACGGGCCTGCTCTGCCTGGTGACGGGCCTGCTCCTTCAATAAGGTCATAATCGCGCTCAGCTTGATTTCCGATGATGATCTTGAAGCACCCGTCGATGTACTTGGAGTGCCCGCAGCCTCTTCCGCGGCCTGGCTTCTGGTTTTGACTCCCTCCCTGTCGTCTCTCGGCGTTATCAGCATTTTCTATCCCGCTTCTGACACCAGTTGTTACGAGCGTGGGGGTCGGTTTAAATAGAAAATGCGAGCAAAACCGTTGAAGACAGATTTTATTCGGCTGCACTTAAATTACAGCAAAGCGCGTAGAAATTCAAAACTCTTCCTTACACAATACACAGTCACTTGTATAAATCGCACTGTATCGCTTCGCACACTTTATCGCTTTGATCAGTACACAAAAATCAGTATTTTGTTTTCTGCAAATCTTACTCCATTTATAGTTATACTGGTACTGCACTTTAAAGTGATTAGTGGCGTAAATCGGACAATGGAAACCATGAGCAGTGCGTATATACATCACAATTTGTGAAATTGAAAGTGCTCGCTTACTAAATACGCCGAATATCCCAAGTCACAAACTGTACAGGTACCCTCAATCTTTTATATTTTCTGATGAAACTTGCGTTATTACAATTAATAGCGGTGGTGCATCTCATGAGCGAAGAGCGTTTTTATCCGCAAATTCTATCTGGTGAATATCGAGCATGTCATCAGAAAAGGAAGTAAGGAAGGCGAGATCAACGCCGAAAATTGATAATATAGCTGCGATTGAGGATTTAATAAAGAAATACATTGCGCCACTCTCGGGCGAAATCCAAAACTTAGCAAACAAATTGGAAACGATTGATTCATACGTGAAGAAAATATCTGAACAAGAGAAAGAAATAGAGAACTTGAAAATAAAGATAAACCGCTTAGAAGAACTTGTAGAAATCCAAGCGGAAGAGAAAGTGAAGAACGAAATCGAATTGATAGGAATTCCTGAAAAGCCGAATGAGAGCAAACTACACTTAGCTATCACCGTCTGCCAGAAGATCGGAGTCTCGGTCGCCGAGTCTGAGGTCGACGAGGTTTTCAGGACTGGTTCGAAGAAGGTTACTGACAAACCAGAAGATCACGTACGGCCTCTAGTTGTGCGCCTGATCAGGAAAGCCAAAAGAGACGAAATCGTCAAAGCTGGGAAGTTAAGGAGGAATATAACAACATCAGATATCGTGGCTGGAACGTCGAAAACCGTATATATCAACGAAAGACTTACCCCTTATAAGCGACTTCTTTTTCGGGAAGCAAGACTGAGAACGAAAGCCTACGGACACCGTTTCTGCTGGATATCAAACGGGCAAGTGCTGACCCGAGAGGCAGAAAAGAAACCAGCGCAACTCATTCGAAGTCTTGCGGACTTAGATCGTAAGGTGGGAGCGGCTATACACGTAACCTCACTACCATAACCTACCACCAAGGCACACTATATAACTCTTTTTCTTCACAATATTTAAAGTATATATTTACGCATTTAATATTTACAGTTATATCCAAAATACATATATATATATGGTATTTAATTATATTCTAGAAGATATCGATAATGTTCTCAAAACAAATTGTATATCACTTGAATCATTGGAAGAATGCGGGAATAAACTCCAAATATGTAAAAATAAAAAAATTCTCACTTATAATATCCAAAGTCTAAATCATAACTATGAGCAATTACTAGTGATGTTAAGACGCATAAAAATTGACATAGATGTTTTGATATTGACGGAATGCCATCTACAATCTTGTGAAAGTATTCCTCAAATCGATGGCTTTAACTCATTTTCTACTAGGCATACCCTAAACAAAAATGGGGGTGTAGTCATATATGTAAACTCTATTTGGGATGCCTCTTTTTATGAACCTATATTCGAGGAGGCTGAAGCCCTCGTAGTGAGAGCTGGAAAAGAATTCACTGTTCTGGGAATATATAGATCTCCATCGTTTAAGAATATTGAACCTTTTTTGAATGATCTTGACACAGAACTTCAGAACCTCAGTAGAGACTCATGTCTTATTGTTGGAGGCGACATCAACATTAACATCTTACCAGATATGGATCCAAGAGCATCGGAATACTTATGCTTAATGGCTGAGCATAATCTGGTGGCCACCATTGACATACCAACGCGTGTTTCTACAATATCATCCTGTATCGACCACATATTTATTCGTCCTCAGTTTAAGTTTGAGGGGGTGGTCTGTAAAGTGGCAACTACCGATCATTACCTGGTCCTGACAGGCATAGAAACTAATTCAAAGGTAAATAATAACAGCAATACCTCACGCCATTATACATATGTCAACTATGACAAAGTTGAAAGAGATTTGTCAGCACACGACTGGTCCAATGTTCTGAATCAAACCTCAGTTCAAGTTGCTACTGGGAACTTTATGAGTGTTCTCATCAAAATATTAGAGGCAAACAAAGAAATTAAAACAAAACCGCGTAGCAGGTACAATCTAAAACCTTGGATCACGCCTGGATTGATAAAATGTATGAGGCATAGAGACAGACTGCACAACCAAACCCGACTCGATCCCAAAAACGAGATCCTTTTAATAACTTATAAGAGGTACCGAAACCATTGCTCAAACCTCCTACGTAGTCTTAAAAGAGAATACGATAGATGTCAACTTGAGGAAAATAAAGCTAACCCTAAAAGACTCTGGGAATCAATAAGGAAAATTAGTCATACTTATACAGTAAGAGGTACTCCAATAGAGCTAACTAAAACTGCAAATACGCCCTATGAGTCTCTAACTGAGTGTAATCAATATTTTGCGTCAATTGGTGAAAAACTGTCGCAAGTGATTTTGGAGGGGTCGGGCGACGATGAATCTTCTTTAGCTTCGAACATAAAGGCAAACAATTACCTGGTAGACTCTTTCTTTTTTAAACCTACCGATGAAAATGAAGTACATAACCTTATTAAAAATTTACGTGTTAACTCAGCCCCAGGCCTTGATTCTATCGGAAACCGCCTCATTAAAAGTTTAGGAATCTATATAAAACAACCCCTGTCTTACATTTTCAATCTCAGCATGACAGCGGGGGAGTTCCCTAACATCTGGAAAACCGCCGTTGTCACTCCAATTCATAAATGCGGCCCTAAGGATATTCCTGACAACTATAGGCCTATATCTCTGTTAGGAACATTCTCCAAACTATTGGAGAAGACTGTAGATGTACGATTGAGAGACTACCTTGAAAGGAAAAACCTTCTCAGCGATATACAGTCTGGTTTCAGGAATGGTAGGTCAACTGGAGATGCAGTGGGGGCTCTTACAGATCGGGTAGTTGAGTTTTTGGACAGGAGCAAACCTTGTTTGGGTGTCTTTCTCGACCTGAGAAAGGCTTTCGACACCATTTCCAGAAAAATCCTCATAAAGAAACTTGAAGCTTTCTACGGCATTCGTGGGATTGCTCTCAGTTGGTTCGAGTCATACCTCAAAGATAGGCAGCAATGTGTCAGGATAGGTGACCACTGCAGTGACCTTGCCAGGTGTGATTTCGGGGTCCCACAAGGCAGTATTCTCGGTCCAACCCTGTTCATACTCTACCTTAATGATATAGGCTCAGCTGGCCTAAGTGACGCAAACATATATTGCTATGCAGATGATACTGCTGTGGTATTTTCGGGCAACGATTGGCAAGATACTAAACGGAATGCAGAACAAGGCATGAAGCTCCTTTACAGATGGTTGAATCAAAATCTTCTATCACTTAACATTGAGAAAACGAAGTTAATAACTTTCTGTAAAACTAAAGCATCAGCGCCTAAAACCGATATGAATCTTGTTCTCCGAGAATGTTCCTACCAGTGTAAAGCATCAAATAATTGTTCATGTGAAATAGTAAAACAGGCTAAGTCTATCAAATATTTAGGAGTAGTACTGGATCAGAATTTAACATACAAAAACCATATTCATCAATTGTCTGGTAAAGTTAGAAAAATAATATATATGATGAGGAAACTACGAAACACCGCGGAAAGAAGTTTGCTGAGACAGATATATCTGGCCGTATGTGAACCTCTCATCACATACTGCCTTCCTGTATGGGGAGGGTCAGCTAAATCAATATTAATGGAAATAGAGAGAGCTCAACGAGCAGTGCTAAAGGTTATGCTCGGTAAGCCTCGACGATATCGAACTGATATACTGTACAGAGACTCGAATGTCCTCAGTGTAAGAAAGCTATACATTAAGCATGCAATTCTAACAGTACATAAGAAACTAACAATTTATAATAACTATAATGAAGGCAGAACTAGGAGAGTGTACAAAGCGACAATACATAGTGTTAATACAGCATTTGCTCAAAGGCAAAAGGAACACTTATTTCCCTTCATCCATAACAAATTTGTCAAAAAACTTTCCCTAAAAGATATCAGTATATTTGACGCTAAGCATTTGATAGATGATTATTTAGTCAAACTGAACTACAAGCAGAGTGAAGCTTTTTTGACGAAGTCCATGTAGACTTCCCAGATGCACGTGCGGGTATGTATATGCGTATATGCGTGTGATACGTACCTAGTGTGCTTACCTAGTGATATGCATCTTGTCAACATAAGATATATAAATTGTGTGTATTGAAATATGTTATTCATTTGTGTTCTTTATTAGTTATATTATTTATAATTATTACTTATGAGAGATTAGAAACATTAATGTCCCTATTCCCACCCAAATAAATGAAAGAAAGAAAAAAAAGAAAAAGAAAAAAAAATATATATATATATATAAGTCATCTTGCAAAATTTAAAATTTATTAATCTATACATGAACTGCACATTTCATACAGCTGGTTTTGTACATGCACTTTACATAATTCACACAAATTTTGAATTGAGATGTTTATGTAAACATCTTAATTCGAAAACCGCTCTCGCTTATGAATTGCAGTGCAACCCATACCAGATTGCCGCGACACAGGCATGCCTAGTGCGGTGATCGATATAACCATGCATAAATTTAGACCTACCCACCTTAGATAAGATTATAATACGCTTTGTGCTGTAATCAGGTTTTAGTTAATAAACGATTTTTTTTTTTTTTTTTTTTTTTTATAATTAGTATATTTCATGTTGAGATTTATGACACAAGTTGATATCGCGTCATACACAATAAAAACTGATTTTTGTATAAAAAAAAAAAAAAAAAAAAAAAAAATCGCTTCGAATACTAGTCTTAGACTAACTTCAGCGGAGGCTGTCAGCTCGCCTTTTATATCGGGCGCGGCCGAGTAGCGAAAGATCGAGAAAAGACAGGTACGTTCTGAAAAAGACAGGAACTTTCTGGAAGGTTCTATTGGGTCTTGTGTCTCTTTCTAGCCTGACGTCTCGTTCTATTCATTCGATTCCTTCTAGAACAGTGACGTCAAGGCATGCTGTCTCTTTCTATAATGCCGTCTCGCTCACTCCTATGGAAATTTGGCCATATATTGAAGTGGCCAAGCGCCGGGCGTAGCAATATAATAGGGTCAGTTCGCCAGTTCACCGGTCCCTTTCAGTTTAGGGCCTTTTGAGCGACACGATAAGTTCAATTAAAGATAATAACCTTTCTACAAATAATATAAAGAGTTTGCTATACGCCATCCTCCAATATCAACGGTGTAGGAATTTATAACATTTATAAATATCACACTCACCTAAACCCAGTGAAAAGCCGTTTAGTTCCGTCACATTATCATTACAGAAAAAAAAACAAATGGCTCTAAGCGCGTGCTTTTTTGTAGTGATGTTTTTCATGAAATTGCCGTTTCATTGAGTTTCACTAATACGATGGATAATAAATAATGCTAATAAAGCGGAAACTAAATGAAATAAAAAATCTGTCTGCTTTTGTTTTGTTTATTTCTAATGTTTAATTTATGGCGCAATTTCATTAGTCGAGAGCAACTATACTAGCGGTGTGGGAGATTTCTGGAACGCATGCGACAAGGCCCGCATTCGGGGAATCATTTTCATTAATCGATAGGTCCGCATGCGAGGTGTAGCAAAAACCTCAATGTTCGTCGTCAGTTATTAACAAAAGTGGCACTGAAAAAACTAAACAATTAATGTCATGTGGAGCAATTTGGACTGTCTGTCTTATTGAAAAAGTAACTATTAGCTTCTTTGAAGAAAAATTGTAAAATAGTAAACTGAAATATTTAGCCTTGCCGCAATTTGTTTGTACGCACTTTCTCTTGCATCTCGGTTTCTATACAATGTATTAGTCACATTCCATAAACAAACGTATTCTCGATAGATTTCCACAAGTTTTAACATTTGCAAATCCGTAAAGCGATCAGCCATTTTTCGCAGCGTCCACAAGCACTCACGAATGAAATTGAATAATGAAAAGTATTTGACACACGACCCGCACGCTGTACCTATATTGACGGTCGGTATAAAGCGTGCGGGGAATCCCGAATACGGGTCCATTTGTAAAATTTTCATTGGTTGTTATCTCGCCTGCGGAGAATCCCCGTATACTATATAATATAACGAGTTAAAGACTGTTGTAGAAAGATATAAATAAAAGGAATAAGATGTGCATCTGTATTCATCGTTTTATTTGAAGTAGAAAATTGACAGAATTTTAAATATTTTTCATTAAATTTAAAAACTTATTTGCATACTAAAAAGTTTCTATAACACTCCCCCTTAATGAAAAATAAACTAAACTAAATTTCTACCAACCGAAAATAAAACATATTGTAACGCGGCACTGTTTCGGAATGTCCTTGAAACAAGCTCGACCGCGCGTGCGTCGACCAACGGCGATAGAGCCCCCGTGCTCCGCGCGGCCAGTGGGTCACGCGCACGCGAGGCGATGACACGCACGTACGTTACGTACACAAGCACGAGCCGCATTCACTGGGGGATCGGAGCCCTACTTATTGTTTCCCTGTGTCACTGTCTTTTTAGTTATTAAAGTGTGCGCATACTACACGCATATGTGTATTTATTTACAATATCTATAACAAAGCAAATACGAAATAAAATAATAAACTATTAATAAGTTTTATATCTAAGACGCACTTCATATGCTTAATGCGCCTCAACAGCTTAACAGCTTAGTTAAAATATCGGCAGGCATTTTCTCTGTCTGTAAATATTTTAAATCTATATAACCCTCCGCTATCTTCTGCCTAATAAAATGATACCTAGTATTAATATGCTTGGTCCTGTTGTGGTGGACCAGATTTAGTGCTAACTTTTGCACACTTTGGCTATCATTATAGATGTACACCTTATCAGCGTTTCCAGTAATATCAAAAACTAACCTTCTAAGAAAAACAGCTTCTTTAGCGGCACTGGACAACGACATGTATTCAGCCTCAGCAGAAGAAGCCTGAGCAGATTGGGCCAACTGCATCTGCATATCCACATAAATAATCGCCACATTTTCTGTAAGTAATGCAGAAATTCATACTATTAGGGGTTAAAGTATGGAATTGCCGATTTGTACTGACAAATTGAAATTAGTTTTTTTTAAATTTAACGTATTTATTTAATCAAAATAATTACCATTATTATCTATACATTGCTGCCATCTAGTAGGAAGGTAAAGTATGAAATTGCCGATTTGTACTGACAAATTGAAATTCGTTTTTTTTTTTAATTTAACGTATTTATTTAATCAAAATAATTACCATTATTATCTATACATTGCTGCCATCTAGTAGGAAGGTCATTTATGCCTTTGCGATAGAACTCTGGTGATCTAGATTCGACAAACTGTGTGAAAGCATTTTGTACTGCCTCCTTAGAAGAAAACTTTTTATCACATAGAAAATTGTCCAAATCACGAAAAAAATGGTAGTCTGTTGGAGCAAGGTCTGGCGAATACGGAGGGTGACGGATAGTTTCTAATTGCAGTTCCTGTAGAGTTAAAACGGTTTCTCGTGCTGTATGAGGTCTCGCGTTATCATGGAGCAATAATGGTGAAGATCGATTCATGAGTCGGGGCTGTTTCACTGCTAGTTTTGCTATCATTGTTCGGAGTTCGGCACAGTAGACATCTGCCGTTATTGCTTGACCAGATCGTAGAAAGCTATAGTGAATAACACCATGCTGAGACCACCAAACAGTTACCATTACCTTTTTATTGGTAAGCTTTGCTTTAGGACACTGTTGTGGCGTTTCACCTGGGGTCAGCCATTGCATTTTTCGCTTACGGTTATCGTAAAGAATCCACTTTTCATCACATGTCACAATTCGATCCAATATTCCTTCATTTCTGTATCGATTCAACAAGGCAACACAAGTTTCAACACGCATTTCTTTCTGCAGATCAGTCAAATCATGAGGTACCCATTTTTCACATTTTTTTATTTTATTGATTTGACGCAAATGAGTCAATATTGTTGGTAAGGTAACGTTAAACCATGCAGCTAATTCCTGGGTAGTTTGGCTCGGATCGGCTTCCACCATGTCTGTCAATTCATTGTTATTCACCTGTGTGGACGGCCTTCCTCGTGGTTCGTTCTTCAAATCAAAGTTTCCATCACAAAAGCGTTTAAACCAAAATCGCACGGTGCGTTCATTAGCAGTCCCCTCTCCAAACGCAACATTGATATTGCGAGCTGTTTCTGCCGCGTTAGTTCCGCGTCGGAACTCGTATTCAAAAATCACTCGAATTTTCGAAGTATCCATCTTTCTTGTCTAAGCTGAATAAAAAAACAACAGAAAGTCGATAATCGAATGTTGCACATTTTTAAATGAAGAACTACATAGGTACTATGTGGCAAAAGTTTCACTCAAACATCTCAAACCATGAAGGTTCTATGTCAATTCGAAGTACCTATTACAATGAAACGGCAATTTCATACTTTAACCCCTATTACTTTTCAAATATTGTAAAACTCTTTTATCAGCCAACCAATGACTTATCAAAACAGTGGTTAAATTGGCTTAAATGACTTGTAGCATACGCTATATCGGGTCTAAAGAATTGGTACCCAGCACTGAGAGCCACTCGGTATCACAGTGCAAACAACCAATCAGAATCGAGTACATCCGCGCCACAGCGCTCGACCAATCAGAATCGAGTGAGTCGATTCCCCGCTCCGACTGTGCCTATAAATACGGCCGTGATTCAAGGCTCCGCGTCAGTCGCACGTCAGCCGCCGGCGAGGCAAGGTCTCCAAAGTTGTCGTCGGCCGGCCCTGCGCCACTGAAGATGTCGACCGCAGTGATCGACGAAACGTCTGGAACGCAAGTTTCACATCGACCACGGCCAATCAGCCGGGAAGCAGTATATTCTACATGCAACGCCGGCCGTGAAATTCTGAAGACTTATAATATCAAATGTACTTTTTGTTTTATATAGAACACATATTATTATGTCATCTACATAGACTGCCAGTATTACAGTTTCAGTACCAAACTTTTTCAAGTAAATACATGGCTCTGAGTCTGTTTGATCTAAAAGGGGTAGGGTCCCAGCCCAACATTTCTTTCCGCCATTTTGTTTCGATGACAGTTGACGTGTCATTTATGTCAATTCACTTCTACTAGTTTTTGTGGGACGAAGCTTATCTGGGAGGTAGATATTTTGTTGGGACAATATTTTGAGATGTAAATAGTAATCAGTCATCGAATTTGAGAAATATATACGTATTCCGCGGGGCGAACTGTATACCGAACTGTTACTGGCACAATTACGTCTTGAGACGCTGAAATAGTGAACACGTGTGTGGTGCATATCGAAATTTGAAGGTGAACGCCGTCGAAGCGGTTCAACGGCGTGATCGACTGTGAGGGAACCAGCCAGGCAAGTAAAACACTAAACACATACACACCTCACAATACAGACACGCCTTGGTTGGGATTCCACAGGTGATGGTGACAATTTCAAGTATTATAACAGGTAAGTGGACGTTGCCGTAGTTCATATTACCATTAATTGATTGTAGTAAAGCGCTGCGTTACTTGCAGCCAAGTTTGGAGTGGCAGACGGGTGTCTGGCTTCAACAGAGTCAGTCTGAATAAAACCTATTTTGGATAAAGTTTGTAACGTGATATTTTTCACTGTTGCTTATTGTTTTCTAATATAGATTTCTTTGTTCCAGAGCCACCTAGAGTGTCTCACGGGAACTAGGCATAATTGTTTGGCAGTGAAACTTCTAATCTTCGATTAGGTGTGTTCTAGTTCTCACACTCGACCGGCGGATGGCGCTGGTGTCCTACAGCATATTTCAATTTTTATAATTGCACTCATATATCATTTTATTTACAATTTAACAATAATAAATAAATGGGACTTACTTTCTCAGAAATTGTGACATATTCGTGAACAAGTCATAATTATAATAAATGTTTGTCATATTTGGTCTAGTCGTGTCTGTGGCCATCAGCGGCTGATTAGTTTGCTTGTCTATGGGCCGCTAATGAGTTAGTTCGTGACCAGCAGAATTTTGAGGTTTGTTCACGAATATTCGATGGATACGGGTATAAATAGGCCTGCGCCGATCCTCAAAAGAACTTCTATTTAAATCTTCGTAGCTGTCTCTGAGTAAATAAAATCTGTGTCTATTTCTCGTAATAAAATTGTTTGGTGAAAACTTCGTTCCCAGATATTCTGGTAAGTCGTATTCCTCTGTTTATTTGGACACATTACGGGCCTCTATGTATATTCACGGCTTAAGAGTGGTCTGTTTTATACAGGGTCGCTGGTCTGAGCTCGTGTGCCCTCTGAATTCGCTCTTCTCTGACATTTATCGACGGCGTGCTTCGTGGTACAACGGCTGCTGTGAGCCGTATACATCGGCGAACGGTCTACTCCGAACATCCAAGAGGCCATCCCGCAATCACCCAAGGCCAGTACACTGTCGCCGTGTACCTGTTAATGTGTAGCTGTAGTGCCAACCAGAAGTAAACGTAGTACGCTTAGTAGCCTGTACTAGAATTCACGTACCTTAAATGTGTAGCTAGTGCTATAATTCATGTGCATATTGTGTGTTCATCTGCCTATTATCTGTGCCTACTGTGTGTGTTCGTCTGCCCATACTTCTGTATTCTGTGCCTGTCTGTCTGCTTACTTATCTATCTAGATACTTCATACTTCTGTCCACTGTGCTTTCCTGTCTACATTCTAATCTCTGTAAACTTCAACACTCTACTCAAGTCTGTCTACCTACTTTCATACTTATATTTCTCTGTTTTGTGTTTTTGTGTTTGTTAATCAAATATATGTGTGTACAATCCTGATAACCAGCTGTTTTCATTGGAGCCCTAGCTACCCTGTGCACGCACCTCTCTAGCTCTGTGAAAAAGGCGCCCTGGGAAAGAGTTCTCTGCAGCAGCCCCTGAGTGAGCCGGTGAGTACCCACCTGACTAGTTCAGTGGTTCAGTGCTTCCTTTCGCATTACAACTGCCGACAGCTCATATGTGCAATGTCTGGGTTGTATTTCTCTACCTATTGAGTATAATTCGGTTATCCGAGTTATCAAATTCTATGTTGTTCCGGGAATCACCACCTCCATGATATTTGGAGTGGATTTTTGGCAGCAATTTAAGTTAGGTGATAAACTAATTTCACAAAATATTAGTCTTGATGGTTTTAGTGACAATAATCCTATCGAGTCTGTGTCTCTTAACAGTGGCCTCGAGGATTACAGAAACCTGACTACTAAACAAAGGGGTGTAATCAACGAGATCATTGAAAAGTTTGACTCCTTGAACACGGATAAGGTGGGTTTAGGTCGGACTACACTTGAGCATCATGTCATTGACACTGGTGACAGTAAGCCGATCAAACAGCGTTACTACCCGCTCTCTCCTCTCAAACAGAAAGCCCTGGAAGCCGAGTTGGACCGAATGCTAGAGATGGGAGTAGTGTCCCCGTCTCAGTCCGCATGGAATTCTCCAGTGGTCATGGTGGAGAAGGCGAACGGCGAACTCAGGTTGTGCTTGGACTCTCGCAAGCTCAACTCTGTGTCAAAAAGTGACGCCTATCCCTTACCGTACATTAATCAAATTTTGGACCATCTGAATAATGCTAAATATTTATCCTCTGTAGATCTGAGTGCGGCCTACTGGCAGATTCCGTTCGACTCTCTGCAGTCCGCCGAGAAGACTGCCTTTACAGTTCCCCGTAGGGGGCTGTTTCATTACAATACCATGTGTTTTGGACTCGTTGGAGCTGCCGCCACGATGCAGCGCCTAATGGACCGTCTGTTTGGTCCTGAGTTCGACAATAGGGTATTTGCGTTTCAGGACGACATAGTCTGTGTGTCCAGTACCTTTGAGGAGCATGTAGAGCTCTTACATAGAGTCTATCAGCGACTCAAGGATGCTGGCCTAACTATTAACATGGGAAAGTCTTACTTTTGTCGGAGTGAACTCAAATACCTGGGGTATTATGTGGACAAACACGGCCTTCGGACTGACCCTGGTAAAGTTGAGGTTATTCTCAACTATCCTACACCTACTAACCCAAAGGAGGTTAAGAGGTTTCTGGGAATGGCCGGCTGGTATCGTCGTTTTGTCAATAATTTCTCTAAGATTAGTAAACCTCTGTGTAAACTAACGTCTAAGAATGTTAAGTTCGAATGGACACCTGAAGCGGAACAGTCCTTCAATCTTCTCAAGTCAGCCTTGGTCTCTGCCCCTATATTGAAGATGCCTAATTTTGAGTTGCCTTTCCGTATTCTCAGTGATGCGTCCGCATTTTCAGTTGCTGCTGTGCTGACGCAAACTCACGATGGAGTTGAACACCCTATCGCCTACTGCAGCCGTTCTCTCAACAAGAACGAGGTGAACTACAGCACAACTGAGCGGGAACTTCTGGCCGTGATTTTCGCCTTAGAACAATTCAGACAGTACGTCGAGGGCCAGAAGTGTACAGTCGTCACGGATCACTCCTCTTTACTGTGGTTCCATAAGCTGAAAAACCCTACGGGTCGTTTAGCGCGTTGGAGCATGAGGCTAAGTCAATTCGATTTTGACATTGAACATCGGAAGGGTAAAGATCACGTTGTACCTGACGCTCTGTCTCGTATAACGATTGATTCGCTAGATGCTGCCTCCTCTAAAGACCCTTGGTATATCCACACCATGAACAGTGTGCGGAAGAACCCTAGGAAGTTGCCGAATTTTGACATTCGTGACAACCTTTTATATAGATTTTCTAAGAATAAATACTCTCTGACTTCAGATTTCGACTGGAAGTTGGTGGTACCCCAGGAGGATCGCCTGTCCCTGCTCTCTAAGTACCATGATGACACACTTAGTGCTCATGGTGGTGTTTGGAAGACACACAAAAGGTTAGCCCTAAATTATTATTGGCCCAAAATGTACGAGGACGTCAAACAATATGTCGGGAAGTGTGAAGTCTGTAAGCAGTACAAACCCGTAAACACGTCTCGTCCTGGCCTCATGGGTAGCCCGAAGCGGGTGTCGAAGCCTTTCGAAGCTATCTCTGTCGATCTACTTGGTCCCTTTCCTACTTCAAGTAATAGAAACGTGCACCTGATCGTGGTCTCCGACTATTTTAGTAAATACGTCATGTTGTGCCCTATTCGGGTTGCCACAGGCGCTGTGGTCGCGAGATTCATAGAGAAGAGTGTATTTCTTGTTCATGGAGTATGTAAAACTATTTACATGGATAATGGTCCTCAGTTCGTAAGTAAGCCTTTTAAGGATCTACTAACTAAATATAATGTACCCAATATATACTATAACCCTAGGTATCATGCCCAGACTAATCAGGCGGAAAGAGCTATTCGCAATGTTGTCCAAGCGATCTCGTGCTATGTGAAGTCACAACACAAAGCATGGGACTCGTTCTTGGTTGAAGTACAGTGCGCTCTGAACACTGCGGTTAGCGAAGCAACTCGCTTCACCCCATACTTTCTGGTGCATGGTAGGGAGTTCATTGGAGATGGAGTTCTATACAGGCAGTCAGACATTGCGTGCCACCCGGCTTCTGTCGCTGTGGACGATCCATCAGCCTTTGGTGTCAAACTGAGAGAAATACAACGCATCTACGACCAGGTGAGGAAACATTTGAACGTTGCCCACCAGCGTAATGAAAAGTATTACAACCTCAGAAAAAGGCATGTGGAGCTGAAAGTAGGACAAATCGTGTACAAACGCACGTTCTACCTGTCAAACAAAGCAAAGAACTTCACTTCCAAGTTAGCCCCTAAGTTCCTTAAATGTGTGGTAACCGCCAAGCAATCCCCTCTGGTATATAGGCTGTCAGATTTAGACGGTAAGGATCTTGGTGAGTACCATATCAAAGACATCCTGAAGTATAAGGAGGAGCCGTCTCCAGTACCTAATGTCAGCGATGTTGCCACTACATAGCACTGTTTATCTAGTCTACAAAACCAGCGCTATGTTATGCTTAATCTGTATAATATCTGTTTTCTCTCTGAGTATCTACGTGACTATAATTTGTCACATTGTAGGTTCCACCATACACCGTACCGAGTGTTTCTCTCTCATTTCGCCTCTCAATTCTCCACAGCTCCTTGTAGTTGTTGGTAGTGTTGGTGTATCTGCAGCGAATAAAGGGAACATTCATTTTCTTTGTAGGACATTTGACTCTAGCTATGTAACCTAACCATTGCGCAAGTCAGTGTATAATTAGGTGTGTGGGAGGAATGTTCTTTAGTTTTGTAATTATAGTTGTCAGTTTGTGTTTGAAATACCCAGCTGTTTATCTATATCTATTGTAAGCATTTTCTGTTTTCTTTGTTGTGTATTTCCAGCGTATCGTGTCCGCAGGAAATACTATTAAGGGGGGGGTGGTGTAACGTGATATTTTTCACTGTTGCTTATTGTTTTCTAATATAGATTTCTTTGTTCCAGAGCCACCTAGAGTGTCTCACGGGAACTAGGCATAATTGTTTGGCAGTGAAACTTCTAATCTTCGATTAGGTGTGTTCTAGTTCTCACACTCGACCGGCGGATGGCGCTGGTGTCCTACAGCATATTTCAATTTTTATAATTGCACTCATATATCATTTTATTTACAATTTAACAATAATAAATAAATGGGACTTACTTTCTCAGAAATTGTGACATATTCGTGAACAAGTCATAATTATAATAAATGTTTGTCATATTTGGTCTAGTCGTGTCTGTGGCCATCAGCGGCTGATTAGTTTGCTTGTCTATGGGCCGCTAATGAGTTAGTTCGTGACCAGCAGAATTTTGAGGTTTGTTCACGAATATTCGATGGATACGGGTATAAATAGGCCTGCGCCGATCCTCAAAAGAACTTCTATTTAAATCTTCGTAGCTGTCTCTGAGTAAATAAAATCTGTGTCTATTTCTCGTAATAAAATTGTTTGGTGAAAACTTCGTTCCCAGATATTCTGGTAAGTCGTATTCCTCTGTTTATTTGGACACATTACGGGCCTCTATGTATATTCACGGCTTAAGAGTGGTCTGTTTTATACAGGGTCGCTGGTCTGAGCTCGTGTGCCCTCTGAATTCGCTCTTCTCTGACATTTATCGACGGCGTGCTTCGTGGTACAACGGCTGCTGTGAGCCGTATACATCGGCGAACGGTCTACTCCGAACATCCAAGAGGCCATCCCGCAATCACCCAAGGCCAGTACACTGTCGCCGTGTACCTGTTAATGTGTAGCTGTAGTGCCAACCAGAAGTAAACGTAGTACGCTTAGTAGCCTGTACTAGAATTCACGTACCTTAAATGTGTAGCTAGTGCTATAATTCATGTGCATATTGTGTGTTCATCTGCCTATTATCTGTGCCTACTGTGTGTGTTCGTCTGCCCATACTTCTGTATTCTGTGCCTGTCTGTCTGCTTACTTATCTATCTAGATACTTCATACTTCTGTCCACTGTGCTTTCCTGTCTACATTCTAATCTCTGTAAACTTCAACACTCTACTCAAGTCTGTCTACCTACTTTCATACTTATATTTCTCTGTTTTGTGTTTTTGTGTTTGTTAATCAAATATATGTGTGTACAATCCTGATAACCAGCTGTTTTCATTGGAGCCCTAGCTACCCTGTGCACGCACCTCTCTAGCTCTGTGAAAAAGGCGCCCTGGGAAAGAGTTCTCTGCAGCAGCCCCTGAGTGAGCCGGTGAGTACCCACCTGACTAGTTCAGTGGTTACAAGTTTTATCTAATTTAACATTCCAAGCTCGAGCAGCTTGTTTCAAACCATAAATCGATTTTTTGAGCAGACAAACTTTATCTTCTCCCCGTTGCTCGAAAAATCTTTCAGGCTGTTGCATGTACACTTCTTCCTCCAAATCTCCATTTAGAAACGCAGTATCAATATCCAAATGCTGCATTTGCAAATTCATTTCTGCCGCCAATGCTATAAGGGTGCGCAGGGATGAATTTCGAACCACAAGAGAAAAATTTTCATTATAGTCTATGCCATGCGATTGATTAAAGCCCTTGGCAACAAGTATTGCATTATATTTGACTACTGAACCTTCTGAATCCTTTTTATCTTAAATACCCACTTGCAGGGTATAACCTTTTTATTAAGTCTATCTAGCAACGACCAAGTTTTATTCTTTAATAGTGATTCATACTCGGCTCTCATTGCTGACTTCCACTGACTACTATTAATACCTTGTATGAAGCCTTCATTAAAGCTTTCAGGTTCCTCAATATCGCCTGCGTGAGAAATAAGATTTGCATTAAACCGCTTAGCAAGTCGGTTACTAAGTGGAGATTTTTTTTCTCAGGTATATTATCCGATCTTCCTGATCAGAATTATCATCAGCTGATAGAAAATCTGAACGATTATGAATTTCATCAATTTCTATTAGGCTATGATTTAAATCTTGTTCTGGAGTTACAGTTTGAATCTTAACTTGATCTTCTTGTCCATCAAGTCTACTAGAACTAGGTTGAATGTCTTCAACTGAAGTAACACCTTCATCGAATTGCTTCGACCTATGCTGATCTGACAGCGTCACATCAAAAAATGTCGAGCGAATAGATTCTTCCTTCTCTTGCTTTATTTCTTGTTTCTGTTGACCTTTCAGGTCAGAAAATGTTTCTTCAAAGCATATCACATCTCTGGCCTTTACTAATCCTCTTGGACAACTAGGAACGCGGAAAAAATAAGTCCGTGGATCTTTTGAGTATCCAACGAAAATGGCCTGCTGCGCTTTAGGATCCAACTTCCTTCTTAATTGGTCTGGAACCTTGACCATTGCGAGACAGCCAAATACTCGCAAGAAGATAAGTCTGGTTTCTCACCTTTCCAAACTTCTAGAGGGGTTTTGCCATTAAGAGCTCTATGGGGATATCTATTCTTCAAATACACTGCCAATAAGCTTTGGAGAAGGAACTATCTGAAAGCATGCAACGTGCTTTTTCTATTACAGACCTATTAGTCCTTTCAGATACTCCATTTTGTTGAGGAGTATAAGGAACTGTTGTCTCATGCTTTATGCCTTCTTTCGCTAAAAAGTCTGTTAAATCATTATTAACACATTCAGTACCATTATCTGACCGCAAAATCTTTATTTTTAAGCCTGTTTCCCCGTTCTACCATTGCTTTAAAAACACAAAACTTATTCTTAACCTCATTTTTCGAAGAAATAAAATATATAAAAAATATCGTAAAACGTTGAATTATCAAAAAATGTACAGCCATTGGTATCAAAAAGAACGTTGAACCTATTATCCACGGCCTTTCACACCAATATTAAATTAGTATTTAAATTAGGAATTAATACTACATTGGAAATGTTCTTTACATCATTTTGTTGCACTTAGTAGTTTATTCCCTTTCGCAATAGTTATCTCAGAATTAGAATAATTTCTGACATTTTGTACCCAATCACTTCTACCAGACATATGGGCACTTGCACCAGAATCAACATACCATTTGTTAGGTCTCACATCTTCAGTAGATTTCGTAGTCAATGCACTATACAAAGTATAGTGTTTCTTACTATTTTGATTCATATTACCATTATTTGACTTCTTTAGCAACGGGCAGTCTGGTCTTTTGTGTCCAGGTTTTCTGCACTTATAGCAAACAAACTCTTTCTTAGTCTTCGTCTAACATTTGACTTTCATAGCACTATCTGAAGTTAATTCTGATACATTTTCAGTCGATGTTCTAGAAAATTCTGTCAACAATTTACTTTTGACAACCTCACTGCTTATATTGACTGTAGAACTTTCTAGTTCCATTACCAAAGGATCATAACGACTTGTTAATCCTCCAAGTAATATTGCAGCCAAAGAGGCATCCTCAATAATCTTACCGATGTCAGCCAAATCTTGAGCTGTAGTTAGTACAGCATTAATGTATGCTTCCATACATTCAAAACCATTCAAATGGTACCTGTATAGCTTCCTCTCTAATGCGATTCTACGCCATATCGACTTGTCCTCGTAGACAGCTGCCAAAGCCTTCCAGGCATCCTCAGCAGGACCTTCCAGTGTTACACAAAGTTTTGCTAACCCTACCTCATTATCTCTCTTCTCTCAGTATTGTTACCTTCTATACAACTCCATAAATTCTCGTGTTGCAGGAACATTCGCATTTTGAATTTCCACACGGGATAGCCATCCCTACTTTTTAAGGACAACCCGGCTAATGGCAATTTTTTTGTGATCTCCATATAACATAAACTCACGCCTTTATCCCCGAAGGGGTAGGCAGAGGTGCTAGCACCCACATTTCGCCGGTTTATGTTTTGGTCCCAATGTAATAGGTGGCGAGCCTATTGCCATTAACTAGGCACTTATAAACCTGCGATAAATACACACATAACTTCGAAAAGCATCGAAAAGTCATTGGTGTGTGCCATGGAAAACCTGGGATCGAGCCCGAGACCTCGTCTCAGCAGTCCATTACCCATACCACTAGGCTACCGCGGTTATTTAGGTATAATAAAACGATCACCAACGACTTCAAATAGCTATTCCTTATAGCTCAGAGCTTCGTCCTCATAACGAATGTTGTAGAAAGATATAAATAAAAGGAATAAGATGTCCATCTGTGTTCATCGTTTTATTTGAAGTAGAAAATTGACAGGAAAATTTTAAATATTTTTCATTTAATTTAGAAACTTATTTGCATACTAAAAAGTTTCTATAACAAGGGCCAATGAAATTGCGTGTCAATTGTGTCAATTTGGTCAGTCATCAGTTTACGGCCCCATTCCGGTGCTGGATCCTGAGGTCGCTGAACGAGAAGCAATTGACGCAGGATATAATTCCACCAGCTTTAGCGTGGGGCACATAAATGCTTCTGAATTAAGACGAGCGGTTCGGCGTCTGAAGCCATCCTCTGTGTGTGGTCCCGATAACATACCTGCGTTTTTGCTTAAAGACTGTGTATCTGCCTTCGAGGAGCCGCTTTTGCACATTTATAATTTTTTTCTCCAGCAGTGTGTATATCCTAGTGACTGGAAGGTCTCTAGAATAACACCGTTACCAAAAAGTGGTTCTTCGAATTATATCACTAACTTTAGACCTGTAGCAGTATTATCGATTTTTGGAAAGATTTTTGAGTTCATTATAAATAAGTGTAAATATAATCACATTAATATGTACATAGACAACTCCCAACATGGATTTTGCCCGGCCCGTTCTACCCTAACTAACCATATTGAGTTTGTTGATTATCTGCGCTCTCGAGTAACAGCAGGCTGTAAAGTTGACGCAGAATTGTTTGATTTAAAAAAAAAGCCCACGATCTCGTGGATAATGATGTACTGCTAATGAAGTTTGCATACTTGGGGTTCAGTATGCAGCTTCTTAAATTCTTGGCAGATTATCTAAGAAATCGTAGGCAGTATGTTAGAATTGTGAACCACAAATCTCGCGAATTTTATACCAGATCAGGCGTAAGCCAGGGCAGCAATCTAGGTCCAACTCTGTTCCTGATAATGATAAAGGACTTGCCTGGGGATCTTACTAACGCTGAGTATCTTCTGTTTGCTGACGATATAAAGCTGTTCCTTCCTGTCAGTGATAAGGCAGACTATTCAACGCTCCAAGGGTATATCGATGCAGTTTTTTTCTTGTAGTATAAAACTAAACTTTCTTATAATGTCTCCAAATGTAAAAACATTACATTTACAAGATCCCGTGCTCCAATCATGGGGACATATGAGTTGGCAGGAACAGCACTAGAACGTGTCACCACAATATGCGACCTAGGTATAATTATTGACAGCAATTAAAACTTTCATGAGCATATGAAATACGTATGTAAAAAGGCAAACAGGTCTCAGGGATTCATAATTAGAACTTCTTCTCACTATACCCACATCGAAGATATAAAGTTATTGTACACTGCCTATGTACGTAGAGTGTTAGAGTTTAACGCAATCGTATGGAATCCCACAGAACAACTGTACATACTGATGGTTGAGAGTTAGACGGGAGTTAGCGCACATCATGTACTATTAATTACTTTTAAATTTTAAAGTGGACCACCCTTCGGTGCGTGAATGTATTCACTTCTATGTGCCGGACAGGTACATGCGTGGCGCTGGACGGCGACAGCATCAGCTCTTGACTTGCCCACCAGCTTGGCGTTTTTTGGCATGGAGTAGCCCTGGGAGCCCCTTATTTCGTAGAAAGAAATTTCATAGAATTTCGTTTCACAGAAAATGTTTCATATAATATTTGGTTCTTATATTTTTACTAGCTGTCGCCCGCGGCTCCGCCCGCGTGGATGTCGGTTATCGCGAATCGGACTATAATTTGAGATTTAAACTATCCTATCTCTCAAGTTGGATCGAACTGCACATGGTGTGCGAATTTTAGTATAATCGGTTAAGTGGTTTAGGAGTCCATTGAAGACAAACATTGTGACACGAGATTTATATTATATTAGATTTCGAATATTATTGTTTCAAAAACAATTTACTACAATGAAACATATTTCACAGAAACACAATTGAACGAATTTTTAATCACATTGTTTTGTTTAACAAACTTATCAAACTGTATAATTATCCAATTTGCCATTATTTTACTGTCGTCATCTTCCATGTTCTCCATTAATTTTTCAAAATAAATAGGTATTTCTGAATGTTCCAAGTAACTAAGTGCTATAATACATTTCATATCAATATAGAATTTTTTGCCTTTCGCATATTTTGTTGCAAATTTGTTTGCTTGAATTCTTCTGTAAAATATAATAAAATCATTTTGTTATTAAATTATTAATAAAACGTCATTATAGTTAACACCCCGACTCAGATTACCCCGACTTGGATAGATTAGGTTAGAAGTTCGTGGTTATTTTTTTATAAACCACCCAGTAGTAGGAGCCCCGCGTAGCGCCAACGGCGCCAGGTGTGGTGATTGACGACGACGTGCCCGAGGTCACTTGGGTAGAACTAGAGCTGGCGGTGCGAAGGCTGAGAGCCAAGCAAACACCGCCCCAAGACCCGACGGCATTCCAGGCCGCGCGTGGGTCCTAGATCTAGAGGAAGACGGTCTCGAACCCCGACTGAGAGGTTTCCTTAGCGCATGCTTGGAGCGGGGCCAGTTTCCGAAGATGTGGAGGACGGGGAAACTGGTCCTCGTCCGCAAGAAGGCACGTCCGGCGGACGAGCCGTCCGGATACCGGCCCATAGTGCTGCTCGACGAGGTGGGCAAGCTCTTTTGAAAGAGTTATTGCCAAGCGCCTCGTCGAACATCTCTCTAGAGTGGAGCCGGAAATGGCGAATACTCAGTTTGGGTTCCGCCGGTGGCGTTCCACTGTGGATGCCATCATGCGTTGCATTAGGGAGGCACGCGTGTACCACGACGTGCCTCTCTACCTCCGCCGCATAGTCGGGGTGTACCTGACGGAGAGAGCCGTCATCTACCCAAGTTCGACCGGAGTCGGTAAGCGTAAGATGTCGTGTGGTGTTGAGACACGCTGGTGACGGTGAGCGGTGCTTCGCACCGCGAGGCGACCCTGAGGGCCACGAACGCGGTTGCTCAAGTCGTGAACGCCCGGGGTGCGAGGCACGGGCGGGATGCAGGGGGAGGGGCGAGGGGCGAGTTGATGCGAGTGATTAGGAACCTGCGCCTGAACACAATTAATTAAACTCGATGCACTCCTCGTAGCTGACAACAAAACTCACAGACCGCACTAACCCTATACTGCAAGCTCGAAGTATTATTGTACCTAAAGTGTGAGTGCGCTCTGTGAACCAGTTGGTTATGGCCTATGAGCGAGGTTCAAGGGTTACACTTACACTTCAGTATCATATTCACTGTCATATCAACTTTCTTCTCTGCTTTGTAAAGTCTCAGTGCGAGTTGTGAATCTCGCACTGAGGGTTAGTGGCCGTGGCTGCGGGTGCTCCGCTGGTCAGTTGGCACACTCAGCTTTTACATCACTAGGTACCTACCAGGCACTTAATAAGCGTCACCGACCTTATTATTATTCATGTAAGTTATTATGAGCATTTCCTAGACGCACAAGTGCGAGCTCGTGAAAGAAAATCATAAAATGAAAGTAAGTATTAGTTTAAGCTTAAGGCATTATTTGAACCATGAATCGCCACAGTACCAGCGCCACGCCCGGCGCACTCGCGCGGTGCCCGAGCAAAGTGGAAGCTGCGGTCGGGAGGTCCTTCAAATGTTTTTCTAATGTTTTTCCGCCTCACTACAGTCCTTTGTTACGTCGATATTACATTTCACGTGTTTACTGCTTGTGCAAATACGTGGACGTTATAAGTATCGCGTGTGTTCACCGGTGGCAGAGCGGCTTTGTTCGCAATCCTGTGCGAGATGAGTGGATTTGTAGAAAGCCGCAATTTCTATTGGATTCCGCTCCACGTAATTATTTACTCTGATAGCTCTACCGCACTTCACCGACCGGCGGAATGCACTCCGCAGCGCCCACCGCCGCGCACCGCCGCCCGCTCGGGAAATAACAATTTAAGATAATGTATTAAATGAATAATATCTATAATCTATAGGTAATTATTATTTTTTAAGAATCTAGTTCTTTTTCGTTAAATATTTAAAGGGATATTAGTTTACAGCAATTTCCGGTTCCTTTAAAACGAATCAATCTCCTCAGAGGAACGACAGATTTCAAAACAGAAATACTTTTGCTAAAACAAATTAGTTCCGGCTGCGTACTGACAGCCTGGTGCTATAATTAAACGATGGATAAAACTTCGGCCAACGTTCAGGGTTTAGGCCTAACTGCTACGCATTGCCTCAAATATAGGTAATAATATTGGTGGACAAATTGTATTATCCAACCATACAATGCCGTTTTAGGAACACTAGTAGTAACAGAAAATTACTGTCTAAACTTATTCCTCAAAACACACACACCTACTGTGGTACTTGTGTACCTACAGCCAAATATCTTGTTTTAGCGGCAACTCAGCTCGGCGACTTTAGTCTTCAGGAAAGTGCAATATAACTCACGGATATTGACAATGGATCTTTTATTTACAGTATCTTGGATATGGTATGGAAATTGACACGCTGATTGTTTTTTGATATATGTTGTATACATTTAGTAAATCGTATGCACATTTAGGTGTGTATATATTGCGAGCTCTCATACAAAATACGTTCTCTCCGATCCCTATGTAAAATTCTACTCATTAATAGTGTTAGGACTTAGTACACCATACTACCCAAGCATGGATTCTATCTCTTCTCTCCGTCCAAAGGTTGCCTGTAAGAGATTAACACTGTGCGATAAGACCGACAGAGAACCAAAGTTATCGACATAGCTCAAAGAATCAGCAAGCTGAAGTGGCAGTGGGCTGGCCATGTCTCACGAAGAACCGATAACCGTTGGGGTAAACGTGTTCTTGAGTGGAGACCGCGCCTCGGCAAGCGTAGTGTAGGATGCCCTCCGACCAGGTGGGATGACGATCTAAGAAAGACTGCAGGCAGATGCTGGATGCGGCAAGCTGAAGACAGGGCGCTATGGCGCTCATTAGGGGAGGGCTATGTCCAGCGTTGGACTAATATAGCCTGATGATGATGATGATGATGATGATAAGACCGCCTATTGTCTATAACTGAAATGTACCTATTAATAACAAATGTTTTGTCCTGGGTGTACACAATAAAGAGATACTTACTAACTTACTAACAAATATAAATGGGTTAGAACGCATTATGGCTTACAGAAGGTACATACATAACTCTATATGCGACTTTTTAATAAGATTATGAGCCCTCCTTATAATGAATTCAGAGTTATTAAAGCCCAGTTCTTGAGAAAAGCATCATCTTATCATCCCTGCGTTAATCTCAGTTGCATACGAAGCCTTCACCTCGGAGTTCAAACTCAAAAAAAAAAAATGTTTTTACCGAGTAGGAGACGTTCTAATTTATTTTTGTAGGTTTACTAACCTTAAATATAGCGATAAAAACTAAAAAGAAATCTGTTATAAAAAGTTGTGGACAATTTAATGAAAACAAAAATTGTTTCAATTTTCACCTTGCTGATACGGATAAGATCCCAAAAAAATACTATGGCAGTGAACGTGAAAATTACAGAAAAAAGTTGTGCGTTTATTGAGCTTTCCAGAAAGGTAACGATATCCAGAGAATAACATATTGTAAATAAAGAAAGGCGAGTTTTAATATGCACAGGTGCATTAAGGACATTTTCATTGTTTCGAATCGGCACATAGCACTAAGCATAACAATATTTATTTTACAAAAGCGGGCTGTGAGAGCTATTTATAATTTGGCCCCAAGAGTTTCCCTTCGAGAAAAGTTTAAAGAAATAGACATTCTAACCGTAGTGTCATAATACATTTTCGAGAACCTAATGTATGTAAGGAAAAATATCTCAAGATTTTCAAGAGTTTATGACAGGCATAATATGAACACAAGACATAAAAACAATCTTGTAGCTTGTGATAGTAGACTCCATAAAATTAGTACGTAATTCTTTCCGGGGCAACTGTATACGCTTTTTCAACAAGCTCCCTAATTAAATTAGAGATTTACCTGTGAATAAATTTAATAATGTAATTAAGACCAAACTGTGCCAAAAAGGCTTTTATAAAATCCAAGAATACTTAGATGATAAACAAGCTTGGAAATGAGCTGTTCGCTCAACTATGCTACTCAAGCAAACTATTGTATTTAGACTAAGTAGACTAAGCAAATGTTTGTTAATAGAGCAAAAAAAAATGCCCACTAAGTTTCTTGCCGGAGTCTGCTCAGTTGGGGCCGCGTTTCGAACCGGTGGTCCATTTGCTAAACTAGTCTAGATTTTTTTTAACTTGACGTTTTGTAAGTACCGTTTTAATGGTCTATGCAGAATAAATGATTTTTGACTTTTGACTTAAAGTCGTCGGTTTATTATTTTACCTAAGTTCAAAAGTGTCAAATGGCTGTGTGTTGTATTGTAGTATTCGTTAGTTACAATGTGTGTTATAATCTGACTACTCTCAAATCATGCGTGGAATTAGGTCCACAATTTTTTTTTTACAGAGATTCTTTAGTTATTATTACTATTTTAGTTTAGTAAAGTTATCACCTATAAAAATTAATTAGAATATCAAAATCTATGTAAAAATTTAAAAATCTAGTCGGGGAAATGTTTTTTTTTAATTTGCACTTGAAGGCTTAGTTCTCACTTGACTGCACTTGAAGTCAATTATTTCGAAAAGTAGGTATTTATCTTCGGCCATAAATATGAGGAATCAAAATTGAAGCATTTTGAGTCCTCTAACACACCGTGACAGGAATACGTTGAGTTATCAGTCATCCTGTATGTTGTTTTTCTGTAATTGAATGTTGATAGATCGGCCGAGATCCAGGCGCTTTTTAAGAACGGATTCAGGCTTCACTCTAGCATACATTAGGGCAGTATACCTACGGGCAAG
The DNA here is from genome assembly GCA_949126895.1 of Eilema caniola. Classification (NCBI taxonomy): domain Eukaryota; kingdom Metazoa; phylum Arthropoda; class Insecta; order Lepidoptera; family Erebidae; genus Eilema; species Eilema caniola. The sequence goes on along the minus strand of OX421471.1, from coordinate 356,898 downwards.
ATTAGAAAGGAGCTCACTCTACGAACAAATGTGAGGAACTAGTGCTATTTCATTCTAATGCCGAGTTAGACACTGTACTCACAAGAAGTGTGTAGCAAAACAAACAAACATAGTTTAAACAGATATTTCACAGATTTCGAGAGCCAATCGCGTGTGCTGTCTATTTTGTAGACTTACAAAAATAAACAAACGTAGGAGCAATCCACTCGAACCTCGTGTATGAGCCTCGGGGGACCTTATTGCATTATCTGCTCTCCTAGGATTCCCCACGGGTCCCCCTGCATACGTTAGATATCGTAAAAATAACAAGCCCAACAGTAGCGCTTCAGTACTAGTCCATAAATCATTTGGAACTAGGTACGACAAAAGATTTGTTTTGTATAATTATGCTAAGAACGTTCATTTTGTTTGTTAAAATGATTTGAGGCCCTTTACTTGCTTCCTATTTTCAGCTATATTATACAAGCATGCATGAACAAGATATGGCATAGTTAAAATAATGCGACAGATTTGCGTCTCTTATATATATATATATATATACACAACAAATCTTTTGTCGTACCTAGTTCCAAATGACAAAATATTAACTTTATGGACTAGTACTATAACCTAACTGCCTAATGCCTCGTCTTGTAATGTTTCCAAAAAGCCTAAAGAGATTACGACTACAACATCAATGCCACAAAAACACCTTAACAACAATACATCTATGAAACCAAGACAAAGAATTATAGTGATTGCGGATGATCAGGGACGATATATTCAGCATACGCTACAACGTCTCATTGGTGGCTGGGGCTACACTACAAGATGTGTTGGCGTCAGAACGTACAGAAGTAAACTTACTAACTAATAAGGTCTATGTTATTGTTTTAGGCGGTACTAACGATAGATCCCCATGTATTCTTCGTATTTGCATAAGCAACTTTATGTGTATGGCGAGAAATACAAATGTACTATTTTGTGAAATTCCATATAACAAATTTTTAAGAGAAACAAAGTTAAACTATGAAATTAAGTTGTTATGCTCTAAATTTAGTAATGTGACATATATAAACATCGGCTACAGCTCTGCGATACCTCGAAGTGGTATCTTTGCTCGCCACACTTGTCAAATATTGTTGAGAGAGTTACTGCGTATAGAATATCGTGTGCAATATAGAAACTCAGACGTCAGTACAAACAGGCCTACATTGGTAGATAAATCCACCCAGAAAGTGGAGGTAAAATCGTCTGTTGTATGCCCTAGTGATATATACCGTGACGAACTAAACACATCGTTTTTTCGCCAATAAAACTATTAACATCATTCACCAAAATATTGATGGGCTTATAAGCAAATTAGATCTGCTGAGCGTACACCTTGCAAATTTGTCAGATGATAATGTAGATATAGATATTATATGCATAACTGAACACAATCTGATTAGGCAAGACATATATCTAGTAAATATGCCATCTTTTACCATCACAAGTTTCAAATAAAAAATATAACGGAGTGTAGTGTTTTTTTTTTTTTTTTTTTTTTTGTTTTTTTTTACGTGCGGGAAATCCCCACGGATACTCCGGAGCCGGAGGGGTAGGTTATGTCGGACTCGAACCGACTAAACCGCACGCCGTCTGTGGGTCGATGTGCTAGGCCGGAGGTGGGGTTGTCTTTTGACATATCCCTCGCACCCCGGCTCACCCAGGGCCATTACTCTTGGTCTGACCCTCCTCGGGAGGGGGGACCACGGGGTCCCCGACTCGCCCCCGGTATGGGGGGGGGCGCGCATCGTCCTACGATGAGCGCCGCCGCCGCGGCCTGCTTCTGCTAGGGTGACAAGCGGCTCCACCCGTTACCCTCAGGCCCGCGCTCATGGGGGGCGGAGGTCGGTTTGCGCCCTCCGACGCCCGAGCCGCCTTCGAACGCGGCCAGCGATGTCCGCGAGTCTTTCTCGCTCGCTGCGCCGCGCCCGCTCTGCTGTCTCCTTCACGAGCATGACCTGCTCGCAGAAGGAGGCGCTGGCCGCCCACGCATCCGCGCAGCGGACCATCGCCGCGAGCAGGGTGGAGAGCGTGAGCACTCTCACCCCCAGGGCCGTCACAAGCTCCCGCCTCGGCGCTTCAAACGCCGGACACTCGGTGAGCGTGTGCAACCCCGAGTCCACGCTCGCGTCGCAGTGATGGCACTCGGGCGTTGGCTCTATGCCCATCAGATGCAGGTACCGCCCGAAGTTACCGTGTTCGGTAATGACCTGCGTCTGACGGTACGAGAGGCCACCGTGTGGCCTCTCTAGCCACTCCCCCATGATGGGTCTTACCGCCGCAATCACGGCGTGCCCTGCGCGTGGTTGCTCAAGTCGTAGCTCCCACTCGGTCACCATGGCCCTGTGGAGCCGGGACTTCTCGGCCCGAATTTCTTCGGGCTCGGGATCGAGTCCCCGCTCCCGCGCCTCCTTTCGGAACCGATAGAGTGCCGAAAGGGTCCTCGCTTCCAGGATCCACGGTGGCGATCCGGCCAGGAGACTCGCCGCTTCAAAGGATATCGTGCGGTACCCCCTGATGGTCCTGGAGGCCGTCATCCTCTGCGCCGCGTGGAGCAGAGGCAGGAATCTGGCCCCCAGGGTGTCCGCCCATACGGGGCACCCATATAGGGCCATGGACCGCACGGAGTGTAGTGGTATTGAACTCAATGACTATGATATTTATCTAATATGCATATACAGATCACCCAGTAACGTTTCTGAGGACTACGACCTTCTCTTCTCGACTCTTGGTAATCTTTTGCAACACCTGTGTCTAAAAAAAAAGAAAATTATAATATGTGGGGACATCAACATAGATACTTTAAAAAGAAATAAGAACTCATTAACCTATATACATTTACTAGCAACATTCAACCTTAAATGTATTATAGAATCCCCAACACGGTTAATATCTGGTACTTGTATTGATTATGTTATCATTAATAATATTAAGGGGTGTAAAAGCAATATCTATGACTTTGGTCTATCAGATCATACAGCACAGCTATTACAGTATCCAATCAAAAAGATTTGTAATGTTGAAAAGTCTTAGAATGTTGAAAAAAGAGATTATAGTAAAGACAATATGAATACATTTCAGAAATACGTTAGTTCCCTATCTTTTCACTACGTATACAGCAGTGATGATGCTGTCGACAGGATCCGGCGGCTGGGTCTCGAGGTGGCTCTGCACAAGTCCGAGGCCATGTTCTTTCATGGCCCTCGGCGCAGGCTAGGCCCGGGAGCCAGCCTAACAGTGGGAGGTACTCCCATCGACATCAAGCCCCGGTTGTAATACCTGGGGCTCGTGCTTGACGGTCGATGGGACTTCGGACAGCATTTCCGAAGTCTGCGCCCCAAGTTGGTGCTCACGGCAAATGCCTTGGGCCGGTTGTTGCCCAACTTGAAGGGCCCAGAGGCCTCCTGCCGGAGACTCTACGCGGGTGTCGTGCGGTCCATGGCCCTATACGGGTGCCCCGTGTGGGCGGACACCCTGGAGGCCAGATTCGTGCCTCTGCTCCGTAAGGCGCAGAGCACGATGGCCTCCAGGGCCATCAGGGGATACCGCACGATATCCTTCGAAGCGGCGAGTCTCCTGGCCGGATCGCCACCGTGGATCCTGGAAGCGAGGGCCCTTTCGGCACTATATCAGTTCCGAAAGGAGGCGCGGGAGCGGGGATTCGATCCCGAGCCCGAGGATATTCGGGCCGAGAAATCCCGGCTCCACCAGATCATGGTGGCCGAGTGGGAGCGACGGCTTGGGCAACCACGCGCAGGGCACGCCGTCATTGCGGCGGTAAGGCCCATTATGGGGGAGTGGCTAGAGAGGCCACACGGTAGCCTCTCGTACCGTCAGACGCAGATTATCACCGGGCACTGTAGCTTCGGGCGGTATCTGCATCTGATGGGTATAGAGCCAACGCCCGAGTGCCATCACTGTGACGCGAGCGTGGACTCGGGGCTGCACACGCTCACCGAGTGCCCGGCGTTTGAGACGCCGAGGCGGGAGCTTGTGGCGGCCCTGGGGGTGAGAGTGCTCACGCACTCCACCCTGCTCGCGGCGATGGTCCGCTGCGCGGATGCGTGGGCGGCCAGCGCCTCCTTCTGCGAGCAGGTCATGCTCGCGAAGGAGACAGCAGAGCGGGCGCGGCGCGATGAGCGAGAAAGGCTCGCTGACATCGCTGTCCGCGCCCGAAGGCGGCTAAGGCGTCGGAGGGCGCAAACTGACCTCCGCCCCCCATGAGCGCGGGCCTGAGGGTGACGGGTGGAGTCGCCCGTCACCCTAGCAGAAGCAGGCCACGGCGGCGGCGCGCATCGTAGGACGATGCGCGCCTCCCCACACCGGTGTTGAGTCGGGGACCGCGTGGTCCCCCCCTTCCCGAGGAGGGCCAGACCGAGAGGGATGGCCCTGGGTCAGCCGGGGTGCGAGGGATATGTCGCATGACAACCTCACCTTCGGCCTAGCACTACGACCCAGAGACGGCGTGCGGTTTAGTCGGTTCGAGTCCGACATAACCTCCCCCTCCGGTTCCGGAGGGGTGGGTATCCGTGGGGATTTCCCGCACGTAAAAAAAAAAAAAAAAGCGGTGATGATGCTGAAACGTCGTTTAATAATTTTTACGACATGTTTTCCTTGTTATACGAGTTGTGCTTTCCTATCATATCAATTAAAAAAACTATTAAACGAAGGCAAAAATGGCTCAGTAAAGGCATTAAGATGTGTTCGAAAAGGAAATGCCATTTATTATGGCAATATAGAAAAAGTAAAAGTAAAACAGATTAATTAAAATTTAAAACTTATTCAGCTAAGCTAAATAAAATTATTGCATTAACTAAAAAATCGCAAAACAATTACTATATTAAAAACAGTAAAAATAAACCCAAGGCTATTTGGAATGTTATCAATAATTTAAAGCCTGAAATTCCCAAGGACTCAATTACGCGTCTAAAAATAGATGGTAAAGTGATAACTGACCCATTAGACATAGCCCAAAACTTCAACAATTTTTTCATTAATCAAATCAAATCGTTGACATGTATAAAAAATCAAATATTAGATAATAATTCACCTTTAAACAATAATGTGACATTTAACAGTAATGTGACATTAAACAATAACCAGACATTCAGAAATAGTGTGACATATAATAAACCTTTGACATTTTGCAATAACCATAATTCAATTTTTATGAATCCTACGACGGCATATGACATTGACCGAATAATCACTACGCTTAAGAACACAGCGAGTACTGGTTACGACGGTATTACAACTAAAGTAATAAAGCATGTTAGTAAAACTATTTCACCGGTATTGTCTCACATTTACAATTTATGCATACTGCAAGGTATTTTCCCTTCGAAATTAAAAACAACTATTGTTAAACCACTTTTTAAAAAACGAGATCATGAAGATATGACACGTTATAGACCAATAGCTCTGATACCAGTAATATCTAAGATATTGGAAAAGATTATATATGAGGCACTTTACAAATATTTAGAAAAATATAATATAATTACGGATGCACAGACGGGTTTTAGAAGAAATATGACTATAAATAAAGCCATTTATAAACTTATCAGTGCCGTCATGGTTCATATAGACAATAAAACACGAGTTTGTGCCCTTTTTATGGATATCAGTAAAGCCTTTGACTGTGTAGACTACAAAATTCTAAAAACTAAGTTGGATAGGTGTGGCATTAGAGGTAATGTATTAAATATTATTATGTCTTTCCTAAACAATAGAAAACAAGCTACATCTATTAACAAAATATACTTAACTACTACTAACTTATCCTTCGGACTATGAACCGGTAGAATATGGAGTCCCTCAAGGCAGTGTGCTGGGTCCCTTATTATTTCTAGTTTACATTAACGATTTTCCTAAATCAGTCACTGTGCCAATGATTTTGTTTGCAGATGACAGCACTTTAATATTCTCAAATAAAAATCATAAAGTACTTAAAGACACCTTAAATGATACACTTTCTGACGTAGTTGATTGGCTGAGATCGAATAACCTTACAGTTAACTTCACTAAGACCACTATAATGGTGTTAAGAAATAGAGTCAGACCGCCAATCGAAAGCCGAAAATAAAAAGAAGTGGACACGACAAAGTTTCTAGGTTTAACGATCGATTGTAACCTTAGTTGGAAACCACATATTGATAATGTTTGCACTAAGTTATATTGAATTTCGTACGCTCTATACATGCTGGCAAAATCCGTAGACTTAACTACTTTAGTGACCGCATACCATGCCTACGCGGAATCGGTAATACACTACGGCATAATATTTTTGGGTAACTCCACGGACTGGGAAATGGTCTTCAAAGTCCAAAAGCGATGTATTAGATCCGTTTGTAAAATCTCAAAAACTGATAGCTGCAAACCACATTTCATTAATTTAAAGCTATTAACCGTCTCAAGCCTATATATCATGGAGGTGGCTTCATTTTTCAAAGGTAATAAGCGGATGTTTGAACACCTCTGTGGCACTCGTCATCAACATAAGATAAAAATAATTCAAAATAAGTCTACTCTAATGAATAAAAGTATCTTATGTATGACGTCAAGGATCTTCAATAAACTGCCGACTGAATTGTGCTGCGCGGATAATTTGTACGAATTTAAAAATAAGCTGAAGAATATTTTGGTACAAAAGGCATACTATAGTGTGCAAGAATATTTAGATGACAAGTGTATGTAATGTTTGACAAAATCTTAAATTTATTTCGTTGTGACATTATGATATTATTTACTGCTTGAAATATTGACATAATAACCATTATGTAAATCGAAATTTTATTCGTTATGACATTACACATTTATTGACATTGTTATTAATTTTATGAAAAATGGATTTATTGTGTTTTTTTTTCTATTCGGTATAACTCAATTGTATTATGATTCAATCTTATTCATCATGACATTGATTATGGTTTGTTTTTATTGTTTATTTACATTGTTATTAATCACTTAATTGAATTAATTATGAAAGTTGAAATGATTGTGTAAATTTGAATGTAGTTCTTTGTTTTATTTAAATAGTACCTATATTTGCATGCCTCGAGGCGGAATTTGGCTGTTCAAAAATTTAATATTTCCTGTGAACACCTTATGTACCCATTTTCGCAAATAAATGATTATGATTATGATTATGATAACTGCCTATACTTATTATTATACATATATATAGGCAGTTAGGCACTTAAGCATGAACAAGATATAGCATAGTTAAAATAATGCGACGGCTTTTTGTGAATATTGAAACTTAATAAGTATCTATGTTATAATAACCATTTTCACTTCTCATGCTCTTAAAATGTTAATTTAGTCCCTGCATACCGGGACTAAAGTTCCTTATTAATCTCTAGGGACTAAAGTATTTTTTTTAATTTACTTTGATAACTCCTAGACAGCCAATCATGGTGTTTGTGAATGGGAGGATTATCACCTTTTTAGTGATTGTGTATAGAAACAACCTCAAAATGACATTTGAAAAAATCAAAAAATCCCATTTAATTTCGTGAACCACGAATAATGATATTAATTTAAGTAATTATTATGTAAGTATTAAGGATAAGTTCATTTTATTATCCATTTCCAATTAGTTTTAAATTATTTTTCAAGTTTGAATCTGTTGGCTAAATATATATGCAAGCATATAAACCGTACGTCACTTAACAACAAAAAAAACCGCGGGACAAATTACTTTGCAGTTTTTGAATTTTGAATAGATTATTCGTAATAAGCTTGCGTTGTAATCACCAATTACTTACACCAATTAATTGTGCAACTTAGAAACTTTGTTATTACAAATAAATAATAATAAATAAATATTCCACAACATTTCACACAACGCTATCTAGATCCATGATAAGCATAGCTTTACTACCTTGTATTATGGAATCTAGAATACGGATAAACACGCTTAGATATTTTTTTTTTGTAAATGCATACATATTATACATAGAAACACCCCGACCAATGCAAATGCCCATATCCATGCATACAAATATTTGCACTGAGCGGGGATCGAACCCGCGCCTCCTGCGTAGCGACCGCGTTCACTTCCGCCACGCCACGGAGGCTTCACCCCGTTATCGATATGATAAATTAATATATTTAGGTTGAAAAAGATATTTGCATATTTCTTAATTTTTTTTTTAATATAATTTTGTATAAATCGTCGCATTCAAAGTGAAAAGTAGAGTGTTTAACGTGGGACTAAACAACCATAATGACACTCGAATAATTAGCCACCCTCGCTTCGCTCGGGTGGCTAAAACATTTCGTGTCATTATGGCTTGTTTTAGTCCCTTGTTGAACAATCTACTATTAAACTACATATACTTAGTCTTGCCAAAAATATTGTCACGAAAAAAAAAATCTTTTTTATTGCAAAATAAATTTATTACATTTAGAGTGTGTTAGTTTAATTCATAAATATAAAACCATTTAAAACATAAAAAGCCTATTCGAAGTGGTGTCCATTGGCTGCAATACAGTCCTTTAAACGTTGAGGCCAATTATCAATAGAATGTGTATGTGGTATTAGCTGAACCGTTGCTGCATTTATACAATGCCTGTATCAACACCGTAACGTTTCCAGCACGCTGGAAGCTCACACGAGTCTTACCTGTACCGAAGGGTGATGGGGGTCCCGATCCTAGTAATTACAGACCAGTTGCAATTCTTAGTACTCCAGCCAAAGTATTCGAGGCCACCATTCATAGCAGTCTCTATATACAGGTTGGTGCGCAACTATCGGACCCACAGCACGGCTTTCGTGCTGGACGGGGAACGACAGGAAATTTATCTAATGACGTGTTTGGTGCCTGCGGTGGACGCAGGGGTGCAGGTGGATGTAGCCTACTTCGATTTCAGGAAAGCTTTCGATATGGTCGATAATGACATTCTTCTAAAGCGTTTGGCTTAGTTCTTCGCGGGTTATCCGCGGGACAGATGTCAATACGTGGACTGTGGGGGATGCCTCTCCGAGCCCTACTTCACGAGGTCGGGTGTAAGTCAAGGGAGCAATTTAGGTCCTCTTCTCTTCATCTTAATGATTAACAGCTTACCGGAAGTAGATGGTAACTCGAAACCGTGACTGTTTGCAGACGACCTTAAATTGGTTAGGGAAATTTCGCAGAATGCTGATTATAGCATGCTCCAGGAGGATATAAATAGTGTGGTAAAGTGGAGCCAGGACAATAAACTTTACTTCATTGTATTTAAATGCTCTGTTCTATCATTCAGCCGATCACGCAACCCTGGCCACTACCAATACTAAATGGAGGGGGCGCCTTTACAACGGATACCTGGAATCAGAGACTTAGGCGTTCGCTTCTGCGCTGATTTAAGGTTTAGTGAACATATTCTTGAGGTATGTAAAAAGCATACCGTAATCTAGGTTTTCTTTTGAGACACGCAAACAGGTTCACAAATATCGCAGCTTTGAGAGCGTTATATGAGGCAATAGTAAAAAGTCACCTGGAATGCAGCGCTGGCATCTGGTCTCCATACGAGGCGAAATATAAATTGATGTTAGAACGGATACAAACTAAATTTATTAGATTTTACTATATAGTAAATTGTTCGGTGTAAATCCAGGATATCCACTGTTGTATCCCACACTGTTTGTTTTGGGCATGGTGGGATACTACAAGTAGGAAGTGAGAAGGGAGGTAGCTCTAGCCACGTACGTATTCAAGGTGCTCCGTGGCAACATACATAACCCAGCCGTCCTGGAAGGGGTCGGCCTGTACGCGCCGAACGAGTACGTGTGGCGGCGGCGGCGCCCGCGCCTGCTGGCGGTAGCGAGCGCGCGTACCAACCTGCTACAGCAGGCGCCGCTCGCCCGCGCGACAAGGGCGGTCAATATGGTGGCGGACCGCATCGATTTGTTTTCGTGCACGCTGACTGAGTTCACAAAGGCCACTTATTGCGTAATGACGTTAGATATAAATGTGCTTATTTGATTATACTTTTTTTTTAACGTGAGGGAAAATCCTTCGTGAATGCTATGCCAGACTCCTACCGACTAAGAAACCCTCACGTACCGCCTAATAGCCTGCGGTTGGTAGCCCCGGGTAAGCCCTCGGAAGGATGTCCCAGGACTACCAACAGACCTACGGCTGCGGCCTCACCTAGGAGGTTCGGGTGTTATCCCGCGTCTATGGGGGGGGGGGGGGGGGGGGGTTCGGATGTCACCCCGCTTCTTAGGGGGGAGGGGGGTGCGTGAATCTCTCTGACACCCGGCCGTGGTTGTATGTACGTGGCCATGCCCGGTAAGTACCTGTGACAACCAGTAAGAGAGAGCACCATATCTCCTCTCCAGCCACTATTTGATTATACTATTAACTATCTTTTGTTTATATCAATATTGTTATTGTCTATGTTGTAAAGAACAATGGCGAAATCATATTTGACTAAAATTTAAGCGTCTTAAAATGTCATTAATAGCAAAATGATTCTAGTAAATATCTACGTTTTACGAAATTATCGTCTAAGCTAATAAGGGCCGAGGAAAAGAAAGAAAAATTATTATGAGCTTAATTGATTAATTTATTTCCTTATCAACTCAGTGTTACCATTTTGCAGCTATTCTAACAGGTCGTAAAATGTGTAGTAAAGTCTACTTTGTAATTAATTTTAGTTTTATAAATTATTGTAAGAACTGAATCAATGAAATATGTTAGTAAGTGATATATTTATAAATGCATGTTTTTCAACCTCACAGGCTTTCTGTAATGAATGTATAAGCTATATAAATAAAAACATACCTTGTGTTGTGTACACTGTTCAAAGATTCTAAAAGCCCTATATCCATTGCAAAAAAAAAATGACTATGGCAACATTCGACGTTTGCGCTGTTGTTTTGTCGTGGCGAGTGTTTTCGAATTTTTCGATCATCTATACCGTTTTTTAAAGTGTATTGTGACCCGGACTGCTTAAGGACTCTGATCTTTCCCATTTGTGACCCCCTGCATTCCAACGGACTCTGATACCGATACTTACCCGAGTGACTGTGCTGTTTGTATATTGGATTCCGATTTTGCCTATTCTGTGGATCTCGTTGCTTTGAAACTTGTTTGCTGCCGCCAAGATGGGAGGACGTGGTAGGCCAACCCGTATTCTATGCATCAATTGCAATATATGCGTCAATACACTGCGCCGATATCAAGCCTTGGAACTTGATACCCGAGTTACCACTTTACTTTGTAGCTGGGTGTATCCCCGAATCGTAAGTATTGAGATTTATTACTTTTATTAGGCATACCTTTTACATTAGAAACTAGTTGAGTGATCCCAAAACCATTCATATGAGTTATACCATTCAATTTATTTAGAAAGCAGAACATCACATTGCTTGATTAATACAAACATTAAAACTGAGTTTTCATATTACTATGTTTTGTTTTTCAGATTACTGATGAAGACTATGTATGTGAAGCATGTAGAGATCTGGCTATGTACAGCGTGAATGTTAATTTGCAGCAAGAAGCCAATCATAATGATGAACCACAAGCTGGACCTAGCCACCATGGCCATACTAATGTGTGTATTTTATGTGGTTGTTCCATTTTACGACGTCAAAGTGATAAAATATTGAGGGACAATCCGTCTGAACTGCAGCAGTCCATGATTAATATTATAGAAAGCAGAATAGCGCCAAGACAGGTTGGTTATATTATATTTTTAAAAACAATAAAATGGTATTTCATCGTCATCATCATCTTAGCTTCATATGTAAGGTCCCATCAAATATTTAAAAAACGTTATGCATGGAAAAAGCAGTGTGTGTTATGCATTTAAATGTGAATAGATATGATAGGAAAATGCATATATACACTCGAGAGCAATGAATCCGGGTCACTCAAAGAATCCAAAAAATCTCGGAAAGTAAGAATGCTAGGTTAATGCAATAAATTGTATTTAATAGACAATTTAATACTCCTTAAATGAAAGTATTAAAACTTCTTAGTTATTGTAAAGTTATATCATAAAAAAATCAAATTTGAAAAGGGAACACTGTCGAAGATGGAACTACGAAATTACAGGATTTGTTTTTGCTTTTGTTTGTAATCTGTCATTTATGTTGGTACATAAACCAGGTTGATAGTGCTCAATATTCATTATTCAAGCTGAAATCATGTCGCTTACACTTGAAGAATGCACCAGAATACTTACATTGGTGGAAACCGGCCGGAGTCAGCGCGATACAGCCAGGACTGTCGGTGTGTCGCTGTCAACAGTACAAAGAGTTCTCCGACGTTACGAAGAAACTGGTTCTAACCTACGCAGACCAGGAACGGGCAGAACTAGGTGTACCACAGCACGAGAAGACCGATACTTGGTGAACACTGTAACCACTGACCTAGTCAGGTGGATACTCACCGGCTCGCTCAGGGGCTGATGCAGAACTCTTACCCAGGGCGCCTTCTCCACAGAGCTAGAGAGGTGCGTGCACAGGGAGGCTAGGGCTCCAATGAAAACAGCTGGTAGTTTAGGTGTACACACATATATTTGATAGAATAGAACACAGAGTTACACACAGAGAAATATATAGTAGTGAAGTAGGTAGATACAGGTGACAGAAGAATATGTACAGACAAGTAGGTAGACAGACAGGCACAGAATACAGAAGATGTGTAGTGATAAGTAGGTAGACAGACAGGTACAGAATACAGAAGTGTGAGACAGAAAGAACACACACAGCAGGCACAGATAATAAGCAGATGAACACACAATATGCACATGAATTATAGCACTAGCTACACATTTAAGGTACGTGAATTCTAGTACAGGCTACTAAGCGTACTACGTTTACTTCTGGTTGGCACTACAGCTACACATTAACAGGTACACGGCGACAGTGTACTGGCCTTGGGTGATTGCGGGATGGCCTCTAGGATGTTCAGAGTAGACCGTTCGCCGATGTATACGGCTCACAGCAGCCGTTGTACCACGAAGCACGCCGTAGATAAATGTCAGAGAAGAGCGTATTCAGAGGGCACACGAGCTCAGACCAGCGACCCTGTATAAAACAGACCACTCTTAAGCCGTGAATATACATAGAGGCCCGTAATGTGCCCCAATAAATAGAGGAATACGACTTACCAGAATATCTGGGAACGAAGTTTTCACCAAACAATTTTATTACAAGATATAGACACAGAATTTATTTACTCAGAGACAGCTACGAAGATTGATATAGAAGTTCTTTTGAGGATCGGCGCAGGCCTATTTATACCCGAATCCATCGAATATTCGTGAACAATCCCTAAAATTCTGCTAATCATGCAAAAAGCTCATTAGTCCGGTCATAGACAAGCTCACGTCAGCTGACGGGGACCATAGGCTATAACAGACCCGGTACGACAAATATTTATTATAATTATGACTTGTTCACGAATATGTCACAAATTCTGAGAAAGTAAGTATCATTTATTTATTATTGTTAAATTGTAAATAAAATGATAAATGAGAGCTATTAAAAAAATGGATATATGCTGTAGGACACCAGCGCCATCCACCGGTCGAGTGTGAGACCTAGAACACACCTAATCGAAGATTAGAAGTTTCACTGCCAAACAATTATGCCTAGTTCCCGTGAGACACTCTAGGTGGCTCTGGAACAAAGAAATCTATATTAGAAAACAATAAGCAAAAGTGAAAAATATCACGTTACACCACCCCCCCCATTAATAGTATTTCCTGCGGACACAATACGCTGGAAATACACAACAAAGAAAACAGAAAATGCTTACAATAGATATAGATATACAGCTGGGTATTTCAAACACAAACTGACGACTATAATTACAAAACTAAGGAACATTCCTCGCACACACCTAATTATACACTGACTTGCGCAATGGTTAGGTTACATAGCTAGAGTCAAATGTCCTACAAAGAAAATGAATGTTCCCTTTATTCGCTGCAGATACACCAACACTACCAACAACTACAAGGAGCTGTGGAGAATTGAGAGGCGAAATGAGAGAGAAACACTCGGTACGGTGTATGGTGGAACCTACAATGTGACAAATTATAGTCACGTAGATACTCAGAGAGAAAACAGATATTATACAGATTAAGCATAACATAGCGCTGGTTTTATAGACTAGATAAACAGTGCTATGTAGTGGCAACATCGCTGACATTAGGTACTGGAGACGGCTCCTCCTTATACTTCAGGATGTCTTTGATATGGTACTCACCAAGATCCTTACCGTCTAAATCTGACAGCCTATATACCAGAGGGGATTGCTTGGCGGTTACCACACATTTAAGGAACTTAGGGGCTAACTTGGAAGTGAAGTTCTTTGCTTTGTTTGACAGGTAGAACGTGCGTTTGTACACGATTTGTCCTACTTTCAGCTCCACATGCCTTTTTCTGAGGTTGTAATACTTTTCATTACGCTGGTGGGCAACGTTCAAATGTTTCCTCACCTGGTCGTAGATGCGTTGTATTTCTCTCAGTTTGACACCAAAGGCTGATGGATCGTCCACAGCGACAGAAGCCGGGTGGCACGCAATGTCTGACTGCCTGTATAGAACTCCATCTCCAATGAACTCCCTACCATGCACCAGAAAGTATGGGGTGAAGCGAGTTGCTTCGCTAACCGCAGTGTTCAGAGCGCACTGTACTTCAACCAAGAACGAGTCCCATGCTTTGTGTTGTGACTTCACATAGCACGAGATCGCTTGGACAACATTGCGAATAGCTCTTTCCGCCTGATTAGTCTGGGCATGATACCTAGGGTTATAGTATATATTGGGTACATTATATTTAGTTAGTAGATCCTTAAAAGGCTTACTTACGAACTGAGGACCATTATCCATGTAAATAGTTTTACATACTCCATGAACAAGAAATACACTCTTCTCTATGAATCTCGCGACCACAGCGCCTGTGGCAACCCGAATAGGGCACAACATGACGTATTTACTAAAATAGTCGGAGACCACGATCAGGTGCACGTTTCTATTACTTGAAGTAGGAAAGGGACCAAGTAGATCGACAGAGATAGCTTCGAAAGGCTTCGACACCCGCTTCGGGCTACCCATGAGGCCAGGACGAGACGTGTTTACGGGTTTGTACTGCTTACAGACTTCACACTTCCCGACATATTGTTTGACGTCCTCGTACATTTTGGGCCAATAATAATTTAGGGCTAACCTTTTGTGTGTCTTCCAAACACCACCATGAGCACTAAGTGTGTCATCATGGTACTTAGAGAGCAGGGACAGGCGATCCTCCTGGGGTACCACCAACTTCCAGTCGAAATCTGAAGTCAGAGAGTATTTATTCTTAGAAAATCTATATAAAAGGTTGTCACGAATGTCAAAATTCGGCAACTTCCTAGGGTTCTTCCGCACACTGTTCATGGTGTGGATATACCAAGGGTCTTTAGAGGAGGCAGCATCTAGCGAATCAATCGTTATACGAGACAGAGCGTCAGGTACAACGTGATCTTTACCCTTCCGATGTTCAATGTCAAAATCGAATTGACTTAGCCTCATGCTCCAACGCGCTAAACGACCCGTAGGGTTTTTCAGCTTATGGAACCACAGTAAAGAGGAGTGATCCGTGACGACTGTACACTTCTGGCCCTCGACGTACTGTCTGAATTGTTCTAAGGCGAAAATCACGGCCAGAAGTTCCCGCTCAGTTGTGCTGTAGTTCACCTCGTTCTTGTTGAGAGAACGGCTGCAGTAGGCGATGGGGTGTTCAACTCCATCGTGAGTTTGTGTCAGCACAGCAGCAACTGAAAATGCGGACGCATCACTGAGAATACGGAAAGGCAACTCAAAGTTAGGCATCTTCAATATAGGGGCAGAGACCAAAGCTGACTTGAGAAGATTGAAGGACTGTTCCGCTTCGGGTGTCCATTCGAACTTAACATTCTTAGACGTTAGTTTACACAGAGGTTTACTAATCTTAGAGAAATTATTGACAAAACGACGATACCAGCCGGCCATTCCCAGAAACCTCTTAACCTCCTTTGGGTTAGTAGGTGTAGGATAGTTGAGAATAACCTCAACTTTACCAGGGTCAGTCCGAAGGCCGTGTTTGTCCACATAATACCCCAGGTATTTGAGTTCACTCCGACAAAAGTGAGACTTTTTCATGTTAATAGTTAGGCCAGCATCCTTGAGTCGCTGATAGACTCTATGTAAGAGCTCTACATGCTCCTCAAAGGTACTGGACACACAGACTATGTCGTCCTGAAACGCAAATACCCTATTGTCGAACTCAGGACCAAACAGACGGTCCATTAGGCGCTGCATCGTGGCGGCAGCTCCAACGAGTCCAAAACACATGGTATTGTAATGAAACAGCCCCCTACGGGGAACTGTAAAGGCAGTCTTCTCGGCGGACTGCAGAGAGTCGAACGGAATCTGCCAGTAGGCCGCACTCAGATCTACAGAGGATAAATATTTAGCATTATTCAGATGGTCCAAGATTTGATTAATGTACGGTAAGGGATAGGCGTCACTTTTTGACACAGAGTTGAGCTTGCGAGAGTCCAAGCACAACCTGAGTTCGCCGTTCGCCTTCTCCACCATGACCACTGGAGAATTCCATGCGGACTGAGACGGGGACACTACTCCCATCTCTAGCATTCGGTCCAACTCGGCTTCCAGGGCTTTCTGTTTGAGAGGAGAGAGCGGGTAGTAACGCTGTTTGATCGGCTTACTGTCACCAGTGTCAATGACATGATGTTCAAGTGTAGTCCGACCTAAACCCACCTTATCCGTGTTCAAAGAGTCAAACTTTTCAATGATCTCGTTGATTACACCCCTTTGTTTAGTAGTCAGGTTGCTGTAATCCTCGAGGCCACTGTTAAGAGACACAGACTCGATAGGATTATTGTCACTAAAACCATCAAGACTAATGTTTTGTGAAATTAGTTTATCACCTAGCTTAAATTGCTGCCAAAAATCCACTCCAAATATCATGGAGGTGGTGATTCCCGGAACAACATAGAATTTGATAACTCGGATAACCGAATTATACTCAATAGGTAGAGAAATACAACCCAGACATTGCACATATGAGCTGTCGGCAGTTGTAATGCGAAAGGCAGGGTTGATACTTTCAAGATCAAAACCCAGTTCCAAGAAGATACGGTGCGCTCCCTTTCCTAGTATAGAGCAAGAGGCACCGGAATCCAGAAGGCCTAAGACATTTAAATTTAATACTTTAACAACTAGATACGGTCTAACATCGTTATCCCGTTTAGTAAACAGGACCCTATCAGAAATAGACTCAGATACAGAGTGATGTATAGAGTTCACAATAAGGCCCTGGCTTACGCGTTTTTTGGCTTACCAGTACATTTTGAGCAGTCTGGTGTCTTGACTCCTTTGAGACCGCACCGGAAGCACACCAACTCTCTCGACTGGGTGCAGTTGTATGCAGCGTGCCCGCTTTCGCCACACCGGAAGCATTTGCGTTCGTTGGAGGTAGATGGCGTCTCGACTGCAGACACCTGCTTAGGGGGCTTTTGCACGCCTTTGGTCTTGTGCTGGTGTAAATCAGACGAAATCTCAAATTTGTCCAGAATAGGCTCACGGAAAGCGTCCGCCCTTGTACGCGCAAGCTCCAGACGCTTACCTAGACGTCTCAGATCATCAATAGAGTTGACATCATGCAAGGCCAATTCCTTCATGTAGTCTGGTCTAATATTGTGCATGAGAATGTCCAGCTGTTCCTCACTGGGCATTTTACACGACAACCTTGAGAACATAGCCTGCATTGTACATAAGTAGCTAACCAAGGACTCAGAGCGGGATTGGCTACGCTGTCTAATCTCATTTCTGAGACGATAATCATAGTCAGGAATATCGAATGTATCTCTAAGCTCACTAATAAGGTCCTCATATGAGATGAAATGAGATCTATTGGTACGGAACCAAGACAAAGCTGGTCCGTCCAACAGGTCAGAGAAAGCCAGAAGGAGTTTAGACTTAGAGACCTCCCGTGCACCTCTAAGCTCTTCTAATCTCTCTAAAAACACGCGCACACAAGAGGAACCATCATATTTTAAGCTAAAAGAACATAGGTTAACGGGACGTTCCCTATACACTATGTTGTCAGACGTGGAACAAGATTTACTAGAACTAGCTCGTACCGAGCGGTCCTCTCTCACTGCAGGTGAAGTGTACTCTACCCGGTCACGACCCGAATCATCATCACCTTCATCTGACCCGTCAGATTCAGAATCAGTGCTGGGTTCAGCCACAGCGACGATCTTCACAAGCCTATCACGAAGTTCGGCCAGTTCAGGACAATCTAGACCACAACGAGCCAGCCTAGTTAGCAGATAGTTCGCCCTGAAGGCTACTCTTGTGCGACAATTTTTATCAGAAACAAAGTCACCTGACTGGAGGGCCTCACTTAGTTCCGAGACCTTAGGCGTACAGATGGAAAGCTCCGCCGCTGCATCAGTGGGGACCACCGCCTTCAGCTTGATGCTACCCCGACGGACAAGTCGGTGTGCCGTCCTCAGCTCACTCCGAAGGCCAGCCACCGTCGCATCAGGTGCCACTGAAATGCCTATGTGAACCAGCTCGTTAGAGAGTTCATCTTTTCTCAGATAGTTTATATATTTTTGCATCTGTGCCATGATGTAAAAGTTTAATTACGACAATTAAATAAGTAACAATGTAGATGACACAGACAGGGTTCAATCACAAAGTATTAAACAGAAATAACAAGTAAGTTCCACCAAAGTGTATGATATCTGACAATGGCTTCAAATTAAATTATATGATTTATATTTATAATAGAGTTACAGGTGTCTATTATTAATACACTAAAGTTAAAGTTTAGACTCAAATGCAAAGTCAGTTACACAACTGGCAATGTAGGTCAAACAGACAAGGTTCAAATACAAGATGTAAAACAGAGGTTCATAAGTAGATATCAACAAGGTGCTTGATATTTAACTAAAGTTTTAAATTGATTGCTATAATTTAATACAAATAGAGGCTGTCTAATAGAATTAAAAGTTTCTATCATTTATGAGGACAAAGTTCAAGTTAATTTTCAAAATGCAAGGTACCTACACACTTTCTATAAAGTTTGTAGTTACCCAGAAAATCTTATTAGGTTTTGTTACACAGAAAAAAATTATATTACAGTCCAAATATATATGTGCACATCTGCAAGAAAGACTAGAAACAGGCTAGAAAAGAGGAGAAAAAAGAAAAAAGAAAAAAAACAAAAAAGAAAAAAAAGTGGGTATGCCGAATAAAATCAGAAAATCTTACCAAAATCACAGCTGTTTTTTAATTTTGAAATTTGGAATTTTGGGTGTCTTTTCCCACCCCAGGTGTAGGTAGCTGGAAAAAGACAAGAAGATTAATTACGTGTTCAGCTGCTAACACAACCAATTAACGTCTTGGGAAGTCTCAGACGGATTCCCAGGTTGTTTTCATCAGAGTTAGCCTCCTAAGCACACACACTAGACTGAGACTACCGCAGAGTAGTACCAGAGTCTTGCCACTACGTTGGGAGCCAATTTGTAACCACTGACCTAGTCAGGTGGATACTCACCGGCTCGCTCAGGGGCTGATGCAGAACTCTTACCCAGGGCGCCTTCTCCACAGAGCTAGAGAGGTGCGTGCACAGGGAGGCTAGGGCTCCAATGAAAACAGCTGGTAGTTTAGGTGTACACACATATATTTGATAGAATAGAACACAGAGTTACACACAGAGAAATATATAGTAGTGAAGTAGGTAGATACAGGTGACAGAAGAATATGTACAGACAAGTAGGTAGACAGACAGGCACAGAATACAGAAGATGTGTAGTGATAAGTAGGTAGACAGACAGGTACAGAATACAGAAGTGTGAGACAGAAAGAACACACACAGCAGGCACAGATAATAAGCAGATGAACACACAATATGCACATGAATTATAGCACTAGCTACACATTTAAGGTACGTGAATTCTAGTACAGGCTACTAAGCGTACTACGTTTACTTCTGGTTGGCACTACAGCTACACATTAACAGGTACACGGCGACAGTGTACTGGCCTTGGGTGATTGCGGGATGGCCTCTAGGATGTTCAGAGTAGACCGTTCGCCGATGTATACGGCTCACAGCAGCCGTTGTACCACGAAGCACGCCGTAGATAAATGTCAGAGAAGAGCGTATTCAGAGGGCACACGAGCTCAGACCAGCGACCCTGTATAAAACAGACCACTCTTAAGCCGTGAATATACATAGAGGCCCGTAATGTGCCCCAATAAATAGAGGAATACGACTTACCAGAATATCTGGGAACGAAGTTTTCACCAAACAATTTTATTACAAGATATAGACACAGAATTTATTTACTCAGAGACAGCTACGAAGATTGATATAGAAGTTCTTTTGAGGATCGGCGCAGGCCTATTTATACCCGAATCCATCGAATATTCGTGAACAATCCCTAAAATTCTGCTAATCATGCAAAAAGCTCATTAGTCCGGTCATAGACAAGCTCACGTCAGCTGACGGGGACCATAGGCTATAACAGACCCGGTACGACAAATATTTATTATAATTATGACTTGTTCACGAATATGTCACAAATTCTGAGAAAGTAAGTATCATTTATTTATTATTGTTAAATTGTAAATAAAATGATAAATGAGAGCTATTAAAAAAATGGATATATGCTGTAGGACACCAGCGCCATCCACCGGTCGAGTGTGAGACCTAGAACACACCTAATCGAAGATTAGAAGTTTCACTGCCAAACAATTATGCCTAGTTCCCGTGAGACACTCTAGGTGGCTCTGGAACAAAGAAATCTATATTAGAAAACAATAAGCAAAAGTGAAAAATATCACGTTACAACACCATGCTTCGAAATCGCTTTCTCACAGGAACTGAACTCACAAATCAGTTTCGACGCCTCGGAGGAAGTAACCCAAGTGCATGGACAGTAAGACGTCGGCTTGCTGAATCTAACTTAAAACCCCTTAGACCTGCAAACGGCCCTAAACTGGAGCGTGGCCATCGTATTTCAAGACTAAGATATGCCCAGAACCACGTAAATTGGAGTATTGAAGATTGGTCGAAAGTTATGTTCTCCGACGAATCAAAATTTATGCTCTACAAGCACGATGGAAGACACAGAGTGTATAGAAGACCAGGGGAAAGATTCAAGCAAGCATGCATCGAAGAAAAAGTAGCCTACGGTGGTGGGTCTGTACTTGTGTGGGCCGGAATTTCCTCTGAAAGTCGCACAGAGCTGGTGATCATAGAAAACGGCTCTTTAACTAGCGTAAGATATGTGGAAGAAATCCTCAACGAACACGTTGGTCCATTTATGGTCAATTTGGGTGAGGATGCTATATTTATGCATGACAATGCCCGACCTCATACAGGTAGGATTGTGAATGACTACCTTCAAGAGATGAACATTACTTGTATGGAGTGGCCAGCGCGCAGCCCGGATATGAACCCGATCGAGCATGCTTGGGACGAGCTAGGGAGATGCGTAAAACAACGAAACCCTCCCCCAATCACGCTTCCTGAGCTCAAAATTGCTCTCACAGAGGAATGGGAGAATATTCCCCAAAATCGTATAAGGAACTTGGTGTACAGCATGCCAAACCGCGTAAACGCAGTAATGGAAGCACGAGGAGGTAATACGAAGTATTGAAATTCAAGAAAATCGTCATAAAGTTCAAAAATTTCATGTTTCCTATTTTTGTTTTAAGGAGAGATCAGCAGTTTTTTTTCTTTATGTAATTTTGTGTAAATAAAATGTATGGTGACTCATATTTTTTTAACTTTCATTTAAGGAGTATTAAATTGTCTATTAAATACAATTTATTGAATTAACCTAGCATTCTTACTTTCCGAGATTTTTTGGATTCTTTGAGTGACCCGGATTCATTGCTCTCGAGTGTAGTTTTAATTCTGAGTGTTGAAAATTAAAATAGTGTTCTTTATTTTCAGATAGCAGCATCTGATCGTGTGTGCCACCCATGCTGGTTACGCACTCAAAGAGAGGTACGCCGTATGACCCATATTGATGATACTAGACCATTGCCTAGTAGCAGTAATATTTCAATAGAGGAATCAACAGCAGTATCACAAGAGATATCTCAACCTGTGGCAACTCATACAATAGTATTACCTGAGTACAGAAGAGCGGCCAACTCAAATAATCATTGTGTTTTCCCTAACTGCAATAGTACCACATTGCATGGTATATCAGATAAATTGCGTGCAATTATTCTTCACAATCACCATTATTATGTACCAAACCTAGCTCGTGTTTGTGCTGAACATTTAAGGAGTAATACATGGCAGACACTATTTGAATCAGAAAATAGTATTGACTCATTTACCGCAGACCAAATACAACATGTGTTTTCATTTGTTAATTCATTTAGTCCAGCAATTGACTTTGATAATCTAGAAGAAATGGACAACAGAGTATTTGAATATTGAGTGGGGTACACTAAAGAACAGTTCAATCTCTTACTTGAAGAAGTACCTAGAATAACACAAATAAAAAGAGGCAGTCTAGGTCTGGCAGCGCTGCTATTGAAAATGAGAACTGGTGATTCCGATGAGAGAATTTCAACATTGGTGGAAGTACCACGTCGCACATTAGAATGTCTAATGGATAAAGTGAGGGAGGTTTTAGTACAAGATTTTGTTCCTGAGCACCTGGGAATTAATCAAATGACACGAGAGGAATTATTACAACATAATATGTTGATCCCAAACGGATTATACGGTAATGGCAGCAGTGCCATTGTAATATGTGATGGCACCTACATTTACATACATAAGAGCTCAAATTATATGTTCCAGAAACAGAGTTATTCTCTGCACAAATACAGGAATTTATTAAAGCCATTTATGATTGTTGCATGTGATGGATATATTGTTGATTGTTTTGGTCCATATAAAGCAACTACATCAGACGCTGAAATAATGGCCAACCTTTTTTCTGCAACGGGTTCTCTAAGGCCATATTTCAGAGAAGGTGATGTGTTCATCTTAGACCGGGGTTTTAGGGACAGTATTAGTTTATTAGAGGGATGTGGCTATAGACCATGTATGCCAGAATCTCTTTTAGAAGGTGAACACCAATTAACTACAGCTCAAGCTAACCGTAACCGCTGCGTTACTATTTGTCGATGGGTGGTAGAGGCTGTAAATGGTCATTTCAAAAGAGATTTTAAACTCTTCAGACAAGAATACTTCCATAGGTCTCTGCCACACATGATGCAGACATTCCAAATAGCAGCGGCTCTCCTTAACAAGTTTGGTGTTCGCTTTCATGACAACATTTATGCGAATGAAATCTTGGAAATTATAAGAGAACGCATGGCTTTAAATAATAACCTGGCTGACATGGTCCAGTTCATAAATATGAACAGAAGGTCATCCCATTTTGAAAATATTACAGCGGATGAAAATAATATATATACTTCCCAACCCTGGAATATAGGGATTTAATTTTGTTTGCCTTGGGAACGTACCAAATAAGACAAGCACGCTCATATTATGGCGAGCATGTACGTTTCCATGGAGGCTACAGAATTGAAGTGTGTAGTGAACAGATTGATCCCACTCGATATAATCTTAGAAATTCTGGCATGACCACGTTAATAAGAGGTAAAATAATGTCACGCCATGTTAGCAATAAACAATACTTTGTGTATATTTTAATACAAAATGATATTCCAGGCCGGGCAGGAATCTTAGAATATTGCTGCAATTGTTTGGTTGGTCGTCGCACTGTAGGCTGTTGTGCTCATGTGATGACGCTTGTTTGGTATTTGGGATGGGACAGACGTCAACAAAATATTTCAGCACCGGCAGAATTTCTTGATGCAATTATTGTCCGAGAAGATGATGAATAAACTTACTTTAAAATAAAATGATTTAATTTTTTACCCTAAAATATACTAATATAATGTTTTAAACTTTTAACTAATAGAATGATAAAGATTGCCCCTCTCTCTCTCTCACTCTCTGAAGATTAAACACATGACGTGACGGCGAGTAGCGCGTGGGTGGCTGTTGCCGGTTTTTCTTTTTATACTACTGAGGTGGCAGACAAGCACACGGACCACCTGATGGAAAGTGATTACCGTGGCCTATGGACGTGTGCAACACCAGGAAAGTCACACTAAGCTGCCGATCCTGTAAACACAGACTTTCTGTGGCGCCAGTATAGAAGACAAAGCGGGAATAGCCTTTGGTCTTCCCACTGACAGCACAAAAACTCTCCAGTGAGCTCTGGCTACCCTACTCACCGCCGGGAAAACAACACGAGGTTATGGCCGTGGTATTCTGTAGGGCGGAGGTATTTCCCTAGTCGGACTGCTCAGTTGGACGGGAATACCGTCGTGTCCTGCGTGTGTTATGTTAACTAGTTTAGAAGTTCCAATTCATAACATCTTGAAATAGGCAAGTAAGAAAAAAGGATTTACCGACATAGGCATTTGCACATAAATGGGACTGAAAATCATGTTGGCGAAATGTGATTCATGTAGGTAGGTAGGTACATAAATATAAACAAAAATCGAGTACCTATATAAGTATTGATTTAATTGTTTACCTCAGTGTATATAGGTATGCCATTAATCAAAAACATTGACACATTAAAGGTGATGTAAAGATATAACCTACAAAATGTTCAAGCCCGAATATCTATTATACTCGGCCTTCTCAAGAGTCAAAATCTATTACGTAGTGAACAAGTAATCACGCTGTATTAAATAGTATTTTTTTCATTTAAAGACGCATCATTTTATTCTCAAATAAAAATATGTATGGGAGGCTGCCATTGTTCTTTTTGATTATTTGACTTATTGATGGATTATTTGATTATTATTGATTGACATTTTATCGGTGGATTATTTGACTATTATTTATTGACAAATTATTTGATTTATTGATTGATTATTTTCAATATTATTTATTGACATATTATTTGAATATTTGAATATTATTGATTGACATATTATTTGATTTATTATTTGAATATTATTGATTGACATATTATCTGATATGTTGGTGGATTATTTGACTATTATTTCTTGACATATATTATCTGGTTTATTGGTGGATTATTTGATTTTAGAAATTGATTGTTGTATTGTTATTATTGTTTTATTTTGATTATTATTTTATTGCTTACGTTTTTAGAATTCGATTGATTTTGTTAAAATGTAGTTTAATATAATCCTGCACTATTGTATTGGTCTCGACTGTGATGATGGTGTAATGTATGAAAATAAATCTAATATATAAAATTCTCGTGTCACAGTTTTCGTTGCCATACTCCTCCTAAACGGCTTGACCGATTATCATGAAATTTTGTGGCCATATCGAGTAGGTCTGAGAATCGGCCAACATCTATTTTTCATACCCCGATTCGCGATAACCGACATCCACGCGGGCGGAGCCGCGGGCGACAGCTAGTAAATAAATAAAATAAAGAAGTACGCACTTTTTCTATGGGAAAATTCTTTACTGCCATTCGTATGGATTGTTTTAGGGACTCTTCATTATCATGTCGTTTAGAGCAAGCCGTGCTTTCTAAAACTGACCATAAATCATAATCCAGCGGATTAAGATCGAGATATGATATAGATAACGGCCAATCTTCAGTTCTGATGAAGTCCGAAACGTTCACCTCTCAACCAAGACTGCGTTGACCGAGCTTCATGACCCGGCGCCGAGTCTTGTTAGAAGGACCATACTTGGTTATTGAACATGGTGTTGTTAAGGGGCTTAACTACTTTCTCAAGAATGGTACATACCATGTATGCCGATGTTTTGATATCTTTTTCATAAAAATATGGCTCAGTCACTCCTTCATAGCTAACACCCCACCAAACCATCACTGAAGTCGGATAATGCCCACGTTGCATTTTGTCGACTAATTGGGAAGCTTTCTTAGAGCTTTGAGCATAAATACGGTCAATTTGTTTGTTAAAATGTTGCTCAATCGTAAAAAAATTCTCATACGTAAACAATTTTTTTCTGTAACCTCCCTTTGCGTACTGCTTCAGTAGTTGTATCGATTTTACCACCCTATTCTTTTTTAAATTATCAGTTAAAAAATGACCAGTGCGTCTCTTATACGCTGCAAGCTTTTAAAGTACGCGACATGGTTCTGGGTGCTACCAACATCTCCCGAGATCAAATCTTTTGCTTTCGGACAGGATTTCTTCGAATTCTTTTCCTTTCTGCTTTGACCACCTTTGTCGTACGAACACCACGTGGAGGAGGAAGAGTTGGAAGGTGGACCCCGAGCTCCGAGGGCAACTTGGCTTGGGATGCAATCGGGGTAACGTTTGTCGATGTCGATGATGACTACGTGGACGGCCAGATCTTTTTCTGTCACAAACAGAGGTCTCATTGTACCTATTAATAGAGTTTTAATAATTGCATTTGGCTCCAAACCAACTTTGTGTAATGCAATCACAGCGAATCGGTTCTCTAACTTTTAAACTCTCGCGTTCCATGATATATAATTAACGAAACGGGAATTAACGCGATCATGGTATAGGTACTTACATACCTTTGATTGCCTGACGTTTCGACCAGGTTACACCGGCCGTGGTCACAGGCTGACTGGCTCAGCAGTGGACGCCCGCCGTCTTCGAATCCGTGAGGTAGTAGGTTCTTCATCTACCCGCACATTTTCAATATTTTCTTGTCGCCATGTACCGTCACATACCACACTCACAGTGTCCCTATTACGTAAGCAAACTGTCCGGTGTCTATCCGACTGCGTAGAAAAGCGAGGTTGCATGTTTTTCATCACTGGATTCCATGTTGCAGATAATTTAAAACCATCTTCCCGATTGAATTTTTATGTTTTTTGATTTCAATCGCTTCACGTACAGCTCTTGAGTAAAAGTGACGTTCCTTGGAGAGGACTTGCGTATGGTGAAATTCAATCCAGTGATTGGTGCCTGCTTCTAGCAGGTGCTCTGCAATCGCCGATTTGCTCGTCTGGCGATTCTTTACAGCTGCGATGTGTTCTTTGACCCGTTCAGCAATAGTCCGCTTCGTTTGGCCTATATAGGAACTACCACAGCTGCAATCTATCTTATAGACACCTGGACACTGTAACGGTAAGACATCCTTCGGTGTGCCCACGATGTTGTTTACCCTTATGCCTGGGGTGTAAACTGTCGGGATGGAGTATGTTTTTAACACTGAGCCGACTTTGTCCGTTACTCCCTTGACATAGGGCATATAGGCTGGCTGTCTGCTCACCTCTGGACGTCTACGCCTCACTGCCTGTTGCTTCCGTCGTCCGTTCACTTCATATCCGTTGTTCTTGAGTACCTCCTGAACATGATCCAGCTCTCGCTCCAGATGTTCAGGGTCACAGAGATCATACGCTCTATTCCTGAGTGAGGTCACAACGGATTGTAGGTGTCGGGGATGGTGATGAGACGTGGCGTGTAGGTATCTGTCCGTATGTGTAGGCTTCCGGTACACACAGTGTGACAAGGACCCATCTGATCTCACGGCTACTTTTACGTCTAAGAATGACAACGACCTATCTTTCTCCATCTCATACGTGAACCTTATCTTGGGATGAATTGAATTAAGGTGTTGTATATATTGATCCACTTCCTGTTGACTTCCCTTGACAATACTGAAAATGTCATCTACATATCGCTTCCACAGTCTGATGGTCTTCGGGCCAAGACTCAGGGCCTTTTCTTCAAAATGTTCCATCCAGACGTTGGCAAGTACAGGGGCTACAGGACTTCCCATTGCGACACCATCTATCTGTAGGTAATGTTGACCTTGGAAAAGGAAGTAGTTACCATCTAGACAGTGCTCAAGTAGATCAACATAGTTAAACGGTAGTTCGTTGTCACTCATTAGATCCTTTACGACGTTCAAGCATTCTTTTATAGGGACGTTGGTGAAAAGAGATTCCACGTCAAAGCTCACCATGATGTCAGCTGGAACCAGATGGACCAGACGTCGTAAAGGATCTAATGAGTGACAACGAACTACCGTTTAACTATGTTGATCTACTTGAGCACTGTCTAGATGGTAACTACTTCCTTTTCCAAGGTCAACATTACCTACAGATAGATGGTGTCGCAATGGGAAGTCCTGTAGCCCCTGTACTTGCCAACGTCTGGATGGAACATTTTGAAGAAAAGGCCCTGAGTCTTGGCCCGAAGACCATCAGACTGTGGAAGCGATATGTAGATGACATTTTCAGTATTGTCAAGGGAAGTCAACAGGAAGTGGATCAATATATACAACACCTTAATTCAATTCATCCCAAGATAAGGTTCACGTATGAGATGGAGAAAGATAGGTCGTTGTCATTCTTAGACGTAAAAGTAGCCGTGAGATCAGATGGGTCCTTGTCACACTGTGTGTACCGGAAGCCTACACATACGGACAGATACCTACACGCCACGTCTCATCACCATCCCCGACACCTACAATCCGTTGTGACCTCACTCAGGAATAGAGCGTATGATCTCTGTGACCCTGAACATCTGGAGCGAGAGCTGGATCATGTTCAGGAGGTACTCAAGAACAACGGATATGAAGTGAACGGACGACGGAAGCAACAGGCAGTGAGGCGTAGACGTCCAGAGGTGAGCAGACAGCCAGCCTATATGCCCTATGTCAAGGGAGTAACGGACAAAGTCGGCTCAGTGTTAAAAACATACTCCATCCCGACAGTTTACACCCCAGGCATAAGGGTAAACAACATCGTGGGCACACCGAAGGATGTCTTACCGTTACAGTGTCCAGGTGTCTATAAGATAGATTGCAGCTGTGGTAGTTCCTATATAGGCCAAACGAAGCGGACTATTGCTGAACGGGTCAAAGAACACATCGCAGCTGTAAAGAATCGCCAGACGAGCAAATCGGCGATTGCAGAGCACCTGCTAGAAGCAGGCACCAATCACTGGATTGAATTTCACCATACGCAAGTCCTCTCCAAGGAACGTCACTTTTACTCAAGAGCTGTACGTGAAGCGATTGAAATCAAAAAACATAAAAATTTCAATCGGGAAGATGGTTTTAAATTATCTGCAACATGGAATCCAGTGATGAAAAACATGCAACCTCGCTTTTCTACGCAGTCGGATAGACACCGGACAGTTTGCTTACGTAATAGGGACACTGTGAGTGTGGTATGTGACGGTACATGGCGACAAGAAAATATTGAAAATGTGCGGGTAGATGAAGAACCTACTACCTCACGGATTCGAAGACGGCGGGCGTCCACTGCTGAGCCAGTCAGCCTGTGACCACGGCCGGTGTAACCTGGTCGAAACGTCAGGCAATCAAAGGTATGTAAGTACCTATACCATGATCGCGTTAATTCCCGTTTCGTTAATTATGAATCGGTTCTCTTTATCACCCCACTCCATTTTAATATCGCAAAATATTGTACAATGTATTGGCGCCAAAATTAGAAAATTCAATGAACTATCGTATAAAAATGACAGATGTAAATTCAGATGTAATATCTTTCTTATATATTTTTTTCTTTTTATACCACTCAGGTGGCAGACAAGCACACGGCCCACCTGATGGGAAGTGGTTACCGTGGCCTATGGACGTTTGCAACACCAGGGGCATCATAATCGCGCTACCGACCCTGTAGATACCTTCTAATACCCTTCTTGAAGAACCCCATATTGTAGTCGTTTGGGAAAACCACGGCAGGAAGTTCATTCCACAACCTAAGCGTGCGTGGGATGAAGTTCTTTTCAAGACGCACGGTGCGCACCATTTACCGTCGCAATTAGTGAGGATGAGTTCCTTGCCTATGGCGAGTGGTGCGATGATAGAATGTAGCGGTAGGCATCATGTCAAACAATTCATCTGAGCACAGACCATTGTATAGGCGGTACAACACACACAGCGAGGCAAAGTCCCTTCTGAGGCTGAGAGGTTCCACATCGCCTGTGAGTATGGGATTGTCGACGAGCCTCAACGCCCGTCTTTGCAATGAGTCGAAGGGGCCAAGCTGGTATGCAGGCGCTCCGGCAAAAAGGTGACAGCAGTACACATGTGGGGCCGAATTTGTGCCTTATAAAGCAGAAGTCGTTGCCCCGCAGTGAAGTACTGTTTCACCCTGTTGAACACTCCAAGTTCCTTCGAGGCCAGCTTGACCTTGTCCTCCAAATGGCCGCGGAACTCATTTTTTATTCCTCAATTACGAGCGATGAGAGTGATACACTGTGCTAAAATCTCGCAGAAATTAATTATAAACGCGTAATCATATTTATGCAATTATCAATCATAGTGTCATAAATAATCATAGTGTTGGTGCTGTGAATACTGTGCAACCTTTGCAGTTCATATTGGTGGTTTGAGTGAGAAAGCAATTATCAAACAAGTGCCATCTCGTTTTCACATAGCATCTTTCGTGAGTGAAGGTGCGGGTACCCCTTTCCTCACCGGTAGGCGTAAGGACAACATTATATTTTTTGACTCCTTCACACCCGTATAATTGATCCTTGAACAATTCACTACAATGGAGTTACAACGCACACCACCGAATGTGTTCTCATCTGATGGCGATATCCCAGCATCAATGAGGGAGATTACCGGCCGGAAACGTAAACAATTGGATGACAATATTGATGAGTTTATGATTAGTTTTACGAAAAAGTTTGAAAATCAAATGCAAATATGGAACACAAACATAACCGACTGTATTTCTAAAACTGTCGCTGCCGCGGTAGATGCGCGTCTGGGTGGCGAGCTGTCGAGGATTACCTCCGTGATATCGGAACTTAATGCTAACGTGCTTAAACTTAATACGGACTCTACTCATCTGAATAACTCATTGATTGAAGTTAATACCCGATTGTGTGATATAGAGAAATCGCTTAACTTCTCCAATGAACGTCAGGATCTATTTGACAGTCGTTTGAAGGCATTAGAACAAAAAATTACACAAACTAATGGTCTTGAAACTCAACTTCAGCGACTTGATTATAAAGTGCATAATATGGAACAGCAGGCTAGACAGTGCAATGTCGAGATAACTAATATACCGGATAGGCGAGGTGAAAATCTCGTGACCATGATTGAATGCTTGGGTGCTGCAATCAAGCATCCCATACAACCTTCTGACATAGTAACTGTACACCGCGTACCCCACGCTGACCAAAATGACCGACGCCCGAAGAATGTGATAGTTAAATTCACAAACAGGACATTGCGCGACAATGTAATTGCCGCTAGTCGTGCAATACAAGATTTAAAATCGTCCGCTTTATCTGTACCAGGGCGCCCCACTGCTATCTATGTTAATGAGCACCTAACCTTGAATAACAAATTGTTATTTCGTCAATGCCGGGAGGCTGCTAGGAAGAAGGAATATAAATATGTTTGGGTCAAGCACGGAACCGTCCTGGTCCGCAAGGGGGATACCTCTCCTGCAATGGCCATCCGATCAGTTCAGGACATCGCTCGAATTAAATAAAGAACACCCGATTAACACCTGGAAATATTATACCTTAGTATTAAATCGATTAATCATTACGCCCATTGTGTCCCTACATGATAAAAAATTCTACCCTCTTTGTTGTATACTAGTAAATTTTCTGAATTGTTATAGTAGTAATGGTCATACTTATCCTGCTTATTCTCTTATAATGAATTGTATTGTACGAAGTAAAAACCATATCTATGATGCGTTAAAAGTAAAAGTGAAGTACTGTGGAGCGTGTTTGCGCCGGGTTGGTGTTTCATTGAACTCATTCTTAGCATGTAATAGTCATACTGATCGCCAAATTGTTGTTTATATTGAGTATTATGCGTGTGTTTTCATAAGTACTTATTTACATCGAAATTGTAGTGGTGCTACATTGGGAACTCATTACTATTGCCATGTTTCTTTCTGTACCTGTCTGTCAATTTTCCTTGGGCTATTTAAAATTGTACGGTCTGGTTGTGGTAAACTGTGGTTGATTCACTCCGTGCTACATCTCATTATCCATCAGAAATTGTTTTATCTTTGGAATAATACTATGGACGTGCTGGCTGGCATAACATTTGAGTATTACGACACTATAAAAACTCGTACTCAACACTGTTTATGGAAATGTATAATTGGTCTGAATTTCCTGATTGTCATCTATTTTGACACACGACACTTGTACGCACTACTTTATAATTTCACATATAAAATTCAGTAACACAAATAGTGATGTCCTATCAGTCTACTACCAAAATTGCCGGGGATTAAGAACCAAATTAAACACTATTTATATGAACATATTAGCACACAATTATGACATTATCATATTGACCGAGACCAGCAGGGCTAACATGCGCGCCACGAGATAGCTATCTCGAGGCATTTTGCCGTTTTATGTTGATATGTCGACTGTTGGTAGCATGAAGGGCTAACATGCGCGCCACGAGATAGCTATCTCGAGGCATTTTGCCGTTTTATGTCGATATCGACTGTTGGTAACTTGGCAAATTTCATGGCGATCTGTCAGATGTCGACATAACTCGACTTCGAGAAATCATCTCTACTTAGTGTCTGCAAATTGTAACATACGTTCCCTTATTTACTCGAATTTTGACATTTAAAATGTTTTGTCTCTCGTCCTTCATTTGGTCGACGAGAAGTTATCTCGAGTAAACTTTTCTTGTGCTCGGTTCATTTTGGATCAAAATTTAGTACCTTTGTGCGACTGCAAGCAATTTTCGACCTTAATGACATTTCCTTTGTTACGTGTCTTTTCGCGTTAATTGATGACGCTGATCACGAATATAAGAAAAAAAATTCGATAGTATGTCATGTCAATAAGGTCGAAAACTGTTTGCACTATTTTTTCTCTTTTTTAAATTAAAATGTTTTGTCCTACCGTCTTTCGTTTGGTCGACGAGAAGTTATCTCGTGTAAACATTTTTGTGCTCGGTTCATTTTGGACTAAAACATCGACTGCAAGCCATTTTCGACCTTAATGACATTTTCTTTGTTACGTGTCTTTTCGCATTAATTGATGACGCTGATCACGAATATAAGAAAAAAAATTCGATAGCATGTCATGTCAATAAGGTCGAAAATTGTTTGCACAATTTTTTCTCTTTTTTTCATACCTAGCATCCCTAACTAGTCTGTGCTTTCGAGCAAATGGCCGTATCGGGCCGATTTTATCGGATAAATGTTTAAAAAATGTGTATGCCATAGACAACAATTGAAAAAGTTTGACGCGACAAAATATGTCGGCGTTACTTCGCTCGAGAAGACTCGAGATGATATCTCATCTCGATTCGAGATATTTGACGACGCGCGCATGTTAGCCCTGCTGACTGTATGATGGTGTTTTAAACAACGAATTTATGGATCCCCGTTACAATGTGTTTAGATGCGACCGAGATCGCGTTGCAACGATGCGTCTGGACGGTGGTGGGGTGCTCGTAGCTGTGCTAGGCTCGCTTTGCTGCGGGCGCGGCGTACGCTGCACACCCGCTCCACATATTACCCCTCTCAATATATCACCCATTGTAGATCATATTTTATTAGACCTACAAATTGGCAAGGCTAAATATCTATTAAGCGCTGTATACATTCCACCAAGCACAGACTCCGAGGTGTATCTTACATATTTCAATGAGATGCAAGATGCTATACAAATGAACAGTTACGACGGTTTCTTCTTAATTGGTGACTTCAATTTGCCTCTCTTTGACTGGTATCCTGATGGGACCCAAATGAAACTACAAAATGTAGGTGAACTGACACCGCCGTATTCCCATTTCATAAACTTTACGTCTAATATGGACTGCATACAAGTAAATACTTTTAAAAATAATATGAATAGATTGCTTGACTTATGCTTAACTAATATATTTGGCAGTCGGGCACTATCTGCACCTATTACTTTAGTTCCGACGGACCCTCTTCATCCTCCTTATTACCTCTTAGTACCTATTGATGGTAACTACTCCAAGCCAATGCCAACTAAGTTGCAAACAAGGTTTTGTTATGGTGGTTGTAATTATGATCAGATTAACAATGATATCTTAGAGGTTAACTGGCGTGACCTGTTTCGCCATGAATCCGTTGATGATAACGTTAACACTTTCTATGAAAATATTTTTGATATTGTACGTAAACGGGTTCCCACTAAGCGCATATCTAATAATTCTAACTTCCCAGTATGGTTTACCCCCACGCTGATACATATTTTTAAGAACAAAAACAAAGCCTGGATAAAATGGAAAACTTATAAAAATAATTCTGATTACTCCTTATTTTCTATGTACCGGAACCGTTTCAGAAAGGAATCATTAATATGTTATAAAAAGTATATGAGTTCAGTGGAAGACAGTATACCTAATAACACTAAACACTTTTGGACCTATATTAAAAATCGTAAAAAGCAATCAGACATCCCAGCTGATGTTCATTATGGCGGTAGAGAAGCTGATGGGCCTGATGATATCTGTAATTTATTTTCCACCTTTTTCCACTCAGTTTTCCAGCCCTCTGATGTTACCGATACCTTCAGTATTGATAACGTGGCTAACGCGGATTCGGAAATGCCTAATGGTGACATCATTAGTGGCATTCATTTGTTGGAAGCCGA
This sequence comes from Eilema caniola, assembly GCA_949126895.1. Taxonomy (NCBI): domain Eukaryota; kingdom Metazoa; phylum Arthropoda; class Insecta; order Lepidoptera; family Erebidae; genus Eilema; species Eilema caniola. Next base: position 322,260 of record OX421471.1, on the reverse strand, counting down.
CGTACAGAAACAATTAAAAGTACTTGATATCACAAAAGGCGCAGGGTTGGATAGTCTTCCCCCTATTTTTCTTAAAAATACAGCCAAGACTATATGCAAGCCATTGTACATAATTTACAATAAGTGCTTAAACGATGGTGTATTTCCTGAAATATGGAAATCAGCTAGAATAACACCAATACATAAAGGTGATTCAAAAAGAGATATAGCTAACTATCGCCCAATTTCCATCTTGCCTACACTGTCTAAGATCTTCGAGAGATTAGTGCATAATAACATCTATCCACTACTGCATAGGATTATCCTTCCGCAACAACATGGTTTTGTCTCTAAACGCTCCACTATAACTAATCTCACTGTTTACATTTCTAAAATTTTTGATAATTTAGATAACGGGGGGCAAACTGACAGCGTCTATACCGACTTTCGGAAGGCTTTTGATCGTGTAGACCACAAATTACTATTGGAAAAGCTAGCCTTCAATGGTATTCGAGGAAATCTCTGGAGGTGGTTTAAATCGTATATAACAAATAGAACACAAAAAGTTGTTATAAATGGATACGAATCGGCAAAGGTTGTTGCGTCATCTGGCGTTCCACAGGGATCCATTCTCGGCCCCTTGCTGTTCGTTTTATTTATTAACGATGTACATACTTGCTTTCATCACTGTAAAGTCATGTTATATGCTGATGACCTTAAGATTTATCGAATTATAAACACCATCAATGATCAATACGACTTTCAGGAAGACTTAGACAGATTCTCTAATTATTGTGCCGCTAACAAACTGCAGCTCAGTCTCAATAAATGTAAAATTATCACCTTCACAAGAAAAAGGTCATTCAAAGCATATAGTTACTCAATAGGAGGTCATCGTCTTGAGAGAGTACAGTGTGTACGCGATCTTGGTGTTATGCTGGATACTAAGCTAACACTCGATGCACATATCGATAATATTTGCAGTAGGGCCTACAGGATGTATGGTTGTGTTATGCGAGCCAGTAACGATTTCACTCGGCCAGGTACCTACTTATATCTCTATAAGGCATTGATCCGCTCTCAACTGGAATATGCTGTATGCGTTTGGGACCCACTATACAAGAAGTATGGTGATGCTCTAGAATGTATACAAAAAAAGTTTCTGCGCTGTATGCATTATAAATGCCATCATAGCCGCCAACCTTACTCCAGGTTATTAAGCCTTTATAATCTATTGGACCTGAATTCAAGGAGAAAGCAATTACAAGCAATGTTCTTACATGATTTATGCCATAACCGGTACGACTGTATTGACATCGTCAATGGAATCAACTACAGAGTGCCACTCAGATCATACACACGAAGCTGTCGTACAGCCCTACTGTTCTTCACTCGAACGCCGCGCACTAATGCGGGCCTGCGCGCACCCCTTCGTCACTTACTTAATTTGTACAACCGTGATTTTAACCAAATTGACATGTATGCAAATAATGCCTGTACTTATAGAAGGTTGGTGATTGAGAGGCTCCATGATTTAAGGGCAACCCTCTAGTCCTGGGGTATCTCAGTCACTTATGCATAATCCAACACTACCGTAATTTATTTATTAACAGCTGTATTACTTTTAACCCTTAAGATTATCATGTATGTATGATGCCTGTGGTAAACGCCGTGGATGTCACAATTATTATTGTTTTAAGTGAACTATTTTAAGCATTTACAATTGTGATGTTGTTTGTTTATCCAATAAATACAAAAAAAAAAACTGAACGTCGTCGCTTGAGATGTCGACACCTCGGATCCCAATACTTGAAGAGATGGAAAGTGGTGTGCCTAGGAATTGCGGCGCTACAATAAATGGGGTTTTCTTAGCGGTGAATACACATACTTGTGTCTTAGTGGGGTTAAATAGGACTAAGTTAAGTCAACCCCAATCGGATACTCCCGAGAGAGTAGTCTCGATTTCAGATACAAGTTGTTCACGTCTCTTTTCCACCTCGAATTGAGGGATATTTCCACGACCCGTGTAACACGTATCCCCGGTACTGTCGTCCGCATAGCATTTTTAATTGTAACAGTGTTTATGGCCAGACTGACTATATTTGAACTTAACGGTGAAGAGAAAATATTGTGGTACGAGAGCTAGCAACGTTTGAAAAGTAAGAATTTTAGATCAGCTGATTTTGTGATATATCGTCCTTCTTGCTCTTTCGGTTAGAGTCTGGGCTATCTGGCTGGCAGAAGCGGTTGCGTTCATTAGTGCGCACCCTACCTGTCCAAGTGATAATCCTGGATTTTAAAAACATTTTAAGAAGCGTAATTTTTAATTTATTGTTTTCAAATAAGTATACCTGACATACAGGTAAATTAGCTTGGAGAAATTCTTGCGTTTGTAGTAGTATATGGTCAGCAAATAAAAAAAACAACATTTTATTTTTATTTTTTATTTTTTTAAAGGTAATATACGTTTGTGGCTGGAGCACACCAAATGCGTACACGTCTACGCATACGCACTACGTACTAATACGGACGTGAAAATGTGTATCCACTGCATTGTAATCTATGGAACTGTATGAGGCAGACAAGCCAGTTCCAAACATTACAAGCAATTTTGATTTTTATTTCAGTGAAGACGTGTATGAATTAGGTGTTCTCCGGCCATAAATGTTTTATTCTAATAATTCATCAACCCCAGGCATATCACCATCATCCCCATCCTCGCTTTCATCAGATGAATTATTTAAATTAATTATGATATGTTCTGATATTGTGTCTAAAGCTGCGTCTCTACCCTGATATTTGTTTTCCTCCTCAATAGCATGCAGACAAACTTTTCTCCATTCCTCTACAGTTATAGCGTTCATTTTTTCTTCAGCTAATGACATTATAACCTTCATTTTCATTGCGACATCCTTTTTTGCGACATATGTTTTCACTATCCCCCATATATTTTCTATAGGATTAAACTCCGGATGGTATGGTGGTAAACGCAGCACAGTATGACCGTGCTGTCGTAATATTTCGTCTATCTTGTACTCTACAAATCTCGCCTTGTTTTGCAGAATCAGTTCATATAATTGAGGCTTAAGCAACGTGGATGAATGCTCAATGTTTCGAAATGTCAGCCAGTCAATCATTTGCTGTTTTCTAGAATTACTATTCGGTGCAGGATTTTGTATTCAGTTATGATATGGTGCGTTGTCAACAACAACAACACTATTTGGTTGTAAGTTGGGTATTAATTGAGTTTGAATCCACCTTGAATAGTTGTCATAGTTCATATTGTCGCGGTAATCTCCACTTTTTTGGTTGGCTTTAAACATAAGCAATGCATTTGGTATAAAGCCATCTATACCACCGGCATGAACAATGATTAAGCGGTAGCCTTTCGATATATGTTGCTTCAAACCTGAAGTGCTTCCATCTGACCAAGATTTCGAGAGGGTATGTGATGTATGTATATATGTTTCGTCGGTGTAAACAATTGGTCGGCGTTGTTCACGATATTCAGCAATTTTCATCAAATAATTAATTCGCAAGTATCTAATTTCGTGTTTTTCTATAAGAAGGTTCCGGTTATCTTCTGTTTGCTTCCAATTAAAACCTAATGACATGACGTGTTTTCGTAACGTGCAGACACAACCTTTATAATCGATATCTTCTTTCAATTTTGCGTGCAAAGTTTTCAAAGTGGAACTTCTTTATTTGTGATGTGGAAGTCATGAATTGTTCTTCTGATAACTTGCTGATCAAAGTTATCGATTACTATTGTAGGTTTACGATTCGGTTTCTTTTTAGGAGATTTAAATGTTACTTCCTGATCTGAAGGACGACATTTGCTTTCTGATACTACCTTTCTGACGGATGCTATTGAAATTCCTGTTGATTTAGCAACTAATTGAGTGGGGGTCATAATACTGCTCGGGTTGTTATTACACTCATTTTCGAAATATTTGTACAAACAGTACAAAACTTCTTTAGTTTGAGAAGTCAAAGGCTTGCCTCGACCATGTTTTAACACTGGAGCCATTTTGAATTAACAATATAAAGTTACAAAACTTACACACAAATTAAACACTTCAACAAATATTATAACAATAATAACAAACAATAACAACAATCAACAAATACAAAATTTAACAATTAAACCACGTAATAATTATAATTTTTGAATGAAATGTGTGCTTTATGTTCTAACGGTACCAAGCGACTGACGCCGGACTGCACGTGGCACCTGCGGACAGCGTAAACTGGTTTATTCTGGTTTTGTGCGTGTTTCCACTTTCCACTATCAAGTGACGATTTATTTATTTGTTTTGTTTCGTAATTATTATGGTCAAAACTTTTTACCTATAGCTAAACTACTATCATCTAAAGAACGACACAATATTTTATTGTTTCACGGTAGTCGCCTTGTCGTTTGCTCAAGGACGTGAAATTGAATGACAATTTTTGTTTTTATAAAGTCAAAACCATTTTCTTTAAAATAAAAACTTGTTTTTATTGAAAACAAAAATCAGAGTGTTGCTAGGGATAAGTATAAAATTAAATAGTAATGTTAGGATATTGAAACATTTTTGTATAGGCCAGAACGATATAGTGGAAACGCGCTCTAAGATCTGAGTAATATACACACCACTACATATGCAAAAATTTCTCGAGACTAATTTCACTGTACCTTTTTTATTGCCAGACATTTTTGACAATGTTAATTATGTGCCATATGCGATTTCGTTTATTTTTTATAAAAAATTCAAAGTATTTTATAATATCTGTAATTTAATATTATGATATTTAAAGATAAAAAACTTAAAATAATTTGCCAGACAATAATTCGATTGTTAAGCCTTGAAATAAAATGAAAATGTCATGAAAAGTATTGCAGTATGATGCTAGTAGTCCGAGAGAGATAGTTGCAGAATAAGTCGAGAATGAGACGGAGAACCATTACAAAAGTAAATTACTTGTCACTGTACATGTAATATTAATAATAATAAAAATAATTGCTGACGAAGTTATCAAGACGAATAACTACCGGAAGTATATCATGACGGATGGCACAATTGACATCTGTCGAGCGTGTCACCAACCTGGTAAATCCCTCAGGCATATTACTTCCGGCTGTTCTCGTCTTGCTAACGGCGAGTACTTGCGCAGACATAATCCAGTAGCCAGGATTTGCTCTGAAATACAACCTTGTGGAAGTTGAGGTGCCTGAGCCAGTTCTAGAAAATAGTCATTGCACTGGGATCGATCTATCATCACCATCACTGATAGGACTGTTGTGGCCAAAAAACCTGACATTGTGATGATAGACAGACCCGAACGCTGAGTATTGATCAATCAGCACTAAAGTTAGAGAACAACTTCAACTAAATAATTGTCAGAACGGTGTCTCAACACGAGTGAAGCAGCAGGGTCCGAGGCTTCGATCAGCGGAGTGGTTCGAGTGCCGTCGAGAGGCCGCGGCCGCCAGTGGCCGGCCATCGGCGACGTCCTAACGATCGTGAGGACCTATTGTGCGCTCCCATTTACATCTTAACCAAGAACGTTAGCGACTCGAGATCAACCCGCTATCCTCGCCCACAGAACGTGTCAACGATACTCAATGTGCACTTCACAACAACTTGAACAAAAGCAATTGACTCTGTAATGAGTTCATTATCTGATCTTCCGTACTACTAGGAGCCTTTGATCACGAACGCTAAAATAATAAGAAGTTCTAAAAGTAGCGGCATTAAAATGAATCAGTTTAATTTAATTACCTGCCAGGTAATTGTAAATACCTATAGCAAGTTTCAAAATTAATATTATTTTCCGATTTCTTAATTTTTATGAGCGAGCGCATCTAATCTTTAAGTTTATTTTAACCGTTACAATCTCGTCTCAAGGGCTGTGTACAACCTACATCTAGATGTGCAGTCACTCCTCCTGAGTGTCTCCTGATAGGGGCGCGCGCTGGATTAGCGCCCGTCGTGTTAGAGTTAGTGGCACAAGGCACACAGCCAGGCGCACTCAGGCAGCAATTAGCGGCAGTCAATACGTGCGCTAGTTAGTGCGAGCGGGCCCTGTGACGTCACACGAGTGTGGCTCGTTAGCGCTTCCACTGTGCACACTACACACTGCACACCGCCGTCATTAGCCGCCCGCCGCGCCGGCCTCCACCGGGGCTCTGGCGGCTCAGCTGGCGCTCGATGTGGTTTGGCAATCAGCGAGTACCTCTTTACTAATTGCGTCACTTGTCTAAGACCCACGCTCTACTCTTTCCACGACATCTCAAGAAACAGGCGCCAAGTATGTATTTTGTTACCATTCATACCTATCTAATTGTTTTGTCTTATACCCACCTCACGCATTACTTTGATCAGTGATTACCTACTACATAAGTATGAACTCCCAAAAATGTCACGCACTACGATGGTGGCGTAACTTGAAGCTGGAAATTTGAAAGAACATGCATGATTGTGGTTACGTGAGGGCTCGGCGAGCGGTGACCTAACTGCAGAACTTATTGCCCGGGACAACAACTGCTTAAATCCGGCTGGTTGTGTGTGCGACCTAACGAAGAGGTGTCTCTGCGTGAACACATTGCCTAATTAAAATGTCTAGCTCAAAACAAAACTAACGCAAAATCATTACCATCATCATCACAAAGTCAGTCTATGTTCCACACGGGGCCCGCTCTCCCTTAATTTTGCTTACCAAAGTTTTTTGAGGGCCTCGACCCTTAACTCAGCTGGTGTCCTGTTTAGTAGGTGAAGTTAGCCTCAACATCGGAAATTACCTTAACTACCTAACAGAACTTCATATACGCGAGTCATAAGTCATACATAACGCAGGCAGTCTTTTTGGCCTGTGACGCGAAAACTGACGAGTGGCTCGATCCGACTTTTGAGAGAATTTCATCCTTGCACACTCCTTACTGATTACCTCTACATCTGCAATAGATGGTTATTGGGTAACACTTACAGAAATATAAAATCTCAGCTTGTTTATAATAATTTAGGAGCTATATCAGTCTTCAGTTCAATTTAGGAGCTCTCAAGCAGATTGGCTGATCCAGCCGGATCTACATAATATTTATGGTCTATTGAAAAATAGCCAGCATGGTGCATGGTTGGTTGAAACATATTTGCAATTATTGTTGAAGAGATCGTGACCAATGACGATGTATCGTTTAAACTGTTTTCCAATAAAGGCGCTTAGATTATCCCTCTTTCTTGTTGTGTACGGGATTCTTAGGGTGCGAGGCCGGCTCTCAATTTGTACCTATATGCGAGAAAACCATTCTCGCTCTCTCGAAAAAATTCAACAAAAAATATTAGACTATTTTATGTGAATTGAGGAATAGAAATCGTGTCCGATAAAGGGTAATGCATAGAGGGAGATCTGTGTTGACGCAGGACAATTGGCCCGCACCTGGGCCATCGGCACGTAGTACCACCGAGCGAGATTGCCCACTGTACCTATAGATTTCCAATGGACCCATATCTAGGCGGTAGAAAAACAAATCAGAGGAAATGGCTCAGTTTGCAAAGACCCTCTGGTTACATGCGGATAAGCACTATGGTGACCAATGATTAGCATTTAAATGTTTTCTCACCTTCTGTTTGACTCTCTTCTCTTATGTAATTTAATTCAATACCGATGCGCATAATTAAGGTGCGGACGTGAAACTAACCTCCCGCCTGTCAACAATTACAAACTTAGCAACAGACACACACTTGCGCCGCGCGCTGGCTCTGTTCTCAATTGAATACTAAATGCAATTAAATATTTAGTGACACGAGCGGGAGCGCGGGAGGCGCCCGGCGAGCAAACTTCACCGCTCAACAAACAAACAAGCGAAGCTTCTTTACTTTTAGAATATAATTATATCATTGAGGAGGGATAATGCCGACCTCTCGTTGAAATTAATCACAACTGTGAGGAATGAAAAATAAAAGGAATCTGTGTTATTGCGTACCGCCGTGGCTTAGCGCCCAGCCCTCGGCCCTATTATAATAATTTGTTTTATAGAGGCTCTGAGGGTGCCGCGCGGGGGCCAGGGTGGGCGCGATCACGCTAATCGTTTCTTTTTTTCAGCGATTATAGAGAGCTCAGAGTTAAGAAACGGACGCCACGGTAGGATGGGGGAGGAAGAGGGGGACGGGCGTGTCGAGTCATCTATCATACTAATACAGCAGACCGTGTCGCGGTGCGACTTGCTCCTGACACATTTGACTTGCAAAAGTTGGTCCGAACGGCTCGGCCGCAGGTACGAGTACGAGTTAGTAACATGTGTGTCACGATTTATTCCGTCGTGCCCGTGCCCCCCGATGCATAATGTAACAGATCGTCAGGACCCTCACCTCTGTTTGATATTCCGTCCATTTCGCGCCCCGCCCCGAACATCTCCATGAATGATCAAACTACACGACGTCGTGGAGGCAATAAGGATTCCGTCATGTGCAATTAATGTGTGGCACACGGCGCCCATGGCGAGCGAGCTGCTTGTGGAGTACCTACGTCACAGTATAGCGAGGTGCGAGCGCCACAGCCGCGCCCGTCGTGTTTCTCGAAATAAACATACGAACACAATATCCGGCCGCCCATATGCCAGCTCTTCCCACAAATGCAGGGCGAAAATAGCTCCTATTTTTCGTACTTAGGTTCACTTCGAAAAACTCGAAGTGGAAACACAGAACATATGATTGCAATGCTCATAAAATTATTAATTAATGACTCGTACATAAATATGTTCCTTTAAATATCCGAAATGCAGTGTAATACAACATTTGGGTGTTTTTTAATTTCAATAGCCTCGCAGTAAGTTCTCGGTATATATCTGTCGCCGTCAGCTAGCTTAATCAGCCGTCCAATTAACTGCCTAGGCAGTTAACTAAACGGCACCATTCAATTAACGGCTTGAATGATATTCAGCCGTCCCGTTTCTTACATCATTTAATAACCTGGCTGGCTAATGCTTAGGGCAATCGTAAGATGGGGCACTACCTCAAAATAAGATAGAAAATTACATACATACATACAAATACTTACACCTGTAAATCCCCGAGGGGGTAGACAGAGGTGTATTCACAGAAAATTAGTGATAGGTTTATTGTGATAGCTGCGCAATCCGACTTGGTTAGGTTATATAGGTTAGTAGGCTTCGTGGTTATTTTTTTAATAACCATGTAGAAATAAGTCATTTTTCTAACTCTTTAAATAAATGGCCAGGCAAGTAGTTAAACGTCATCGATCCAAGCTATTTGCCTAGCCGTCTAATTAAATGGCTGAACACCATTCAGGCCGTTAATTGAATGGTGCAGTTTAGTTTACTGCCTAGGCAGTTAATTAAACGGCTGATTAAGCTAGTTGGCGGCGACATATCTATGCTCTTTAGCGAGTACCTGTGGTTTATCAAACCACAATGGTTGGTACCTTTTCGCACGTGTTCAAACATAGCCGACTTTGTTGAGCGTGTGTGTTTTATATAATTTTATATAATGGTGTGGATGAGTCGGGCACCCGTCCGAGTGTGTGTTACCCGGAGGGTTCCCGCCACGTCCTTCAGGACCGGGGCCCTCATGTCGATGAGGCCCCTCGCCTGTTTGACCAGGTCCACGTACTGCACGCCCCTCTCCGTCGCCTCCGGTGTCTTCGTTAAGACGACAGCGGTGGTACGGGGGACGCGCAGCCTTCCTGGCGCCCTTTCGCAGCAGCCTGGGCCTTCTTGACCCTTTTGGCTGCCTTCATTTTGGCGTTCCGCCTTTTTTTGGCCTCGCCGACCACCTCCTAGCCCCCTGCCGGTGCAGAGCTAGTGGAGGCAGCCGGGGCCGGAATTGGTGTCGGTGCCGGGGCCGGGGCTGGGGCCGAGTACATTTTCCCCCTGCCCTTCCCCTTTCCCTTGCCCTTGGCACCCCCGGCCGGCGCGGCGATAGTAGTCGGAGCAGGAGCAGCAACAGGCGCAGCAGGAGCACTGCGCGTGGGGCCCCTTTTTACCGCTCCGGCGTACCCCCCGGTCGACGGCGCTAGGGACGGACGGTGGATGGAGGCCATGATGGCCTCCAGACAACTCCGCGTCCGCTCATCATGCGCCGCCTGCCGCACCTCATGTGCCGCCTGAGCCGCCTCCATCCGCTTTTCCATGGCGGCCAGTCGATCGCGCCGGCGACGTCTGCCCTCTGTGTTCCGGCTGCGCCGCCGGCCTGCGTGACGCCGACCGCGTGACGCACCCTTCCGGTAGCCTGATGAGCTCGATCCGGCGTCCGCCAAGCTGGGACCGCGCCTCGCGGGCCTCCGCCAGTTCCGCTCTTAACAGGTCGAACTCATCACCTAGGGGCATCGTCACCTGACACAGTCGGTCCTCCTCCATCCTCAGAAGCTCTGCGCGGGCCACAATCAACCCCTGCAGAGCCTCCCTGGCCTCCCGGGACGTTCTGTCACCAGGTAAGGGCACCGCCGAGGTGGAGGAGCTCGGCGGCGCTGCGGAACCCTTCGGGACCGGGGCGCGCCCCTCAGGGGTGGGATGCTTGCTACCCCGCGCTTTTCGGCGGCTGACCGCTAGCAGCTTTGGGCGCAGCATGTCTTCGCCACTATGGTTGCTGCTGGTGGAAGACGAGTCGGTGAGCGTGAGCTCAACGTCCGACTCCGTCTTCGGTGGGGGAGGAAGCTTTTTCTGGCGCTCCTTACGCCACATAAGTTTTTGGGTCTGTAGACCCTCCGGGCTGGTGGCCCTGCTATCAGTGGCGGTGTCAAAGTTCTCCGACACCGCCTGGGACGCGACTTCCGCGTCGTGGCACTGCGCGGCCTCCGCGCAGACTATTTCGCTCGGTTTTTTGGTTTTTTTTTTTAAAGTTAAATTCAGTGTCTCCATGTTGTTCCCACGACTAGAACCGTACTGATTACACTTCCTGGGTAACGGCCATTCCAGGAAGCGGGGTATATACTGTGGAGGTCCCCAGGTATCCGTGCAATGGGGTCAGTTAGCCCTCAAAAGGGCTGTTGGAATGGAAGGGTATCCTACGGACCCCTTCCCGCGGGCCTTGCAGGTCCGCCATCCCGCGAGCTCCTCGTGAGGTCAGCCGTCGGGTTATTCGTCAACGGCCAACAGCACTCCCAAGGTAGGAGTCTGTTAGCCGTTGTGCAGGGTGCACCAGCCCCCCCCCCCCTCCCCCCGTTTCCGCTCCCCAAGACCGCGGTCTAAAGGGGGAAGAAACCGAGAAGCCGACGTGGAGGTTACCCAACCAGCATCCCCGTGATTGGCGTCAGCCTTCACCATGGAACCATAGGTGCATTTTTTTTTATAAGTTTCACCCCCTGCAGCCCAAGCGAAGGGCCACTGCAATACGCAAAAAGTCATTGTTATCAACGACGAATTTGAGCTATTCCGGACTCAACGTGGTCGGAGTCGCGGGTGACAGCTAGTTCAAAATAAACTAACATCAAAAAAAAAGACGTGTTGCACTCCGGGAGTGCCGGCAGAAGTGAAAACTTTTTCTTTCTTTCTTTGTTATATACAGAGAAAAAGATAAAAATAACATACCATACCATTACCTTACCTACTCATACTATACCACCTTTAATATAGCGCCAATCATGAGAGAGACGATATTCGAAGCATGCCATGGATTCTTCGTGCGGGTGCCGGGTCCATCGCGTTGCTGAGTTGGGAACTCGGGACCGTGCCTATGACTTGCGACCCAAGTGTAGGTTTAGAAGGGGCCCCTTTTGTTGATGTACATCAACACTCAACTTCACTTCCCAAGTTCCCCTCCCTGCCTAACCAAATTTGATGCGAACCTACTAGTGCCGCTTTAGACATTCCTAGCAATGAGCTTATTGTAGCTCTCGATAGGACAGGAGAGATTTTGCTGGTATACCTCTCGCTCCCACTTCTACTGCATACAAATTAACCACGTAACCGTTTTTGATTTATTTGTTTGTGAGATCATAGTATTTATTTTTCTTTAGTGTGTGGTCCTTCGGTATATTTGTTTCCCACGGTACAGTAAGTTTCACAAGGACCACAATACATATTTGATCGTTTTTGAATAAAGAAATATGTCAGGTCTAGATGACGAAACCCCAACATCCTCCGGAATTTTATAGTGCTTTTCATACTTGTGCTACGTGCTGATCTATCTACTGCTAAACTATGAAACTTCTAACAAAATAAACAATCTGTAGCTAATATTGTATGACGTCAGTCATCGGTTACGGTTCAAAGGTCAAGTGATCCTGATGCGAGTTTAACACTTTTTACCCATCCAACGCCGCTAAAGAAGTTTTCACTTCAAAAATCTATGTTAGTACTTATATTCTTCAAAAAATTCGTGCCTTTTATTTGTGTTTAATATCAGCTATCTATCATTGCATCGCTTGACCAATATATGAGTGTTTGAGGGTTTCTCATTGATTGAATGATGAACACCAAATACTGAAATTAGATACGTTTATTAACCTTGATAAATACAATGGTATTGGTGCGCGCACAGATAGATGCGCTTGCACACTTGGCGTCCGACGCAGAATGGTCGCCGGACCGATGCGGTGAGGTGAGGTGCAGTGTGGGGTGCGGGCGGTGGTAAGTGGTGAGTTGTTTGTCTAAACAATGAGAGCGCACAGTTACAGACTATTTTATAGACCCCAGCATCCTGTAGAGGTAGTTGGCACTTGATATACGCGTAAACTTTAATAAATATCAGACTTGGTCAATTTTTATTATGAAACTATGATGACTAAATTTGCTTTCATTGACTTCGAATGACCATTACATTTTGTATATAAATGAAACGATTATATTGGGCTTAAAGTATAATGAGGAGTGATTATTATGAACACAAATCAATAGTCTCCGCTAGAGCGCCTAAGCTACAGATTTGTCCGCTTAAATTACTGACCCGAGGTAACACTAGACCAACGGCTAGTTCTATGTCAGTATCGGCTCACACGCAGGCGCCCTTGAAGAATTTCAATGCAACGTGTTAATCATATTATGGGCTGGGTCGCCTTTCGAAGCCACAGTCACGGACCAGCTTTGGTACGTCACTCAGACGGCAGCATTCTGCAAGATCGAAGTAGTGACACTTCTGGACTTAATCTATGAAATAGTAATGAACGTGGTACAAAGCTTGCAGTGAGCGGGCGCGCGAGGAGGAGCGTTCATTTAATATATCCTGGGTCTTCTTCTTCATCCTAGCGTTAATCCCAGTCGCATCCGAAGCTTTTTAACTTCGAGGCGGGGGTCCGCTATTACCAGTCTAGCTGCGGATTTGGCTGAACCTTCAATATTGTCTGTGAATCGACTGTCATCTGACCTCCACAACTCAAAGGCGATATCGAAGCATGGCAACTAAACGAGTTGTTGGACTTTTGAGGGCTCCAGATACCTGTAACGACTGCCATAGATGTTCGTATGGCAAATGAGACCGACGGCTTAACGTGCTTTTCGAGGCACGACCCGACCAATGCAAATACCCATATTCATGTATACAAATATTTGCACCGAGCGGGAATCGAACACGCGCCTCCTGCGTAGCAGTCGCGTTCAGTACCGCTACGCCACAGAGGCTATCGATCCTTAACATGCTGGGTAATTCATACTAATATCATAACATAACGAGAAAATTCTTTAGACTGTGCTAACATTATAAATGTGAAAGGAACCCTGTCTGTCTGTCTATGAGAACTGAAATTTGATGCAGAATTGGATTAGAGTTCCAAAACGTACATGGGCTAACCTTTATAATCTTAATATATATAAATCTCGTGTCACAATGTTTGTCCTCAATGGACTCCTAAACCACTTAACTGATTATAATAAAATTCGCACACCATGTGCAGTTCGATCCAACTTGAGAGATAGGATAGTTTAAATCTCAAATTATAGTCCGATTCGCGATAACCGACATCCACGCGGGCGGAGCCGCGGGCGACAGCTAGTGAATAAATAAAATTTTAACGAGTTAAACCGACCAAGGGACATAAAAGAGGTACTGAATAAAAAAACGGATATTACAGCTAATTTACTGTTCTGTTAGAAGTGCATAGCCCGAGAGACCATCCTGCCAAGTAAGTGCTCCGTTTAAATAAACATAACCATAAAGTGTTCGCGGGCGGCGTGGCACCTACGTTTTTGCTAAATGCTTATTTGACGATAAAAGGGCGCACGAGACGCGGTACCGGTGGTTCAGGTGTCGGTGACCGCGTGATTTGTGACAAGGCCCGCGCCACTCATAAAAAGTAGTACTCGTAGGTTCTAAACGATGGACACGTCTCCCGGGACTCTCGTCATTGCTCTGTTGAGTGCTGTGCTCACTGAACGTTCGCCGCGCCCCGCCGTTACACTTGTACATACGCTGCGGGCGTGCGTTACACTTCTATATACATTTTGTTTAGACCAAACTATTATGTTAACAAATGCCATATAACTTACGTTCGAAGGGAGCTTCCTCTCGTGAACTCACTAAATGAGAAATGAGGACATTTCTCTCACAGTCTCCTTAGGAAACTTAAAGGATAAACCATGGGACACATCCCATGCTTTGAGATATGGCGTTTTTGGAAAAGTGATCGCGTGCACGGGTTTGACACTGTTATCATATTTTGTAAACCGAGTTTAGCCAACTCTTTATTGTATTATTCCAGACATAATATGAAATGTATGAGCTTGGTGCAGACCAGACCAGGCTCATACACTTCATGTGTGAAGGAACACGTGTGAGGTGTGTGGTAGCTCGACACAAGTGTTTTGGTGAGCTTCTTGTCTCACACAGTAATCTTGGCGGGTATTCGCGGTCCGCTCTGCACTCACTCACAGCTTACCTATGGTTGACACAGCGCTGAAGCGATGACATGACATGACGACATGAGACAGAAAAGAGGAGAGATGAGCGAGAGAAAAGGAAGAAAGAAAAGCAAAATAAAACTGAGTTGATGTTTTAGCGGATGCATAAAGTACCTATTCCTTGGAAATTTATCAAATTATAGTAAGTTTTATTTAGGTTTATTTAGTTCACGTTATGGTACGATATGTTGTAAATACAATCAATCTATATCAATAAATCAATCATGTCAATCAATAAAAAACCAACATAAATAGTATTGCAACCACGACTAACGAATATAGCACTATAGGAGCCAATTTGCACCATCTTTCACTCTTCTGGCGAACCTGATATTCCAGGGCCTGGTATAAAAAATAGTCAAGTTCAGATTCAGCAATGCACACTAAGAGTTTTTTTCAAAACTGTATTGAGGAAACATTACCAAAGGGAAAAAAAACTTTAATGAAAAATAAAAAAAATATTCACTCAAAAATAAATTAAAATTAGAGCTTGCAGAATGTGTAAACTAAATTGACAATAGGCTGGCCACATCAGTCGAACCGACGCCCTTGACCAAATAGATTACTTGAAGCCCCGAGTACTTCACACGACTGTCCCACTATCGCCACTCCACTGGGTGCGTGTGATCTAGGCATTAGAAACAAACACATAGATAGACGAACCGACGAGGAAGTGATCCTTTCGATTCCTTTTGTAGTACGGAATCTTAAAAATAGTAGCAAAATAAATTGGTGTCGTGTAAGCTGTCACGGATTTGTTTCAATCATTCACCGAGAAGTGCTCTCTGTACCTTGAAAACAAGTGATTTATGTTTACCTATTCTTCATTTGGAAGCTACATTGGAAAGAGCTGAGAAAAGCCAGTTTGTTGTTTCAATAATATTCAGTTGGCCTTTTACCTGGAACTCTACGAGTATATTTACAGTAAATCCTATTGTTTGAGCACAGTGTAACATTCGTGGACGCTTCGCGCGGCCGGCCGGGGATTACCCGTCGTTATTACTCTCGTCCCCGGCTCTCGCAGACCTCGCAGCATGCGGTATGTTAATGCGTTCCGTGCCGTCCCGATCCCAGCGTGATGCTAGGTTCGTAAGTGATTTTGTGCGCAGTCGCCACTTGTGAGGTACATAAAAGTACGAGTACACAAAGGTACCGTAGGAAGGCTATACTCTTTTTTCTCATCGTCCCTTAATAGATGCATGCGGCTGCTCCCGTGTTCTTGAGGGGTACACAGCACTAAAGGAACCTCAATCCATGTGTTGTTGCAATAGTATATATAAATAGGCCACAATAAACGCAAATAAAAAAAAATGATGCAAAAATTACATCAGGTGAAACCCATTTAATTACATAAGCGTTTCGTTGATCATACTTGCCCGTAGCTGATCGCTGTTAGAGCACACTTTGATAATTTAAATGTTAAATTCAATATCGTGAGGGGCTGTTTACTGACCACCGTCGCCACGCCGCGCGGCACCTCGTCTCACCAACGAGCGTACAATACGCTCGCCAATTGTAATGAGTTGTTTTGCCATAAATATTTACTACATGCCCACTCGTGCAGTCTATTTTCTTATGTGATTCGGAATATTTTGCTCAATAAGGTCCGTCTGCTTTAACGTAAATAGTGCAAACAATATAACATGACCTTGCACAGATTGCTACTGTATTAAATCTCTATTTTTTGTTATTGGTATTTATTGCGGAGGTAGAGAAAGACTTCTGTGACTCTAGAATATTGATCTTTATTATTTATTTACAGTGACTTATATACTAGTTATTTACATTAAATTGAGAGAGGGGTTGGCGCGTGTAACTGTGTTCTGCTGACGCCTTTATTTGTTGTTATGGCAGTGGACGTGATCTCTTATTTTTTTGTACGTGAGTGGTTACTTCCTTGTGGATATCACGCGCTTACTAATGACTGCCATAGTTTTGGTTTTATTGTATCGTAATATCAAGCTAGCCGATGTGCACACGCGCTACACGGTCCACGTGAGTGCAACTTGAGAGCACTGAGGGCAATGAACGCAAGCTAAGGGCAAGTTACTTGATTTTTCGCCTTGTTGACCTGAGCTAGGTTGAGGGTTACTTTGGGCTTTGGGTCTAGACAACTTTGTGTAGAGTTTTGTTATTTGTCGTCAAATATTTATTTATTTTCTCGGAGTGTGAACATTTCCGATCAAAATCTTGATATTTTTGGTATAGGTATCGTATAAACAAAATTATAATAGTTACGCTAATATACTTAACGGAACGGTGAATTCGGGGCCCAGGGTTAGCGCCCCTATCGGGAATAAATTCGAGAAAACATTTCATAACCCGATTGCAAATTGTAAAGACTTTCACCCGAAGTCTGGAGTCCGCTTCTGACAGACCGACTACAGGTTTGACTGATCTGCGGAATGTTCCGTGTAGCGACTGCCAACTGACCCTCATAACCCATTGGCGATTTCGAAGTATTGCAGTTAGACCAGTTGCTGTATTTTTAGAGCTCTAACTACGCCTAACCACTTCCATAGATGTTCGTATTAGCAGCCGGGACCGATCACTAAGCTTACTCTCCGAGGTAGGACCAGATCAATGCATATAGGCATATTCATGCAGACGCCCCCTGCGTAGCACTTGCGATCGCTAACGTCACGCAACAGAGGCTTGCAAATATAAACCAATTGTGATCAAAACAAATTAATATTGATTTCATGATTCTTCCTTGAATCATTACAAACCGCTGCGCCGCTAGAAATTCCTTGCGTAGAATATAGGAATTTTGTTGCAAACACTAATACCATATGGTCTCATAATCTTTCGAGAAGAGGCCGGTGGGAGCACGCAGCTAGTACCCAAATATACCTTAATGAGTTGTGTGCTCACGGTCACGAGAGTGTATTTAATTTGGGGACGAGAGTCACGGCACGTAGTTTAATTAAAAGTTTCACTTACCCCATTACACAGTTTACTACTCGCACTTATCGAGCGCCACCCAAACAGACGCCACGCCCAGTACACCCGCGTGCCGTGCACGCGGACGATATTAACCGAAGCGCTACTATGGACACGGAGGACGATTGGACCTCGAAAGTGTAATATTGAACTGCAACACGTTAGAAACAGTGTGATCCCTTCTCATATTTGTAAGTCCATCGGGCGCGGAGCCGGAGCGCCGTGGCCTGCAGGCGCTCGTCTCGACTCAACAAAGAAATCAAGAATAATTTATTTGGAAACAGGTTACTGATAGCCTCTCGTGGACTAGGTGCCACCACGCGGGGGCACTCGGGCCACTCCGCAGTTCTGGTGACGCAGTGACGCGAGCTGCACTAGGACAAAGACGCCTACAGATACAAAGAGAGAGGCTTGAGATACGATGTACTGATATACCTCTTAACATGCTAGTTTTCATTTTTTCATATCATTTAGGTGGCAGACAAGCACACGGCCCACCTGATGGAAAGTGGTTACCGTGGCCTATAGACGTGTCGACACCAGTGGCGTCACACTCGCGCTGCCGACCCTGTGGCAGTAGTTGACACTAGGCTTGCCGCGCTGCTGTGGCTGTGCTTTCTGTGACGAGCTGTGGTAGCGAAGCACGCACAGAGTGAGTGTGGAGCGAATGGCTGATCATGTGACACCCGGATAGGATGCCCAACTCTCCGCCCAAAGGCTGATGACCGCATCAGTGGGCTGTGTTTGTCTGCGGGTGTCGAAAGACTGGGGAGTTCACTGGATGGTCAATTTCCAAGTAACCCTGTCAACCTGTGATAGAATCCTCCCAATGCAGATTGTGCCACCATATTTTTGAAAGTGTAAACAGCATGATAGCGTACAAAGTCCTAATTATATCAAGCGCGGGCTGAACCTCGCCTGATTAAAAAGAACAATCCAAAAAAAAAACGTCCAAAATTATGGCAGCTCAATAATATATGATACGAACTATATTTAAATTGGAAATTAAAATTTCGCTTTAAAATACCAGACTATTTTCGAATCCGCAAGGAACGTTGACTCACTTAAATATTTTACTCGGGCAAGCAGATCAAATGCCGTGCTCCCTGTGAGCGCCACGACGGGCCCTCAATCTATTTACGTTCATTTGATATTTTGAGTTCATAGTCCAGGTTGGATTTTGTATTAACAAAGGAGTTAAAATAAATAGGCTTGAAACTGTCATGAGAGGTTGGAATGCGCTAGAAGGAAGAATTTAACCCCACCATTGGAGTGGGAGAGCCTAGGGTGAAGTGCAATGACTTTTGAATCAAACGGCCGCCAGCTACGCCACCCATCCCTGGAAATGACGAACTCGTGGGACAAGTCCATACACCACGAGATGTGTGTGGGTGTGCGTGTTGAGCTGTGCTTTCCGTGACAAACTTAGTTGAACGACGTACTGTTCCCTGAGCTATCCTCTGTTCTGCGCTCGGGACTATTTTCTTGACCCCACGCTGCCTCTACCACCAGCAAAGACGAAAACCCCACCACGCCGCAGACGATGCCACAAACTCACCCAGCGCCAAGCTGGCCACCCGACCGAACTCGCCACTTTTAAACTTTGCTATTCATATTGAAGGTATTTTATTAACACGTAGTGGTCGTACCTTCCCGAAGATTCCTTTTGACATTGAACAGAAGGCTTTATCACAACCCGCCTCGGGCCACTTCACAGCAGTGTTTGAGTTACGTGTAGTAACTTACACACTGCTGTGAAGTGACCCGAAGAAGAAGTAGTGGAACTCGTTGCAACATTTCAACTTCAATGTCTTTCCTCCAGTACTTATTTATTACTCACTAGCTGTTGACGGTGGCTTCACCCGCGGCGTGGCTTGTTCCCACTCCCGCCACCTCAGGTATCAAATACAGCTTAGATGTTATTCCAGACTGCAGACTATAATCTAATTCTGCCTGTACCTTTACCTGCCCATCAGTCAGATCCGTTCTTAGCGGTTTGAGCAAGATTGAGGGTCAACGTTGAATAACACATTTACATACTATCATATTATAATGGGTGCTTCCTTGTGGTTCACCCAGTTGTCACCCTGCGCCCCAGGACAGTCGCGGAAAACTGTTCCTATTGATTTACCAACCATAGGCGTTGAACCAGTTATCGACTCAAGCTCGTCGGCATCGATAGACACTTTTTGACGCGCCGCTTAAAACCCCGGGATTAAACCGCAATTAAAGTACAACTAGCTAATGTTTGATGTAGCATATTATTGTCTCGTAGCGGCGTAGCATCCGCGTAGAGTGTTCTACACACTCTACGCGGATGCTACGCCTAGTTTTCGTTGTCTAAACGGTACCAAAACAGCAGGAATTCTGTCACTTGGAACCGATTAATGTTGCCGCTCGTGCCGGCTGACGCAGGTGAACTCCGTGGAAGGGTGTTTCGGGGATCACCTGTTTCGGATCAGGAAGGAGCCAACGTCTGAGGTGGCATGTAGGTGGTGGGTAAGTAATGCTTGAGAAGGAGGTGACCCTTTCCGTGGTTCTGACACCCGTGGGGCGGGGGGGCACAAGAAATGGCCGGAGATGGCCATGGGTCGGCCCCAGAGCGAGGGAAATGCTTTACGGGGACCTTATACCCCAGCACCTGAAGACCCCAGATGGCGTGCGGTTTTAGTCGGTTCGAGGCCGACATGACTACCTAAAGTCATCTTATGTCGCGTGTCAGCAAGTACTACGTTTAAAACAAGCTACGCTAGCAGCAGCACTCTCCGCTCACGTCTACACAAGAGTTATACGTGTACTACTTCTGAATGACGCAATATATATTTCTGGCGAAAAGATCATTATTTTGTTTTCATTCAGATTGTGTGCTACTACTGCACAAATATATGATAATTTTTAGTTTACATTATTTGGTTCATATTTCTATGATTTATTATTATAAGGGACTCTCGAGGCTCTCGAGCTTCTGACTTCATATTTGAACAATAGAATTTAGAAGGTCGATGTTAACGGTACACGTTCAGTGGGATCTGTGATTTCGATGGGTGTTTCACAGGGTTCGATACTTGGACCATTTTTATTTTCAATATATATTAATGACCTCCCCTACTACGTAAGGGACAAAAATAGTATTATTTTATTTGCTGACGATATTTCGTTAATATTTAAAACTAAAAGGCAACAAAATAATTATGACGAAGTGAATGGTGCAATCACAAGAGGTCCATTGGTTTAATACTAATAATCTTTGCCTTAATGGGAACAGTTATACAGGTAGAAACCAATGTACAACTCAATGGACAAGTGTTGAACCTTGTGGAATCAACAGTGTTCTTAGGTTTAAGTATTGACACCAAACTGCAGTGGCGATCGCATATTGAAAAATATCCAGTAGATTAAGTTCGGCTTCTTACGTTATAAAAAAGATTAGGCCATTAATAGACGTGGATACGGCTAGAATAGTTTATTTCACTTATTTTCATAGTATTTTGAGCGAACTCGGCGATTGGTTCCTAATTCTTAATTTTCCACGTGTGTAATTTTACAAATTATTATCGAGACGAATTCTTCTTTATGAAAATTCTTAATTTTACCAATTCTTAATTTTCCGAATGCTTCGTTTTCCTAATTATAAATAATACGAATTCGGAATATTTCTAATAAATACATTCACATAGGTAAATATGAATATGCACAAAACTTTATTTACTTTAATTAAGCTATTGAATGTTATGTTGGTGTAGGTACATTGTTGAGACCAAACTTTTAGATAATTATAATTATTGTATCACCAATTTTTGCCGCGGGTCACAGCTAGTTTATTTAATTACCTACTTAAACCTACATAAATTTTGTAAACATTCCTCAGGTGTGGCGTTTCCTATTAATAGTTCTACTATATTTTTGCTAATTTTGGCATCTTTGATTATAAATTTTGATCGTCTTTTCCGCGGCTCAGTAGATACCTTATTTTGTTTAATCTTTCTTTCAAAATACATTGCTTCTTTTTTCAAAAAGTTTGACGGCGCGTAATCATTGTGTGATTAGAGTGGATGAAATTCACTCTGGCGTAATGCAAGACTCTAGTGCTCTATGGTCGAGTGTGACGTCATTCGTTCATTCGGTCAAGTTGAGTTTGACAGATCATTGACTTTGGTGGGGCGCGCGGAGAATCGAGATCAGTATCGCCGTGAACCTCGACCGAGCACTACGTGTCTAGCAGAACGCTCCTATTTCGGTTGAATATACTTGGTTATAGATCGCGAGTGTGTCTGTAAAATGTGTAGTCAGTGATTGATGTAATTGAAATATGGTGATTCGTGTATTAGGTTGTCCTATCTCCTTGCCCGCATATCCACGCGGATTGTAAGTGCAAGCTTACAATGGGCTACTAAGAGGCCCCAGACCCGAAGTAAACCCCATGTGCCTTCATCAGAAGTGGGATACCAGGGCAACAAGCTGAGGAGAATAGCAGTGGCAACCAAAAGACTCGCTAGGCAGATTTACATGAAATAACGTGAAACTGTGTCTGTCCTGATTGTTGGCTGCATCCCGACTACAAGACCCGGTGAGCCCGTTCCTTTTTATTTCATAGACAGTGTGTGCTTATTTTTTTTAAAAAACAAGTGGTATAACCAAATAATTTCCTGGTAGCGGAATATGGCATTCCACCCTCCAGGGAAAGATATTGTTGTAAAGGTATTACTCGTGGGTACAAATTCGTGTTTGAATAAAAAGTCTTATCCTATTTCTACTATTCCATGTAGTGCCAGAAGAGACGATAGCAGTTCGGGCAATCCGTGAGCAGAGGTTTATGAGGTAGCGGAGTTTGCACCTAATTATATAGGGGCTAAGTTAAATTGTCATTACACGAGAAAGTTTCGAAATATCCCGAATATCTAACTGTGCTAGATTCTATACTATCTGTAGCTGTTGATACGGTGAGAAGACTTATTCGAATTGAGAAGGGTACGCTGCAAAAGGTTACTGTGATTGCTTAGATTAGCTTAGAATGCGGTGACGCAATCAGTACGTCCAAGAAGTGAGAACGATAAGTTTTAACGAACTACCCTATATTAAAAGGTGAGTTCATTATTGTCAGTACGCAGATGCCATGTCAACATAGTGCAAAGGCTCGTTTTAAATCGTCTTCCATTGAGTGGGGTTCCATTGAAAGGAACCAGTTCTCGATGGTAGTGAGACAAAAGGAACCAGTTCTCGATATAATCTTTTTTTTATTTAAGTGACCTAATTTACGTAAAAGTGAGTAGTTTGCAGTAAAAACTAACGAAGGACGATTCTGATTATATCACGATGTAATACGTGTTGTTGTTTTTGCGTTTGCTTTTTTGGTTTCGATATCTTTTCGGTAGCAGGTACTGACCCGGTGTGTCTTGTCTTGAGATGTTTAGGTCCCTCGGAGTACTCGAGCTGTGTTTAAATGTTGGTGGACAGATAGGTGAATGTAGCTGTACGGTGTAAGATATAGCTTCCTATAATCGCGTGCTGGCTTGTCAGTTTAATTGCTGTGATGCTGAGTAGCAAAGAGGAGCTATGCGGTATCAGCTCTAACGGGTTTTGTTCGTGTAATATTTCTCATTAGTGGGTAGTGGGTAGACTCACCGTGGTGTACTTCACTTTGAGGCCACACTATTGTGTAGGTACCTAGGTAGAAAAGGCGTGGCGCATCCTTAGCAAGACTACACGAACCAACAGTTTGGTAACCAAATATTTCGGGTCGACTAAAGGAATAGTTCTCGTCGCCAAGTTGGCGGATTGCGGCCGATAAACTGCCCCGAGTAGTCTCTCGTCTTAATGGGCGATTATATATGATCTACATTCTGGTGAAAGCCTCTGTGGCGTGGCGGTGGTCGGTGCGGCTGCTGCGCGAGGACTCGGTTTCGATCCCCGGTCGGCGCGGGTGTTTGTGTGCTCGTATGAGTCTGCTGGCATTGGTCTGGTCTACGTGCTACGGAGGGCCCGTTGCGTCATATATCCCGGTTGTCATGCGAGCGTCTGTGGCGGTCGCTGCGGTTGATCTGAGCTCACAGGGGTCCGACTGACGATAGAATGAGTAATTAGGAGTTGATTGCTAGAAGCGGCGGTTGCTGATAGTTTTTTGTCATATACCCTCCATTGTGATGAAATGGAGTAAAGTGTGCAATTACGGGTCCACCACCACCAGAATGGCTACCAGCTGATTCCGCGTTGTCTGAGTGCTAACAAATTGACACTAGGTTATTAACTGTAGAAGGTTTCTGGTGGTAGGAAAACTGAACCCGACTCACTGCAATCACGGGCACAAGGTGAGGTGCGTAATGTTGAGGATTTCATGTTGTTTGGGTTTTTTTGGTTAGACAAGATTCTTTAGTTAACTGTCTTTTATTGTAAGGTTGGGACAGTGTTTGCAATATTTTACAATAATCTTAAGGTAACTAGCTAGTGCTTGTGACTTGTGTGGCTGACATGTAAGAGCAATATGGCGGACTCATTCCGGAAGCGGATACAAGATGGTATGCCGCTCGGGATGCGCTCCGAAGCGTTAACACGTAAATTTCAAACTGTTACGAAATTTCAGGCAAAATTGGGTCTAAGTACGAATCATTGATCAGATGTCAGAAGTTGACGTACAGACTATAATCAGATGAAGGGGGCTGTAATCTGTCACGTCAGTAAGTGGTGTACAAGGAGTGAAAATAAAGTGCTTTGGTACTGTGTTCTCGGGTATGAGTGATAAAGTCTTCACAAGCTGTGTGCCTTTGCTTTGAGATGTCTCATTTGGTGAAATTAGGACGTCTTTGATTTCAATACCCTCTCGTACCTAAGATTTAGGGAAAGATGTTCTATTAGCAAGTAATGTTTCATTGTTACCTCAAGTAACGGTTTCTCGTCGTACGTGGTTACATAGACGAAATTCTACATCGATCAATCAATCAACCAACTAGGCCACCGTGGTCAACTGCTCGACGTGGGCCTCTCCCAATGTGCGCCATTTCGAAATACTACATGGATATGGGTTATCTATGTTATATGATTAGAACAGGAGAAGACCTAAAGTTCCAGATACTGACAAGCATTGGAAGAGACATCCAAGTTGAGGATTACTACTTCAAACAGACGCGTGCTTGGGTGACTTCTCTTACTTTACAGGGTAGTATCGGTGTCATAGGGATACTCTGTTTAATAGGCAATCAATGAGCTAGATGAAAGTGACAGTTTCCCCGTAAGTGTGATAGATATGTTCGCTCCACGGCCGATCGTGCCGATCCAATAGTGACTTCGATGGATCAACACACGGATGATGGCCAGGGTGGTAATGAAACCATTCTAGTTTGTGGAAGGGCGGTGTGCTCCTCCATGCGTCTTATTTCGCTCCATATTAATGATTGAGTGATGTAAAGTAACAGCGTAGATGTGCAATCCGTGCGACTCCGCCAATGGTCCGGGGAAGCGTAGTCGTGATTCGTGCCCTCGTTAATAGACAGGGTAATGGAGCGGTTACGAGAGCCTCTGCGAGAGAAGCATCGGTGGCTTGGTGGTTGGGGGGTCGGCCTTGCGATCGAGGGGTTCCTGGTTCGAGTCCTGGCCGTTGCACGGCCGACGTGAGCCCACTCCTGGCACGGGCAGTTCGGCTTGGTTGGAGGGGTTAGAGGGAATATTGGTAATTTCGATGATTTCGGTTGCTAATATTCTTTTGAAACGAAGCGCGTATGGTAGTTTGGTACAGGAAAGCGAAGTGTAACAAAATTGGCTCATAACTAATTCTGAACCATAAGTTTGTTCTAATTAATCGGTTTCGAGTGTATGCGGATAGAGCACTAAATGGAGTATAGTCAGTGTTGGTTTATTGGTTTCCAGTCTTGCTTTACTTACTACTACTACTACCTTGGAAACCTATTCAAATAAAGCCTGGCCGCGGCTTGGGCTAGGATGTGGACACTACTCGCTTCCAATATGGCGGATAGAGCTGGGACACATCGTGTTTGGGCAGACTTCAGTACATTTCATCTCCTAGCTTCGAACCCCAATGCCTCAATCCGATCTCGAGAGATTAGTCATACCACCGTAGCAGAAATTGACAACGAGCTGGCCGAGACGGCGGTCTATAGTCAGAACGAAGGAAGAATTCACGACAACGACACATTCTCAGCGATTAATTCTCACATCATTACTACTAGTCCACCTTCCACAGATCTTGATGCACATTGTAAGTAGGTAGGTCCAGACTCACTTTCATGTTCGGACTGGCTCCTCGAGGGTCGATGTTCGAACTATGTATTGTTGCTAGCCTTGCAGGATAGTGTAGGTGTTTGTAGGGGCACCGAGTGGTTGTACGTAGGTCTAGACTCACATTCATGTTTGGACTGGCTCCACGAGGGTCGATGTTCGAACTATGTAATGTTGCTAGCTTTGGAGGACAGTGTAGGTGGTTGTAGGGGCACCAAGGAGTGGTTGCCCGGCCCGACTGGTTTGCAGTCGTAGGGGCACCAATGAGTGGTCGCCCAGGTTCCGACTGGTTTATGGTCGCAGGGGCACCAATGAGTGGTCGCCCGGTCCTACTAGTTCATAGTCGTAGGGGCACCAATGAGTGGCTGCCCGGTTCTGCTCGTTTGTGGCCGAAGAACACCAACGAGTGATGTTAGGCCTGCGGCGATGGAAGTCAGTGATGGACGAGCGTGTCAGTGCGAGAAGAATTAAAGCCTCGTACATTTGTTCACAGACGGATCTCTGGCATTGGTCGCACGAGGACGAGCGACATGTCAGTCTGACCGTGACGGCGCGTAATCATTGTGTGATTAGAGTGGATGAAATTCACTCTGGCGTAATGCAAGACTCTAGTGCTCTATGGTCGAGTGTGACGTCATTCGTTCATTCGGTCAAGTTGAGTTTGACAGATCATTGACTTTGGTGGGGCGCGCGGAGAATCGAGATCAGTATCGCCGTGAACCTCGACCGAGCACTACGTGTCTAGCAGAACGCTCCTATTTCGGTTGAATATACTTGGTTATAGATCGCGAGTGTGTCTGTAAAATGTGTAGTCAGTGATTGATGTAATTGAAATATGGTGATTCGTGTATTAGGTTGTCCTATCTCCTTGCCCGCATATCCACGCGGATTGTAAGTGCAAGCTTACAATGGGCTACTAAGAGGCCCCAGACCCGAAGTAAACCCCATGTGCCTTTATGCCTATATGAGAAAAGATCTGTCTTCCCAATCTTTTTGTTTAGGCGGAAGTGCCATCCTTCTAGGGCGTTCGTAGTCCTGTGGCGCTTATGAGAGCAACATTACGCATTTGTACATAATTATGTCATCCACTATTTTTCGAAATATCACAAAATTTTCTGTTACGGTATCGTTTAAAGCCTCATTCAAAATAAACAACCAAGCTTCTGGAACGAATTGAACAGGTAGAAGAGCTAAATTAGTTTATTTTATTTTATTTTTATTTTATTTTAGTTGTCAGTCTTACTATCCTTCTATGTTGTTTATCGATTACCATACCTATTTTTCCAAATCGCCTTCGAAAAATGGTAATAACAACCCTTTAAACGTACCAAGGGATGGACAGTTTTGACTGCATTCATAGTGGCAATTTTCCAGTCACTTTTGAAAAAAGATATTGTCACTTGAAACTTCTCTTTCAAAACCCGAAACACTTCTGTATAAGTCGAATCCTTTTTGTCAGGTACTAAGCAAAAAAATATTGGTATTATTGTAGTCACCTCTCTTGTACTGCCAATGTCTACATGAATTATGTCCTTCTCCTTCATGTAAAAGAAAATTCTTACTAAGTAGTGTGACGGTACGTCGTCTAATCAAAGCTGAGTAAAATTAGTTTTTGCGTATTTGATTTAAATATTAAGTCAAAAGTGCTAAATAGATGCATTTCAAACGGATACGCTGATGTCAGTTACTTGCTTCACATATATTCAATCGCACGTATAAATTCTGTTTACAAGCTACCATACTTCATCGACACGATTCCGTACCATAGGACTTCCAATTCCTAATCTTCCGTCTGACATATCTGGTTGCACCGACCTCTGTGCTTAAAAGCCTGCACTTCGACGCTAGGTCTCTTGTGGGAATCGAACCTCACCCGGCCTAGTTATCCCAGACGGCTGTATTTGCATTATACGACAGCAGGTTTCGGTCTCGGTACGATAACTTGCTCCTAACCCATACGCGCGATGCTCATCGTACGCCATCATCATGCAATACCGCCATCGCTAATAGATTGCAGGGGAGATGAGCATCAACGACTCAAGGCTATTCTGTTGAAGGTATCCTCGGTCTTTGCTATGAAAAGTCTCTGGTCTACCGAACTGACTCATTACATGTGACACGCTTTCATGCATCCCATTTACGGTACCACGCAGCTAATCATCAGCGAACACGCGACATAACATATCATGTGATTAATCATTAACTTAATACGGTTATACCTAGATTAAATTACTCAGCCCGGGGTAAAGATACATATGAAATATACAAATAATACAAACTGTGTGATTATAACTATATCGAATAGATAGTATGAAATCAACTCACCGCTTCCGTAGAGTCTCAATAGAGCCACGCTATAACTTACTCAAAGTCTCCCACGCCTAAATCCCCGTACCACACGTCAGATCGCCAACCGCCCTCGACTCCCGTCTCCAACCGACTGTCCCGAACCCACGCTTTGTTCCCATACCTTGTTGTTACAAAACCTGCACGTGTTTTACAGATTTCTCTCGTAACAACTAACGTCCTAATAGTTTCTTTAAAGTATCACAAAAAACAAAGACCATCGCTTCAGGATCCAATACAAAAGGTCTTGCTTTATCTGATTTATGGAGGGTCAAAAAGCAACGATGCGAGCCAGATGACTACAAGTGGACGCCCGCTATTAAATATCAAACATACCAACATATTAAAGATGTAATTTTTAGGGTTTATTAATTTTACCATTGTTGAGTAACTTGTTTACCATCACATTAGATTCGGAATCTTAACTTCCTGAACACTTTTGAACCTCAATTTGGAGATATTTAAAGTAGCCTTATGTGCGGAGTAGCATGCGTCTTTTATTGAGCTGAATGGCGGTGGTTCCAAGTTTTCGCTTGAATCCGAATCGCAGTCTAAACCCTCCATAGACTCTTCGTATAATTCTGAAATTGGCTTCCGTTCTGTGCGGCAACGGTTTTTTAATTGCAAATGCTACTTTATTTTTCGAAAAGTCTGGTTTGCACGTATGGCTACTTTCCCTTACTATTGAGTTCATTGCAAAGTTCAGGGTTACAGATGCATTGCAGCGTATTCCTTTGTTAGAGCAACGCCAAATTTGTTTTCCGTTTTTATTTTTTGATTGAAAATAATATTGAAAGCCACCACGTAATAACTTTTTTTGCCTTTTTCTCCTACGTTAACAAAATTTAAATCGACGACTACCGCACTTGAAGAAGCCATAGTTATTTAGTTTAAATTACAGGTTTATAATTATGCAACGAAATCCACACGAAGTCCTATGTGATTGTATTTATTTATTTATTGACATTCATACTTGACACTTTATCTATTTGATTTATTACGCAAGGAGTTTCTTAGAAATTAGGTGAATAGAATAGAGGTTCCTTCTTAGATTTGATTAATTGCTATAATATAAATATAATTTCACAATTATGCCTAACTGTACTTTCTTCTGTAAAAAAAAAAACAAAACTTGTACTATTTATAATTAGAAAAATGAGGCATTCGGAAAATAAGAATTGGTAAAATTAAGAATTTTCATAAAGTAGAATTCGTCCCGATAATAATTTGTAAAATTACACACGTGGAAAATTAAGAATTAGGAACCAATCGCCGACAGGTTTGGAGCGAACTTTTGAGCTACGGAATTCTCCTTTGGGGTAATAAACATTTATCTAACAAAAGCGGGCTGTGAGAACTATTCATAATTTGGACCCAAGAGTTTCCCTTCGAGAAAAGTTTAAAGAAATGGACATTCTAACCGTAGTGTCACAATACATTTTCGAAAACCGAATGTAAGGAAAAATATCACAAAATTTTCAAGAGTTTGTGACAGGCATAATATAAATACAAGACATAAAAACAATCTTGTAGCTTGTGATAGTAGACTCCATAAAATTAGTAATTCTCCGGGGCAACTGTATACGCCTTTTCAACAAGCTCCCTAATGATAAAATAAATTTAAAAATGTAATTGAGACTAAACTATGCCAAAAAGGCTATTATAAAATCCAAGAATATTTAGATGATAATCAAGCTTGGAAATGAGCTGTTCGCTCAACTATGCTACTCAAGCGAACTATTGTATTTAGACTAAGTAAATGTTTGTAAATAGAACAGAAAAAAAATGCGGTGCGGAGTTTCTTGCCGGAGTCTTGTCAGGTCGGGGCCGTGTTTCGAACCGGTGGTCCATTTCCTAACCTAGTCTAGATTTCTTTTAAATTAGACGTGTTGTGAGTGCCATTTTAATGGTCTATGCAGAATAAATGATTTTTAACTTTGACTTTGATTTCGGCTACTAATCACTACATAGTATAAAACAAAGTCGCTTTCTCTGTCCCTATATCCCTTTGTATGCTTAAATCTTTAAAACTACGCAACAGATTTTGATGCGGTTTTTTGAAGTGAAAACTTCTTTAGCGACGTTGGATGGGTGTAAAATTTTAAGGAAGCGTCAGGATTAGTTGACCTTTGCACCGTAACCGACGACTGACGTCATACAAGAATAGGTAGACACTATCTA
Organism: Eilema caniola; assembly: GCA_949126895.1. Taxonomy (NCBI): domain Eukaryota; kingdom Metazoa; phylum Arthropoda; class Insecta; order Lepidoptera; family Erebidae; genus Eilema; species Eilema caniola. The sequence goes on along the minus strand of OX421471.1, from coordinate 291,755 downwards.
TTTTGCAATTTAAAAGAGATGGCGTCGTAGCTTAAACGGTAAGCACTTCGACTGTAAGTCCTTATAGTTTCAGATAGTATCGGGTTCAAACCACCTGGCCTTCCGAAACTTTTTGTGATTATTTTTTCTTTTTGTAATTTATTACTTTTTATGATTATTTTTTCTTTCTGTAATTTATTACTTTTTTTGATTATTTTTTCTTTTCATAATTTATTAATTTCTTCTGACAGAAAATTAGCAGAAAATAAGTGATAGGTTCTATGATTAGCGCTATATTATAGGTATGGTATGGTATGTTCTTTTTTATATTTTTCTATGGACCTATATAACGAAGAAAGAAAAAAAATGTTTTCACTTCTGCCGGCACTCCCAGAGTGCAACCCGTCTTTTTTTTTTAATAGATAGAGTGATTCAAGAGGAAGGCTTGTGTGTGTAATACATGTTTAATATAGTTGAGGGTGCAGCGGGAACGGAATCTGACGCCACGCGGGCGGAAAAATATTGGCGGTACGAAGTTCGCCGGGTCAGCTAGTAATCTATAAAAAAAACCAATGCTTGCATGCGATCCAAGGAACTACAAACAGTCGATTAAATAAAAAACATCGAGCATACATTAGTAGCCAACATCACCACTAAATTACATATTTGATTTCAGTTTATTGTTTTTCAACACACTTGCTCATAAAGTGGATTTAATTTCACCGCAATTAGGCACATAATAACACCTGTAACAAACTTAGACTTTTTTATTGCTTATTCACAAGTGAGTTATAATTTTTTTAAATTTTATTGTTGATTTGTTCTTTAAAAAGTTTCAATACAAAAAGAAGATCATGTTCAATATTGCAAATAAATTAATATACCTAAGTACTGCTTGGTCGTTCATAGATAATTTCATCTTGTACGTGTTTAATAAGCAAAACTAGGCTACCAAAAACAGTTGTTTATAATTTTAGTGATAATTGTTTTTCTAAATAATTTAGGAAAAGGGTTCTTTTAAAAAAACGAGCCGTAGGCGAGTTATTATAGTATCACACGAGTTGAATGAAATTTTGAAGCATTTACCATGCTAACTTTTCAAATCGATCAAGATAGGAAAAAGTAAATCGCTCAGGCGGGACTCGAACCCGCGATCAGGGGGAATGCTTTGACCACTGAGCCACCGAGCTACGCCTGAAGCTATCCAAATTCTCCTGTAAGGAAAAGATCGCGGGTTCGAGTCCCGCCTGTGCAATTCACTTTTTCCTATCTTAATCGGTATCACACGGTTATTTTAAGACGAAATTCTGTGCCGTTTCTCTTCACAATCATTTCTCACCTCGATACTATGTGAATTTGTGATCCCTAGGTGTCAAGTAAAACTGTTGTACTCGCTCTGCTCTGGCGATGTTGACACAGTGGACGTAAGCATACCCTGCGAGGCCAATAGAAGAAGCAAAGTGAGTGAATATCGACCAAGTATCAACATGCCCGCCGTACCACCTAGGACTGTGCGTATGTAGGCTAATGAATACAACGGCGAGTGCAATACACTCACCGTTGTATTCATTAGCCCCAAGCTCCCCTCTTTTCGCCGGCCTTCGTTCCTCGCAAACATCACGGAACGCTTGAACGTGTAATCGCCAGCTGCGGTAATGTACACCGTCGTAAAACCGCCGTAATTTTTATATTATCACCACTTTGTATATTATCGCGTCCCGCGCCTGCGGTCGGTGGCGCGAACGAGTGTCGAGCGAGATAAGTACGAACGATAACCGCAAACGTACCGCGTGCCTCTATCTTTTTATTCGATAACATACTGTGATATATAGAGAAACATAAAACTATTATTATTACGTTAATATTATTGAATCCTGTGAAATGCTGAGCGACAAATAGCGAGCATGTCAAATCTACTCCCAAATGCGAGTACGATGCACGGAGAAATACAAAAGGACTATAAATTTTCTGCATAACGTCTGTATCTTATGATTGCATAAATTAAAACAGTTTTTTTTAAGAATTACAAGAAGTTGCAAAGGAGAAAACCAATCCTCATACAAAATCGAGTCTGGTAAACAGAAAGAGTCGTTAGTGGCTGATAATTTTAAAACAACGAAGGATAAATTAGTATCCTTCCTTGTTTGTCTAAGGTGTTAGAGAGGGTGGTTCATACACAGATGTCTGAATGTCTCGAAGAAAATGAGATACTCCCAGATCTGCAGTCAGGTTTCCGGAGGGGTCGTGGGACTGCTACAGCCTTGGCAGATGTAGTAGGCAACATCATTGAGGCCCGTGATCAGGGGAAGGGTACAATTTTGACGTTGCTTGACTTCTCACGTGCATTTGACTTCATCAATACCTTGCTGCTACTGTCAAAGCTGTCATACTATGGCTTTGCACCAAATACAGTGAGATGGTTTGATAGTTACCTGTCTAACAGGTCACAGTAGGTGGAGATTCGAATGCGGGATGGTTCTTCATTGGTTTCCCCTCCGCGGCTGGTCTCCAGAGGGGTCCCCCAAGGGTCGCTGATTGGCCTGCTTCTCTTCAATCTGTATAGCGCAGACATCACAAACTGCTTTCACCACTGCAAATACCACATATATTTTATTTTATTTTATTTTATAATTTTAGGAAAACTTACAGCTAAAAAATAACAATAGGTAAATTCATATAACATAGTGAAGGCCATTTACAAGTTTTCACCAATATCATTTTTTTTATTTTTTATTTTTTATTATAAAAGATTCAAGGGCAACATAATTTTATGGGCAGTTGTACATTTAGACAAAGTAGATAGTTATATTAGGTACTAACAAAAGCAATTTACTAATGCATGAAGTAGTGGTCACATAATGCTTTTTTTACTTTAGAAACACTAGTGAAGAATAAATCCATGTCAACATCCCGACATGCCGCATTGTATGTACGGCAGGCTCGTAACAGGTAAGAATTTTGTCTGTAGGTAGTTCTTGCCATAGGAAGATGCAACAAGTTTGGCTTACGTAGAAACAATGGCGGCGCGTGCAAGCCTACCTTGTTTACCAGGTCTGGTGAATCTACTGTTCCATTACAAATTGACATTAAGAAAGTTAAGTCCGCTATCCTACGACGCTCAATTAGAGGTAAAATGTGAATTTTTTTACAGCGAGTTTGATAATCAGGCAGATAACAGTTTGATCGGAATTGAATGTACCTTAAGAATTTCCGTTGTATACCTTCAAGACGGTCATTATAGGTGTTATAAGTCGGGTTCCACACTTGTGAGGCATATTCAAGGATACTACGAACGAAGGAACAATACAATATTTTAACAGTTTTAATACTATTAAAATCGGCTGAGATTCTTAGAATGAAACCTAGTGCTTTAGTGGCTTTGCTAATAGTGTTATTAATGTGTAAGTCAAAAAGAAGTTTGCAGTCAAAAGTAACACCTAGATCTTTGACAGAATTAACCCTGGTTAGAGGAGTATCTCGAAGAGTGTAGACAAAATCAATAGGCTGTGGTTTACGCGTGAAAGTGCAAATGTAGCACTTGGACACATTTAAGTCGAGCTTGTTCACCATGCAATAATTCTGAAATCGGTCCAAATCCTCCTGCAGCGCGAGAGCATCTGCGAGAGTGTTTATCTGCTTCATGATTTTCATGTCGTCGGCGTACAGTAATATTTTGGACCATTGAAAACAACATGCTACGTCATTGATAAAAATGTTGAACAAAAGTGGTCCTAGAAGGGATCCTTGGGGCACACCCGAGGGGATGCGCTTTACTCTTGATGAGTATCCATTTAGCACTACAGTCTGGCACCTGTTTTCTACATACGATGTAAACCATCTGAAGAAATCACCCCGAATACCCATAGATGACACTTTGTCCATGAGTATGCTATGATCTATTTTATTAAAACATTTGCAGAAGTCCGTATATACAACATCCACCTGGGATCTTCGTGACATGGAATCAGACAGAAAATCGCTACATAGGATAAGGTTTGATGTAGTCGACCGACCCTTTAAGAAGCCGTGCTGGTGTTCACTGAAGTTAAGTTTTAATGCCGAGTAAACCTGTCTGTAAACGATTTTTTCCAAAATTTTAGCGAACACACACAACTTAGAAATTGGCCTGTAATTTTCTACAGCAGTTCTTGATCCTTTTTTTAAAGTAGGTGTCACATATGCGGACTTCCAAATAGCAGGAACTCTTCCAGTAGAAAGAGGGGTTAGGCGACAAGTCGCCCTCTTATTATCTTGCCTGCAGGCGAGTTGTACCCTCTTGCGAGATGTTAATACCACATTCGCCCAAATATAATTTTAGAAGCGGGCCAGTTCTACCTCTGAATTTCCACTAGGAGTCAAGTGGACCATTGATTTAGTTATACTGAAAATCGATCGTTCCAATATTATAGGCACTATCTAAGTAAACAAATTCAATTTACCTACAAATCATTTTGAAGGATTATGATTATAATTAACATGATACGCATTTTGTGCACATAATTATTTATTATAATATTTTGTGGCTAAGTGTTAATCAATCTGTAAACTTGTACCAAAATTACATAATAAACACGACAGAAAAAAGGACAACTGACTAAAATCAAATATTAATTTGTTACTTGTTTAGTTTCTATTGTTTTGTGTCGTATTTACTTGATACATAGGTTTAAATGGAAAAGTCAGATATTAGCTAATTTATCAATACAATGACCTACACTGATTTCGTTATCCATCAATTCCTTAATAACGCTTCTTAATTTCTTCTGGGACCATATACTTTCTTTTGTTTTGCACTAATAAATCCTTTTTTCTTAAGTAACCCAAAGTAGTACATAGAATCCTTTTGTAAATGAAATAATAACGTCGCAAGATTTGGTTTTGGTGTAATTTTTTATTTAACCTTCCATTCCAGGATTCAATGGCATTATTAGTTTTATGCCTTACGTCGAAAAAATGCCACTTATCATGTAAACACCCCCTTTTCGTAAGCCATGTTTTTTCAAAATAATCATTGAAAAGTAATATTTTGTCATCTGCAATAGATTCTCCTTGAACGTACAGCCAACCGTCTGTAACGTAATCGTCAGGAAGATGCGCCAAAGCTATGCAACGCTTTATGTGGGATGTACCTATACATTTTATTCTTTTTCATGCCCAATTTTTCAGCTTTCCTCCATAAACATCTATGGAAATGAAAAAAAAAACAACCTTGAATTTTAGCTCTGGGATTATGTTGAAATAGCTAATATTGCGCTAACTTCAAAATCCAATGTGTAAATGTTCGGATTAAAAGCTGGAATCTGTCTTTTTATAAGGGCTAGCAATATTGAAGTGAAAACTTCTTTAGCGGCGTTGGATGGGTGTAAAATGTTAAGGAAGCGTCAGGATTAGTTGACCTTTGAACCGTAACCGACGACTGACGTCATACAACATGACAACAGCTACAGATTGTTCATTTTGTGAGGTGCGTCAAGAAGCATCTCGGCTGAGCGGTTAGCGCTTCGACTGTAAGTCCATATGGTTTCAGATAGTACCGGGTTCGGAACTAGGATTCTGAATTTTTTTGTGATATTTTTTTCTTTTTGTAATTTATTGCGTTGTATTTTTTTTGTTATTTATTCCTTTTTGTGGTTATTTTTTCTTTTTGTAATTTATTGCTTTTTTTGATTATTTTTTCTTTTTGTAATTCGTTAATTTCTTCTGACAGAAAATTAGTGATAGGTTCTATGATTGGCGCTTTATTATAGGTATGGTATTGCATGGTGTGTTCTTTTTATCTTTTTCTCTGTATATAACGAAGAAAGAAAGAAAGAAAATGTTTTCACTTCTGCCGGCACTCCCGGAGTGCAACCCCTTTTTTTATAATATTTCATAGGTTTTTTGTTTCTTATTATTGAGAAAAGCATTCAACACTGGTACAATACTGTGTTTCCTCAGTGCGCATGAACAGTGTAAAGTTGTGGGTGTTATACATTTAAAAGTTCCGTCTAGGAATATTTGGTTAGCTTTTTTTAAAGCAAGTTTTCCTTTCGGAGATGAAAATAATAATATTCTTTCATCGTTGTCCGCATAGTCTGAGAGTAGAAATTTGGTAAATTTACCTGGAATAACAACATCCTTAACATTTAGAAAACGTTGTTTGTTAGTTTGCAGTGATTTGTTTCGGTTTCTATACAATACTTTTTTTATGGTATTTTAAGTAGGTATAGATTTAACAACATCAAAACCTAGATTATTATAACTTTCCACTTCGTCTGCATAAATAGTTGGTATAGGCGTAATATCATGTTTAGCTTTTTCTATGCATTTATGAAACTTATACCTGACTTCATTTGACACCTCGCTGGGGGTACATTTATGTGTTTCTTCTTTAATAACCAAAGAACCAAAGTAGACGAGAGTAGCGTTGCATAATTTTCTGTTCGCACACCGCCAAACAATGTGTTCATTATTGTTTTTTCTTCTAAGATTATATCTGTATCCATTTCTTAAAAGAAGATCGCAGCCTCTTTGGGACTTGATAATTTGCATATTACCTGTGTAACCATTACTAGAAGAGGGTTCATCTGTCATGTTAGTTACAACACTTAAATGCTTTTTCTAAAATTGATGCATTAAATATATGAAATATGGGCACATACCTTTTAGTTATGCCTAACACAATATAATTAATTTGATAATTTTTCCAGTAATAATAAACTTGAGCAGTAATTACTCGTATAGCAACAGGAAAACAATAATAAATAAGCACTCAACACACCATTGATTTAAATGATTGAAGAGGGTACTTTATCAAATGGCATAATATGGAAAGTAATATACCTATAAGTAACATCTTCTTTGTTACATCAAATACAAACACTGCAAACTAAAAAAAACATGTGTTCTAAAAATTAAATATGTTTTGTTCCAGGTATAGTTAGTAAGATTTTTTTTTCCAGTCTATCAATAATATTCTACCACATACATTATAACATCATTTAATATTGATTAACACTTAGCCACAAAATATTATAATAAATAATTATGTGCACAAACTGCGTATCATATTAATTATAATCATAATCCTTCGTAGGTAAATTGAATTTGTTTACTTAGATAGTGCCTATAATATTGGAACGATCGATTATCAGTATAACTAAATCAATGGTCCACTTGACTCCTAGTGGATATTCAGAGGTAGAACTGGCCCGCTTATAAAATTATATTTGGGCGAATGTGGTATTAACATCTTGCAAGAGGGTACAACTCGCCTGCAGGCAAGATATTAAGAGGGCGACTTGTCGCCTAACCCTTTTTTAATTTTGAAATTTGGAATTTTGGGTGTCTTTTCCCACCCCAGGTGTAGGTAGCTGGAAAAAGACAAGAAGATTAATTACGTGTTCAGCTGCTAACACAACCAATTAACGTCTTGGGAAGTCTCAGACGGATTCCCAGGTTGTTTTCATCAGAGTTAGCCTCCTAAGCACACACACTAGACTGAGACTACCGCAGAGTAGTACCAGAGTCTTGCCACTACGTTGGGAGCCAATTTGTAACCACTGACCTAGTCAGGTGGATACTCACCGGCTCGCTCAGGGGCTGATGCAGAACTCTTACCCAGGGCGCCTTCTCCACAGAGCTAGAGAGGTGCGTGCACAGGGAGGCTAGGGCTCCAATGAAAACAGCTGGTAGTTTAGGTGTACACACATATATTTGATAGAATAGAACACAGAGTTACACACAGAGAAATATATAGTAGTGAAGTAGGTAGATACAGGTGACAGAAGAATATGTACAGACAAGTAGGTAGACAGACAGGCACAGAATACAGAAGATGTGTAGTGATAAGTAGGTAGACAGACAGGTACAGAATACAGAAGTGTGAGACAGAAAGAACACACACAGCAGGCACAGATAATAAGCAGATGAACACACAATATGCACATGAATTATAGCACTAGCTACACATTTAAGGTACGTGAATTCTAGTACAGGCTACTAAGCGTACTACGTTTACTTCTGGTTGGCACTACAGCTACACATTAACAGGTACACGGCGACAGTGTACTGGCCTTGGGTGATTGCGGGATGGCCTCTAGGATGTTCAGAGTAGACCGTTCGCCGATGTATACGGCTCACAGCAGCCGTTGTACCACGAAGCACGCCGTAGATAAATGTCAGAGAAGAGCGTATTCAGAGGGCACACGAGCTCAGACCAGCGACCCTGTATAAAACAGACCACTCTTAAGCCGTGAATATACATAGAGGCCCGTAATGTGCCCCAATAAATAGAGGAATACGACTTACCAGAATATCTGGGAACGAAGTTTTCACCAAACAATTTTATTACAAGATATAGACACAGAATTTATTTACTCAGAGACAGCTACGAAGATTGATATAGAAGTTCTTTTGAGGATCGGCGCAGGCCTATTTATACCCGAATCCATCGAATATTCGTGAACAATCCCTAAAATTCTGCTAATCATGCAAAAAGCTCATTAGTCCGGTCATAGACAAGCTCACGTCAGCTGACGGGGACCATAGGCTATAACAGACCCGGTACGACAAATATTTATTATAATTATGACTTGTTCACGAATATGTCACAAATTCTGAGAAAGTAAGTATCATTTATTTATTATTGTTAAATTGTAAATAAAATGATAAATGAGAGCTATTAAAAAAATGGATATATGCTGTAGGACACCAGCGCCATCCACCGGTCGAGTGTGAGACCTAGAACACACCTAATCGAAGATTAGAAGTTTCACTGCCAAACAATTATGCCTAGTTCCCGTGAGACACTCTAGGTGGCTCTGGAACAAAGAAATCTATATTAGAAAACAATAAGCAAAAGTGAAAAATATCACGTTACAACACCATGCTTCGAAATCGCTTTCTCACAGGAACTGAACTCACAAATCAGTTTCGACGCCTCGGAGGAAGTAACCCAAGTGCATGGACAGTAAGACGTCGGCTTGCTGAATCTAACTTAAAACCCCTTAGACCTGCAAACGGCCCTAAACTGGAGCGTGGCCATCGTATTTCAAGACTAAGATATGCCCAGAACCACGTAAATTGGAGTATTGAAGATTGGTCGAAAGTTATGTTCTCCGACGAATCAAAATTTATGCTCTACAAGCACGATGGAAGACACAGAGTGTATAGAAGACCAGGGGAAAGATTCAAGCAAGCATGCATCGAAGAAAAAGTAGCCTACGGTGGTGGGTCTGTACTTGTGTGGGCCGGAATTTCCTCTGAAAGTCGCACAGAGCTGGTGATCATAGAAAACGGCTCTTTAACTAGCGTAAGATATGTGGAAGAAATCCTCAACGAACACGTTGGTCCATTTATGGTCAATTTGGGTGAGGATGCTATATTTATGCATGACAATGCCCGACCTCATACAGGTAGGATTGTGAATGACTACCTTCAAGAGATGAACATTACTTGTATGGAGTGGCCAGCGCGCAGCCCGGATATGAACCCGATCGAGCATGCTTGGGACGAGCTAGGGAGATGCGTAAAACAACGAAACCCTCCCCCAATCACGCTTCCTGAGCTCAAAATTGCTCTCACAGAGGAATGGGAGAATATTCCCCAAAATCGTATAAGGAACTTGGTGTACAGCATGCCAAACCGCGTAAACGCAGTAATGGAAGCACGAGGAGGTAATACGAAGTATTGAAATTCAAGAAAATCGTCATAAAGTTCAAAAATTTCATGTTTCCTATTTTTGTTTTAAGGAGAGATCAGCAGTTTTTTTTCTTTATGTAATTTTGTGTAAATAAAATGTATGGTGACTCATATTTTTTTAACTTTCATTTAAGGAGTATTAAATTGTCTATTAAATACAATTTATTGAATTAACCTAGCATTCTTACTTTCCGAGATTTTTTGGATTCTTTGAGTGACCCGGATTCATTGCTCTCGAGTGTAGTTTTAATTCTGAGTGTTGAAAATTAAAATAGTGTTCTTTATTTTCAGATAGCAGCATCTGATCGTGTGTGCCACCCATGCTGGTTACGCACTCAAAGAGAGGTACGCCGTATGACCCATATTGATGATACTAGACCATTGCCTAGTAGCAGTAATATTTCAATAGAGGAATCAACAGCAGTATCACAAGAGATATCTCAACCTGTGGCAACTCATACAATAGTATTACCTGAGTACAGAAGAGCGGCCAACTCAAATAATCATTGTGTTTTCCCTAACTGCAATAGTACCACATTGCATGGTATATCAGATAAATTGCGTGCAATTATTCTTCACAATCACCATTATTATGTACCAAACCTAGCTCGTGTTTGTGCTGAACATTTAAGGAGTAATACATGGCAGACACTATTTGAATCAGAAAATAGTATTGACTCATTTACCGCAGACCAAATACAACATGTGTTTTCATTTGTTAATTCATTTAGTCCAGCAATTGACTTTGATAATCTAGAAGAAATGGACAACAGAGTATTTGAATATTGAGTGGGGTACACTAAAGAACAGTTCAATCTCTTACTTGAAGAAGTACCTAGAATAACACAAATAAAAAGAGGCAGTCTAGGTCTGGCAGCGCTGCTATTGAAAATGAGAACTGGTGATTCCGATGAGAGAATTTCAACATTGGTGGAAGTACCACGTCGCACATTAGAATGTCTAATGGATAAAGTGAGGGAGGTTTTAGTACAAGATTTTGTTCCTGAGCACCTGGGAATTAATCAAATGACACGAGAGGAATTATTACAACATAATATGTTGATCCCAAACGGATTATACGGTAATGGCAGCAGTGCCATTGTAATATGTGATGGCACCTACATTTACATACATAAGAGCTCAAATTATATGTTCCAGAAACAGAGTTATTCTCTGCACAAATACAGGAATTTATTAAAGCCATTTATGATTGTTGCATGTGATGGATATATTGTTGATTGTTTTGGTCCATATAAAGCAACTACATCAGACGCTGAAATAATGGCCAACCTTTTTTCTGCAACGGGTTCTCTAAGGCCATATTTCAGAGAAGGTGATGTGTTCATCTTAGACCGGGGTTTTAGGGACAGTATTAGTTTATTAGAGGGATGTGGCTATAGACCATGTATGCCAGAATCTCTTTTAGAAGGTGAACACCAATTAACTACAGCTCAAGCTAACCGTAACCGCTGCGTTACTATTTGTCGATGGGTGGTAGAGGCTGTAAATGGTCATTTCAAAAGAGATTTTAAACTCTTCAGACAAGAATACTTCCATAGGTCTCTGCCACACATGATGCAGACATTCCAAATAGCAGCGGCTCTCCTTAACAAGTTTGGTGTTCGCTTTCATGACAACATTTATGCGAATGAAATCTTGGAAATTATAAGAGAACGCATGGCTTTAAATAATAACCTGGCTGACATGGTCCAGTTCATAAATATGAACAGAAGGTCATCCCATTTTGAAAATATTACAGCGGATGAAAATAATATATATACTTCCCAACCCTGGAATATAGGGATTTAATTTTGTTTGCCTTGGGAACGTACCAAATAAGACAAGCACGCTCATATTATGGCGAGCATGTACGTTTCCATGGAGGCTACAGAATTGAAGTGTGTAGTGAACAGATTGATCCCACTCGATATAATCTTAGAAATTCTGGCATGACCACGTTAATAAGAGGTAAAATAATGTCACGCCATGTTAGCAATAAACAATACTTTGTGTATATTTTAATACAAAATGATATTCCAGGCCGGGCAGGAATCTTAGAATATTGCTGCAATTGTTTGGTTGGTCGTCGCACTGTAGGCTGTTGTGCTCATGTGATGACGCTTGTTTGGTATTTGGGATGGGACAGACGTCAACAAAATATTTCAGCACCGGCAGAATTTCTTGATGCAATTATTGTCCGAGAAGATGATGAATAAACTTACTTTAAAATAAAATGATTTAATTTTTTACCCTAAAATATACTAATATAATGTTTTAAACTTTTAACTAATAGAATGATAAAGATTGCCCCTCTCTCTCTCTCACTCTCTGAAGATTAAACACATGACGTGACGGCGAGTAGCGCGTGGGTGGCTGTTGCCGGTTTTTCTTTTTATACTACTGAGGTGGCAGACAAGCACACGGACCACCTGATGGAAAGTGATTACCGTGGCCTATGGACGTGTGCAACACCAGGAAAGTCACACTAAGCTGCCGATCCTGTAAACACAGACTTTCTGTGGCGCCAGTATAGAAGACAAAGCGGGAATAGCCTTTGGTCTTCCCACTGACAGCACAAAAACTCTCCAGTGAGCTCTGGCTACCCTACTCACCGCCGGGAAAACAACACGAGGTTATGGCCGTGGTATTCTGTAGGGCGGAGGTATTTCCCTAGTCGGACTGCTCAGTTGGACGGGAATACCGTCGTGTCCTGCGTGTGTTATGTTAACTAGTTTAGAAGTTCCAATTCATAACATCTTGAAATAGGCAAGTAAGAAAAAAGGATTTACCGACATAGGCATTTGCACATAAATGGGACTGAAAATCATGTTGGCGAAATGTGATTCATGTAGGTAGGTAGGTACATAAATATAAACAAAAATCGAGTACCTATATAAGTATTGATTTAATTGTTTACCTCAGTGTATATAGGTATGCCATTAATCAAAAACATTGACACATTAAAGGTGATGTAAAGATATAACCTACAAAATGTTCAAGCCCGAATATCTATTATACTCGGCCTTCTCAAGAGTCAAAATCTATTACGTAGTGAACAAGTAATCACGCTGTATTAAATAGTATTTTTTTCATTTAAAGACGCATCATTTTATTCTCAAATAAAAATATGTATGGGAGGCTGCCATTGTTCTTTTTGATTATTTGACTTATTGATGGATTATTTGATTATTATTGATTGACATTTTATCGGTGGATTATTTGACTATTATTTATTGACAAATTATTTGATTTATTGATTGATTATTTTCAATATTATTTATTGACATATTATTTGAATATTTGAATATTATTGATTGACATATTATTTGATTTATTATTTGAATATTATTGATTGACATATTATCTGATATGTTGGTGGATTATTTGACTATTATTTCTTGACATATATTATCTGGTTTATTGGTGGATTATTTGATTTTAGAAATTGATTGTTGTATTGTTATTATTGTTTTATTTTGATTATTATTTTATTGCTTACGTTTTTAGAATTCGATTGATTTTGTTAAAATGTAGTTTAATATAATCCTGCACTATTGTATTGGTCTCGACTGTGATGATGGTGTAATGTATGAAAATAAATCTAATATATAAAATTCTCGTGTCACAGTTTTCGTTGCCATACTCCTCCTAAACGGCTTGACCGATTATCATGAAATTTTGTGGCCATATCGAGTAGGTCTGAGAATCGGCCAACATCTATTTTTCATACCCCGATTCGCGATAACCGACATCCACGCGGGCGGAGCCGCGGGCGACAGCTAGTAAATAAATAAAATAAAGAAGTACGCACTTTTTCTATGGGAAAATTCTTTACTGCCATTCGTATGGATTGTTTTAGGGACTCTTCATTATCATGTCGTTTAGAGCAAGCCGTGCTTTCTAAAACTGACCATAAATCATAATCCAGCGGATTAAGATCGAGATATGATATAGATAACGGCCAATCTTCAGTTCTGATGAAGTCCGAAACGTTCACCTCTCAACCAAGACTGCGTTGACCGAGCTTCATGACCCGGCGCCGAGTCTTGTTAGAAGGACCATACTTGGTTATTGAACATGGTGTTGTTAAGGGGCTTAACTACTTTCTCAAGAATGGTACATACCATGTATGCCGATGTTTTGATATCTTTTTCATAAAAATATGGCTCAGTCACTCCTTCATAGCTAACACCCCACCAAACCATCACTGAAGTCGGATAATGCCCACGTTGCATTTTGTCGACTAATTGGGAAGCTTTCTTAGAGCTTTGAGCATAAATACGGTCAATTTGTTTGTTAAAATGTTGCTCAATCGTAAAAAAATTCTCATACGTAAACAATTTTTTTCTGTAACCTCCCTTTGCGTACTGCTTCAGTAGTTGTATCGATTTTACCACCCTATTCTTTTTTAAATTATCAGTTAAAAAATGACCAGTGCGTCTCTTATACGCTGCAAGCTTTTAAAGTACGCGACATGGTTCTGGGTGCTACCAACATCTCCCGAGATCAAATCTTTTGCTTTCGGACAGGATTTCTTCGAATTCTTTTCCTTTCTGCTTTGACCACCTTTGTCGTACGAACACCACGTGGAGGAGGAAGAGTTGGAAGGTGGACCCCGAGCTCCGAGGGCAACTTGGCTTGGGATGCAATCGGGGTAACGTTTGTCGATGTCGATGATGACTACGTGGACGGCCAGATCTTTTTCTGTCACAAACAGAGGTCTCATTGTACCTATTAATAGAGTTTTAATAATTGCATTTGGCTCCAAACCAACTTTGTGTAATGCAATCACAGCGAATCGGTTCTCTAACTTTTAAACTCTCGCGTTCCATGATATATAATTAACGAAACGGGAATTAACGCGATCATGGTATAGGTACTTACATACCTTTGATTGCCTGACGTTTCGACCAGGTTACACCGGCCGTGGTCACAGGCTGACTGGCTCAGCAGTGGACGCCCGCCGTCTTCGAATCCGTGAGGTAGTAGGTTCTTCATCTACCCGCACATTTTCAATATTTTCTTGTCGCCATGTACCGTCACATACCACACTCACAGTGTCCCTATTACGTAAGCAAACTGTCCGGTGTCTATCCGACTGCGTAGAAAAGCGAGGTTGCATGTTTTTCATCACTGGATTCCATGTTGCAGATAATTTAAAACCATCTTCCCGATTGAATTTTTATGTTTTTTGATTTCAATCGCTTCACGTACAGCTCTTGAGTAAAAGTGACGTTCCTTGGAGAGGACTTGCGTATGGTGAAATTCAATCCAGTGATTGGTGCCTGCTTCTAGCAGGTGCTCTGCAATCGCCGATTTGCTCGTCTGGCGATTCTTTACAGCTGCGATGTGTTCTTTGACCCGTTCAGCAATAGTCCGCTTCGTTTGGCCTATATAGGAACTACCACAGCTGCAATCTATCTTATAGACACCTGGACACTGTAACGGTAAGACATCCTTCGGTGTGCCCACGATGTTGTTTACCCTTATGCCTGGGGTGTAAACTGTCGGGATGGAGTATGTTTTTAACACTGAGCCGACTTTGTCCGTTACTCCCTTGACATAGGGCATATAGGCTGGCTGTCTGCTCACCTCTGGACGTCTACGCCTCACTGCCTGTTGCTTCCGTCGTCCGTTCACTTCATATCCGTTGTTCTTGAGTACCTCCTGAACATGATCCAGCTCTCGCTCCAGATGTTCAGGGTCACAGAGATCATACGCTCTATTCCTGAGTGAGGTCACAACGGATTGTAGGTGTCGGGGATGGTGATGAGACGTGGCGTGTAGGTATCTGTCCGTATGTGTAGGCTTCCGGTACACACAGTGTGACAAGGACCCATCTGATCTCACGGCTACTTTTACGTCTAAGAATGACAACGACCTATCTTTCTCCATCTCATACGTGAACCTTATCTTGGGATGAATTGAATTAAGGTGTTGTATATATTGATCCACTTCCTGTTGACTTCCCTTGACAATACTGAAAATGTCATCTACATATCGCTTCCACAGTCTGATGGTCTTCGGGCCAAGACTCAGGGCCTTTTCTTCAAAATGTTCCATCCAGACGTTGGCAAGTACAGGGGCTACAGGACTTCCCATTGCGACACCATCTATCTGTAGGTAATGTTGACCTTGGAAAAGGAAGTAGTTACCATCTAGACAGTGCTCAAGTAGATCAACATAGTTAAACGGTAGTTCGTTGTCACTCATTAGATCCTTTACGACGTTCAAGCATTCTTTTATAGGGACGTTGGTGAAAAGAGATTCCACGTCAAAGCTCACCATGATGTCAGCTGGAACCAGATGGACCAGACGTCGTAAAGGATCTAATGAGTGACAACGAACTACCGTTTAACTATGTTGATCTACTTGAGCACTGTCTAGATGGTAACTACTTCCTTTTCCAAGGTCAACATTACCTACAGATAGATGGTGTCGCAATGGGAAGTCCTGTAGCCCCTGTACTTGCCAACGTCTGGATGGAACATTTTGAAGAAAAGGCCCTGAGTCTTGGCCCGAAGACCATCAGACTGTGGAAGCGATATGTAGATGACATTTTCAGTATTGTCAAGGGAAGTCAACAGGAAGTGGATCAATATATACAACACCTTAATTCAATTCATCCCAAGATAAGGTTCACGTATGAGATGGAGAAAGATAGGTCGTTGTCATTCTTAGACGTAAAAGTAGCCGTGAGATCAGATGGGTCCTTGTCACACTGTGTGTACCGGAAGCCTACACATACGGACAGATACCTACACGCCACGTCTCATCACCATCCCCGACACCTACAATCCGTTGTGACCTCACTCAGGAATAGAGCGTATGATCTCTGTGACCCTGAACATCTGGAGCGAGAGCTGGATCATGTTCAGGAGGTACTCAAGAACAACGGATATGAAGTGAACGGACGACGGAAGCAACAGGCAGTGAGGCGTAGACGTCCAGAGGTGAGCAGACAGCCAGCCTATATGCCCTATGTCAAGGGAGTAACGGACAAAGTCGGCTCAGTGTTAAAAACATACTCCATCCCGACAGTTTACACCCCAGGCATAAGGGTAAACAACATCGTGGGCACACCGAAGGATGTCTTACCGTTACAGTGTCCAGGTGTCTATAAGATAGATTGCAGCTGTGGTAGTTCCTATATAGGCCAAACGAAGCGGACTATTGCTGAACGGGTCAAAGAACACATCGCAGCTGTAAAGAATCGCCAGACGAGCAAATCGGCGATTGCAGAGCACCTGCTAGAAGCAGGCACCAATCACTGGATTGAATTTCACCATACGCAAGTCCTCTCCAAGGAACGTCACTTTTACTCAAGAGCTGTACGTGAAGCGATTGAAATCAAAAAACATAAAAATTTCAATCGGGAAGATGGTTTTAAATTATCTGCAACATGGAATCCAGTGATGAAAAACATGCAACCTCGCTTTTCTACGCAGTCGGATAGACACCGGACAGTTTGCTTACGTAATAGGGACACTGTGAGTGTGGTATGTGACGGTACATGGCGACAAGAAAATATTGAAAATGTGCGGGTAGATGAAGAACCTACTACCTCACGGATTCGAAGACGGCGGGCGTCCACTGCTGAGCCAGTCAGCCTGTGACCACGGCCGGTGTAACCTGGTCGAAACGTCAGGCAATCAAAGGTATGTAAGTACCTATACCATGATCGCGTTAATTCCCGTTTCGTTAATTATGAATCGGTTCTCTTTATCACCCCACTCCATTTTAATATCGCAAAATATTGTACAATGTATTGGCGCCAAAATTAGAAAATTCAATGAACTATCGTATAAAAATGACAGATGTAAATTCAGATGTAATATCTTTCTTATATATTTTTTTCTTTTTATACCACTCAGGTGGCAGACAAGCACACGGCCCACCTGATGGGAAGTGGTTACCGTGGCCTATGGACGTTTGCAACACCAGGGGCATCATAATCGCGCTACCGACCCTGTAGATACCTTCTAATACCCTTCTTGAAGAACCCCATATTGTAGTCGTTTGGGAAAACCACGGCAGGAAGTTCATTCCACAACCTAAGCGTGCGTGGGATGAAGTTCTTTTCAAGACGCACGGTGCGCACCATTTACCGTCGCAATTAGTGAGGATGAGTTCCTTGCCTATGGCGAGTGGTGCGATGATAGAATGTAGCGGTAGGCATCATGTCAAACAATTCATCTGAGCACAGACCATTGTATAGGCGGTACAACACACACAGCGAGGCAAAGTCCCTTCTGAGGCTGAGAGGTTCCACATCGCCTGTGAGTATGGGATTGTCGACGAGCCTCAACGCCCGTCTTTGCAATGAGTCGAAGGGGCCAAGCTGGTATGCAGGCGCTCCGGCAAAAAGGTGACAGCAGTACACATGTGGGGCCGAATTTGTGCCTTATAAAGCAGAAGTCGTTGCCCCGCAGTGAAGTACTGTTTCACCCTGTTGAACACTCCAAGTTCCTTCGAGGCCAGCTTGACCTTGTCCTCCAAATGGCCGCGGAACTCATTTTTTATTCCTCAATTACGAGCGATGAGAGTGATACACTGTGCTAAAATCTCGCAGAAATTAATTATAAACGCGTAATCATATTTATGCAATTATCAATCATAGTGTCATAAATAATCATAGTGTTGGTGCTGTGAATACTGTGCAACCTTTGCAGTTCATATTGGTGGTTTGAGTGAGAAAGCAATTATCAAACAAGTGCCATCTCGTTTTCACATAGCATCTTTCGTGAGTGAAGGTGCGGGTACCCCTTTCCTCACCGGTAGGCGTAAGGACAACATTATATTTTTTGACTCCTTCACACCCGTATAATTGATCCTTGAACAATTCACTACAATGGAGTTACAACGCACACCACCGAATGTGTTCTCATCTGATGGCGATATCCCAGCATCAATGAGGGAGATTACCGGCCGGAAACGTAAACAATTGGATGACAATATTGATGAGTTTATGATTAGTTTTACGAAAAAGTTTGAAAATCAAATGCAAATATGGAACACAAACATAACCGACTGTATTTCTAAAACTGTCGCTGCCGCGGTAGATGCGCGTCTGGGTGGCGAGCTGTCGAGGATTACCTCCGTGATATCGGAACTTAATGCTAACGTGCTTAAACTTAATACGGACTCTACTCATCTGAATAACTCATTGATTGAAGTTAATACCCGATTGTGTGATATAGAGAAATCGCTTAACTTCTCCAATGAACGTCAGGATCTATTTGACAGTCGTTTGAAGGCATTAGAACAAAAAATTACACAAACTAATGGTCTTGAAACTCAACTTCAGCGACTTGATTATAAAGTGCATAATATGGAACAGCAGGCTAGACAGTGCAATGTCGAGATAACTAATATACCGGATAGGCGAGGTGAAAATCTCGTGACCATGATTGAATGCTTGGGTGCTGCAATCAAGCATCCCATACAACCTTCTGACATAGTAACTGTACACCGCGTACCCCACGCTGACCAAAATGACCGACGCCCGAAGAATGTGATAGTTAAATTCACAAACAGGACATTGCGCGACAATGTAATTGCCGCTAGTCGTGCAATACAAGATTTAAAATCGTCCGCTTTATCTGTACCAGGGCGCCCCACTGCTATCTATGTTAATGAGCACCTAACCTTGAATAACAAATTGTTATTTCGTCAATGCCGGGAGGCTGCTAGGAAGAAGGAATATAAATATGTTTGGGTCAAGCACGGAACCGTCCTGGTCCGCAAGGGGGATACCTCTCCTGCAATGGCCATCCGATCAGTTCAGGACATCGCTCGAATTAAATAAAGAACACCCGATTAACACCTGGAAATATTATACCTTAGTATTAAATCGATTAATCATTACGCCCATTGTGTCCCTACATGATAAAAAATTCTACCCTCTTTGTTGTATACTAGTAAATTTTCTGAATTGTTATAGTAGTAATGGTCATACTTATCCTGCTTATTCTCTTATAATGAATTGTATTGTACGAAGTAAAAACCATATCTATGATGCGTTAAAAGTAAAAGTGAAGTACTGTGGAGCGTGTTTGCGCCGGGTTGGTGTTTCATTGAACTCATTCTTAGCATGTAATAGTCATACTGATCGCCAAATTGTTGTTTATATTGAGTATTATGCGTGTGTTTTCATAAGTACTTATTTACATCGAAATTGTAGTGGTGCTACATTGGGAACTCATTACTATTGCCATGTTTCTTTCTGTACCTGTCTGTCAATTTTCCTTGGGCTATTTAAAATTGTACGGTCTGGTTGTGGTAAACTGTGGTTGATTCACTCCGTGCTACATCTCATTATCCATCAGAAATTGTTTTATCTTTGGAATAATACTATGGACGTGCTGGCTGGCATAACATTTGAGTATTACGACACTATAAAAACTCGTACTCAACACTGTTTATGGAAATGTATAATTGGTCTGAATTTCCTGATTGTCATCTATTTTGACACACGACACTTGTACGCACTACTTTATAATTTCACATATAAAATTCAGTAACACAAATAGTGATGTCCTATCAGTCTACTACCAAAATTGCCGGGGATTAAGAACCAAATTAAACACTATTTATATGAACATATTAGCACACAATTATGACATTATCATATTGACCGAGACCAGCAGGGCTAACATGCGCGCCACGAGATAGCTATCTCGAGGCATTTTGCCGTTTTATGTTGATATGTCGACTGTTGGTAGCATGAAGGGCTAACATGCGCGCCACGAGATAGCTATCTCGAGGCATTTTGCCGTTTTATGTCGATATCGACTGTTGGTAACTTGGCAAATTTCATGGCGATCTGTCAGATGTCGACATAACTCGACTTCGAGAAATCATCTCTACTTAGTGTCTGCAAATTGTAACATACGTTCCCTTATTTACTCGAATTTTGACATTTAAAATGTTTTGTCTCTCGTCCTTCATTTGGTCGACGAGAAGTTATCTCGAGTAAACTTTTCTTGTGCTCGGTTCATTTTGGATCAAAATTTAGTACCTTTGTGCGACTGCAAGCAATTTTCGACCTTAATGACATTTCCTTTGTTACGTGTCTTTTCGCGTTAATTGATGACGCTGATCACGAATATAAGAAAAAAAATTCGATAGTATGTCATGTCAATAAGGTCGAAAACTGTTTGCACTATTTTTTCTCTTTTTTAAATTAAAATGTTTTGTCCTACCGTCTTTCGTTTGGTCGACGAGAAGTTATCTCGTGTAAACATTTTTGTGCTCGGTTCATTTTGGACTAAAACATCGACTGCAAGCCATTTTCGACCTTAATGACATTTTCTTTGTTACGTGTCTTTTCGCATTAATTGATGACGCTGATCACGAATATAAGAAAAAAAATTCGATAGCATGTCATGTCAATAAGGTCGAAAATTGTTTGCACAATTTTTTCTCTTTTTTTCATACCTAGCATCCCTAACTAGTCTGTGCTTTCGAGCAAATGGCCGTATCGGGCCGATTTTATCGGATAAATGTTTAAAAAATGTGTATGCCATAGACAACAATTGAAAAAGTTTGACGCGACAAAATATGTCGGCGTTACTTCGCTCGAGAAGACTCGAGATGATATCTCATCTCGATTCGAGATATTTGACGACGCGCGCATGTTAGCCCTGCTGACTGTATGATGGTGTTTTAAACAACGAATTTATGGATCCCCGTTACAATGTGTTTAGATGCGACCGAGATCGCGTTGCAACGATGCGTCTGGACGGTGGTGGGGTGCTCGTAGCTGTGCTAGGCTCGCTTTGCTGCGGGCGCGGCGTACGCTGCACACCCGCTCCACATATTACCCCTCTCAATATATCACCCATTGTAGATCATATTTTATTAGACCTACAAATTGGCAAGGCTAAATATCTATTAAGCGCTGTATACATTCCACCAAGCACAGACTCCGAGGTGTATCTTACATATTTCAATGAGATGCAAGATGCTATACAAATGAACAGTTACGACGGTTTCTTCTTAATTGGTGACTTCAATTTGCCTCTCTTTGACTGGTATCCTGATGGGACCCAAATGAAACTACAAAATGTAGGTGAACTGACACCGCCGTATTCCCATTTCATAAACTTTACGTCTAATATGGACTGCATACAAGTAAATACTTTTAAAAATAATATGAATAGATTGCTTGACTTATGCTTAACTAATATATTTGGCAGTCGGGCACTATCTGCACCTATTACTTTAGTTCCGACGGACCCTCTTCATCCTCCTTATTACCTCTTAGTACCTATTGATGGTAACTACTCCAAGCCAATGCCAACTAAGTTGCAAACAAGGTTTTGTTATGGTGGTTGTAATTATGATCAGATTAACAATGATATCTTAGAGGTTAACTGGCGTGACCTGTTTCGCCATGAATCCGTTGATGATAACGTTAACACTTTCTATGAAAATATTTTTGATATTGTACGTAAACGGGTTCCCACTAAGCGCATATCTAATAATTCTAACTTCCCAGTATGGTTTACCCCCACGCTGATACATATTTTTAAGAACAAAAACAAAGCCTGGATAAAATGGAAAACTTATAAAAATAATTCTGATTACTCCTTATTTTCTATGTACCGGAACCGTTTCAGAAAGGAATCATTAATATGTTATAAAAAGTATATGAGTTCAGTGGAAGACAGTATACCTAATAACACTAAACACTTTTGGACCTATATTAAAAATCGTAAAAAGCAATCAGACATCCCAGCTGATGTTCATTATGGCGGTAGAGAAGCTGATGGGCCTGATGATATCTGTAATTTATTTTCCACCTTTTTCCACTCAGTTTTCCAGCCCTCTGATGTTACCGATACCTTCAGTATTGATAACGTGGCTAACGCGGATTCGGAAATGCCTAATGGTGACATCATTAGTGGCATTCATTTGTTGGAAGCCGACGTACAGAAACAATTAAAAGTACTTGATATCACAAAAGGCGCAGGGTTGGATAGTCTTCCCCCTATTTTTCTTAAAAATACAGCCAAGACTATATGCAAGCCATTGTACATAATTTACAATAAGTGCTTAAACGATGGTGTATTTCCTGAAATATGGAAATCAGCTAGAATAACACCAATACATAAAGGTGATTCAAAAAGAGATATAGCTAACTATCGCCCAATTTCCATCTTGCCTACACTGTCTAAGATCTTCGAGAGATTAGTGCATAATAACATCTATCCACTACTGCATAGGATTATCCTTCCGCAACAACATGGTTTTGTCTCTAAACGCTCCACTATAACTAATCTCACTGTTTACATTTCTAAAATTTTTGATAATTTAGATAACGGGGGGCAAACTGACAGCGTCTATACCGACTTTCGGAAGGCTTTTGATCGTGTAGACCACAAATTACTATTGGAAAAGCTAGCCTTCAATGGTATTCGAGGAAATCTCTGGAGGTGGTTTAAATCGTATATAACAAATAGAACACAAAAAGTTGTTATAAATGGATACGAATCGGCAAAGGTTGTTGCGTCATCTGGCGTTCCACAGGGATCCATTCTCGGCCCCTTGCTGTTCGTTTTATTTATTAACGATGTACATACTTGCTTTCATCACTGTAAAGTCATGTTATATGCTGATGACCTTAAGATTTATCGAATTATAAACACCATCAATGATCAATACGACTTTCAGGAAGACTTAGACAGATTCTCTAATTATTGTGCCGCTAACAAACTGCAGCTCAGTCTCAATAAATGTAAAATTATCACCTTCACAAGAAAAAGGTCATTCAAAGCATATAGTTACTCAATAGGAGGTCATCGTCTTGAGAGAGTACAGTGTGTACGCGATCTTGGTGTTATGCTGGATACTAAGCTAACACTCGATGCACATATCGATAATATTTGCAGTAGGGCCTACAGGATGTATGGTTGTGTTATGCGAGCCAGTAACGATTTCACTCGGCCAGGTACCTACTTATATCTCTATAAGGCATTGATCCGCTCTCAACTGGAATATGCTGTATGCGTTTGGGACCCACTATACAAGAAGTATGGTGATGCTCTAGAATGTATACAAAAAAAGTTTCTGCGCTGTATGCATTATAAATGCCATCATAGCCGCCAACCTTACTCCAGGTTATTAAGCCTTTATAATCTATTGGACCTGAATTCAAGGAGAAAGCAATTACAAGCAATGTTCTTACATGATTTATGCCATAACCGGTACGACTGTATTGACATCGTCAATGGAATCAACTACAGAGTGCCACTCAGATCATACACACGAAGCTGTCGTACAGCCCTACTGTTCTTCACTCGAACGCCGCGCACTAATGCGGGCCTGCGCGCACCCCTTCGTCACTTACTTAATTTGTACAACCGTGATTTTAACCAAATTGACATGTATGCAAATAATGCCTGTACTTATAGAAGGTTGGTGATTGAGAGGCTCCATGATTTAAGGGCAACCCTCTAGTCCTGGGGTATCTCAGTCACTTATGCATAATCCAACACTACCGTAATTTATTTATTAACAGCTGTATTACTTTTAACCCTTAAGATTATCATGTATGTATGATGCCTGTGGTAAACGCCGTGGATGTCACAATTATTATTGTTTTAAGTGAACTATTTTAAGCATTTACAATTGTGATGTTGTTTGTTTATCCAATAAATACAAAAAAAAAAACTGAACGTCGTCGCTTGAGATGTCGACACCTCGGATCCCAATACTTGAAGAGATGGAAAGTGGTGTGCCTAGGAATTGCGGCGCTACAATAAATGGGGTTTTCTTAGCGGTGAATACACATACTTGTGTCTTAGTGGGGTTAAATAGGACTAAGTTAAGTCAACCCCAATCGGATACTCCCGAGAGAGTAGTCTCGATTTCAGATACAAGTTGTTCACGTCTCTTTTCCACCTCGAATTGAGGGATATTTCCACGACCCGTGTAACACGTATCCCCGGTACTGTCGTCCGCATAGCATTTTTAATTGTAACAGTGTTTATGGCCAGACTGACTATATTTGAACTTAACGGTGAAGAGAAAATATTGTGGTACGAGAGCTAGCAACGTTTGAAAAGTAAGAATTTTAGATCAGCTGATTTTGTGATATATCGTCCTTCTTGCTCTTTCGGTTAGAGTCTGGGCTATCTGGCTGGCAGAAGCGGTTGCGTTCATTAGTGCGCACCCTACCTGTCCAAGTGATAATCCTGGATTTTAAAAACATTTTAAGAAGCGTAATTTTTAATTTATTGTTTTCAAATAAGTATACCTGACATACAGGTAAATTAGCTTGGAGAAATTCTTGCGTTTGTAGTAGTATATGGTCAGCAAATAAAAAAAACAACATTTTATTTTTATTTTTTATTTTTTTAAAGGTAATATACGTTTGTGGCTGGAGCACACCAAATGCGTACACGTCTACGCATACGCACTACGTACTAATACGGACGTGAAAATGTGTATCCACTGCATTGTAATCTATGGAACTGTATGAGGCAGACAAGCCAGTTCCAAACATTACAAGCAATTTTGATTTTTATTTCAGTGAAGACGTGTATGAATTAGGTGTTCTCCGGCCATAAATGTTTTATTCTAATAATTCATCAACCCCAGGCATATCACCATCATCCCCATCCTCGCTTTCATCAGATGAATTATTTAAATTAATTATGATATGTTCTGATATTGTGTCTAAAGCTGCGTCTCTACCCTGATATTTGTTTTCCTCCTCAATAGCATGCAGACAAACTTTTCTCCATTCCTCTACAGTTATAGCGTTCATTTTTTCTTCAGCTAATGACATTATAACCTTCATTTTCATTGCGACATCCTTTTTTGCGACATATGTTTTCACTATCCCCCATATATTTTCTATAGGATTAAACTCCGGATGGTATGGTGGTAAACGCAGCACAGTATGACCGTGCTGTCGTAATATTTCGTCTATCTTGTACTCTACAAATCTCGCCTTGTTTTGCAGAATCAGTTCATATAATTGAGGCTTAAGCAACGTGGATGAATGCTCAATGTTTCGAAATGTCAGCCAGTCAATCATTTGCTGTTTTCTAGAATTACTATTCGGTGCAGGATTTTGTATTCAGTTATGATATGGTGCGTTGTCAACAACAACAACACTATTTGGTTGTAAGTTGGGTATTAATTGAGTTTGAATCCACCTTGAATAGTTGTCATAGTTCATATTGTCGCGGTAATCTCCACTTTTTTGGTTGGCTTTAAACATAAGCAATGCATTTGGTATAAAGCCATCTATACCACCGGCATGAACAATGATTAAGCGGTAGCCTTTCGATATATGTTGCTTCAAACCTGAAGTGCTTCCATCTGACCAAGATTTCGAGAGGGTATGTGATGTATGTATATATGTTTCGTCGGTGTAAACAATTGGTCGGCGTTGTTCACGATATTCAGCAATTTTCATCAAATAATTAATTCGCAAGTATCTAATTTCGTGTTTTTCTATAAGAAGGTTCCGGTTATCTTCTGTTTGCTTCCAATTAAAACCTAATGACATGACGTGTTTTCGTAACGTGCAGACACAACCTTTATAATCGATATCTTCTTTCAATTTTGCGTGCAAAGTTTTCAAAGTGGAACTTCTTTATTTGTGATGTGGAAGTCATGAATTGTTCTTCTGATAACTTGCTGATCAAAGTTATCGATTACTATTGTAGGTTTACGATTCGGTTTCTTTTTAGGAGATTTAAATGTTACTTCCTGATCTGAAGGACGACATTTGCTTTCTGATACTACCTTTCTGACGGATGCTATTGAAATTCCTGTTGATTTAGCAACTAATTGAGTGGGGGTCATAATACTGCTCGGGTTGTTATTACACTCATTTTCGAAATATTTGTACAAACAGTACAAAACTTCTTTAGTTTGAGAAGTCAAAGGCTTGCCTCGACCATGTTTTAACACTGGAGCCATTTTGAATTAACAATATAAAGTTACAAAACTTACACACAAATTAAACACTTCAACAAATATTATAACAATAATAACAAACAATAACAACAATCAACAAATACAAAATTTAACAATTAAACCACGTAATAATTATAATTTTTGAATGAAATGTGTGCTTTATGTTCTAACGGTACCAAGCGACTGACGCCGGACTGCACGTGGCACCTGCGGACAGCGTAAACTGGTTTATTCTGGTTTTGTGCGTGTTTCCACTTTCCACTATCAAGTGACGATTTATTTATTTGTTTTGTTTCGTAATTATTATGGTCAAAACTTTTTACCTATAGCTAAACTACTATCATCTAAAGAACGACACAATATTTTATTGTTTCACGGTAGTCGCCTTGTCGTTTGCTCAAGGACGTGAAATTGAATGACAATTTTTGTTTTTATAAAGTCAAAACCATTTTCTTTAAAATAAAAACTTGTTTTTATTGAAAACAAAAATCAGAGTGTTGCTAGGGATAAGTATAAAATTAAATAGTAATGTTAGGATATTGAAACATTTTTGTATAGGCCAGAACGATATAGTGGAAACGCGCTCTAAGATCTGAGTAATATACACACCACTACATATGCAAAAATTTCTCGAGACTAATTTCACTGTACCTTTTTTATTGCCAGACATTTTTGACAATGTTAATTATGTGCCATATGCGATTTCGTTTATTTTTTATAAAAAATTCAAAGTATTTTATAATATCTGTAATTTAATATTATGATATTTAAAGATAAAAAACTTAAAATAATTTGCCAGACAATAATTCGATTGTTAAGCCTTGAAATAAAATGAAAATGTCATGAAAAGTATTGCAGTATGATGCTAGTAGTCCGAGAGAGATAGTTGCAGAATAAGTCGAGAATGAGACGGAGAACCATTACAAAAGTAAATTACTTGTCACTGTACATGTAATATTAATAATAATAAAAATAATTGCTGACGAAGTTATCAAGACGAATAACTACCGGAAGTATATCATGACGGATGGCACAATTGACATCTGTCGAGCGTGTCACCAACCTGGTAAATCCCTCAGGCATATTACTTCCGGCTGTTCTCGTCTTGCTAACGGCGAGTACTTGCGCAGACATAATCCAGTAGCCAGGATTTGCTCTGAAATACAACCTTGTGGAAGTTGAGGTGCCTGAGCCAGTTCTAGAAAATAGTCATTGCACTGGGATCGATCTATCATCACCATCACTGATAGGACTGTTGTGGCCAAAAAACCTGACATTGTGATGATAGACAGACCCGAACGCTGAGTATTGATCAATCAGCACTAAAGTTAGAGAACAACTTCAACTAAATAATTGTCAGAACGGTGTCTCAACACGAGTGAAGCAGCAGGGTCCGAGGCTTCGATCAGCGGAGTGGTTCGAGTGCCGTCGAGAGGCCGCGGCCGCCAGTGGCCGGCCATCGGCGACGTCCTAACGATCGTGAGGACCTATTGTGCGCTCCCATTTACATCTTAACCAAGAACGTTAGCGACTCGAGATCAACCCGCTATCCTCGCCCACAGAACGTGTCAACGATACTCAATGTGCACTTCACAACAACTTGAACAAAAGCAATTGACTCTGTAATGAGTTCATTATCTGATCTTCCGTACTACTAGGAGCCTTTGATCACGAACGCTAAAATAATAAGAAGTTCTAAAAGTAGCGGCATTAAAATGAATCAGTTTAATTTAATTACCTGCCAGGTAATTGTAAATACCTATAGCAAGTTTCAAAATTAATATTATTTTCCGATTTCTTAATTTTTATGAGCGAGCGCATCTAATCTTTAAGTTTATTTTAACCGTTACAATCTCGTCTCAAGGGCTGTGTACAACCTACATCTAGATGTGCAGTCACTCCTCCTGAGTGTCTCCTGATAGGGGCGCGCGCTGGATTAGCGCCCGTCGTGTTAGAGTTAGTGGCACAAGGCACACAGCCAGGCGCACTCAGGCAGCAATTAGCGGCAGTCAATACGTGCGCTAGTTAGTGCGAGCGGGCCCTGTGACGTCACACGAGTGTGGCTCGTTAGCGCTTCCACTGTGCACACTACACACTGCACACCGCCGTCATTAGCCGCCCGCCGCGCCGGCCTCCACCGGGGCTCTGGCGGCTCAGCTGGCGCTCGATGTGGTTTGGCAATCAGCGAGTACCTCTTTACTAATTGCGTCACTTGTCTAAGACCCACGCTCTACTCTTTCCACGACATCTCAAGAAACAGGCGCCAAGTATGTATTTTGTTACCATTCATACCTATCTAATTGTTTTGTCTTATACCCACCTCACGCATTACTTTGATCAGTGATTACCTACTACATAAGTATGAACTCCCAAAAATGTCACGCACTACGATGGTGGCGTAACTTGAAGCTGGAAATTTGAAAGAACATGCATGATTGTGGTTACGTGAGGGCTCGGCGAGCGGTGACCTAACTGCAGAACTTATTGCCCGGGACAACAACTGCTTAAATCCGGCTGGTTGTGTGTGCGACCTAACGAAGAGGTGTCTCTGCGTGAACACATTGCCTAATTAAAATGTCTAGCTCAAAACAAAACTAACGCAAAATCATTACCATCATCATCACAAAGTCAGTCTATGTTCCACACGGGGCCCGCTCTCCCTTAATTTTGCTTACCAAAGTTTTTTGAGGGCCTCGACCCTTAACTCAGCTGGTGTCCTGTTTAGTAGGTGAAGTTAGCCTCAACATCGGAAATTACCTTAACTACCTAACAGAACTTCATATACGCGAGTCATAAGTCATACATAACGCAGGCAGTCTTTTTGGCCTGTGACGCGAAAACTGACGAGTGGCTCGATCCGACTTTTGAGAGAATTTCATCCTTGCACACTCCTTACTGATTACCTCTACATCTGCAATAGATGGTTATTGGGTAACACTTACAGAAATATAAAATCTCAGCTTGTTTATAATAATTTAGGAGCTATATCAGTCTTCAGTTCAATTTAGGAGCTCTCAAGCAGATTGGCTGATCCAGCCGGATCTACATAATATTTATGGTCTATTGAAAAATAGCCAGCATGGTGCATGGTTGGTTGAAACATATTTGCAATTATTGTTGAAGAGATCGTGACCAATGACGATGTATCGTTTAAACTGTTTTCCAATAAAGGCGCTTAGATTATCCCTCTTTCTTGTTGTGTACGGGATTCTTAGGGTGCGAGGCCGGCTCTCAATTTGTACCTATATGCGAGAAAACCATTCTCGCTCTCTCGAAAAAATTCAACAAAAAATATTAGACTATTTTATGTGAATTGAGGAATAGAAATCGTGTCCGATAAAGGGTAATGCATAGAGGGAGATCTGTGTTGACGCAGGACAATTGGCCCGCACCTGGGCCATCGGCACGTAGTACCACCGAGCGAGATTGCCCACTGTACCTATAGATTTCCAATGGACCCATATCTAGGCGGTAGAAAAACAAATCAGAGGAAATGGCTCAGTTTGCAAAGACCCTCTGGTTACATGCGGATAAGCACTATGGTGACCAATGATTAGCATTTAAATGTTTTCTCACCTTCTGTTTGACTCTCTTCTCTTATGTAATTTAATTCAATACCGATGCGCATAATTAAGGTGCGGACGTGAAACTAACCTCCCGCCTGTCAACAATTACAAACTTAGCAACAGACACACACTTGCGCCGCGCGCTGGCTCTGTTCTCAATTGAATACTAAATGCAATTAAATATTTAGTGACACGAGCGGGAGCGCGGGAGGCGCCCGGCGAGCAAACTTCACCGCTCAACAAACAAACAAGCGAAGCTTCTTTACTTTTAGAATATAATTATATCATTGAGGAGGGATAATGCCGACCTCTCGTTGAAATTAATCACAACTGTGAGGAATGAAAAATAAAAGGAATCTGTGTTATTGCGTACCGCCGTGGCTTAGCGCCCAGCCCTCGGCCCTATTATAATAATTTGTTTTATAGAGGCTCTGAGGGTGCCGCGCGGGGGCCAGGGTGGGCGCGATCACGCTAATCGTTTCTTTTTTTCAGCGATTATAGAGAGCTCAGAGTTAAGAAACGGACGCCACGGTAGGATGGGGGAGGAAGAGGGGGACGGGCGTGTCGAGTCATCTATCATACTAATACAGCAGACCGTGTCGCGGTGCGACTTGCTCCTGACACATTTGACTTGCAAAAGTTGGTCCGAACGGCTCGGCCGCAGGTACGAGTACGAGTTAGTAACATGTGTGTCACGATTTATTCCGTCGTGCCCGTGCCCCCCGATGCATAATGTAACAGATCGTCAGGACCCTCACCTCTGTTTGATATTCCGTCCATTTCGCGCCCCGCCCCGAACATCTCCATGAATGATCAAACTACACGACGTCGTGGAGGCAATAAGGATTCCGTCATGTGCAATTAATGTGTGGCACACGGCGCCCATGGCGAGCGAGCTGCTTGTGGAGTACCTACGTCACAGTATAGCGAGGTGCGAGCGCCACAGCCGCGCCCGTCGTGTTTCTCGAAATAAACATACGAACACAATATCCGGCCGCCCATATGCCAGCTCTTCCCACAAATGCAGGGCGAAAATAGCTCCTATTTTTCGTACTTAGGTTCACTTCGAAAAACTCGAAGTGGAAACACAGAACATATGATTGCAATGCTCATAAAATTATTAATTAATGACTCGTACATAAATATGTTCCTTTAAATATCCGAAATGCAGTGTAATACAACATTTGGGTGTTTTTTAATTTCAATAGCCTCGCAGTAAGTTCTCGGTATATATCTGTCGCCGTCAGCTAGCTTAATCAGCCGTCCAATTAACTGCCTAGGCAGTTAACTAAACGGCACCATTCAATTAACGGCTTGAATGATATTCAGCCGTCCCGTTTCTTACATCATTTAATAACCTGGCTGGCTAATGCTTAGGGCAATCGTAAGATGGGGCACTACCTCAAAATAAGATAGAAAATTACATACATACATACAAATACTTACACCTGTAAATCCCCGAGGGGGTAGACAGAGGTGTATTCACAGAAAATTAGTGATAGGTTTATTGTGATAGCTGCGCAATCCGACTTGGTTAGGTTATATAGGTTAGTAGGCTTCGTGGTTATTTTTTTAATAACCATGTAGAAATAAGTCATTTTTCTAACTCTTTAAATAAATGGCCAGGCAAGTAGTTAAACGTCATCGATCCAAGCTATTTGCCTAGCCGTCTAATTAAATGGCTGAACACCATTCAGGCCGTTAATTGAATGGTGCAGTTTAGTTTACTGCCTAGGCAGTTAATTAAACGGCTGATTAAGCTAGTTGGCGGCGACATATCTATGCTCTTTAGCGAGTACCTGTGGTTTATCAAACCACAATGGTTGGTACCTTTTCGCACGTGTTCAAACATAGCCGACTTTGTTGAGCGTGTGTGTTTTATATAATTTTATATAATGGTGTGGATGAGTCGGGCACCCGTCCGAGTGTGTGTTACCCGGAGGGTTCCCGCCACGTCCTTCAGGACCGGGGCCCTCATGTCGATGAGGCCCCTCGCCTGTTTGACCAGGTCCACGTACTGCACGCCCCTCTCCGTCGCCTCCGGTGTCTTCGTTAAGACGACAGCGGTGGTACGGGGGACGCGCAGCCTTCCTGGCGCCCTTTCGCAGCAGCCTGGGCCTTCTTGACCCTTTTGGCTGCCTTCATTTTGGCGTTCCGCCTTTTTTTGGCCTCGCCGACCACCTCCTAGCCCCCTGCCGGTGCAGAGCTAGTGGAGGCAGCCGGGGCCGGAATTGGTGTCGGTGCCGGGGCCGGGGCTGGGGCCGAGTACATTTTCCCCCTGCCCTTCCCCTTTCCCTTGCCCTTGGCACCCCCGGCCGGCGCGGCGATAGTAGTCGGAGCAGGAGCAGCAACAGGCGCAGCAGGAGCACTGCGCGTGGGGCCCCTTTTTACCGCTCCGGCGTACCCCCCGGTCGACGGCGCTAGGGACGGACGGTGGATGGAGGCCATGATGGCCTCCAGACAACTCCGCGTCCGCTCATCATGCGCCGCCTGCCGCACCTCATGTGCCGCCTGAGCCGCCTCCATCCGCTTTTCCATGGCGGCCAGTCGATCGCGCCGGCGACGTCTGCCCTCTGTGTTCCGGCTGCGCCGCCGGCCTGCGTGACGCCGACCGCGTGACGCACCCTTCCGGTAGCCTGATGAGCTCGATCCGGCGTCCGCCAAGCTGGGACCGCGCCTCGCGGGCCTCCGCCAGTTCCGCTCTTAACAGGTCGAACTCATCACCTAGGGGCATCGTCACCTGACACAGTCGGTCCTCCTCCATCCTCAGAAGCTCTGCGCGGGCCACAATCAACCCCTGCAGAGCCTCCCTGGCCTCCCGGGACGTTCTGTCACCAGGTAAGGGCACCGCCGAGGTGGAGGAGCTCGGCGGCGCTGCGGAACCCTTCGGGACCGGGGCGCGCCCCTCAGGGGTGGGATGCTTGCTACCCCGCGCTTTTCGGCGGCTGACCGCTAGCAGCTTTGGGCGCAGCATGTCTTCGCCACTATGGTTGCTGCTGGTGGAAGACGAGTCGGTGAGCGTGAGCTCAACGTCCGACTCCGTCTTCGGTGGGGGAGGAAGCTTTTTCTGGCGCTCCTTACGCCACATAAGTTTTTGGGTCTGTAGACCCTCCGGGCTGGTGGCCCTGCTATCAGTGGCGGTGTCAAAGTTCTCCGACACCGCCTGGGACGCGACTTCCGCGTCGTGGCACTGCGCGGCCTCCGCGCAGACTATTTCGCTCGGTTTTTTGGTTTTTTTTTTTAAAGTTAAATTCAGTGTCTCCATGTTGTTCCCACGACTAGAACCGTACTGATTACACTTCCTGGGTAACGGCCATTCCAGGAAGCGGGGTATATACTGTGGAGGTCCCCAGGTATCCGTGCAATGGGGTCAGTTAGCCCTCAAAAGGGCTGTTGGAATGGAAGGGTATCCTACGGACCCCTTCCCGCGGGCCTTGCAGGTCCGCCATCCCGCGAGCTCCTCGTGAGGTCAGCCGTCGGGTTATTCGTCAACGGCCAACAGCACTCCCAAGGTAGGAGTCTGTTAGCCGTTGTGCAGGGTGCACCAGCCCCCCCCCCCCTCCCCCCGTTTCCGCTCCCCAAGACCGCGGTCTAAAGGGGGAAGAAACCGAGAAGCCGACGTGGAGGTTACCCAACCAGCATCCCCGTGATTGGCGTCAGCCTTCACCATGGAACCATAGGTGCATTTTTTTTTATAAGTTTCACCCCCTGCAGCCCAAGCGAAGGGCCACTGCAATACGCAAAAAGTCATTGTTATCAACGACGAATTTGAGCTATTCCGGACTCAACGTGGTCGGAGTCGCGGGTGACAGCTAGTTCAAAATAAACTAACATCAAAAAAAAAGACGTGTTGCACTCCGGGAGTGCCGGCAGAAGTGAAAACTTTTTCTTTCTTTCTTTGTTATATACAGAGAAAAAGATAAAAATAACATACCATACCATTACCTTACCTACTCATACTATACCACCTTTAATATAGCGCCAATCATGAGAGAGACGATATTCGAAGCATGCCATGGATTCTTCGTGCGGGTGCCGGGTCCATCGCGTTGCTGAGTTGGGAACTCGGGACCGTGCCTATGACTTGCGACCCAAGTGTAGGTTTAGAAGGGGCCCCTTTTGTTGATGTACATCAACACTCAACTTCACTTCCCAAGTTCCCCTCCCTGCCTAACCAAATTTGATGCGAACCTACTAGTGCCGCTTTAGACATTCCTAGCAATGAGCTTATTGTAGCTCTCGATAGGACAGGAGAGATTTTGCTGGTATACCTCTCGCTCCCACTTCTACTGCATACAAATTAACCACGTAACCGTTTTTGATTTATTTGTTTGTGAGATCATAGTATTTATTTTTCTTTAGTGTGTGGTCCTTCGGTATATTTGTTTCCCACGGTACAGTAAGTTTCACAAGGACCACAATACATATTTGATCGTTTTTGAATAAAGAAATATGTCAGGTCTAGATGACGAAACCCCAACATCCTCCGGAATTTTATAGTGCTTTTCATACTTGTGCTACGTGCTGATCTATCTACTGCTAAACTATGAAACTTCTAACAAAATAAACAATCTGTAGCTAATATTGTATGACGTCAGTCATCGGTTACGGTTCAAAGGTCAAGTGATCCTGATGCGAGTTTAACACTTTTTACCCATCCAACGCCGCTAAAGAAGTTTTCACTTCAAAAATCTATGTTAGTACTTATATTCTTCAAAAAATTCGTGCCTTTTATTTGTGTTTAATATCAGCTATCTATCATTGCATCGCTTGACCAATATATGAGTGTTTGAGGGTTTCTCATTGATTGAATGATGAACACCAAATACTGAAATTAGATACGTTTATTAACCTTGATAAATACAATGGTATTGGTGCGCGCACAGATAGATGCGCTTGCACACTTGGCGTCCGACGCAGAATGGTCGCCGGACCGATGCGGTGAGGTGAGGTGCAGTGTGGGGTGCGGGCGGTGGTAAGTGGTGAGTTGTTTGTCTAAACAATGAGAGCGCACAGTTACAGACTATTTTATAGACCCCAGCATCCTGTAGAGGTAGTTGGCACTTGATATACGCGTAAACTTTAATAAATATCAGACTTGGTCAATTTTTATTATGAAACTATGATGACTAAATTTGCTTTCATTGACTTCGAATGACCATTACATTTTGTATATAAATGAAACGATTATATTGGGCTTAAAGTATAATGAGGAGTGATTATTATGAACACAAATCAATAGTCTCCGCTAGAGCGCCTAAGCTACAGATTTGTCCGCTTAAATTACTGACCCGAGGTAACACTAGACCAACGGCTAGTTCTATGTCAGTATCGGCTCACACGCAGGCGCCCTTGAAGAATTTCAATGCAACGTGTTAATCATATTATGGGCTGGGTCGCCTTTCGAAGCCACAGTCACGGACCAGCTTTGGTACGTCACTCAGACGGCAGCATTCTGCAAGATCGAAGTAGTGACACTTCTGGACTTAATCTATGAAATAGTAATGAACGTGGTACAAAGCTTGCAGTGAGCGGGCGCGCGAGGAGGAGCGTTCATTTAATATATCCTGGGTCTTCTTCTTCATCCTAGCGTTAATCCCAGTCGCATCCGAAGCTTTTTAACTTCGAGGCGGGGGTCCGCTATTACCAGTCTAGCTGCGGATTTGGCTGAACCTTCAATATTGTCTGTGAATCGACTGTCATCTGACCTCCACAACTCAAAGGCGATATCGAAGCATGGCAACTAAACGAGTTGTTGGACTTTTGAGGGCTCCAGATACCTGTAACGACTGCCATAGATGTTCGTATGGCAAATGAGACCGACGGCTTAACGTGCTTTTCGAGGCACGACCCGACCAATGCAAATACCCATATTCATGTATACAAATATTTGCACCGAGCGGGAATCGAACACGCGCCTCCTGCGTAGCAGTCGCGTTCAGTACCGCTACGCCACAGAGGCTATCGATCCTTAACATGCTGGGTAATTCATACTAATATCATAACATAACGAGAAAATTCTTTAGACTGTGCTAACATTATAAATGTGAAAGGAACCCTGTCTGTCTGTCTATGAGAACTGAAATTTGATGCAGAATTGGATTAGAGTTCCAAAACGTACATGGGCTAACCTTTATAATCTTAATATATATAAATCTCGTGTCACAATGTTTGTCCTCAATGGACTCCTAAACCACTTAACTGATTATAATAAAATTCGCACACCATGTGCAGTTCGATCCAACTTGAGAGATAGGATAGTTTAAATCTCAAATTATAGTCCGATTCGCGATAACCGACATCCACGCGGGCGGAGCCGCGGGCGACAGCTAGTGAATAAATAAAATTTTAACGAGTTAAACCGACCAAGGGACATAAAAGAGGTACTGAATAAAAAAACGGATATTACAGCTAATTTACTGTTCTGTTAGAAGTGCATAGCCCGAGAGACCATCCTGCCAAGTAAGTGCTCCGTTTAAATAAACATAACCATAAAGTGTTCGCGGGCGGCGTGGCACCTACGTTTTTGCTAAATGCTTATTTGACGATAAAAGGGCGCACGAGACGCGGTACCGGTGGTTCAGGTGTCGGTGACCGCGTGATTTGTGACAAGGCCCGCGCCACTCATAAAAAGTAGTACTCGTAGGTTCTAAACGATGGACACGTCTCCCGGGACTCTCGTCATTGCTCTGTTGAGTGCTGTGCTCACTGAACGTTCGCCGCGCCCCGCCGTTACACTTGTACATACGCTGCGGGCGTGCGTTACACTTCTATATACATTTTGTTTAGACCAAACTATTATGTTAACAAATGCCATATAACTTACGTTCGAAGGGAGCTTCCTCTCGTGAACTCACTAAATGAGAAATGAGGACATTTCTCTCACAGTCTCCTTAGGAAACTTAAAGGATAAACCATGGGACACATCCCATGCTTTGAGATATGGCGTTTTTGGAAAAGTGATCGCGTGCACGGGTTTGACACTGTTATCATATTTTGTAAACCGAGTTTAGCCAACTCTTTATTGTATTATTCCAGACATAATATGAAATGTATGAGCTTGGTGCAGACCAGACCAGGCTCATACACTTCATGTGTGAAGGAACACGTGTGAGGTGTGTGGTAGCTCGACACAAGTGTTTTGGTGAGCTTCTTGTCTCACACAGTAATCTTGGCGGGTATTCGCGGTCCGCTCTGCACTCACTCACAGCTTACCTATGGTTGACACAGCGCTGAAGCGATGACATGACATGACGACATGAGACAGAAAAGAGGAGAGATGAGCGAGAGAAAAGGAAGAAAGAAAAGCAAAATAAAACTGAGTTGATGTTTTAGCGGATGCATAAAGTACCTATTCCTTGGAAATTTATCAAATTATAGTAAGTTTTATTTAGGTTTATTTAGTTCACGTTATGGTACGATATGTTGTAAATACAATCAATCTATATCAATAAATCAATCATGTCAATCAATAAAAAACCAACATAAATAGTATTGCAACCACGACTAACGAATATAGCACTATAGGAGCCAATTTGCACCATCTTTCACTCTTCTGGCGAACCTGATATTCCAGGGCCTGGTATAAAAAATAGTCAAGTTCAGATTCAGCAATGCACACTAAGAGTTTTTTTCAAAACTGTATTGAGGAAACATTACCAAAGGGAAAAAAAACTTTAATGAAAAATAAAAAAAATATTCACTCAAAAATAAATTAAAATTAGAGCTTGCAGAATGTGTAAACTAAATTGACAATAGGCTGGCCACATCAGTCGAACCGACGCCCTTGACCAAATAGATTACTTGAAGCCCCGAGTACTTCACACGACTGTCCCACTATCGCCACTCCACTGGGTGCGTGTGATCTAGGCATTAGAA
Source organism: Eilema caniola (assembly GCA_949126895.1). Lineage (NCBI taxonomy): Eukaryota > Metazoa > Arthropoda > Insecta > Lepidoptera > Erebidae > Eilema > Eilema caniola. The sequence continues at coordinate 253,713 of OX421471.1, read as the reverse complement.
ACAAACACATAGATAGACGAACCGACGAGGAAGTGATCCTTTCGATTCCTTTTGTAGTACGGAATCTTAAAAATAGTAGCAAAATAAATTGGTGTCGTGTAAGCTGTCACGGATTTGTTTCAATCATTCACCGAGAAGTGCTCTCTGTACCTTGAAAACAAGTGATTTATGTTTACCTATTCTTCATTTGGAAGCTACATTGGAAAGAGCTGAGAAAAGCCAGTTTGTTGTTTCAATAATATTCAGTTGGCCTTTTACCTGGAACTCTACGAGTATATTTACAGTAAATCCTATTGTTTGAGCACAGTGTAACATTCGTGGACGCTTCGCGCGGCCGGCCGGGGATTACCCGTCGTTATTACTCTCGTCCCCGGCTCTCGCAGACCTCGCAGCATGCGGTATGTTAATGCGTTCCGTGCCGTCCCGATCCCAGCGTGATGCTAGGTTCGTAAGTGATTTTGTGCGCAGTCGCCACTTGTGAGGTACATAAAAGTACGAGTACACAAAGGTACCGTAGGAAGGCTATACTCTTTTTTCTCATCGTCCCTTAATAGATGCATGCGGCTGCTCCCGTGTTCTTGAGGGGTACACAGCACTAAAGGAACCTCAATCCATGTGTTGTTGCAATAGTATATATAAATAGGCCACAATAAACGCAAATAAAAAAAAATGATGCAAAAATTACATCAGGTGAAACCCATTTAATTACATAAGCGTTTCGTTGATCATACTTGCCCGTAGCTGATCGCTGTTAGAGCACACTTTGATAATTTAAATGTTAAATTCAATATCGTGAGGGGCTGTTTACTGACCACCGTCGCCACGCCGCGCGGCACCTCGTCTCACCAACGAGCGTACAATACGCTCGCCAATTGTAATGAGTTGTTTTGCCATAAATATTTACTACATGCCCACTCGTGCAGTCTATTTTCTTATGTGATTCGGAATATTTTGCTCAATAAGGTCCGTCTGCTTTAACGTAAATAGTGCAAACAATATAACATGACCTTGCACAGATTGCTACTGTATTAAATCTCTATTTTTTGTTATTGGTATTTATTGCGGAGGTAGAGAAAGACTTCTGTGACTCTAGAATATTGATCTTTATTATTTATTTACAGTGACTTATATACTAGTTATTTACATTAAATTGAGAGAGGGGTTGGCGCGTGTAACTGTGTTCTGCTGACGCCTTTATTTGTTGTTATGGCAGTGGACGTGATCTCTTATTTTTTTGTACGTGAGTGGTTACTTCCTTGTGGATATCACGCGCTTACTAATGACTGCCATAGTTTTGGTTTTATTGTATCGTAATATCAAGCTAGCCGATGTGCACACGCGCTACACGGTCCACGTGAGTGCAACTTGAGAGCACTGAGGGCAATGAACGCAAGCTAAGGGCAAGTTACTTGATTTTTCGCCTTGTTGACCTGAGCTAGGTTGAGGGTTACTTTGGGCTTTGGGTCTAGACAACTTTGTGTAGAGTTTTGTTATTTGTCGTCAAATATTTATTTATTTTCTCGGAGTGTGAACATTTCCGATCAAAATCTTGATATTTTTGGTATAGGTATCGTATAAACAAAATTATAATAGTTACGCTAATATACTTAACGGAACGGTGAATTCGGGGCCCAGGGTTAGCGCCCCTATCGGGAATAAATTCGAGAAAACATTTCATAACCCGATTGCAAATTGTAAAGACTTTCACCCGAAGTCTGGAGTCCGCTTCTGACAGACCGACTACAGGTTTGACTGATCTGCGGAATGTTCCGTGTAGCGACTGCCAACTGACCCTCATAACCCATTGGCGATTTCGAAGTATTGCAGTTAGACCAGTTGCTGTATTTTTAGAGCTCTAACTACGCCTAACCACTTCCATAGATGTTCGTATTAGCAGCCGGGACCGATCACTAAGCTTACTCTCCGAGGTAGGACCAGATCAATGCATATAGGCATATTCATGCAGACGCCCCCTGCGTAGCACTTGCGATCGCTAACGTCACGCAACAGAGGCTTGCAAATATAAACCAATTGTGATCAAAACAAATTAATATTGATTTCATGATTCTTCCTTGAATCATTACAAACCGCTGCGCCGCTAGAAATTCCTTGCGTAGAATATAGGAATTTTGTTGCAAACACTAATACCATATGGTCTCATAATCTTTCGAGAAGAGGCCGGTGGGAGCACGCAGCTAGTACCCAAATATACCTTAATGAGTTGTGTGCTCACGGTCACGAGAGTGTATTTAATTTGGGGACGAGAGTCACGGCACGTAGTTTAATTAAAAGTTTCACTTACCCCATTACACAGTTTACTACTCGCACTTATCGAGCGCCACCCAAACAGACGCCACGCCCAGTACACCCGCGTGCCGTGCACGCGGACGATATTAACCGAAGCGCTACTATGGACACGGAGGACGATTGGACCTCGAAAGTGTAATATTGAACTGCAACACGTTAGAAACAGTGTGATCCCTTCTCATATTTGTAAGTCCATCGGGCGCGGAGCCGGAGCGCCGTGGCCTGCAGGCGCTCGTCTCGACTCAACAAAGAAATCAAGAATAATTTATTTGGAAACAGGTTACTGATAGCCTCTCGTGGACTAGGTGCCACCACGCGGGGGCACTCGGGCCACTCCGCAGTTCTGGTGACGCAGTGACGCGAGCTGCACTAGGACAAAGACGCCTACAGATACAAAGAGAGAGGCTTGAGATACGATGTACTGATATACCTCTTAACATGCTAGTTTTCATTTTTTCATATCATTTAGGTGGCAGACAAGCACACGGCCCACCTGATGGAAAGTGGTTACCGTGGCCTATAGACGTGTCGACACCAGTGGCGTCACACTCGCGCTGCCGACCCTGTGGCAGTAGTTGACACTAGGCTTGCCGCGCTGCTGTGGCTGTGCTTTCTGTGACGAGCTGTGGTAGCGAAGCACGCACAGAGTGAGTGTGGAGCGAATGGCTGATCATGTGACACCCGGATAGGATGCCCAACTCTCCGCCCAAAGGCTGATGACCGCATCAGTGGGCTGTGTTTGTCTGCGGGTGTCGAAAGACTGGGGAGTTCACTGGATGGTCAATTTCCAAGTAACCCTGTCAACCTGTGATAGAATCCTCCCAATGCAGATTGTGCCACCATATTTTTGAAAGTGTAAACAGCATGATAGCGTACAAAGTCCTAATTATATCAAGCGCGGGCTGAACCTCGCCTGATTAAAAAGAACAATCCAAAAAAAAAACGTCCAAAATTATGGCAGCTCAATAATATATGATACGAACTATATTTAAATTGGAAATTAAAATTTCGCTTTAAAATACCAGACTATTTTCGAATCCGCAAGGAACGTTGACTCACTTAAATATTTTACTCGGGCAAGCAGATCAAATGCCGTGCTCCCTGTGAGCGCCACGACGGGCCCTCAATCTATTTACGTTCATTTGATATTTTGAGTTCATAGTCCAGGTTGGATTTTGTATTAACAAAGGAGTTAAAATAAATAGGCTTGAAACTGTCATGAGAGGTTGGAATGCGCTAGAAGGAAGAATTTAACCCCACCATTGGAGTGGGAGAGCCTAGGGTGAAGTGCAATGACTTTTGAATCAAACGGCCGCCAGCTACGCCACCCATCCCTGGAAATGACGAACTCGTGGGACAAGTCCATACACCACGAGATGTGTGTGGGTGTGCGTGTTGAGCTGTGCTTTCCGTGACAAACTTAGTTGAACGACGTACTGTTCCCTGAGCTATCCTCTGTTCTGCGCTCGGGACTATTTTCTTGACCCCACGCTGCCTCTACCACCAGCAAAGACGAAAACCCCACCACGCCGCAGACGATGCCACAAACTCACCCAGCGCCAAGCTGGCCACCCGACCGAACTCGCCACTTTTAAACTTTGCTATTCATATTGAAGGTATTTTATTAACACGTAGTGGTCGTACCTTCCCGAAGATTCCTTTTGACATTGAACAGAAGGCTTTATCACAACCCGCCTCGGGCCACTTCACAGCAGTGTTTGAGTTACGTGTAGTAACTTACACACTGCTGTGAAGTGACCCGAAGAAGAAGTAGTGGAACTCGTTGCAACATTTCAACTTCAATGTCTTTCCTCCAGTACTTATTTATTACTCACTAGCTGTTGACGGTGGCTTCACCCGCGGCGTGGCTTGTTCCCACTCCCGCCACCTCAGGTATCAAATACAGCTTAGATGTTATTCCAGACTGCAGACTATAATCTAATTCTGCCTGTACCTTTACCTGCCCATCAGTCAGATCCGTTCTTAGCGGTTTGAGCAAGATTGAGGGTCAACGTTGAATAACACATTTACATACTATCATATTATAATGGGTGCTTCCTTGTGGTTCACCCAGTTGTCACCCTGCGCCCCAGGACAGTCGCGGAAAACTGTTCCTATTGATTTACCAACCATAGGCGTTGAACCAGTTATCGACTCAAGCTCGTCGGCATCGATAGACACTTTTTGACGCGCCGCTTAAAACCCCGGGATTAAACCGCAATTAAAGTACAACTAGCTAATGTTTGATGTAGCATATTATTGTCTCGTAGCGGCGTAGCATCCGCGTAGAGTGTTCTACACACTCTACGCGGATGCTACGCCTAGTTTTCGTTGTCTAAACGGTACCAAAACAGCAGGAATTCTGTCACTTGGAACCGATTAATGTTGCCGCTCGTGCCGGCTGACGCAGGTGAACTCCGTGGAAGGGTGTTTCGGGGATCACCTGTTTCGGATCAGGAAGGAGCCAACGTCTGAGGTGGCATGTAGGTGGTGGGTAAGTAATGCTTGAGAAGGAGGTGACCCTTTCCGTGGTTCTGACACCCGTGGGGCGGGGGGGCACAAGAAATGGCCGGAGATGGCCATGGGTCGGCCCCAGAGCGAGGGAAATGCTTTACGGGGACCTTATACCCCAGCACCTGAAGACCCCAGATGGCGTGCGGTTTTAGTCGGTTCGAGGCCGACATGACTACCTAAAGTCATCTTATGTCGCGTGTCAGCAAGTACTACGTTTAAAACAAGCTACGCTAGCAGCAGCACTCTCCGCTCACGTCTACACAAGAGTTATACGTGTACTACTTCTGAATGACGCAATATATATTTCTGGCGAAAAGATCATTATTTTGTTTTCATTCAGATTGTGTGCTACTACTGCACAAATATATGATAATTTTTAGTTTACATTATTTGGTTCATATTTCTATGATTTATTATTATAAGGGACTCTCGAGGCTCTCGAGCTTCTGACTTCATATTTGAACAATAGAATTTAGAAGGTCGATGTTAACGGTACACGTTCAGTGGGATCTGTGATTTCGATGGGTGTTTCACAGGGTTCGATACTTGGACCATTTTTATTTTCAATATATATTAATGACCTCCCCTACTACGTAAGGGACAAAAATAGTATTATTTTATTTGCTGACGATATTTCGTTAATATTTAAAACTAAAAGGCAACAAAATAATTATGACGAAGTGAATGGTGCAATCACAAGAGGTCCATTGGTTTAATACTAATAATCTTTGCCTTAATGGGAACAGTTATACAGGTAGAAACCAATGTACAACTCAATGGACAAGTGTTGAACCTTGTGGAATCAACAGTGTTCTTAGGTTTAAGTATTGACACCAAACTGCAGTGGCGATCGCATATTGAAAAATATCCAGTAGATTAAGTTCGGCTTCTTACGTTATAAAAAAGATTAGGCCATTAATAGACGTGGATACGGCTAGAATAGTTTATTTCACTTATTTTCATAGTATTTTGAGCGAACTCGGCGATTGGTTCCTAATTCTTAATTTTCCACGTGTGTAATTTTACAAATTATTATCGAGACGAATTCTTCTTTATGAAAATTCTTAATTTTACCAATTCTTAATTTTCCGAATGCTTCGTTTTCCTAATTATAAATAATACGAATTCGGAATATTTCTAATAAATACATTCACATAGGTAAATATGAATATGCACAAAACTTTATTTACTTTAATTAAGCTATTGAATGTTATGTTGGTGTAGGTACATTGTTGAGACCAAACTTTTAGATAATTATAATTATTGTATCACCAATTTTTGCCGCGGGTCACAGCTAGTTTATTTAATTACCTACTTAAACCTACATAAATTTTGTAAACATTCCTCAGGTGTGGCGTTTCCTATTAATAGTTCTACTATATTTTTGCTAATTTTGGCATCTTTGATTATAAATTTTGATCGTCTTTTCCGCGGCTCAGTAGATACCTTATTTTGTTTAATCTTTCTTTCAAAATACATTGCTTCTTTTTTCAAAAAGTTTGACGGCGCGTAATCATTGTGTGATTAGAGTGGATGAAATTCACTCTGGCGTAATGCAAGACTCTAGTGCTCTATGGTCGAGTGTGACGTCATTCGTTCATTCGGTCAAGTTGAGTTTGACAGATCATTGACTTTGGTGGGGCGCGCGGAGAATCGAGATCAGTATCGCCGTGAACCTCGACCGAGCACTACGTGTCTAGCAGAACGCTCCTATTTCGGTTGAATATACTTGGTTATAGATCGCGAGTGTGTCTGTAAAATGTGTAGTCAGTGATTGATGTAATTGAAATATGGTGATTCGTGTATTAGGTTGTCCTATCTCCTTGCCCGCATATCCACGCGGATTGTAAGTGCAAGCTTACAATGGGCTACTAAGAGGCCCCAGACCCGAAGTAAACCCCATGTGCCTTCATCAGAAGTGGGATACCAGGGCAACAAGCTGAGGAGAATAGCAGTGGCAACCAAAAGACTCGCTAGGCAGATTTACATGAAATAACGTGAAACTGTGTCTGTCCTGATTGTTGGCTGCATCCCGACTACAAGACCCGGTGAGCCCGTTCCTTTTTATTTCATAGACAGTGTGTGCTTATTTTTTTTAAAAAACAAGTGGTATAACCAAATAATTTCCTGGTAGCGGAATATGGCATTCCACCCTCCAGGGAAAGATATTGTTGTAAAGGTATTACTCGTGGGTACAAATTCGTGTTTGAATAAAAAGTCTTATCCTATTTCTACTATTCCATGTAGTGCCAGAAGAGACGATAGCAGTTCGGGCAATCCGTGAGCAGAGGTTTATGAGGTAGCGGAGTTTGCACCTAATTATATAGGGGCTAAGTTAAATTGTCATTACACGAGAAAGTTTCGAAATATCCCGAATATCTAACTGTGCTAGATTCTATACTATCTGTAGCTGTTGATACGGTGAGAAGACTTATTCGAATTGAGAAGGGTACGCTGCAAAAGGTTACTGTGATTGCTTAGATTAGCTTAGAATGCGGTGACGCAATCAGTACGTCCAAGAAGTGAGAACGATAAGTTTTAACGAACTACCCTATATTAAAAGGTGAGTTCATTATTGTCAGTACGCAGATGCCATGTCAACATAGTGCAAAGGCTCGTTTTAAATCGTCTTCCATTGAGTGGGGTTCCATTGAAAGGAACCAGTTCTCGATGGTAGTGAGACAAAAGGAACCAGTTCTCGATATAATCTTTTTTTTATTTAAGTGACCTAATTTACGTAAAAGTGAGTAGTTTGCAGTAAAAACTAACGAAGGACGATTCTGATTATATCACGATGTAATACGTGTTGTTGTTTTTGCGTTTGCTTTTTTGGTTTCGATATCTTTTCGGTAGCAGGTACTGACCCGGTGTGTCTTGTCTTGAGATGTTTAGGTCCCTCGGAGTACTCGAGCTGTGTTTAAATGTTGGTGGACAGATAGGTGAATGTAGCTGTACGGTGTAAGATATAGCTTCCTATAATCGCGTGCTGGCTTGTCAGTTTAATTGCTGTGATGCTGAGTAGCAAAGAGGAGCTATGCGGTATCAGCTCTAACGGGTTTTGTTCGTGTAATATTTCTCATTAGTGGGTAGTGGGTAGACTCACCGTGGTGTACTTCACTTTGAGGCCACACTATTGTGTAGGTACCTAGGTAGAAAAGGCGTGGCGCATCCTTAGCAAGACTACACGAACCAACAGTTTGGTAACCAAATATTTCGGGTCGACTAAAGGAATAGTTCTCGTCGCCAAGTTGGCGGATTGCGGCCGATAAACTGCCCCGAGTAGTCTCTCGTCTTAATGGGCGATTATATATGATCTACATTCTGGTGAAAGCCTCTGTGGCGTGGCGGTGGTCGGTGCGGCTGCTGCGCGAGGACTCGGTTTCGATCCCCGGTCGGCGCGGGTGTTTGTGTGCTCGTATGAGTCTGCTGGCATTGGTCTGGTCTACGTGCTACGGAGGGCCCGTTGCGTCATATATCCCGGTTGTCATGCGAGCGTCTGTGGCGGTCGCTGCGGTTGATCTGAGCTCACAGGGGTCCGACTGACGATAGAATGAGTAATTAGGAGTTGATTGCTAGAAGCGGCGGTTGCTGATAGTTTTTTGTCATATACCCTCCATTGTGATGAAATGGAGTAAAGTGTGCAATTACGGGTCCACCACCACCAGAATGGCTACCAGCTGATTCCGCGTTGTCTGAGTGCTAACAAATTGACACTAGGTTATTAACTGTAGAAGGTTTCTGGTGGTAGGAAAACTGAACCCGACTCACTGCAATCACGGGCACAAGGTGAGGTGCGTAATGTTGAGGATTTCATGTTGTTTGGGTTTTTTTGGTTAGACAAGATTCTTTAGTTAACTGTCTTTTATTGTAAGGTTGGGACAGTGTTTGCAATATTTTACAATAATCTTAAGGTAACTAGCTAGTGCTTGTGACTTGTGTGGCTGACATGTAAGAGCAATATGGCGGACTCATTCCGGAAGCGGATACAAGATGGTATGCCGCTCGGGATGCGCTCCGAAGCGTTAACACGTAAATTTCAAACTGTTACGAAATTTCAGGCAAAATTGGGTCTAAGTACGAATCATTGATCAGATGTCAGAAGTTGACGTACAGACTATAATCAGATGAAGGGGGCTGTAATCTGTCACGTCAGTAAGTGGTGTACAAGGAGTGAAAATAAAGTGCTTTGGTACTGTGTTCTCGGGTATGAGTGATAAAGTCTTCACAAGCTGTGTGCCTTTGCTTTGAGATGTCTCATTTGGTGAAATTAGGACGTCTTTGATTTCAATACCCTCTCGTACCTAAGATTTAGGGAAAGATGTTCTATTAGCAAGTAATGTTTCATTGTTACCTCAAGTAACGGTTTCTCGTCGTACGTGGTTACATAGACGAAATTCTACATCGATCAATCAATCAACCAACTAGGCCACCGTGGTCAACTGCTCGACGTGGGCCTCTCCCAATGTGCGCCATTTCGAAATACTACATGGATATGGGTTATCTATGTTATATGATTAGAACAGGAGAAGACCTAAAGTTCCAGATACTGACAAGCATTGGAAGAGACATCCAAGTTGAGGATTACTACTTCAAACAGACGCGTGCTTGGGTGACTTCTCTTACTTTACAGGGTAGTATCGGTGTCATAGGGATACTCTGTTTAATAGGCAATCAATGAGCTAGATGAAAGTGACAGTTTCCCCGTAAGTGTGATAGATATGTTCGCTCCACGGCCGATCGTGCCGATCCAATAGTGACTTCGATGGATCAACACACGGATGATGGCCAGGGTGGTAATGAAACCATTCTAGTTTGTGGAAGGGCGGTGTGCTCCTCCATGCGTCTTATTTCGCTCCATATTAATGATTGAGTGATGTAAAGTAACAGCGTAGATGTGCAATCCGTGCGACTCCGCCAATGGTCCGGGGAAGCGTAGTCGTGATTCGTGCCCTCGTTAATAGACAGGGTAATGGAGCGGTTACGAGAGCCTCTGCGAGAGAAGCATCGGTGGCTTGGTGGTTGGGGGGTCGGCCTTGCGATCGAGGGGTTCCTGGTTCGAGTCCTGGCCGTTGCACGGCCGACGTGAGCCCACTCCTGGCACGGGCAGTTCGGCTTGGTTGGAGGGGTTAGAGGGAATATTGGTAATTTCGATGATTTCGGTTGCTAATATTCTTTTGAAACGAAGCGCGTATGGTAGTTTGGTACAGGAAAGCGAAGTGTAACAAAATTGGCTCATAACTAATTCTGAACCATAAGTTTGTTCTAATTAATCGGTTTCGAGTGTATGCGGATAGAGCACTAAATGGAGTATAGTCAGTGTTGGTTTATTGGTTTCCAGTCTTGCTTTACTTACTACTACTACTACCTTGGAAACCTATTCAAATAAAGCCTGGCCGCGGCTTGGGCTAGGATGTGGACACTACTCGCTTCCAATATGGCGGATAGAGCTGGGACACATCGTGTTTGGGCAGACTTCAGTACATTTCATCTCCTAGCTTCGAACCCCAATGCCTCAATCCGATCTCGAGAGATTAGTCATACCACCGTAGCAGAAATTGACAACGAGCTGGCCGAGACGGCGGTCTATAGTCAGAACGAAGGAAGAATTCACGACAACGACACATTCTCAGCGATTAATTCTCACATCATTACTACTAGTCCACCTTCCACAGATCTTGATGCACATTGTAAGTAGGTAGGTCCAGACTCACTTTCATGTTCGGACTGGCTCCTCGAGGGTCGATGTTCGAACTATGTATTGTTGCTAGCCTTGCAGGATAGTGTAGGTGTTTGTAGGGGCACCGAGTGGTTGTACGTAGGTCTAGACTCACATTCATGTTTGGACTGGCTCCACGAGGGTCGATGTTCGAACTATGTAATGTTGCTAGCTTTGGAGGACAGTGTAGGTGGTTGTAGGGGCACCAAGGAGTGGTTGCCCGGCCCGACTGGTTTGCAGTCGTAGGGGCACCAATGAGTGGTCGCCCAGGTTCCGACTGGTTTATGGTCGCAGGGGCACCAATGAGTGGTCGCCCGGTCCTACTAGTTCATAGTCGTAGGGGCACCAATGAGTGGCTGCCCGGTTCTGCTCGTTTGTGGCCGAAGAACACCAACGAGTGATGTTAGGCCTGCGGCGATGGAAGTCAGTGATGGACGAGCGTGTCAGTGCGAGAAGAATTAAAGCCTCGTACATTTGTTCACAGACGGATCTCTGGCATTGGTCGCACGAGGACGAGCGACATGTCAGTCTGACCGTGACGGCGCGTAATCATTGTGTGATTAGAGTGGATGAAATTCACTCTGGCGTAATGCAAGACTCTAGTGCTCTATGGTCGAGTGTGACGTCATTCGTTCATTCGGTCAAGTTGAGTTTGACAGATCATTGACTTTGGTGGGGCGCGCGGAGAATCGAGATCAGTATCGCCGTGAACCTCGACCGAGCACTACGTGTCTAGCAGAACGCTCCTATTTCGGTTGAATATACTTGGTTATAGATCGCGAGTGTGTCTGTAAAATGTGTAGTCAGTGATTGATGTAATTGAAATATGGTGATTCGTGTATTAGGTTGTCCTATCTCCTTGCCCGCATATCCACGCGGATTGTAAGTGCAAGCTTACAATGGGCTACTAAGAGGCCCCAGACCCGAAGTAAACCCCATGTGCCTTTATGCCTATATGAGAAAAGATCTGTCTTCCCAATCTTTTTGTTTAGGCGGAAGTGCCATCCTTCTAGGGCGTTCGTAGTCCTGTGGCGCTTATGAGAGCAACATTACGCATTTGTACATAATTATGTCATCCACTATTTTTCGAAATATCACAAAATTTTCTGTTACGGTATCGTTTAAAGCCTCATTCAAAATAAACAACCAAGCTTCTGGAACGAATTGAACAGGTAGAAGAGCTAAATTAGTTTATTTTATTTTATTTTTATTTTATTTTAGTTGTCAGTCTTACTATCCTTCTATGTTGTTTATCGATTACCATACCTATTTTTCCAAATCGCCTTCGAAAAATGGTAATAACAACCCTTTAAACGTACCAAGGGATGGACAGTTTTGACTGCATTCATAGTGGCAATTTTCCAGTCACTTTTGAAAAAAGATATTGTCACTTGAAACTTCTCTTTCAAAACCCGAAACACTTCTGTATAAGTCGAATCCTTTTTGTCAGGTACTAAGCAAAAAAATATTGGTATTATTGTAGTCACCTCTCTTGTACTGCCAATGTCTACATGAATTATGTCCTTCTCCTTCATGTAAAAGAAAATTCTTACTAAGTAGTGTGACGGTACGTCGTCTAATCAAAGCTGAGTAAAATTAGTTTTTGCGTATTTGATTTAAATATTAAGTCAAAAGTGCTAAATAGATGCATTTCAAACGGATACGCTGATGTCAGTTACTTGCTTCACATATATTCAATCGCACGTATAAATTCTGTTTACAAGCTACCATACTTCATCGACACGATTCCGTACCATAGGACTTCCAATTCCTAATCTTCCGTCTGACATATCTGGTTGCACCGACCTCTGTGCTTAAAAGCCTGCACTTCGACGCTAGGTCTCTTGTGGGAATCGAACCTCACCCGGCCTAGTTATCCCAGACGGCTGTATTTGCATTATACGACAGCAGGTTTCGGTCTCGGTACGATAACTTGCTCCTAACCCATACGCGCGATGCTCATCGTACGCCATCATCATGCAATACCGCCATCGCTAATAGATTGCAGGGGAGATGAGCATCAACGACTCAAGGCTATTCTGTTGAAGGTATCCTCGGTCTTTGCTATGAAAAGTCTCTGGTCTACCGAACTGACTCATTACATGTGACACGCTTTCATGCATCCCATTTACGGTACCACGCAGCTAATCATCAGCGAACACGCGACATAACATATCATGTGATTAATCATTAACTTAATACGGTTATACCTAGATTAAATTACTCAGCCCGGGGTAAAGATACATATGAAATATACAAATAATACAAACTGTGTGATTATAACTATATCGAATAGATAGTATGAAATCAACTCACCGCTTCCGTAGAGTCTCAATAGAGCCACGCTATAACTTACTCAAAGTCTCCCACGCCTAAATCCCCGTACCACACGTCAGATCGCCAACCGCCCTCGACTCCCGTCTCCAACCGACTGTCCCGAACCCACGCTTTGTTCCCATACCTTGTTGTTACAAAACCTGCACGTGTTTTACAGATTTCTCTCGTAACAACTAACGTCCTAATAGTTTCTTTAAAGTATCACAAAAAACAAAGACCATCGCTTCAGGATCCAATACAAAAGGTCTTGCTTTATCTGATTTATGGAGGGTCAAAAAGCAACGATGCGAGCCAGATGACTACAAGTGGACGCCCGCTATTAAATATCAAACATACCAACATATTAAAGATGTAATTTTTAGGGTTTATTAATTTTACCATTGTTGAGTAACTTGTTTACCATCACATTAGATTCGGAATCTTAACTTCCTGAACACTTTTGAACCTCAATTTGGAGATATTTAAAGTAGCCTTATGTGCGGAGTAGCATGCGTCTTTTATTGAGCTGAATGGCGGTGGTTCCAAGTTTTCGCTTGAATCCGAATCGCAGTCTAAACCCTCCATAGACTCTTCGTATAATTCTGAAATTGGCTTCCGTTCTGTGCGGCAACGGTTTTTTAATTGCAAATGCTACTTTATTTTTCGAAAAGTCTGGTTTGCACGTATGGCTACTTTCCCTTACTATTGAGTTCATTGCAAAGTTCAGGGTTACAGATGCATTGCAGCGTATTCCTTTGTTAGAGCAACGCCAAATTTGTTTTCCGTTTTTATTTTTTGATTGAAAATAATATTGAAAGCCACCACGTAATAACTTTTTTTGCCTTTTTCTCCTACGTTAACAAAATTTAAATCGACGACTACCGCACTTGAAGAAGCCATAGTTATTTAGTTTAAATTACAGGTTTATAATTATGCAACGAAATCCACACGAAGTCCTATGTGATTGTATTTATTTATTTATTGACATTCATACTTGACACTTTATCTATTTGATTTATTACGCAAGGAGTTTCTTAGAAATTAGGTGAATAGAATAGAGGTTCCTTCTTAGATTTGATTAATTGCTATAATATAAATATAATTTCACAATTATGCCTAACTGTACTTTCTTCTGTAAAAAAAAAAACAAAACTTGTACTATTTATAATTAGAAAAATGAGGCATTCGGAAAATAAGAATTGGTAAAATTAAGAATTTTCATAAAGTAGAATTCGTCCCGATAATAATTTGTAAAATTACACACGTGGAAAATTAAGAATTAGGAACCAATCGCCGACAGGTTTGGAGCGAACTTTTGAGCTACGGAATTCTCCTTTGGGGTAATAAACATTTATCTAACAAAAGCGGGCTGTGAGAACTATTCATAATTTGGACCCAAGAGTTTCCCTTCGAGAAAAGTTTAAAGAAATGGACATTCTAACCGTAGTGTCACAATACATTTTCGAAAACCGAATGTAAGGAAAAATATCACAAAATTTTCAAGAGTTTGTGACAGGCATAATATAAATACAAGACATAAAAACAATCTTGTAGCTTGTGATAGTAGACTCCATAAAATTAGTAATTCTCCGGGGCAACTGTATACGCCTTTTCAACAAGCTCCCTAATGATAAAATAAATTTAAAAATGTAATTGAGACTAAACTATGCCAAAAAGGCTATTATAAAATCCAAGAATATTTAGATGATAATCAAGCTTGGAAATGAGCTGTTCGCTCAACTATGCTACTCAAGCGAACTATTGTATTTAGACTAAGTAAATGTTTGTAAATAGAACAGAAAAAAAATGCGGTGCGGAGTTTCTTGCCGGAGTCTTGTCAGGTCGGGGCCGTGTTTCGAACCGGTGGTCCATTTCCTAACCTAGTCTAGATTTCTTTTAAATTAGACGTGTTGTGAGTGCCATTTTAATGGTCTATGCAGAATAAATGATTTTTAACTTTGACTTTGATTTCGGCTACTAATCACTACATAGTATAAAACAAAGTCGCTTTCTCTGTCCCTATATCCCTTTGTATGCTTAAATCTTTAAAACTACGCAACAGATTTTGATGCGGTTTTTTGAAGTGAAAACTTCTTTAGCGACGTTGGATGGGTGTAAAATTTTAAGGAAGCGTCAGGATTAGTTGACCTTTGCACCGTAACCGACGACTGACGTCATACAAGAATAGGTAGACACTATCTATTTTGCAATTTAAAAGAGATGGCGTCGTAGCTTAAACGGTAAGCACTTCGACTGTAAGTCCTTATAGTTTCAGATAGTATCGGGTTCAAACCACCTGGCCTTCCGAAACTTTTTGTGATTATTTTTTCTTTTTGTAATTTATTACTTTTTATGATTATTTTTTCTTTCTGTAATTTATTACTTTTTTTGATTATTTTTTCTTTTCATAATTTATTAATTTCTTCTGACAGAAAATTAGCAGAAAATAAGTGATAGGTTCTATGATTAGCGCTATATTATAGGTATGGTATGGTATGTTCTTTTTTATATTTTTCTATGGACCTATATAACGAAGAAAGAAAAAAAATGTTTTCACTTCTGCCGGCACTCCCAGAGTGCAACCCGTCTTTTTTTTTTAATAGATAGAGTGATTCAAGAGGAAGGCTTGTGTGTGTAATACATGTTTAATATAGTTGAGGGTGCAGCGGGAACGGAATCTGACGCCACGCGGGCGGAAAAATATTGGCGGTACGAAGTTCGCCGGGTCAGCTAGTAATCTATAAAAAAAACCAATGCTTGCATGCGATCCAAGGAACTACAAACAGTCGATTAAATAAAAAACATCGAGCATACATTAGTAGCCAACATCACCACTAAATTACATATTTGATTTCAGTTTATTGTTTTTCAACACACTTGCTCATAAAGTGGATTTAATTTCACCGCAATTAGGCACATAATAACACCTGTAACAAACTTAGACTTTTTTATTGCTTATTCACAAGTGAGTTATAATTTTTTTAAATTTTATTGTTGATTTGTTCTTTAAAAAGTTTCAATACAAAAAGAAGATCATGTTCAATATTGCAAATAAATTAATATACCTAAGTACTGCTTGGTCGTTCATAGATAATTTCATCTTGTACGTGTTTAATAAGCAAAACTAGGCTACCAAAAACAGTTGTTTATAATTTTAGTGATAATTGTTTTTCTAAATAATTTAGGAAAAGGGTTCTTTTAAAAAAACGAGCCGTAGGCGAGTTATTATAGTATCACACGAGTTGAATGAAATTTTGAAGCATTTACCATGCTAACTTTTCAAATCGATCAAGATAGGAAAAAGTAAATCGCTCAGGCGGGACTCGAACCCGCGATCAGGGGGAATGCTTTGACCACTGAGCCACCGAGCTACGCCTGAAGCTATCCAAATTCTCCTGTAAGGAAAAGATCGCGGGTTCGAGTCCCGCCTGTGCAATTCACTTTTTCCTATCTTAATCGGTATCACACGGTTATTTTAAGACGAAATTCTGTGCCGTTTCTCTTCACAATCATTTCTCACCTCGATACTATGTGAATTTGTGATCCCTAGGTGTCAAGTAAAACTGTTGTACTCGCTCTGCTCTGGCGATGTTGACACAGTGGACGTAAGCATACCCTGCGAGGCCAATAGAAGAAGCAAAGTGAGTGAATATCGACCAAGTATCAACATGCCCGCCGTACCACCTAGGACTGTGCGTATGTAGGCTAATGAATACAACGGCGAGTGCAATACACTCACCGTTGTATTCATTAGCCCCAAGCTCCCCTCTTTTCGCCGGCCTTCGTTCCTCGCAAACATCACGGAACGCTTGAACGTGTAATCGCCAGCTGCGGTAATGTACACCGTCGTAAAACCGCCGTAATTTTTATATTATCACCACTTTGTATATTATCGCGTCCCGCGCCTGCGGTCGGTGGCGCGAACGAGTGTCGAGCGAGATAAGTACGAACGATAACCGCAAACGTACCGCGTGCCTCTATCTTTTTATTCGATAACATACTGTGATATATAGAGAAACATAAAACTATTATTATTACGTTAATATTATTGAATCCTGTGAAATGCTGAGCGACAAATAGCGAGCATGTCAAATCTACTCCCAAATGCGAGTACGATGCACGGAGAAATACAAAAGGACTATAAATTTTCTGCATAACGTCTGTATCTTATGATTGCATAAATTAAAACAGTTTTTTTTAAGAATTACAAGAAGTTGCAAAGGAGAAAACCAATCCTCATACAAAATCGAGTCTGGTAAACAGAAAGAGTCGTTAGTGGCTGATAATTTTAAAACAACGAAGGATAAATTAGTATCCTTCCTTGTTTGTCTAAGGTGTTAGAGAGGGTGGTTCATACACAGATGTCTGAATGTCTCGAAGAAAATGAGATACTCCCAGATCTGCAGTCAGGTTTCCGGAGGGGTCGTGGGACTGCTACAGCCTTGGCAGATGTAGTAGGCAACATCATTGAGGCCCGTGATCAGGGGAAGGGTACAATTTTGACGTTGCTTGACTTCTCACGTGCATTTGACTTCATCAATACCTTGCTGCTACTGTCAAAGCTGTCATACTATGGCTTTGCACCAAATACAGTGAGATGGTTTGATAGTTACCTGTCTAACAGGTCACAGTAGGTGGAGATTCGAATGCGGGATGGTTCTTCATTGGTTTCCCCTCCGCGGCTGGTCTCCAGAGGGGTCCCCCAAGGGTCGCTGATTGGCCTGCTTCTCTTCAATCTGTATAGCGCAGACATCACAAACTGCTTTCACCACTGCAAATACCACATATATTTTATTTTATTTTATTTTATAATTTTAGGAAAACTTACAGCTAAAAAATAACAATAGGTAAATTCATATAACATAGTGAAGGCCATTTACAAGTTTTCACCAATATCATTTTTTTTATTTTTTATTTTTTATTATAAAAGATTCAAGGGCAACATAATTTTATGGGCAGTTGTACATTTAGACAAAGTAGATAGTTATATTAGGTACTAACAAAAGCAATTTACTAATGCATGAAGTAGTGGTCACATAATGCTTTTTTTACTTTAGAAACACTAGTGAAGAATAAATCCATGTCAACATCCCGACATGCCGCATTGTATGTACGGCAGGCTCGTAACAGGTAAGAATTTTGTCTGTAGGTAGTTCTTGCCATAGGAAGATGCAACAAGTTTGGCTTACGTAGAAACAATGGCGGCGCGTGCAAGCCTACCTTGTTTACCAGGTCTGGTGAATCTACTGTTCCATTACAAATTGACATTAAGAAAGTTAAGTCCGCTATCCTACGACGCTCAATTAGAGGTAAAATGTGAATTTTTTTACAGCGAGTTTGATAATCAGGCAGATAACAGTTTGATCGGAATTGAATGTACCTTAAGAATTTCCGTTGTATACCTTCAAGACGGTCATTATAGGTGTTATAAGTCGGGTTCCACACTTGTGAGGCATATTCAAGGATACTACGAACGAAGGAACAATACAATATTTTAACAGTTTTAATACTATTAAAATCGGCTGAGATTCTTAGAATGAAACCTAGTGCTTTAGTGGCTTTGCTAATAGTGTTATTAATGTGTAAGTCAAAAAGAAGTTTGCAGTCAAAAGTAACACCTAGATCTTTGACAGAATTAACCCTGGTTAGAGGAGTATCTCGAAGAGTGTAGACAAAATCAATAGGCTGTGGTTTACGCGTGAAAGTGCAAATGTAGCACTTGGACACATTTAAGTCGAGCTTGTTCACCATGCAATAATTCTGAAATCGGTCCAAATCCTCCTGCAGCGCGAGAGCATCTGCGAGAGTGTTTATCTGCTTCATGATTTTCATGTCGTCGGCGTACAGTAATATTTTGGACCATTGAAAACAACATGCTACGTCATTGATAAAAATGTTGAACAAAAGTGGTCCTAGAAGGGATCCTTGGGGCACACCCGAGGGGATGCGCTTTACTCTTGATGAGTATCCATTTAGCACTACAGTCTGGCACCTGTTTTCTACATACGATGTAAACCATCTGAAGAAATCACCCCGAATACCCATAGATGACACTTTGTCCATGAGTATGCTATGATCTATTTTATTAAAACATTTGCAGAAGTCCGTATATACAACATCCACCTGGGATCTTCGTGACATGGAATCAGACAGAAAATCGCTACATAGGATAAGGTTTGATGTAGTCGACCGACCCTTTAAGAAGCCGTGCTGGTGTTCACTGAAGTTAAGTTTTAATGCCGAGTAAACCTGTCTGTAAACGATTTTTTCCAAAATTTTAGCGAACACACACAACTTAGAAATTGGCCTGTAATTTTCTACAGCAGTTCTTGATCCTTTTTTTAAAGTAGGTGTCACATATGCGGACTTCCAAATAGCAGGAACTCTTCCAGTAGAAAGAGGGGTTAGGCGACAAGTCGCCCTCTTATTATCTTGCCTGCAGGCGAGTTGTACCCTCTTGCGAGATGTTAATACCACATTCGCCCAAATATAATTTTAGAAGCGGGCCAGTTCTACCTCTGAATTTCCACTAGGAGTCAAGTGGACCATTGATTTAGTTATACTGAAAATCGATCGTTCCAATATTATAGGCACTATCTAAGTAAACAAATTCAATTTACCTACAAATCATTTTGAAGGATTATGATTATAATTAACATGATACGCATTTTGTGCACATAATTATTTATTATAATATTTTGTGGCTAAGTGTTAATCAATCTGTAAACTTGTACCAAAATTACATAATAAACACGACAGAAAAAAGGACAACTGACTAAAATCAAATATTAATTTGTTACTTGTTTAGTTTCTATTGTTTTGTGTCGTATTTACTTGATACATAGGTTTAAATGGAAAAGTCAGATATTAGCTAATTTATCAATACAATGACCTACACTGATTTCGTTATCCATCAATTCCTTAATAACGCTTCTTAATTTCTTCTGGGACCATATACTTTCTTTTGTTTTGCACTAATAAATCCTTTTTTCTTAAGTAACCCAAAGTAGTACATAGAATCCTTTTGTAAATGAAATAATAACGTCGCAAGATTTGGTTTTGGTGTAATTTTTTATTTAACCTTCCATTCCAGGATTCAATGGCATTATTAGTTTTATGCCTTACGTCGAAAAAATGCCACTTATCATGTAAACACCCCCTTTTCGTAAGCCATGTTTTTTCAAAATAATCATTGAAAAGTAATATTTTGTCATCTGCAATAGATTCTCCTTGAACGTACAGCCAACCGTCTGTAACGTAATCGTCAGGAAGATGCGCCAAAGCTATGCAACGCTTTATGTGGGATGTACCTATACATTTTATTCTTTTTCATGCCCAATTTTTCAGCTTTCCTCCATAAACATCTATGGAAATGAAAAAAAAAACAACCTTGAATTTTAGCTCTGGGATTATGTTGAAATAGCTAATATTGCGCTAACTTCAAAATCCAATGTGTAAATGTTCGGATTAAAAGCTGGAATCTGTCTTTTTATAAGGGCTAGCAATATTGAAGTGAAAACTTCTTTAGCGGCGTTGGATGGGTGTAAAATGTTAAGGAAGCGTCAGGATTAGTTGACCTTTGAACCGTAACCGACGACTGACGTCATACAACATGACAACAGCTACAGATTGTTCATTTTGTGAGGTGCGTCAAGAAGCATCTCGGCTGAGCGGTTAGCGCTTCGACTGTAAGTCCATATGGTTTCAGATAGTACCGGGTTCGGAACTAGGATTCTGAATTTTTTTGTGATATTTTTTTCTTTTTGTAATTTATTGCGTTGTATTTTTTTTGTTATTTATTCCTTTTTGTGGTTATTTTTTCTTTTTGTAATTTATTGCTTTTTTTGATTATTTTTTCTTTTTGTAATTCGTTAATTTCTTCTGACAGAAAATTAGTGATAGGTTCTATGATTGGCGCTTTATTATAGGTATGGTATTGCATGGTGTGTTCTTTTTATCTTTTTCTCTGTATATAACGAAGAAAGAAAGAAAGAAAATGTTTTCACTTCTGCCGGCACTCCCGGAGTGCAACCCCTTTTTTTATAATATTTCATAGGTTTTTTGTTTCTTATTATTGAGAAAAGCATTCAACACTGGTACAATACTGTGTTTCCTCAGTGCGCATGAACAGTGTAAAGTTGTGGGTGTTATACATTTAAAAGTTCCGTCTAGGAATATTTGGTTAGCTTTTTTTAAAGCAAGTTTTCCTTTCGGAGATGAAAATAATAATATTCTTTCATCGTTGTCCGCATAGTCTGAGAGTAGAAATTTGGTAAATTTACCTGGAATAACAACATCCTTAACATTTAGAAAACGTTGTTTGTTAGTTTGCAGTGATTTGTTTCGGTTTCTATACAATACTTTTTTTATGGTATTTTAAGTAGGTATAGATTTAACAACATCAAAACCTAGATTATTATAACTTTCCACTTCGTCTGCATAAATAGTTGGTATAGGCGTAATATCATGTTTAGCTTTTTCTATGCATTTATGAAACTTATACCTGACTTCATTTGACACCTCGCTGGGGGTACATTTATGTGTTTCTTCTTTAATAACCAAAGAACCAAAGTAGACGAGAGTAGCGTTGCATAATTTTCTGTTCGCACACCGCCAAACAATGTGTTCATTATTGTTTTTTCTTCTAAGATTATATCTGTATCCATTTCTTAAAAGAAGATCGCAGCCTCTTTGGGACTTGATAATTTGCATATTACCTGTGTAACCATTACTAGAAGAGGGTTCATCTGTCATGTTAGTTACAACACTTAAATGCTTTTTCTAAAATTGATGCATTAAATATATGAAATATGGGCACATACCTTTTAGTTATGCCTAACACAATATAATTAATTTGATAATTTTTCCAGTAATAATAAACTTGAGCAGTAATTACTCGTATAGCAACAGGAAAACAATAATAAATAAGCACTCAACACACCATTGATTTAAATGATTGAAGAGGGTACTTTATCAAATGGCATAATATGGAAAGTAATATACCTATAAGTAACATCTTCTTTGTTACATCAAATACAAACACTGCAAACTAAAAAAAACATGTGTTCTAAAAATTAAATATGTTTTGTTCCAGGTATAGTTAGTAAGATTTTTTTTTCCAGTCTATCAATAATATTCTACCACATACATTATAACATCATTTAATATTGATTAACACTTAGCCACAAAATATTATAATAAATAATTATGTGCACAAACTGCGTATCATATTAATTATAATCATAATCCTTCGTAGGTAAATTGAATTTGTTTACTTAGATAGTGCCTATAATATTGGAACGATCGATTATCAGTATAACTAAATCAATGGTCCACTTGACTCCTAGTGGATATTCAGAGGTAGAACTGGCCCGCTTATAAAATTATATTTGGGCGAATGTGGTATTAACATCTTGCAAGAGGGTACAACTCGCCTGCAGGCAAGATATTAAGAGGGCGACTTGTCGCCTAACCCAGAAAGAGGGTTAGGCGACAAGTCGCCCTCTTATTATCTTGCCTGCAGGCGAGTTGTACCCTCTTGCGAGATGTTAATACCACATTCGCCCAAATATAATTTTAGAAGCGGGCCAGTTCTACCTCTGAATTTCCACTAGGAGTCAAGTGGACCATTGATTTAGTTATACTGAAAATCGATCGTTCCAATATTATAGGCACTATCTAAGTAAACAAATTCAATTTACCTACAAATCATTTTGAAGGATTATGATTATAATTAACATGATACGCATTTTGTGCACATAATTATTTATTATAATATTTTGTGGCTAAGTGTTAATCAATCTGTAAACTTGTACCAAAATTACATAATAAACACGACAGAAAAAAGGACAACTGACTAAAATCAAATATTAATTTGTTACTTGTTTAGTTTCTATTGTTTTGTGTCGTATTTACTTGATACATAGGTTTAAATGGAAAAGTCAGATATTAGCTAATTTATCAATACAATGACCTACACTGATTTCGTTATCCATCAATTCCTTAATAACGCTTCTTAATTTCTTCTGGGACCATATACTTTCTTTTGTTTTGCACTAATAAATCCTTTTTTCTTAAGTAACCCAAAGTAGTACATAGAATCCTTTTGTAAATGAAATAATAACGTCGCAAGATTTGGTTTTGGTGTAATTTTTTATTTAACCTTCCATTCCAGGATTCAATGGCATTATTAGTTTTATGCCTTACGTCGAAAAAATGCCACTTATCATGTAAACACCCCCTTTTCGTAAGCCATGTTTTTTCAAAATAATCATTGAAAAGTAATATTTTGTCATCTCCAATAGATTCTCCTTGAACGTACAGCCAACCGTCTGTAACGTAATCGTCAGGAAGATGCGCCAAAGCTATGCAACGCTTTATGTGGGATGTACCTATACATTTTATTCTTTTTCATGCCCAATTTTTCAGCTTTCCTCCATAAACATCTATGGAAATGAAAAAAAAAACAACCTTGAATTTTAGCTCTGGGATTATGTTGAAATAGCTAATATTGCGCTAACTTCAAAATCCAATGTGTAAATGTTCGGATTAAAAGCTGGAATCTGTCTTTTTATAAGGGCTAGCAATATTGAAGTGAAAACTTCTTTAGCGGCGTTGGATGGGTGTAAAATGTTAAGGAAGCGTCAGGATTAGTTGACCTTTGAACCGTAACCGACGACTGACGTCATACAACATGACAACAGCTACAGATTGTTCATTTTGTGAGGTGCGTCAAGAAGCATCTCGGCTGAGCGGTTAGCGCTTCGACTGTAAGTCCATATGGTTTCAGATAGTACCGGGTTCGGAACTAGGATTCTGAATTTTTTTGTGATATTTTTTTCTTTTTGTAATTTATTGCGTTGTATTTTTTTTGTTATTTATTCCTTTTTGTGGTTATTTTTTCTTTTTGTAATTTATTGCTTTTTTTGATTATTTTTTCTTTTTGTAATTCGTTAATTTCTTCTGACAGAAAATTAGTGATAGGTTCTATGATTGGCGCTTTATTATAGGTATGGTATTGCATGGTGTGTTCTTTTTATCTTTTTCTCTGTATATAACGAAGAAAGAAAGAAAGAAAATGTTTTCACTTCTGCCGGCACTCCCGGAGTGCAACCCCTTTTTTTATAATATTTCATAGGTTTTTTGTTTCTTATTATTGAGAAAAGCATTCAACACTGGTACAATACTGTGTTTCCTCAGTGCGCATGAACAGTGTAAAGTTGTGGGTGTTATACATTTAAAAGTTCCGTCTAGGAATATTTGGTTAGCTTTTTTTAAAGCAAGTTTTCCTTTCGGAGATGAAAATAATAATATTCTTTCATCGTTGTCCGCATAGTCTGAGAGTAGAAATTTGGTAAATTTACCTGGAATAACAACATCCTTAACATTTAGAAAACGTTGTTTGTTAGTTTGCAGTGATTTGTTTCGGTTTCTATACAATACTTTTTTTATGGTATTTTAAGTAGGTATAGATTTAACAACATCAAAACCTAGATTATTATAACTTTCCACTTCGTCTGCATAAATAGTTGGTATAGGCGTAATATCATGTTTAGCTTTTTCTATGCATTTATGAAACTTATACCTGACTTCATTTGACACCTCGCTGGGGGTACATTTATGTGTTTCTTCTTTAATAACCAAAGAACCAAAGTAGACGAGAGTAGCGTTGCATAATTTTCTGTTCGCACACCGCCAAACAATGTGTTCATTATTGTTTTTTCTTCTAAGATTATATCTGTATCCATTTCTTAAAAGAAGATCGCAGCCTCTTTGGGACTTGATAATTTGCATATTACCTGTGTAACCATTACTAGAAGAGGGTTCATCTGTCATGTTAGTTACAACACTTAAATGCTTTTTCTAAAATTGATGCATTAAATATATGAAATATGGGCACATACCTTTTAGTTATGCCTAACACAATATAATTAATTTGATAATTTTTCCAGTAATAATAAACTTGAGCAGTAATTACTCGTATAGCAACAGGAAAACAATAATAAATAAGCACTCAACACACCATTGATTTAAATGATTGAAGAGGGTACTTTATCAAATGGCATAATATGGAAAGTAATATACCTATAAGTAACATCTTCTTTGTTACATCAAATACAAACACTGCAAACTAAAAAAAACATGTGTTCTAAAAATTAAATATGTTTTGTTCCAGGTATAGTTAGTAAGATTTTTTTTTCCAGTCTATCAATAATATTCTACCACATACATTATAACATCATTTAATATTGATTAACACTTAGCCACAAAATATTATAATAAATAATTATGTGCACAAACTGCGTATCATATTAATTATAATCATAATCCTTCGTAGGTAAATTGAATTTGTTTACTTAGATAGTGCCTATAATATTGGAACGATCGATTATCAGTATAACTAAATCAATGGTCCACTTGACTCCTAGTGGATATTCAGAGGTAGAACTGGCCCGCTTATAAAATTATATTTGGGCGAATGTGGTATTAACATCTTGCAAGAGGGTACAACTCGCCTGCAGGCAAGATATTAAGAGGGCGACTTGTCGCCTAACCCATTCGCCCAAATATAATTTTAGAAGCGGGCCAGTTCTACCTCTGAATTTCCACTAGGAGTCAAGTGGACCATTGATTTAGTTATACTGAAAATCGATCGTTCCAATATTATAGGCACTATCTAAGTAAACAAATTCAATTTACCTACAAATCATTTTGAAGGATTATGATTATAATTAACATGATACGCATTTTGTGCACATAATTATTTATTATAATATTTTGTGGCTAAGTGTTAATCAATCTGTAAACTTGTACCAAAATTACATAATAAACACGACAGAAAAAAGGACAACTGACTAAAATCAAATATTAATTTGTTACTTGTTTAGTTTCTATTGTTTTGTGTCGTATTTACTTGATACATAGGTTTAAATGGAAAAGTCAGATATTAGCTAATTTATCAATACAATGACCTACACTGATTTCGTTATCCATCAATTCCTTAATAACGCTTCTTAATTTCTTCTGGGACCATATACTTTCTTTTGTTTTGCACTAATAAATCCTTTTTTCTTAAGTAACCCAAAGTAGTACATAGAATCCTTTTGTAAATGAAATAATAACGTCGCAAGATTTGGTTTTGGTGTAATTTTTTATTTAACCTTCCATTCCAGGATTCAATGGCATTATTAGTTTTATGCCTTACGTCGAAAAAATGCCACTTATCATGTAAACACCCCCTTTTCGTAAGCCATGTTTTTTCAAAATAATCATTGAAAAGTAATATTTTGTCATCTCCAATAGATTCTCCTTGAACGTACAGCCAACCGTCTGTAACGTAATCGTCAGGAAGATGCGCCAAAGCTATGCAACGCTTTATGTGGGATGTACCTATACATTTTATTCTTTTTCATGCCCAATTTTTCAGCTTTCCTCCATAAACATCTATGGAAATGAAAAAAAAAACAACCTTGAATTTTAGCTCTGGGATTATGTTGAAATAGCTAATATTGCGCTAACTTCAAAATCCAATGTGTAAATGTTCGGATTAAAAGCTGGAATCTGTCTTTTTATAAGGGCTAGCAATATTGAAGTGAAAACTTCTTTAGCGGCGTTGGATGGGTGTAAAATGTTAAGGAAGCGTCAGGATTAGTTGACCTTTGAACCGTAACCGACGACTGACGTCATACAACATGACAACAGCTACAGATTGTTCATTTTGTGAGGTGCGTCAAGAAGCATCTCGGCTGAGCGGTTAGCGCTTCGACTGTAAGTCCATATGGTTTCAGATAGTACCGGGTTCGGAACTAGGATTCTGAATTTTTTTGTGATATTTTTTTCTTTTTGTAATTTATTGCGTTGTATTTTTTTTGTTATTTATTCCTTTTTGTGGTTATTTTTTCTTTTTGTAATTTATTGCTTTTTTTGATTATTTTTTCTTTTTGTAATTCGTTAATTTCTTCTGACAGAAAATTAGTGATAGGTTCTATGATTGGCGCTTTATTATAGGTATGGTATTGCATGGTGTGTTCTTTTTATCTTTTTCTCTGTATATAACGAAGAAAGAAAGAAAGAAAATGTTTTCACTTCTGCCGGCACTCCCGGAGTGCAACCCCTTTTTTTATAATATTTCATAGGTTTTTTGTTTCTTATTATTGAGAAAAGCATTCAACACTGGTACAATACTGTGTTTCCTCAGTGCGCATGAACAGTGTAAAGTTGTGGGTGTTATACATTTAAAAGTTCCGTCTAGGAATATTTGGTTAGCTTTTTTTAAAGCAAGTTTTCCTTTCGGAGATGAAAATAATAATATTCTTTCATCGTTGTCCGCATAGTCTGAGAGTAGAAATTTGGTAAATTTACCTGGAATAACAACATCCTTAACATTTAGAAAACGTTGTTTGTTAGTTTGCAGTGATTTGTTTCGGTTTCTATACAATACTTTTTTTATGGTATTTTAAGTAGGTATAGATTTAACAACATCAAAACCTAGATTATTATAACTTTCCACTTCGTCTGCATAAATAGTTGGTATAGGCGTAATATCATGTTTAGCTTTTTCTATGCATTTATGAAACTTATACCTGACTTCATTTGACACCTCGCTGGGGGTACATTTATGTGTTTCTTCTTTAATAACCAAAGAACCAAAGTAGACGAGAGTAGCGTTGCATAATTTTCTGTTCGCACACCGCCAAACAATGTGTTCATTATTGTTTTTTCTTCTAAGATTATATCTGTATCCATTTCTTAAAAGAAGATCGCAGCCTCTTTGGGACTTGATAATTTGCATATTACCTGTGTAACCATTACTAGAAGAGGGTTCATCTGTCATGTTAGTTACAACACTTAAATGCTTTTTCTAAAATTGATGCATTAAATATATGAAATATGGGCACATACCTTTTAGTTATGCCTAACACAATATAATTAATTTGATAATTTTTCCAGTAATAATAAACTTGAGCAGTAATTACTCGTATAGCAACAGGAAAACAATAATAAATAAGCACTCAACACACCATTGATTTAAATGATTGAAGAGGGTACTTTATCAAATGGCATAATATGGAAAGTAATATACCTATAAGTAACATCTTCTTTGTTACATCAAATACAAACACTGCAAACTAAAAAAAACATGTGTTCTAAAAATTAAATATGTTTTGTTCCAGGTATAGTTAGTAAGATTTTTTTTTCCAGTCTATCAATAATATTCTACCACATACATTATAACATCATTTAATATTGATTAACACTTAGCCACAAAATATTATAATAAATAATTATGTGCACAAACTGCGTATCATATTAATTATAATCATAATCCTTCGTAGGTAAATTGAATTTGTTTACTTAGATAGTGCCTATAATATTGGAACGATCGATTATCAGTATAACTAAATCAATGGTCCACTTGACTCCTAGTGGATATTCAGAGGTAGAACTGGCCCGCTTATAAAATTATATTTGGGCGAATGTGGTATTAACATCTTGCAAGAGGGTACAACTCGCCTGCAGGCAAGATATTAAGAGGGCGACTTGTCGCCTAACCCAGAAAGAGAGCATTGGAATAGAATTGAGAGTGGTACAGTGAGACTTAGTGCGCAGTTAACTATGAAAGCAGGAGGTATGTTGTCTGGATCTGAAGACTTGTTCAGGTCAACCTGCTTCAGTAATCTACCAACCTCCTCCCTGTCCACCTCAATGGACCCAATATCCGAGCTCCCATAGCCAGCATCGCAACAGTTGTAAAACGGTGAGCTGTTACTGTTAGTGCTTGGTTCTAAAAAATTAGAGTAAAAATAGTCACTAAACATGTTGCATATGACATCACCGTCGCCAGAAGACCGCTGTCCGTATTGTAGAACAGAGGGATAGCAGTTGGAAAGCTTTTTCGATTTTACATAAGCCCAAAAAGCACGAGCATTACGATTTATGTTAAATTCAATCTTAGAAATGTAATTTTCGAATGACTCCTGTTCCAAGTCTTTTACTCGCTGTAATTTACGCGTTGAAATCCGAAAGGTTCCCATATTTTTTGAATTTTGAATGATATCTACCTTTTTCCTTTATCATCTTAATCAACGATGAATTAAACCAGATAGGAAATTTCGACTTTACGCTTACAGTTTTTGATGGTATATAAGTGTTACGTAAGTCGTTGATAACACCATAAAAATATGCCACAGCCTCCTCGAGGGTCCTACTGTTCAGTTCGTAGTCCCAGTTCCTGGAATCCAGCTCGTGCTTTATGGAATCATAATCACCCTTATTATACAGGTACTGTACGTGAGGCCGAATTGGTAGACTGTGTAACTGAACAAACTCGGCTGAAATGCAAAGTGCCCTGTGATGGCAATCCTCGCCAACAAGGGGATGATCAGAATGAGTAACAAAAACATCATTATTACATAGTACAAGATCCAGCAACCTGTCGTTATCATTATGGTAGCCGTTATATTGCGATAAGTTACATATATTCAAGCTGTCGATGAAATTTAATTGAACATCACCCTGCAGGTTACTCGGACTGAGGGAAGCGGTGTCATTCGATGGACACCAATTTATATTGGGCTGGTTAAAGTCACCTAATATCAAAAATGTGTCAGCAGGTTGGTTAAGGACAATATCAACTAGGTTATTAGTAAAATTAGTTAACTGAACTGCTAATGTATTCCCTAAGTTTTCGTTACATATATATACAACACAAATGTGTATTTTGTAAGAAACTTTCGGCTTCTATTGACTTACGGTAAGGGTAATCCACAGGTCCTCTGCCGACGAGCACCATTCACTTCGAACATTAGCCACTAGTTCCCTTTTGACAGCTATTAAAACACCTCCCCCCAGTTCCTGATTAGTTAATGCATAATTACGATCTCGTCTCCACACAAGATATCGATCGTCAAACAATTTCGAATCGGATATCCCCCCGTGCAGCCACGTTTCCGCAATGCAAATCACATCATAGCCACCAATGCACACATTTCTGTAGAAAGTACTAGTTTTCGTTCGTAGACCCCGAACATTCTGATAAAAAATGCTAAGAGGCGCCATCACGAGTGTTACAGAAGAAATAACCAGAAAAACAACAAACGTGTAAGGTACATTCAAAGCGAAGTGGGAGAATATATTGCTTCAAAAATGATACGCTAATATAAACTTTATCACTGTAGAAGTTAAGTACAAAAGTTCGTAAGTAGATATATTGAGTAAAATAAAATATAACTTTAATGGGATAAAAGTACGTAAGCCTGATGGAACAAAAAGCGATTCTATAATTACATAAATACTGTCCAATATAAAAATTACAAAATAGTGCAGGGTCATTAGCGCCGAGAGATAAGCGAACAAAAGGCCGGTAACATTGAAGTGAATAGCAAACAGATGTACCTGTGTTTCTCAAACTTATCGAGCCGATGCAACAATGCGACACGTCGGAATGTTGCCCGGATAGGTCTATGACAGAAACTTTTTTAATTCGCGTTCTGAGTTTATATGATGCTTCGGGGAAAAATTGCTTTTGCGTATAAAAATTTTACATCCTTTAACCCAAACATGTTCAAATCCTCGTTCTTTTGCTCGGGCTTTGGTTTTGTTCAGTAGCATCTTGTTCTTCATAGTTAGGTGATCATTCACGAAGATCTTGCTATCACCAACCAGTCCCAGATCCGTTGCTTTAAGGGACTTGTGTTTTTTTGCTGCCGCTACAAAGTCGTTCTTAAGATAACTACTGTGGACAGAGCATATTATGTTTTTCTTATGCTTGTCATTACGCATGGGCACTCTGGCTATGTAGTTGACTTGGTCTCTGGGGATTTTAAAGTTAATGCTGTCCCCAATCTTATCCAGTATATTGAATAAATTTTCAGAGCTAGACATAGGAACGCCTTTGATTTCAATATTGTTCATACGCGATCTTTGCTCACTATCGTGCTGCATTTCTTCAATCCCATTAAGACGTTCCTGAAGGTTGAAGACATCTTCTTTAGTCTTCTTCATAGTCTTGATGTCCTGCTCCATAATTGATACCCTTATAGTTAACGCCTCAACCGCATCGTGAACAAACTCAATTGATGCCTTTACGTCCGAGAACTCATCTCTCATAGCTTTTAGGTCCGCTAACTCCGTCTGTATTGCCCTCATAGCCTCGACCAACGCTGGCATGGCCTCCATCTGTGATGATAATCGCTTCAACTCGGTTAGGATCGTATCCGTAGCTGTTGCCGGAGTGGTTCTTGGGCTGGCAATACCCCACTGATTTGCAACCAGAGCATTTCCAGGTTGATTTCCGGTCTCCTAGTTTCCTCCATCCACCTTCCGTTATTCCTGAGCAAGGGAAGTCAAATTGACCCGCACATGCAGAGCATGTAGCGCCATCCCTAGCTTCAATCCCACAACGTTTGCAATCGAACATGTTGATCAAAAAAATATGCAGATGACACATAGGTATATTATTCATTTGATTAAGGACACCACCTCAGCCATCCACAATATAGAAGCTGATCTCCGGAGGGTAGCTCTATGGTCGGAGAGAAACTGTCTAGCACTGAACTCACTGAAGTCAAATTTTATAGTCATGGGTAGCAGAAGCCAGATTGAAAATATCACATCTGTTAACCCATCTATCAGCCTAATGGGTAAAAATATAAAAAGTGTGGATGTGGTACGCAACCTAGGTCTGGTCACGGACCCTCAATTGCACTTTGAGAATCATATAAGCAATGTGGTAGAAACCTGCTTCTACAGGCTAAAGATATTGTACAGAATAAGAGAATTTATAAGTGTACCTATGCGTAAGAAGCTTGTTGATGCTCTGGTTTTGTCTCGTTTCAAACAGCGTGTTCAAAATGCCTGCGCTCGTTTTTGTTTTGCTATACCACGGCGTGGACACGTGACGCCATTTCTCAACGAGCATAACGTCATGAAAATGCGGGAAAGGCGTAACCTTCATCTGGCAAACATGTTGTTTGGAATAGTACATAGCAATTAGCCAACTCACCTGGCAAATAAGCTTAGCTGGAGGCACCAACATTCCAAGCACCCGACGCGCCTCGAAACAAACCCGCTGTCTGTGCCGCGGCACAAAATGATGGCGTTCAGGGGCTGTTTTAAATATGCCGCAACTCATTGTTGGAACAACATACCTCCACCTCTGAGGTCCCTTAAAACGAAAGGTAATTTTAGGCTGAAATTGCGCAGGCATCTCTTGAACATACAAAAATTGTAAACATTGCTACACACTTACTTACCTCTTTCTTCTTTTTATTTTCATTTTCCGCCATCGCGAGTGCTGGTTGCCCTCACTGTCACTGTTTTTGTGACATAATCAGCAGACGAACTCAGGCGCATTCACAGATTGGGTTACTATAAATACTATTATGTAACACAGGGCACGCCGTGATTGCGGCGGTAAGACCCATCATGGGGGAGTGGCTAGAGAGGCCGCACGGTGGCCTCTCGTACCGTCAGACGCAGGTCATTACCGGACACGGTAACTTCGGGCGGTACCTGCATCTGATGGGCATAGAGCCAACGCCCGAGTGCCATCACTGCGACGCGAGGACTCGGGGCTGCACACGCTCACCGAGTGTCCGGCGTTTGAAACGCCGAGGCGGGAGCTTGTGACAGCCCTGGGGGTGAGAGGTTTAAGGGTGGTAGAAATTTGATGGCACAAATTTGTCACAAATTTCGACCGGGTTAGTACCACCGTGCACTTTTGCGAAAAATCCTCCATAGTAATCCAATCTCGGTTGGATTGCGTTCAGGGGTCAGCAAGTGCATAGCCGGGCAGGGGGGATTGAGGTCGCAGCACGAGTGGGACCGGTGGGTCTTGGCGTAGTCTAGTGGGGGGTGGCGCGGGGCGACGCGCCGAACAGGGAGACCTGTAGAAACGGTGGTGCCGCTGGCCGCCCGCGGCATAGTACAGGGGCCCAACCGGGACTAACCACCCTGGGAGGCTGCCCCACCAGGTCGCGCATAATCCCGATATGGCTCGTCGTGCCGGTTGGTGACCGGACGAGGGAGCCCGGCGACCATACTCGGGGGGGTACGGGGGCCCTTCCGTTCGGCGCGTCGGCTCTCGCCATACCTCACATTCATAGATAAAACCAATATCCCACGCTTTGTCACGCTGTGCTGCGACAACAATCGCCTCTTTTTCACGCCTTCCCTCCTCTTCATCCTCATGGCAGCGCATAATAACAGTAGATTGGTCTACACAGCGGCAAGAAACTCTCCCTCGTGCTCGCTATTTGAGGTGGAGTCCACGAACATCTGTGGGCTCCATACAAACCTCAACGCCGTCCACCAACACCTGGAGACGGCGAAACCAGCAATGCTGTTTCTTACGGAGACACAAATACGCCGCCCTGATGACACGACCTACTTACTCTACCCCGGCTATGTCCTTGAGGAGAATTTCCGCGCAAAAGCCGGGGTGTGCGTGTTTGTTAGGGCGGATGTTTGTTGTCGCCGTTTGCGCTGCCTAGAGGACCCATCCTTTTCCACCCTTTGGGTACACATAGACCATGGCTCTACGAGTCAGATCTATGTGTGCCTCTACCGCTCCCATACAGGAGATGCCGAGACAACTCGACTCTTTGAATACCTTAGTCAGGCGGCAGATGATGCGCAGGAGCGGTTTCCGAACGCTGAACTGGTGTTTTTGGGGGATTTTAACGCCCACCACGAGATCTGGTTGGGCTCCGCCAAAACAACCCACGCGGGAAGAGCCGCCCATGCATTTGCTCTGGCGCATGGCCTGACCCAATTGGTACACGAGGTCACTAGGATACCAAAAAGGTCGGACCATGAGCCCTCTCTGCTAGACCTTCTGCTGACGAGTCGCCCGGACCAGTACAGTGTTTCGGTGAGCGCCGCTTTAGGTGAATCCGACCATTGTCTGGTCCGTTCCGAGGTGCCCATTTTAGCGCCCCCACGTCCCGTGCAGGGGAAGCGGCGTCTCTGGCACTACTCGTCAGCGGACTGGGATGGACTGCGTGATTATTTTGCGTCCATCCCGTGGGTTGAACGCTGCTTTGGAGGTAAAAACCCATCTGAGGCCGCAACTGCTGTCGCCGGTGAGATCAGTCTGGGCATGGAATATTATATCCCCTACACTGATGTCGCCGGTGTCCGCAGGGCACGCCCCTGGTTCGGGCGCGAGTGCGCGGAGGCTGTTAATCATAAACAGTCTGCGTACCGCGCTTGGATCAGGGCGCGCGCTACGTGCGATCCCAACGTGGGCCACTTCAAGGCGGCGTACAACAGAGCCACAAAGGCCTGCAAGAGGGCTTATGTCAGAGCGGATGCCCAGCGCATAGCGCGGCTTGGTCAGGAGCTAGTAGAGCATCCCACGGGTAGCCGTGGCTACTGGCGACTGGCCAAAGCCGTGCAAGCCAACTTCTGCCAGCCTTCGCTGCCCCCGCTGCGCAATCCCGATGGATCCCTGGCCCATGAGCCGCAAGAGAAAGCAAATTTGCTGGTTAATCTCTTTGCGGCCAACTCCCGAGTCGATGATTGTGGTATGGAGCCGCCGACACTGCCCTTCAGTGACCATGCAATGCCTGATATTCGTATCAGGCAACGCGATATCCGAGCGGTGTTGCAGTCACTCGATGTCCGGAAAGCCAGTGGTCCGGACGGTATTCCAGCGGTGGTTCTGCAAAAATGTGCAGCGGAGTTGTCTCCAATGCTTGCGCGGCTGTACCGGCTGTCCTACAGCTCTGGTACAGTGCCTTCGGCTTGGAAAGAGGCGAATGTACAGCCGATCCCCAAGAAGGGGGATCGCTCAGACCCAAACAACTATCGACCCATAGCCGTCACCTCAGTGCTGTGCAAGGTGTTCGAGCACATTATCAACAAACAGCTCATGCGTCACCTTGAAGATCACTCCCTAATTAATGACCGGCAATATGGCTTCAGGCCGAAACGGTCAGCGGGTGATCTTCTGGCGTATGTTAACCATATTTGGGGTGAGGCTATGGACAAGCACGGCGAGTCATTGGCAATTAGCCTTGACATCGCCAAAGCTTTCGATAGAGTTTGGCACAAGTCGCTTCTTTCCAAGTTACCAGCCTTTGGTCTGCCTCCTAGACTGTGCGACTGGGTTGCCGGCTTCTTGCAGGAGCGCCGTATTCGCGTCCTTTGTGATGGACGAGCCTCGGAGTTCTTGCAAGTAAATGCCGGCGTACCGCAGGGATCTGTCCTATCGCCAACTCTCTTTCTTCTGCATATCAATGACATGCTGTCGACCGGCAGCATTCATTGCTATGCGGATGATAGCACCCTACACGAGAGTTATCATGGACGTCCTGCGGATAAGCAGACGCATATCGCGGAAAAAAGGCAGCTTCTTGTCACTGAGCTTGACCGGATCCTGAATCACATTTCCCAATGGGGCTCTGAGAACCTGGTCGAGTTCAATGCCAAGAAGACGCAGGCATGTGCGTTTACAGCAAAGGTATCTTCTTTCCTTCCCCTTCCCACTCTTCAGAGCACGCCACTGCCACTGCAGGACAACCTCAATATCCTAGGTATGGATGTTCGCTGCAAACTGAACAACAAAAACTACATCGAGAGTATCATCAAAGCAGCCTCGCGTAAACTCGGAGTCCTGAACAGAGTGAGACGGTTTTTCACGCCGGAGCAACGGTGTCTTCTTTACAAGACACAAATTCGTTCCTGCGTGGAGTACTGCTCACATCTCTGGGATGGATCCGCAAAGTACTTATTAGATGCTCTCGACAGGTTGCAGCGACGTGCGATCCGCATTATCGGAAATCCTGAGGTCACGAGTACCCTCGAGTCTCTGCAGATGCGTAGAGATGTTGCTTCTTTGGCAGTTTTTTACCGTCTCTACCATGGTGAATGTTCTGAAGAGCTATTCCAATTAGTCCCACCCTCCCCCTTCTTATACAGGACGACACGTGCAGGACTTAGATGTCACCCCTATACGGTGCAGAACATTCCTTCAAGAACCAAGCGGTTCGGTGACTCTTTCCTTTGTCGCACCATTAAGACCTGGAATTCCTTGCCAGCTCACGTGTTTCCCTCTTCCTACAGTCCCGGGTCCTTTAAGCGGGGCGTGAAAAAGCATCTGATGAGGCCGTCAAGCTGAGTGCCACCATTGTTAACATGGCACGTGTACATAATGGTGACCCTCTTTCGTGAGACTTTACCTTCAGCTTACCATCAGGCGAGGTAAAGTCAAATTGACGTGTCCTATTTATAAAAAAAAAAAAAAAAAAAAAAAAAAAAAGAGTGCTCACGCTCTCCACCCTGCTCGCGGCGATGGTCCGCTGCGCGGATGCGTGGGCGGCCAGCGCCTCCTTCTGCGAGCAGGTCATGCTCGTGAAGGAGACAGCAGAGGGAGAAAGACTCGCGGACATCGCTGGCCGCGTTCGAAGGCGGCTCGGGCGTCGGAGGGCACAAACCGACCTCTGCCCCCCATGAGCGCGGGCTTGAGGGTGACGGATGGAGCCGCTCGTCACCCTAGCAGAAACAGGCCACGGCGGCGGCGCCCCCCCCCCCCCATACCGGGGGCGAGTCGGGGACCGCGTGGTCCCCCCTCCCGAGGAGGGCCAGACCGAGAGGAATGGCCCTGGATCAGCCGGGGTGCGAGGGATATGTCAAAAGACAACCTCACCTCCGGCCTAGCACATCGACACACAGACGGCGTGCGGTTTAGTCGGTTCGAGTCCGACATAACCCCTCCCTTCGGCTCCGAAGGGGGGGATATCCGTGGGGATTTCCCGCACGTAAAAAAAAAAAACTATTATGTAACAAGCTAGGCGCATTACGCAACAAAGGCAAGGCAGACCTAACCAAGCCGCCATTTTTTTTACTCTGTGATACCTACTAGCAAGCCGCACCGCAGACCAACCGCGGCAATGCATTTATAATGAGCGAACAAGTAATGTTCAAGAAAGAAGCGGCAGGACGGGACCGGAGGAGACTCGCGGCTAACATGGCCCGCGACAAGCGGAGGCGAATCGGGCGTTGGAGGTAGCAGAACAGCCACCATCCCCCATGAGTACGGGCCGGAGGTGTCGGGTGGAGCCGTTTGTTACCCTAGCAGAAGCAGGCTGAGACGATGGCCAGATCGAGACTCCGTTTGGCTCAGAATTGAAATAATAACATAGAACTCGCGAGTGAAGCCGCCGAAGGTAATACTAAATTTCGCTCGGACTTGTTTTAGTCGGTTCACGTCCGACACAATTATCCCTTTGGTGGGGGAGGGGGGAAGGTGTATTCCGTGGGGATTTTGCAGACGTTTAAAAAAGGGCCTCGCAAAATGTACCTTGCCCACATTAAGTTTAGGTCTTGCGCCACCACTGCTTTCATCCATTGAAGTACAAGTGTTTTTTTATTTTATTTTTATTTATTTATAGACACACCAACAGTATACATATACATCATTATTATCGTAAAATACAAGGTATAGTTCTGATATGTATACCAATTAAAGGCATGTACAGTTTACACCATAGGATAGCGTACGATTAAGTGCTAATTAACAAATTGTGATTTTAAATTTGACAAGTAGACAAAGAAAGTTTGCAGATTCTATAAAAGCGATCTCGATACCTTTCTCCTGAAAACACCAAACGAGTCGTGGAAAATATCCAATTGGTCGAGTTTACTGTTTAGCGCATTGCACTCACGACACGCACGTGTCAGGGGTGAATTAAGTCCTATATTGGTTCTCACTAGTGGTTGGCAGAAGGTTCTAACCAAAGGGTGACGCGGTGGATTTCTAGGAACAGTGTACAGAAGGCGGTTTGATAGGTTAGTGAGGTCAACTTTACTGTTTACGATTTTATATAATAAGATTATATCGTGAAGCTTACGTCGATTTGATAGCGATGTCAATTTAAAGTGTTTAAGACGCTGATCATAGCCAGCTCTGTGTGAGATGCCCTGGGAGATGAACGCTAGATGTCGTGTAAATGCGCGCTGTATGAATTCTATCCGCTGCGCGTGTGCGGCATAAAAGGGATTCCAAATCGCGGACCCATATTCTAGTTGACTACGGACCAAGGCATTAAAAAGTGTGATTCTGGTTTCAGCATGTCTAAAGCCTCTTGTATTCCGCTTAATTAAGCCTAGCATTTGGGCAGCTTTTCCGGCAATTGCATTTATGTGTGATGTAAAATGAAGTTTGTCGTCGATTGTTACTCCAAGGTCTCTAATTTCGCATACCTGCTGAAGTTCAACTGCACCGATACTATATTTGGAAATAATTTTGAGTTTTTTTCTTGAAAATCGAACATGGCAGCATTTGGCCACACTAAGTTGCATTAGGTTAAGGTTGCACCAGTCTTGTATTCTATTTAGGTCGCTTTGGTCTATATCGTTATTTGAGTTGACAACCTTGTAAAGTTTCAAGTCGTCGGCGAAAAGAAGACAGTTACAATTTTTTATGACAGATGTTACGTCGTTTATGAAAATTGAAAACAGAACTGGAGCTAGATGGGAGCCTTGAGGTACACCAGAGACCGCATAGTAAGGTTGTGAACTATATCCATTGACAGTGACTATTTGAAGTCTTTTTGCTAAATATGATTGAAACCAATGTAAAAGGGACCCTGTTATACCGAAATGGTTTAGTTTTTTAATAAGGATTTTGTGATTCACCCTGTCAAACGCGCTGGCAAGGTCCGTGTAAATAGCGTCGACCTCCAATCCCTTATCTAACTGATCAGTTAAATCGGACAAGAAGGAACACAAATTCGTCACAGTCGAACGACCAGCACGATAGCCGTGTTGGCTAGGTGACAGCAACGCATCCACATGGGCAGTCAAGACAGGACAGACAATTGACTCGAAGAGTTTAGAGAAACATGATAATATTGCTATGGGCCGATAGTTCTTGGCATCGCTGGGATCACCCTTTTTAAATAGTGGTATTATTCTAGCTTTTTTCCATTCGTCTGGAAAACATCCATTTCTCAGTGAACGGTTAAATATCAGAGCGAGTGGTAAACCCAGTGTCCTGCCGCAGCGTTTAATGAAAATGGGAGGTATGCCATCAGGGCCTGCACCCTTGAAAATGTTTAGTTTTTTTATTTTACTTAATACTTCTTTTTCTGTCACTTCAACCATGGCTATACAACTATCATAGGGAACTGAAATTAGTTTAATATTTGATAGAACGAGTGGGTTATTGTCGTCGAGGCTATAAACAGAGGAGAATTGGGATGAGAGTAAGTCAGCGATTGCTGGCCCAGTGTCAGCTGTGCTATCTTCTCTATACATGCGAGATGGAATTGATGACAAGTTTCCTTTTTTTTCTTTTATAAATCGCCAAAAAGAGTTTGGATTCTTTGTGATGTTTCGTTCAGTGTTGTGTATGTATTGTGAGTGAGAGGTACGATATAGTTTGTTACAGTGTTCTCGCAATGTGTGAAAAGTTATTAAGTCTAAGGGATTCCCATACCGACGGTATCTGAGCCTAGCTTTTTCTTTTTCTTTTAACCTCTTAATTAATGCATAACTGAACCACGAAGGGTATTTTGATTTGGCAGAGTTTCGTTTGGGAACGTATTTTTCGACCAACCTCATGAGTATTTTGTAAAAGACCGAAACCATGGCATTTGCAGTATCTTCACATATTTCAAATTTTTTGTGCCAGTCGATGCAGTTCAACTCCGCAGACAGAACATCATATTTAGCCTTGAAATAATTAAACTGATTAGTTTTCGCCGACCTTAGAAACTGTTGACTCAGGTGGACCTGGCATGATACAACAAGCACCAGTCCGGGATGCCTTTTATCCAACTTACTCACAAGACTCAACGGTTCCTCAACTTTCGCGTGGGGTAGATTAGTTAAGACTAGGTCTAGAATTCGCTCATCGATGTTATGGTAGTGATTATATTGACGAAGGTTATTAATAGACATAAAATCGACGAGCGCATGGCCCAACGAATCGTTGTAAACTATAGGATCTGCGTAGGAATAGTCGCTACTCTTAGCCCATTTGATGGAGGGCTAGTTGAAGTCACCAAGAAGGATTATATCATCAACTGTGTCCATCACGCCATCCACATTATCGAGCAACCTATTAAGAGCTACTAAGTTGTTTGGAGGTGGTAGATAGGCGACACAAATAGCTACCTTTTTTAAAGTGCCATCCATGTTTATATCAATAGTGATCCATATGCTCTCGCAATTACACTCCCAGTTAATCATGCGGACTGAAGGGATATGGCGAGAGACAGCTATAATTACACCCCCACCATCCTTTTTAGAACTCTCAGCGATTGAACGGTCTCTGCGATATATTATATATCTGGAATCTATAATCTCACTGTCATAAATGTTTGATTTAAGCCACGTTTCTGTCAGTACAATGACGCTGTAATTAGACTTTAGAATATTTTCCAAGACACTTACAGTTTTGGTGCGAAGCCCGCCTACATTCTGGTAATAAATTTCAAGTTCTGGATGGTTGAATGTTGAGACAATACACTAAAGTATAGAACACCAAGATTAGGACATACTGATTTAAACCACACGCTTCAGACTATCAGTACTTCGAATTAGTAGTGCCTGACTCGTTTCGTCCTTGCGTAGATAGACACGACCGTTACGAACCCAGTTGAACTTGTAGTTCATTTCCTTTGCCTTTCTTCGAGCGGCTGCATGCAGGGCTTTATTACTCGGAGTGAGGTGCTCAGCTACGTATACAGGCACGCGTGGCCCCCCCAATCCAAGTTGGTGAGAGTTAAGCTTGTCATTAGGGTGTTTTTTATTGAAGTTTACTACAGCCGCAAGCACAGTGTCGCGTTGATGGGCGCTGCGTAGCTTGACTATTACCGAACGAGGTCTCTCATTGTCGTTGTTCATTTTGGCGACTCTTGTAGCCCTATAGATGTCCTGTTCGGGAATTACACAGCCAATTGTATTTATCAGCTGCGAGACAATAGATATAAGGTTCTCTGAGCGATGTTCTGGCAGGCCGTTGATCTCAAGATTGCTCTCGCGCAAATGTTGTTCGGCAATAGTCAGTCTAGACGAAAGATCCTTAACCGTTGAATGTAGAATTTCATTATCGGACTGTAGTTTGCATATAGTTGAAGATTTTTCCTCAACACAGGCTCTAAGTTCTTCAAATTTGGCATTCATGAATGATATAGATTCGTGGTATGATGTTAGCTGCTGTTTAATAATATTCAATTCTTCTGAGACCTTACTTTTAACTATAGCCATCATTTCCTGCTTAATCACATCCCTGATGTTGTCGAGGGTAAGTCTCGGTTGCTGGCTTGGCCTGAAGGTTACATTAGAACAAGGTGAAGAATCGCTGGTCGCCAGCATCGTGTCCGAGGTGTCTAGATCGGGTGAGGTGGTAATATTAGCAACTTGGCGAACAGGGGTATTGGTGTTTCCTTTTTTAGGCTGCTTGCTAACACACTCCGGACATTTCCATGTACTCTTATGTTCTTTAGTCATACCATTGAAGCGTTTCTCCGACACGTTAGAACATAATAGGTCAAATTTCTTTACACAGAGGGAGCATACCAGAAAGTCTTTTGTTTTTATAGCATTATTGCAGCCTGCGCAAGCATGATTAGGAGCCATAGTGTTTTTACTTTAATAATATGCAATAGGATTCCCAATGTTTACAATTTGTGCAATGTGGGTCAACGTAAAGAACTTCTGTACCAAGTTGACGGCGTACGACGATTTCACTGTATTAATGCTCTAAGCTTCGAGCGAGTCGGCGAGAAGAAGGTCGCAAGCGCCACGGTTTCTGCGGCGCTTACGCGTTTGCGTCGTACACTATCCAGTTGATTATTTTTATAAAATTTTCGGAAGTTAATTTGTTGTTATCTTTGTCAATATTTATATAATAGCAGTGATACTTATTGCAAAATGCACTCACGCAACCAGAGAACCGCGTAATCGCAAAATTGGTGATATATTTGCACTTTGAACCACTTAACAAAATAAGTTTTGAGAGCACTCAGTTGCACGTCACGCAATTCTACTATACAAGTGTTAAAGATTCCTTCCATACGAGTGGCGTAATGCAACTTATACTCCATTCCTAGGAATTTAATACACCTTTTATTGCAATCCGTACCTAAATGTAGTGTGCGTGCTGATACACCCTTAGAATAGAGCTTGCTAACACTCGGTAGGCAGGCACGCACGGACCGACGACGTGAGGCGTGTGTGAACTCGATTTAAAGGGGTCTAGCAATAGACTTCAGACCATTGCGTGCCGCGCACAACACAGCGCTGGGGCGACGCGGACGGCTCGAGCGCCGATATTGGGAAATTGGAGCTCAACGGCGAGCGGCCAATATCGGAGATTTTTGAGATATGCCGCGATTAGGTGCAAGCAAACAAGCGCAAGCCCTCCTTATGAACGTGTACTCTTTTACTCACATTTTCATTTCATTCACTTCAAGCCAAGCATTTATTGAATATTAACACGATTACGAATTACGATTAAACTCATAAAACAGCTATACTGAGCATAAAACCCCAATGCATGCCACACTATACGAAAATTCATTGACATTCATCCTGCCGTTTCCCTTTTATAATATTTAGAAATACTCACTTAGGAGTTACGTGCGAGGACTAAGCACTCCGGGCCCCAGCCGCACTGAGGGTCGATGATGATAATACCTCGGCTCGACGGAGCAGCGCGGTGAGCTATTAATGTTTTAGGCGAGCCGTGAGCTGCGAGTCTGCGGTGAATAAATAAAACAGGAGGCGGTAAGTGAAAGCGCGCCTCTTACTCTTAAGCAGCTTACAAAAAACAAGAGCAGGGCGGCCGACCGCGCGGAGCAGAGCCCTGGTTGCGGTGCAACCATCGCGTATGAAAGGATGTAAAACAGCGAATGAGCCCCGCGCTCAGCGCTCAGCGCTTTATTAAAGCGTGAAATTTTTCATTGTGCTCTTGCGCCGTACAACGAGCAGCGACGCGTACATATGAGTATGCATCT
Source organism: Eilema caniola (assembly GCA_949126895.1). Lineage (NCBI taxonomy): Eukaryota > Metazoa > Arthropoda > Insecta > Lepidoptera > Erebidae > Eilema > Eilema caniola. The sequence goes on along the minus strand of OX421471.1, from coordinate 210,891 downwards.
AACACGACAATGCGTACATATGAGTACAACAAACTTGATGCTGGAAGGCGCGTTTGTCTGTGAGCACTGACGCTGGATAGAGTGCAGGCACATATGTACCGTTCTCTTACAGGTAGGTAAAAACAGACTGCAAATCGAAACGCGCTCGTTTTAATCGGAATTGTTAAATTGATAACGGCCAGCCTTTGTGAATTGCTGGTAGTAAACGCGAGTGCTACACAGGAGGCACGCGTTCCATTCTGTCTCAGTGCAAATATTTGAATATAAGTGGCTTTTTGCATTGATCTAGTCACTAACGTAGTAGTCAGTAACGGATCTGACTAACATTCGATTTAGGAATAGATTATAGTTGCTGTTGCTGCGGTAACGTAATCAGACTTCCGGGCCATAGTTTAAAATTTTGAAGAATATTAGGAACTGAAAATACTAATATTGCTTTGAGGGAGGGGCCAACTAAACTGCTCGTGCTAGGAGTGGGTTCACGTCGGCAATGTAATGGTCAGGATTTGAACCCAGGACCTCTCGATCATAAGGCTGGCTGCATAATCCATTTACAAAGAAATAAGTTTGAAGGATTCTTGGTTAACATCAAGTCGAATTCCCGTAATAAATAGGTCCGAAGCCTTCCATCCAATCAGTCTCATATTCCACATCGGGTGAGACCGACGTTCACTAGAGACGCGACATGACGTGGACCGGAGGGAGTCAACTCAGTCAAAGTCAATAATCTATTATTCTATATAGACTATTAAAATAGCACAAAATGTCAAAATGTAAAAAAAGACGGCCAGAGAAGACTCCGGCAAGAAACTCTGTAGGAATATTTTTTTTGGTCTATAAACAAAAATTTACTTCCCGTATTCTAGAATGCCACTCAACTGAACCACGAATTACGTCGGAAAAGATTGTATACACATTTATAAATTTGACAGGGTGTCTGGCAGTTGGCTATACATTTTTCCTCAGATAAATCGCGATTCAGCTGAATGACATTCTAGAATATGGGTCCCTTGTTTTTTTTTACGTGCTGGACATCCCGCCGGAGGGGCGGCTATGTCGGACTCGAACCGACTTAACCGCACGCCGTCTGTAGGTCGTAGTGCTAGGCCGCACCCATAACATATCCCTCGCACCCCGGCTGACCCACGGCCATCCCTCTCAGCCTGGCCCTCCTCGGGAGGGGGAACCACGCGGTCCCCGACTCGCCCCCTGAATGCGGGGGCGAGTCGGGGACCGCGTGGTTCGGATTATATGATGGATCTTACCGCCGCAATCACGGCGTGCCCTGCGCGTGATTGCCCAAGTTGTCGCTCCCACTCGACCACCATGTCCCGGTGGAGCCGGGATTTCTCGGACCGAATATCCGAGAATCCCCGCTCTCGCGCCTCCTTTCGGAACTGATTTAGTGCCGAAAGGGTCCTCGCTTCCAGGATCCACGGTAGCGATCCGGCCAGGAGACTCGCCGCTTCGAAGGGTATCGTGCGGTATCCCCTGATGGCCCTAGTAGCCATCGTCCTCTGCGCCGTACGTAGCAGAGGCAGGAATCTGGCCACCAGGGTGTCCGCCCACACGGGGCACCCATATAGGGTCATGGACCTCACGAAACCCGCGTAAAGTCTCCTGCCGGAGTCCTCTGGGCCCTTCAAGTTGGGCAACAACCGACCCAAGGCATTCACCGTGGTCACCAACTTTGGGCGCAGACTTCGGAAATGCTGTCCGAAGTCCCATCGACCGTCAAGCACGAGCCCCAGGTATTTCAACCGGGGCTTGATGTCGATAGGAGTACCTCCCACTGTAAGGCCGGCTCCCGGGTCTGGTCTGCGCCGAGGGCCATGGTAGAACATGGCCTCGGACTTGTGCAGAGCCACGTCGAGACCCAATTCGCCGGATCCGTTCCACGACTTGAGCAACCGCGGTCGTGGCCCTCAGGGTCGCCTCGCGGTGATTAGCCCCGCTTACCGTCACCAACGTGTCATCCGCGTAACACGTGGCGGTGGCACCGTACGCGAAGTCACCGCGAAGCACCCAGTCGTAACCAATGTTCCACAGTAGCGGCCCCAGCACCGATCCCTGCGGAACACCGCACGACATCTCACGCCTACCGACCCCGGTCGACCTTGGGTAGATGACGGCTCTCTCCGACAGGTACGCCCCGACTATGCGGCGGAGGTAGAGAGGCACGTTGTGGTACACGAGTGCCTCCCTAATGTAACTCCAAGGCAAGGTGTTGAAGGCGTTGGAGATGTCCAAGGACACCACCAACATCACCTCGCCCCGAGCGACCGCATCCTTACACGCATGATGGCATTCACACTGGAATGCCACCGGCGGAACCCAAACTGGGTGTTCGCCAGGTCCGGCCCCACTCTAGAAAAATACTCGACGAGGCGCTTGGCAATAACTCTTTCGAAGAGTTTGCCCACCTCGTCGAGCAGCATATATGCCGGTGGCCTATGGGCCGGTACCCGGACGGCTCGTCCGCCGGGCGTCCCTTCTTACGGATGAGTTGCCCCGTCCTCCACATCTTCGGAAACTGGCTCCGCTCCAAGCATGCGCTAAGGAACCCTCTGAATCGGGGTTCGAGACCGTCTTCGCCTAGAGCTAAGACCCACGCGTGGCCTGGAATGCCGTCGGGTCCCAGGGCAGTGCTTTTCCTGGCTCTCTGCCTTCGCACCGCCAGCTCTAGTTCTACACAAGTAACCACGGGCACGTCGTCGTCAATCACCACGCCGGGCGCCGTAGGTGACCGAGGCGGTGGAGTCATCTGCGGCGGAACATGTTCCGCTCACGCCGCGAACAGGGAGTCGACCACTCCTCCGAGCAGAGCCGGCTCGAGCACCTGGGTCAGCGGAGGGGCCCGGACGCGCAGCTTTTCTCTAACCATAAGGTAAGGCCGCCCCCATGGTTCCCACTCCAGTATCTCCAGGAGCTCCCGGTAACAAGCGGCCTTGGACCGCTTGATCTCCGCTCGGAGGGCTTTCCAGGCCTCCCTGTATCCCTCATGAAGTTCCGCCAGTGGGGGCTGCGTGTCTGCGGGACGGCTACGCCTCCTCCCGAATCGGGCCCACCGACGTTGCGTAATCACGCAGGCTTGACGCAGCCTCGCGATCTCCGCATTCCACTGTACCCGCAACGTAGACACGTGTCATGGCCTCCCGGAACCACGCCGCTTCATCGTCGATATCGACAGGTCTGTGCCTCATATGGGACTCAATAGTTTGCTTGAGGAGCATAGTTGAGCGAACAGCTAATTTCTAAGCTTGATTGTCATCATAATATATCTTTTAATTTTATAATAGCCTTTTAGCACAGTTTAGTCTTAGTTACATTTTTAATTAATCCACAGGTATTCCATTAGGGGGCTATTTAAAAAAGCGTATACAATTTCCCGGGGAAGAATTACTAATTTTATGGAGTCTTCTATCACAAATTACAAGATTGTTTTTATTTCTTCAAAATTTCAAAATATTAGTCTCACATAATTAGGTTCTCGAAAATGTATTATGATACTACGGTTAAAATGATTATTTCTTGCAACTTTTCACGGAAGGAAACTCTTAGGCCCAAATTATACATACCTCGCACAGCCCACTTTTGTAAGATATATATTATGTTTTGTGGCGGGTATCCATATCATTGCAATAGTTTAGCTTGGCAAACCTTGGTGAACTTGGGGGTACCTGTAATGACGGTGTCTGTATAGATTGATCACAAGCGATGTGCCGTCCCGCGGGCGCCATCTCTAGTATCGAACCAGTGTCCATTTGATCTTCACAAATCAATACAGCGCACAGCAATTAATATTCGTGAAAGTACATTCGTATCCTGACTCCTAAGCAGTTTGTAGCCACCAGCATCAAGACAACAAGAAGCAGCATCCGGTAAATGAATTAATTCACCTGTGTACTTGGATTGATACCCACTCCACATATTCTTCGTAATAGTTCTCAACCTGCACCACTGCTTAAAAGTTAGCTCCCCATTGTATTTAAATTCCGTAGCTCAAAATACTTTGAAAATAACTGAAATAAACTATTCTAGCCGTATTCACGCATGTTAAAGTCCTAAACTTTTTACAGCTTAAGAAGCCGAACTTAATCTTTTAATATGTGATCCCCATTGTACATAGCTTGGCATCAATACTTAAACCTAAGAACACTGTTGATTCCACAAAGTTCAACACTTGACCATTGACTTGTACATTGGTTTACACGTGTGTAACATAAATTTAATTACATTTAGGCTCATATTCTAGAACTTCACTCAGCTGAAACGTGATTTATGCGAGGAAAAATTGTATAGACAATCTGCCAGACAAACTGTCACATTTGTCATATGTATACAATCTTTTCCCAGCTAAATCAAAATTCAGCTGAGTAGCATTCTAGAATATGGGCCTAAGTGTTGTTCCCATTAGGGCAAAGATAATTTACTAAACTCATTAATTTACTCGATCGATCGATGGATAAAATAAAAAACCAAGATGTTGTTTTTCAGATTTAGTCAGTTTAATTACCGTGTGTGGCAAGCGAATTTTCGTAAATTTTTAAAGCCGTATTTTTTTCTTTTAAAAATAATGTTATGTTTCCTTTGAGTGAAATTTACTACCTCCAGTATTTAGAGTACTTCCCTTCCAGCAGGGCTAACATGCGCGCCACGAGATAGCTATCTCGAGGCATTTTGCGGTTTTATGTCGATATGTCGACTGTTGGTAACGTGCAGGGCTAACATGCGCGCCACTAGATAGCTATCTCGAGGCATTTTGCCGTTTTATGTCGATATCGACTGTTGGTAACATGGCCAATGTCAGATGTCGACATAAGTTGACTTCGAGAAATCATTTCTACTTAGTGTCAGCAAATTGTAACATACGTGCCCTTATTTACTCGAATTTTGACATTTAAAATGTTTTGTCTCCCGTCTTTCATTTGGTCGACGAGAAGTTATCTCGTGTAAACTTTTTTTGTGCTCGGTTCATTTTGGACTAAAACAGCGACTGCAAGCCATTTTCGACCTTAATGACATTTCCTTTGTTACGTGTCTTTTCGTGTTAATTGATGACGCTGATCACGAATATAAGAAAAAAATTTCGATAGCATGTCATGTCAATAAGGTCGAAAATAGTTTGCACTATTTTTTCTTTTTTAATCCCTAGCATCTCTAACTAGTCTTTAAAATGTTTTGTCTCCCGTCTTTCATTTGGTCGACGAGAAGTTATCTCGTGTAAACTTTTTTGTGCTCGTTTCATTTTGGACTAAAACAGCAACTGCAAGCCATTTTCGACCCTTATGACATTTCCATTGTTACGTGTCTTTTCGCGTTAATTGATGACGCTGATCACGAATATAAGAAAAAAAATCGATAGCGTGTCATGTCAAGAAGGTCGAAAATTGTTTGCACTATTTTTCTCTTTTTTTCATCCCTAACAACTCTAACTAGTCTGTGCTTTCGAGCAAATGGCCGTATCGGGCCGATTTTATCGGATAAATGTGAAAACAGCACAAGGTGTTGGCTATCGGACGGCGGCTATCGGCGTCCGACACCGATATCGGATCTCGGATAAGTATGAAAACGCTCGTTGTTTGACGCGACAAAATATGTCGACGTTACTTCGCTCGAGAAGACTCGAGATGATATCTCATCTCGATTCGAGATAGTTGACGACGCGCGCATGTTAGCCCTGCAGGTGAAGTTAAAATCTTCCACGCTGTATTTTAAGAACAAAAATGGTCTAAGTATAGAACCCTGTAGAGCACCCATCGAAACCATGGATCCCACTTAACTAGTACCATTAGCGTTGACCAGCTGAATTCTATTGTTCAAATATGAAGTCAGAAACTTGAGTGCCTTATTTCCTGATTAACGTGTCATGGTGGACGCAATCGAAAGCCTTGGATAGATCACAGAAAACACCCAATGCATCATGCTTATCCTCACAGGCCTCGTAAATACCATTTAACAACTCTATACCAGCACCACTAGTCGAACGTCCCTTAGTAAACCCAAACTATCTATCATGAAACAATTTGTTTTCAGCAAAATGGATCAGCAACTGTCCTAAAATTGGTTTCTAATACTTTACTCAAGGTCGGCAACACAAAAACGGGTCGCAAAATTAGAAGGATCTGTCTACCAGCCTAGAACAAAGGTATGACTCTGCTATGTTTCATTAAATCAAGAAATATACCGCTATTGACACATGATTGTTTAAAGATTTTTATTTCTCAAAAAAACAATACAGTTCACTTACAATGAGATATAAACAATACAGTTCACTTATAATAAGATATGATAATATAGATTGGTATTATACTTAACAATAATAAACAAGAACATTGTCGCCTCTTGGCCGTTACATTATTGCTGACATTAGGTACATAATTCAATACAATTTAACTTAATTCATACTATGGTAGGTAATAATAGTGATACAAGTTTACATTACGTTTCTCGTATATATTCTTTTAGTTTCCTTTTGAATTTGTTAATACTCTCCGTTTGCTTGATGTCATTGGGCAATTTATTGTACAGTTGTGCTCCCTCGAACGGTATCGTCTTTTTTGCGTGGATGAGTTAGTTGGAGTTTGCCTTTATTTCGAAGACTATAGGGCGTTATTTTTTTTGGTAACTGTGTGTTGTTCTGGACTGAATTGGTTGTATTTTCATTTTACTAAAATAAATGTGCAGTGCTCGTAAAGTTCTCTAATATTTAGTAATTCTGTTTCCTTAAATAGTTGAGTTGTTGATGTTAAATAATGATAGTGATATAAAGCCTTAATAATTATATTTTAAGTTCTCTGCAATGGATTTAGATATATTAGTGCGGTCGAAACCTATATTTCAATTGGTTACGTATTATAATAACTACAGTTATTTTAACTATTTTCAAGACAACTACGGTCAAAAAAACTACTGTTTAAAACACCTAAAGATCGTTTCACATATTTTTGTAATAACTACTGGTCGAAACAAATAATGGACGATTCACCTACGGTTTATTCAACTACAATTAATTGTGCTAAGGTTGATTAAACTATGTATGAAAAACCTAATAGTCGATTCGCTTACGGTTTATTGATACTACTACTTTGTCACAGAAATTTACGTTGTTGTAAAACCGACTTCATGTAGTCTTGTCTGCCCTACCCCTTGAGTGTAATTTAAGCCCGCGAAGGCGCGGAGGGGCGAGGCGGCCTGCGAGCTGAGGAGCAGGTGGTTCCTACGAGCACTGCCGAGGCTGAGGCTGGCCGGCTTAGCCGGCCAGCAAGCCGAAGCTGCGGTAGTGATCGTCAGATTCATCTGCGACGATAAGGTCGCATGGGACCGCCGGAGCTACGCAGTGCCGGAGCCGTTACAGCATGCAACCAAGCATGCAGCAAGCATGGCTTCTGTCATGGCTCCGGCGCTGCGAGGCTCCGGCGGTCCCACGCGACCTTATCGTCGCAGATGAATCTGACGATCACTACCGCAGCTTCGGCTGACTTCGACACAGCCGTGACTCAAGGCATCGCGCCAGTCGCACGTCAGCCACCGGCGAGGCAAGGTCTCCGAAGTTGTCGTCGCCCGGCCCTGCGCCACTGAAGATGTCGACCGCAGTGATCGACGAAACGTCTGGAACGCAAGTTTCACATGGACCACGGCCAATCAGCCCGGAAGCAGTATATTCTACATGCAACGCCGGCCGTGAAAGCCTGAAGACTTATATCTCAAAGCTTCGCTAATAATCGTTTGTATACAGCTATTGTAATAGAAAAGACAGGTATCATCAGCGTAGATAGTTAGGTAACCGGTCAATCCTATTATATGTATACTAGCTGTTGCCCGCGGCTTCGCCCGCGTAGAAGTCGCTTATCGCGTAGTGTCAAAAATTTTAGCGCAGAGTCAAGCATTCAGAGCTTAATAGATACTCTTCACACCTCTTTATTTGACTCTTTACTCGACTTCCTCTGATCGAATGATTGAAATGAAATGAATCATCCCTTTTTCACTCTCTGCTCGCCTCTCCACCTGCGTCCCATTCACTTCTCTAATAGCCTCTCTACTCGACTCCCTACCTCAAATTCAAATTATTTATTTCACAAAATTGTGCGACGTGATTACATCTATTGCTGTCAAATTCCGCTTAAAACTAAGTTTACTACGTAGTAGTGCAGCAACAAACTCAATTGCATTCTACAGAACTAATAATACACTAGGACTATTGACTTCTAACAGAACAGCTGTAATATCAGTAACTTTTTTTCAGTGCCTCTTTTTTGTTCTCTTTGACGGTTTAACTCGTTAAAAAATTATTTATTGGCTATAAAGGTTAGTCCATGTCCGTTCTTAAACTCTAATCCAATTCTTCATCAAATTTCATCAAGATCGGTTCAGTTCGCGTTAAGGCGTGAAAGGCAACAGACAGATAGACAGGGTTCCTTTCACATTTATAATGTTAGCACAGTCTAAAGAACTTTCATACAGAGTTACAGACTCGTTATGTTATGATATTAATATGAATTACCCAGGATGTTAAGGATCTGTGGCGTAGCAGTACTGAACACGGCTGTTACGCAGGAGGCGCGTGTTCGATTCCCGCTCAGTGCAAACATTTGAATGCAGAAATATGGGTATTTGCATTGGTCTGGTCGTGCCTCGGAATGCACGCTAAGCCGTCGGTCTCAGTTGCCATACGATCAGCTATGGCAGACGTTACGGGTAGTTGAAGTCCTCAAAAGTCCAACAACTGGTCTATTTGCAATGCTTTGATATTGCCTTTGGGTTGTGGAGATTCAGCCAAATCCGCAGTTAGACTGGTAAAAGCGGACCTGGTTCCAGGTAATAGGGAGTGGGCCTATTGTCGTATTCCAGGCACTATTGTTGACTCGAGCTATGAATTTGGGGCTGAATCTGGGCTGTACATATCTGTCTGATGTGAATCAGCCCTATATCCCTTAGTCGCCTTGTACGACACCGCGTGGGAAGAGATGGGGTGGCCCAAATTCTACTCTACCGGGGACCACGCGGCTGAAGAAGAACCAGGATATTAAATTTAATGCAATTATAAATAAATTACAGGAGATATAATAATAAGAAAATGTACTAATCGAAATGACCGTTCTTATTATATTCTGTTGTGAACGAAACAATATCTTGTTTAAAACTGCGCCGCGCCATCTAGTTGTATTTTTGTAACTAAATTATAGAATTACAAATTTTAATTAATTGATTAAATACGAATTTATATACACAATTGTGTATGTAAAAATAAAGTCTATTTATTCACATAGTTGCTTAGATATGATATGCTATAAAAAATCTAACATAAAAATAATCTCAAGTAAAAAAGCGACATTATTGCTCACATCTCTGGTTCTACTCAACTGATTGCGATCAAACAAACGTAAGATTTTAAGTCTGAGCAAGCCCTTTCTAACAAAAAAAACCGCATCAAAATCCGTTCAGTAGTTTTTGCGTCTATCGCGAACAAACAGACAAACAGACAAACAGACAAGAATTCCAAAAAAAATATTTTCGTGTTCAGTATCGTTAATATAACATACTCCAAGTTTTTTTTTTAAAATATCTCCAATGTACAGACACTGTTGAAGATAATAGCCCTCTTCTATCTCCGACTGGCTGCAAGTAACGCAGCGCTTAAACTAACAGGATCACAACGTTCACTTACCCCTGTGATGTCCACCCAGCACCTGCAGAACCCTCGCAAGGCGTGTATGTATGTGAGGTGTGTAATTGTGTGTGTAATGCGTCTGTTCAGTGTTTAATTGCCCGCAGATGGTTGACTGGTCCTGCACGGTCGACCACGATGCTGATCTGCTCCAAGCTTGCCAGCGATCTCCCCAGTAGGCACACCACACACTCTGCAGTCCCGGATATATATATACTTTTAACTCCCAATTATTTCCACAAATATAATAATAAAATCGCCCGATTAATGTGCTCCCACGCAAACGATTTGATCCAGTGCAAAAAATTGACATAAAGTGACAGTTCACTGTCATCAAAACTAAAAATGGCGGAATGAAATGTTGACATGGAACCCTAACCTTTTGGATCAAGCAGTCACCCGCCCGAACAGGTCCCAACCTGTTCCTTCAGACCACTGGTAAACGGGACAGTGTTGCTACTGCTCGCTTGAGAACTGACTCCCCAACCTTGACTTCTGCGGACCGCGGGGTCCCATCCTTCCCGGGGAACAAGTTAACGATGCGCCCCCGGCGCCATCGCAGTAGCGGTAGGTTAACATCCTTAACCAGCACTAAGTCTCCAACACGAGGAGGGGTAGTCTTGTCAGTCCACTTAAGGCGCTGCTGCAACAGATGGAGGTACTCGAGCGACCACCGCTTCCAAAAATCTTGCGACATCTGTTGTAACATTTGATACCTGCTCAACCTATGGAGCTTCACCCCCGCGAATGGGTATTCAGGCAGCGCGTTAAGTGGCCTCCCTATCAGAAAATGACCCGGAGTTAACACTTCCAAGTCATTCGGATCTGAACTAATCTTACACAATGGTCGTGAATTAAGAACCGCCTCTATTTTACAGAATACAGTGACGAGTTCCTCAAATGTTAACACGGTTTGCCCTATCACGCGTAACAAATGGACCTTAGCAGACTTGACTGCAGCCTCGAAAATCCCACCCCAGTGGGGACATCTCGGGGGACTGAAGGTCCACTCGATGCCCCGACGGGAGAAGGCCGTTCCGATGTCATCCCTATTTACATCGAGAAATTCCCTAATTTTCTTAAGTTGACGCTCCGCACCAACAAAGTTGGTCCCATTGTCTGACCGGACCAGAGACGGAAGGCCCCTCCGGGAAACAAACCGGTCTAAACAAGCAATGAATGCTTCCGTCGTAAGGTCAGCGACTACCTCAAAATGAACGGCCTTGGTGGACAGACAGACAAACACGCAAAGATACGCCTTGAACACCTTCGCATTCCGAAGGCGTGAATTCCGAATCATAAACGGCCCAGCGAAGTCCGTGCCCACTCCCATAAATGGTCTAGCCTCCATCACCCGATCGGGAGGCAGATCCCCCATTCGAGGCTGCATCATGGATGCCTTCGTCCTGTAACAGGGTAGGCATCGAAACACGACGCTCCGAATAATACGTCGCCCAGACAGTATCCAATACTCACGCTGTAGCGTGGCCATCAGCGCGTTGCATCCTGCATGCGCATTTTTCACATGGCGGTCCATCACCAATAGCTCCACTAAGGGCCCTCCCTTAGGGAGTAAAAGCGGATGACGTGCCGCATACGGCAGGTCCGCATTCCGCAGACGTCCCCCGACTCGCAGTAAGCCCTGGCAGTCAATGAAGGGGGTGAGGTGCGCTAGAGCACCCTTCAGCCTGGCACGACCCGTCACCATGGTTGACATTTCCTTCCCGAAATGCTGCGTCTGTACTGCCTTAACCAGGCAGGTTAACGCACCCTGGCGTTCGACAGGAGACAGTATGGACGCCCTCGTCCGCTGTGACCTGGGAGCTCGACAATTTTGAGCGAACCTCCGCATCCACGCGGTCACGTTAATCAGTTTGTCCAGTGAGCTGTACCTACCCAGGAGGAACTCCGCGTTCAACTCCGGCTCACTGGTCGTGACGTGGACGTAAGTCCGGTTTTCCGGCTGGGCTGTCGCCACTACTGGATTGAGTGGCCACTCCAAGGCCCCTCGGGTCAACCACCATGGTCCCCACCATAATGGGTGGTCCACGATTTCGTGTGCCTTGCATCCCCGTGATGCACAATCCGCCGGATTCATTTCACCCGGTACATGTCTCCATGTCAGTGTATACTCAGCATCCCGTATCCGAGATACTCGGTTCGCCACGAAGGTCTCGAGGGTGTGAACTGACGCCCGAAGCCAGCATAACACAATCTGGCTGTCAGTCCAAGCATACACCGTCTCACTGAGATCCATCGTCCCACGCAGAACCGATGTCGTATGGACCAGCAGTCGTGTGAGGAGGACTGCTCCCGACAACTCCAATTTTGGAATGGTCATCTTAGACCGCAGTGGCGCGACCTTGCTTTTGGCTACCACTAGCCGCACGTCTACATCCCCGGAAGACGATACCGTTCGCAAGTACACCGCCGCTGCATAGCCCTTCTCGGAAGCATCGCAAAATCCGTGTAGCGTTGCTCTGCATTTCCCTGCAGGAAGCAACTTCCGAGGCATGGCAACCCGATTGATCGCGGGCAGTGCCGAGAAAAGATCCAGCCAGTCCCTCAGCAGATCCCCCTGGATAGGCTCGTCCCAGCCCAGCTGTGCCGCCCACAGCTTCTGCATGAGGTACTTTATGGAGAAGATGACTGGTGTGATCCATCCGTTTGGATCAAAGGTCCGTGCGACCGTAGATAGTACCGTCCGTTTGGTCCAGACCTTGGGAGTCTCCAACTCCACCTGATAGGTGAACACGTCATGGACGGGTCGGTACTGTACCCCTAAGACCGACAGTAAATCTGGATTGCCCGAATCCTCAAATAGGTGTGGGTCTTGCTGGAACTCGTCTGGCAACCCCGTCAACAGTTCCGGTGAGTTGGAAAGCCACTTCCTCAACTCATACCCACCCCTTCCCAATAGCTCTATGAGCTCATCCCGTAGGGCTAGAGCTTCCTCGACGCTGTCTGCCCCAGAGCAGGCGTCGTCGACATAAAGATCCTGTTCCAGGATCGCTGCTGCCCGTGGGAAATGTAAACGTTCCCGTTCCGCCAACTCCCGTAGTGTGCGGATGGCTATGTACGGACTTGACCTCAAGCCGTAGGTATTCGTGTTCAGCTCGTAAACCTTCACTGGCTCTTCTGGACTCTCGCGCCACAAGATCAGCTGATACCTCCTGTCCTCCGGGTGTATCACTGTCTGACGGAACATCATCTTGATGTCAGCCACAAACACCACCTGGTGTCTCCTGAAGCCAGTGAGGATATCCGAAATGTCCCGATTGAGCTTCGGACCCGAGTGAAGACATTGGTTAAGTGAAGCCCCGTTCGACGTGGGTGCCGATCCATCGAACACCACACGTATCTTTCCCGATGGAGTCTTCAGGACAGCATGGTGGGGAAGGAAGCAATGGTCTTCCGTTCTCCAGTCCACCCCGGACACCGACATGTGTCCCAAAGACTCGTACTCACGCATGAACTCAATGTACTTCTGTCGGAGTACCGGATCGCGTCGCATCCGACGCTCCATTGAGATCAACCGAGTCTCAGCTGCATGGTGAGATCTCCCCAGCGGCGGCCTATTAGCCCTAAAGGGCAGCCGCGTCACGAACCGACCAGAGCGGAGGCGCCCAGTATTGTTCTGGTAGAACAACTCGCACTCCTTCTCATCTGGGTCCTCCCGCCGAGCCATCGGCGGTTCTTCGGTTTCCCAGAACTTCTGCATGACCTTGGCCAATGCAGAGTTCGCCATGACACCTTGACACTCCTTCGGACCTTCCACCGGCAGGACCGGTCCCATGAGTGCGAAACCAAACTTGGTGTCGATTGCTACCAGCCCCCCTGGCTGTAGCACCCGTTTCCCTGTCAGCAACAGCTGTCCCAGGACATCCGTACCAAACAGGATGTCCACCCGACCTGGGGTATCGAAGGCAGGAACCGCCAGCCTTAGGCCCGTGGTCATAGCCCTTACCGAAGGGCTCAGCCTGGTCAGTGGATGATGGCCCATTACCTGGTCCATGACCAAGGCTACAGTCTTCATGCCCCATGAAGCACCACACGAAGACGAGTTCCCAAAGGTGAACTCTGTGGCCCCAACCCGGTCCGTCACCGGGTTGTTCCCTATCCCATATAGGGTGTGTGGAAAATGTTGTATGTTATGGCCCAACCGTTTCGCAAGTCCGGTCGAAATAATGCAGCCCTGGGCTCCCGAGTCCAGTAGTGCGCGGACGCGTATCAAGTTGCCCTGCCAGTCCCAAACACAGACCGAAGCTGTGGGCAACAGCACTGTCTCTGGGTTGGTGGCAACAGGTGGTTGGGCCGACCCGTCCTAGCGTTGGCCCCCCTGGGTCCAATCCCCATGGTGGGCCTGGCGAGCAGGGTCCGTATAGGCCAACGGGTCCCACTGCTGCTGGTATGGCGCGCGCTGACCCGGATGTCTCCCGTACCTCGTCTCATAGGTTGCCCCCGGCGGTAGACGAGGCGATGGGGTGAAGGGCAACACCCTAGGAAACTCCAATAGAGGGGGAGAGAGTCGAGCCGACCCGGAGTGCCGAGGTTGCGGTGGCGCTTCCGTCACCGACGGGCGACACCCGCCCGTGCCCCCATGCCCCCACTCTTGGGTCAGCAGACTGTCCCCATGCTGCGCGTTACATGGTCCCCCTGGACCCCCCGAACCCCCGAAGGGGTTACTACCAGTCCCCCTGGTTGAAACCTTAGAGGGGGGGGAGGGCGGCTGTGACGAACTCGGAACCCCCGACGCCGTCCACCCGCCCGTGCCCCGCGGCACCCCTCTCTGCGCGTGCCCCACGTGCCCGCGATCCCCACGGTACGCGAGGTCAGACTGGGCTTGGCCCCCCCGGGTAGCCCCCCCCTGACCACGGTCAGTCCTGGAGCCCCCACGTTCACTTCGAACACCCTTGGCACCCCTGCCCGAGTCCGACCCTGGACCCCCCTGAGTCCGCCCCTGGCCGGTGCACAGCAGTTCGTGATGGTCGCCGGAGCAATCCCGGCAACGGACTGGCTGTGGGCAGTGCGTTGAGAAATGGGGCCCCAAGCAAAAGAAGCACCAACCCTGCTTCCATGCTGCCCGCCTGCGTTCGTCCTTGTCCCTGGAGGCAAAGTCCCGACATTCCCCCACGGTATGTCGAGGGCTCTCACAGTAGGCACAGCCCCGTGCCGACCCTGACACGTGGGCTACCGTGAGTCTGGCCCGGTCACGCCGACGCGTCGCGTTCCCGTCGCTGTTCCGCGCGGGTGACGGGTGTGAGGAGGAAACCGCTGGACCCGTGCCAAGCGCTTCGGCCCTCGTGCATTCCGCCTCCAGGAAGTGCTGCAACGCAGTAAAGGTAGGCAGTTCCCGGCTCCCACCAACCTGCATCTCAAACCGGGTGTGGACATCTACCGGCAGGCGGGAAATGGTCCAATAGACCAGCATATAAGACCAGTGGTCCACCGGCAGGCCCAGATTGCCCAAAGCCCTTACGGCCGCGGTGAGAGGGTTGAGCAGCTGCCCTCGCAGCTGTGCCACTCTTGCCACCCGTGGCAAACCAAATAGGCGGCCCAATTGAGCGTCCACCAACCGACGCTGGTTCTGGTACCGGTCGTGGAGTAGCGCCCTCGCTGTCTCATATGAGGCCTCCGTGACCGGGAGGTGGGCCAGCAGATCTCTCGGCTCCCCCCGGAGCGAAGATACCAACTGGGCCATCTTATATGCCCCTGGTAGATCCGTACGCAGGTGCACCAAACTGTCAAATAAATTGATGTAGTGGGGCCATTGGGTGAGGTCCCCGTTGAAAGTGGGCAGTTCAATATTTGGGAGCCGTGACACAACCCCCTGGCTTGGCCCCTGAATACCCCCATTGCCCCCAGCCCTCTGGTGTTTGAGTTCCTCAGCCCGCTGCTGCACTGCATCGCCCAACTCCGAACACTGATTGACATCTGCCTCGATGCCCTGTAGTAATTTTTCATCGGTCGACGACTCCCTTAACTGACCATAAAGGTCAAACACCACCTCCAGACGCTCCTTGACCTCCGTGGCCCTCAGGAGCAGGGCGTCCTGTCTGTCCTGCCTATCCACCAAGGCTCCCGCGGATGCAAACCACCGCAACTGTGCAGACAACTTGGTGCGAGGAGTCGACATTGTGAATACAATACAACACTATTAAGAAATATTATAACTACAAGCTAGACAATAAGTATAGCGTTAGATACCTATTCACTAACTGACCTACTATACAACACAGTATACAATTGAAGTCTAATGTGAAACCCAACGCAATAGGATCAAATATAAGTAGGTTGATACAATAAACTTAAAATTAACAACTGAATCTTAAATTTACAATAAAATATGCAGTATAAAATATGCACATACAAGTACCCACTTTTAAAAAATGTAAATTATTTTGATGTAAATCTTATTTTATTAATGCATAAACTTATTTTTATGCAGTGGAAGACTACTATGGGTTCTAGAACGTAGAACCACGCTCTGCTACCAGAAATGTTGAAGATAATAGCCCTCTTCTATCTCCGACTGGCTGCAAGTAACGCAGCGCTTAAACTAACAGGAACACAACGTTCACTTACCCCTGTGATGTCCACCCAGCACCTGCAGAACCCTCGCAAGGCGTGTATGTATGTGAGGTGTGTAATTGTGTGTGTAATGCGTCTGTTCAGTGTTTAATTGCCCGCAGATGGTTGACTGGTCCTGCACGGTCGACCACGATGCTGATCTGCTCCAAGCTTGCCAGCGATCTCCCCAGTAGGCACACCACACACTCCGCAGTCCCGGATATATATATACTTTTAACTCCCAATTATTTCCACAAATATAATAATAAAATCGCCCGATTAATGTGCTCCCACGCAAACGATTTGATCCAGTGCAAAAAATTGACATAAAGTGACAGTTCACTGTCATCCAAACTAAAAATGGCGGAATGAAATGTTGACATGGAACCCTAACCTTTTGGATCAAACAGACACGACTACTTTACAATTATATAATAGTATAGATGAATAATGGTCATCGTACATTAAAGTATTCCCGGTGTTTACATGGTACATACTTTGTATCTGATTCGCTAAATCTAAGCCTACTGATGAAAAAAAATAATTAATCAAAATACATATGTCGTAACCTTCTATTATTGGACCGGAAATCGAAATTAGTTTCGGCGGAGCACAGCCGTCCTTGATTTTATTCAGTGCCATATTGTTAATTTATTCCTACATTCTCTTCGGGTTATTATAATATTTTTTTTTAAAGTGTATGGTAATATTTTCTCTTTTGATTATTAATCATGGTCCTTACAGTTATTTTCTGGTCTTCATACTTCTTCCACAGTTTTAATATCCTCAGGGTTCGTCTTAGTTTGACTTCATAAACTGTTCAGCAGATTTATTAAATCAATTATACTTTTAGTTATCCAATCCTTTTGAAGTAGATTATTTATTCGAATTTTGTTAATTTGACTGTCTTGTATCTCGTAATCTCGAATAAATTGTTCCAGGTAAGTAAAATCATAGCTTTCCAAATTATGCCCAGCCTTTTGGGTGTTACTATAGAGTTTTTCATAATCTAGGGCCATGTATTGTTTTTCTTATTACTATTGGTGCCAGCTTGCTAATTTCTAAAAAGATTTGCTTGCGATCGGAAAGCGATGAGTCAATTATTGATAGGCTAAGAGAATGATTTTCTATATTTGTACAAACATGGTCGAGTATTGTATTTGTTTTACTGGTTGTCCGGGTCCCATACTTCTCATCCACCTTATTCAATATCTGGTATCCTGCTCCCTATATTGCACGTTTGTATTTTGTTACATCTGTCTCCGTGCCAAGCAAAAAGTTAAAGTCACCAAACACAATAGATCTGTTGTAACGCTCGAGTTGTGTGGAATAAGAAGTCATTAACACTTGAGCTACCGGGCCTGTAAATCAAATTCAAAGACAATTTAGTAAATATATCCATAGGTAGTGGCTTCCATCTAAATATATATAAATCAAAGGTGACCGAGTGACTGACATAGTGATTTATCGACGCACAGCCCAAACCACTAGACGGATCGGGCTGTTTGGCATGCAGGTAGATGTTATGACGTAGGCATCCGCTAAGAAAGGATTTTGATTAATTCTACCCCCAAAGGGATAAAATAGGGGATGAAAGTTTGTATGAAACTTTGTCAATTTTAAACCGATCGGGCTGAGATTTTGCATGCATAAATCATGTCGTCCAAACCGTATCCGGCGACGGCGACTCCTAAATATTTAGTTGGTTCCTATGATGGGCTCTAATGTGGCTTACAAAGCCGAATTTCAACTTGAGTAGGAGGGTTTTGGACGAGTCCTCCGTACTTGGCGTTTCGTGTCAAGGTCTTCTAGACGTTTTTCTTCAAAATTGTCGATACCAATGCGGACGGTATGACGAAGACGGGCAATCTCCTCCCAATCATCAGTAGAAATGTTGCAGGCCACAAGATTGCGTTTTAACACATCTTTGTAGCGCAGGTATTGACCTCCTTGTTTGCGCTTTCCGCATGACAACTCTGAGTAGAAGACAGTCTTCGGCAATCTTCCATCATTCACGACGTGTCCGCTCCATCTAAGTTGATGTTTCAATATGAGTGCTTCGATTCTGGGTAAGCCGGTTCGACGTAGGACTTCAGTATTTGGAACACGATCCTGCCACCTGATACGCAGTATAGACCTTAAACATTTCAGATGAAATGTGTCCAGCTGCTTAATGTCTGCTCTGTAGCAGCACCAGGTCTCCGCAGCATAAAGCAAGGTAAGCAGAACGATTGCTTTGTACACTAATATTTTAGTTTGCAGTTTGATATCATGCGAGTTCCAAACACGCGCCCTAAGTGTGCCAAAGGCTGCTGCAGCACCTGCTATTCGGGCTGGTATTTCTGATGCCAGAGTGTTATGACATCTTAAACGACTTCCCAACTACTAAGTCAGTGCCATCCAACTTGACCTTTGATTGATACTCATCGAAACCTCTCAGGGACTATTTTAATACTTGGGTCTTGCTAGTGCTTATAACTAGACCAAATCTACGGCATGACAGGTGTAAAGAGTCTATATAGGCGGGAAGGGACTCAAAAGAATCAGCCATTAGGCAAAAATTGCGTATAAAACATCCATCACTGAGAGTCGTGTAACTTGTCGTTTAGCTCTAAAACGAGAGAGATCGAAAATGCTTTTGTCAGTTCTGGAGTTAATTTCAATGAAGTCACTGCAATTCCCAACCGCATCTTGCATCACAGCAGCAAAGTATAGAGAAAATAAAGTAGGAGCTAGAACACAGCCCTGCTTCACACCACTCGTTATTGGGAATTGGTTTGAAAAGTCATTTTCATGTCGAACTCTCGCCATCATGTTATCATGAAATTGGCGAATCAAGTTCAATAACTTTTCAGGACAACCAGCTTTCCTTAGCACTATCCACAAAGCTTCACGCGGTACTCTGTCAAAAGCTTTTTCCAAATCGACAAAACATATGTAAAGAGGCCGGTACTGTTCCTAGCTCTTTTCTTGAATTTGCCTTACAACAAATATAGCGTCTACAGTACCTCTACCTGGACGGAAACCACATTGAGTTTCGGGGAGTATTGTTTCCGCGTGTCGGGATAGACGGGTGTTGATAATGTGAACTAAAATCATGCCAGCCGTCGAGAATAGACAGATGCCTCTGTACGAACCGCAGTCGGCTATATCGCCTTTGCCCTTGTACAATTTACAAATGGAAGCATCTCTCCAATCTTGCGGGACGACTTCACACTCCCATATTTTCAGTATAAGCTTGAATAATTTGTTATTAATGTGTGGGCCGCCATATTTGGATATTTCGGACGGTAAACTATCTATCCCAGGTGCTTTAGCATTCTTCATTCTTCGCAGTGCAGCAGCAAACTCGTCAAATGATGGGGGTTCCGCTAGACCTTCAGCGGTGGGTAGATCTTTTAGAGATTCTACGTACAACAAGTCGGTTGTCTCTATTGTGGGATTTAGAACATCGTGAAAATGTTCTGCACATCGAGCTAGTACGTCTTTCTGCTCAGTCAACCGTCTGGTCCTATCCTTGTTGTACATCGGAGCTGTCTTCTTTGTTCTTGGACCGAATACAGACTAGGCTCTCAAAAAATTGACCTGATTGGTTATTGTCCAAGAGGTGCCAGTGCATAGATCTTGGATGCATCCACGTGGTCTTAAGATTTTCTGGCAAGCGAAAACTTTCTCTTCGTCTGGAGATGGCAGTGTGGAGGCATATACACTAATTAAAGGGAGATACTTCTGAGTTGACAGAAGAAGTCCTAGTTAATTCTGACATTTATACCATTTATATAGCGGCAGAGTACAAAAAGTCAATATTAATGGCACTAACTCATCTGGCGCCCCATTAGTCATGGGAGTTCCCCAGGGCTCGATATTAGGACCCCGTTTATTTTTAACTAGCTGTTGCCCGCGGCTCCGCCCGCGTGGATGTCGTTTATCGCTTAGTTTTGATCCGACGCTATTGAGCTTTAAATTCGCCTCTCTGCTTAACTTTGTCCCCGACTATGTACTCACCTCTGTTCTCGACTTTCTACTCGCCTCTATATTTGACTCTCTACTCGACTTTCTACTCGCCTCTATACTTGAATTTATACTCGACTCTCTACTGACTTCTCTGTTCCCCTCTCTACTCGACTTTGTACTCTTCTCTATACTCGCCTTTCCATTGGCCTCTCTACTTGCCCATCCATTTGATTCTCTTTTCGCCTCTCTCTACTTGACTCTCCCCACTCGCCTATCTACTCGCACCTATACTCAACTCTCTATTCGATCTCTACTCACCTCTACATTCATCTTTCCACTCGCCTCCCTATTCGCCTCTCTACTCAATCTTTTACTGCATTCAATTAGATTTTATACTCGCCTCTCCACTGGCTCTCTAGTCGCATATCTACTCGCCCCTGTAGTCGACTCTACTCGACTTTCGATCTTTACACGCCTATCCACTCGCTTCTACATTTGGTTCGCTACTCGACAATGTCCGTTCCGAAGCTCTAAGGTGAATACCTTTGTACCAAATTTCATGAGGACATCTTAAAAGACATTCTTACTTTTTTTTATATAGGACACGTCAAATTTGACTTTACCTCGCCTGATGGTAAGCTGAAGGCAAGGTCTCAGGAAAGAGGGCCACAATTATATACACGTGCCATGTTAACAATGGTGGCACTCAGCTTGACGGCCTTATCAGATGCTTTTTCAGGCCCCGCTTAAAGGACCCGGGACTGTAGGAAGAGGGAAACAAGTGAGCTGGCAAAGACTTCCAGGTCTAAATGGTGCGACAAAGGAAGGAGTCACCGAACCGCTTGGTTCTTGAAGGATTTTTTTTCTAATTTTATTTCTATTTTGTTCTATTTATGCCATATTCACCTTTTTTGTGCCATTGAAAAATTAGAAACTTTAATTCCATAGCCCTATTCCCCTTCCCCCTCCCCCTTCTATACCTTTTTTCGCGATAAGGGGTAGCCTATGTCCATTTCCAAGCCCTAATCCATCTCTATACCAATTTCATCAAAATATCTTCAAAATTGTCAAACTTACATACTCTAGCCCTATTCCACCCCTTCAACTCCGTTTTTTGCAATAAGAGGTAGCCTATGTCCATTTTCGAGCTCTAATCCATCTCTGTACCAAATTTCACCAGGATATCTTCAAAAATGACAAACTTACATACTAACTATCTAGTCCTTATCCCCTGCCCCTTTTACCACATTGTTCGCGATAAAAGGTAGCATATGTCTGTTACCAAACTCTAATTAATCACTGTACCAAATTTCATCAGGATATCTTCAAAACTGTCAAACTTTCATCCCGTTTTACCCCCCCCCCCCCCCCCCCCTCCCCTATGCCTCCCTTTTCGCGTCAATAGGTAGCCTATGTTCGTTCCCAAGCTTCAATCCATTTCTGTACCAAATATATCATCAGGATGTCTACAAAACAGCAAACTTTCATCCTCTATAACTCGTCTTTAACTTCAACCTCGTCTTTCGCGACAAAAGGTAGCCTATGTTCGTTCCCAAGCTTTAATCTGTATCTGTACCAAATTTCATCAGGATATCTTCAAAAAAGACAAACTATAGCCATATTCTCCCCCCCCCCCTCCTTTTACCCCTTTTTGCGATAAAAGGTAGCCTATGTCCGTCCTCAAGCTCTAAACTATCTCTGTACCAATTTTCATTAGGAAATCTTCAAAAATAACAAACTTTCATCCCAAAGCCTTAGTCGCCCCCCTTCTAACCCCCTTTTCGAGATAAAAGGTAGCTTATGTCCGTTCCCAAGCTCTAAACTATCTCTGTGCCAAATTTCATCAAGAAATCTTCAAAAATTACAAACTTTCTTACCAAGGCCTTAGTCCGCCCCCCTTCTACCCCCCTTTTTGCGATTAAAGGTAGCCTATATCCGTTTTCAGGCTCAAAACTATCTCTGTACCAAATTTCATCAAGAAATCTTCAAAAATGGCAAAATTTCATTCCAAGGCCTTAGTCCGCCCCCCTTCTACCCCCCTTTTCGTGATAAAAGGTAGCCTATATCCGTTTCCAGGCTCTAAACTATCTCTGTACCAAATTTCATTAGGAAATCTTCAAAAATGACAAACTTTCATATTAAGGCCCTAGTCCCCCCCCTTCTACCCCCCTTTTCGCGATAAAAAGTAGCCTAAGTCCGTTCCCAAGCTCTAATTTACCTCTGTGCCAAATTTCATTAAGATATCTTCAGAAATGACAAACTTTCATAAAAACTTTCATCCCCTATTTCCCCCCCCTTAAACCCCCTTTCTCGTGATAAAAGTCTCGTCTTAAAATTTGGTACAGAGATATACTAGAGCTTGAGAACGGACGTTCTCAAGCTCTAGTATATCTCTGTACCAAATTTCATCAAGATCGGTTCAGTGGTTTAGGCGTGAAAGCGTAACATACAGACAGACAGACAGACAGACAGAGTTACTTTCGCATTTATAATATTAGTATGGATATAATATGTAAATGATCTTCCTCACTTCACTAAAAATCTTTGTGAAATAGTTTTATTTGCTGATGACACATCTTTTATTTTTAAAACTGATAGACAAAGTATTACTTGACGATGTGAATATCACTCTTTCTAAAATATTGCATTGGTTCACAAGTAACAACTTGCTGCTCAATGCGAAGAAAACAAAATGTGTAAAGTTTACTATGCCTAATGTAAGACAGATAGATACGCATATTACAATGAACAATGAATCTGTTCAAATAGTTGATACCACAGTTTTTCTTGGTATGACTCTAGATAGTAAACGGCAATGGGGTTCTCATATCGCAGCCTTGGCAGGAAGACCTATGCGGTAGAAAAATAAGGTTGCTGACTGATGAGGAAACGGCACGATTAGTTTATTTTAGCTACTTTCATAGCCTTATGTCGTGTGGTCTGATGCTGTGGGGCTCAGCTGCCGATATTGAGACTATTTTCATATTACAGAAATGAGCGATTTGAGCAATCTATAGCCTCAGACCCCGTGACTCGCTGAGAGAAATATTTAAAGAAATTAATATTTTAACAGTTGCTTGCCAATACATTTACGATAATGTTTTATTTGTACGCAAGAACCTAGATGTCTTCAAAAAAAACTCTGACGTACACAATTATAATACGAGAAATAAAAATAAACTTGTAGTGCCAAAACTCAGACTTCAAAAGGTTGGTAATTCATTTGTAGGTTACAGTATTAAAATGTTTAATAAAATTCCTCAAGATTTGGTTGGCATGCCACTAAAGTATGGATGTACGATACGAATGTACGATGGAATGGATGTACGAACGATACATGAGGTATTCGTTTACTTTGTAAGGATATTACAAAGTAAACGAATACCTCAATGATAAAAATGCATGGTCATCCTAATCTTTTTGCTTGCTCGCACAATATAAATCTATTTAAAAAAAAAATGTTTTAAAAAAGAAACGATAATATTGTTCACTGAGTTTCTTGCTGGTCTCTTCTCAGTAGAACCAACTTACCGAACCAGCGAAAGAATCATTTTCAAATGATTTATTTACTAAATTTAATATTATATTAGTAATTTCTTGACATGACTGTAAAATTTTGACGTTCATAATGTGCTCTTTATGTGCCTAAACTGAATAAACGAAATTGATTCTTTGATTCTTTGATACCCTTTGGTGTTTCTTTAATTTTTCGTACCAGTTTATTTCGCACAGCAAAGCCTACTCCACTAGCTGCTCTCTCTGAGCTTGGTTTTCCGCTCCAGTAATAAGTATAACCTCCAAGTTGTTCACAGAGCTCTCCGGAGTCACGGAGATGAGTCTCGCTAATTGCGGCGATATCAATACTGTACTTATCGAGTTCTCTTGCAATCAAAGCCGTTTTTCTCTCAGGACACGAATTTATGTCACTATCTAAAAGTGTACGAACATTCCATGTTCCTGTAATAAAGTGTCTAGTCTTAACTTGTTTCTTTCTTGATCGCATAATGATGGTGAACAGGTGGCCGCGGTTTCCCACCCGCTTTAAAAAGGGACAGACCATGTATAGGCCACCTTTTCTAGGCCCCTCCCGGGTCTAGTTTGGTAACTGGTACAGATTGGCTTCATTTTCTGAGGTCAGCCAAATTTCAGTAATGATTATTACGTGCACCGTCAAGCATACGGCACGTATCAGGCACTGCAACTCAATTTTTTCACATTTGATGACATATTCCACTAGAACCGCCGGTAATCTTTTTTTTTTCTCTATTACCTTGGTCCGTAACAATTGCTGGTATGCCCTTAACATACTTATTTGATAATTATATCCTTTTCCTCATTCTCAGTATGCCTGTGCACACACACACACACACACACACACACACACACACACACACACACACACACACACACACACACACACACACACACACACACCCGAGGCTGAGGCGATACAGCTACCGGGCGCGTCTCCACGTGTGTATAGGAGAGTGCTCGCTGTTTACCTAAACAGAGGGTAGGGGTAAAATAAAATAGCTCCCGCGAACAAAACGCCCCCAAATGAAGGGTGTGCAGATAACCGTGCCTTAGAATTTGGCGTCGGGGTAGTCGATATGAAGGCAACAGAATGGCAGGATGTATTATATAGGATAAAAAGAAACGACGAGCAAAACAGCAACTGAAGCCGCCTGAATACACTAGGCCAAGAATACCGAGGACAAGAACCAATGCCCTGATCGTTCGGCCTAAAGTCAAGGAGAAATACTGAGAGATTCTCAGCCGGGTAAAAAAAGACGTTACTGAAAATGAAGTCTGTACCACAGTTGACAAAATCCGGAGGATAAACACTGGAGATCTGTTCATTATCCTAACCAATTAGAACACAGATAAATGTCTTAGGTTACAAGAAACTCTATCTAGTGTTCTTGGGGACGACAGTACTGTCCTAAGTAAGGGACCGCAGAGTGATATTGAGATACGTGATCTTGATGACACAATCACGAAAAAGGAAATTCTCATTGCACTTCGGAAAGTGGTTGGAGAGAATAGCGAAGATTGCCTTGGTAACATTGACAGCATCAACTGCGGAGAAGATCGTAGACGGATAAGACAAGTGAATAGACCGACTAAATGTTTTAAGTGCTGGTACTATGGTCATGTAGCTGCTAAGTGCAAAAGTACTATAGACCGGTCTAGCCTCTGTATTCAATGTGGAGAAGGAGGACATAAAGCCGCCGCTTGTAAGAAGGACGCCAAATGCACCTTGTGCACAGAAAAAGGTGATATAAAGAATTGTGCCCATATTGCTGGCAGCGGCAGATGCCCAGTCTTTAAAGCAGCACTTCAGAAGATGAGGAAGAGGCAACTATAAAGGTAATACAACTAAACCTCAATCACTGTGAAGAGCATGATCTTCTCATGCAGACTGTACGAGACCTGAAGCTAGACATGGCACTGATATTGGATCCATATAGACACCTGACTGATCAACCCTGGGAAGCTGATAGCACTACTAAAGCCGTAATCTGGTCCTGCCATAGAAGACCGTTTCAAAATGCAGCTAACACATCTGAAGCTGGCTTTGTAGCGGTGAAACTCGATGGAATCCAGGTATATAGCTGCTATGCCCCGCCCGGTCTTACACATGAAGAATTTGTGGACTTCCTGGATCGTCTGACCAAGGACGCGAAGCAGCATTCTCTCGTGGCTATTGCCGGGGACTTTAACTCTTAAGCAATTGAATGGGGTAGTCGGAAGACTAATAGACGAGGAGAATTGCTTCTGGAGGCAATGTCTACGTTGGATGTGGTCTTGCTTAACAGGGGCAACGACCCAACTTTTATTAGAGACGAAGCCACTTCAATCGTGGACCTGACCTTCGTCAGCAGTAGTCTAGCCAAGGGGAACTTTTCTTGGAAAGTCGCACAGATATACACTGCCAGTGACCATAATGCAATACTATGGGAAGTAAGTACCGGTTTGAACGCCAAGAGTAAGTATAGGCAAACCGATGCTATTGCTTGGAAGTTTAGCTACTTTGGTACTACCACATTCGCGGTGACCCTAGAGGGGCGGGAGCTCGCTGAGGGAAACGCTGAAGTGAAGGCGGTGGGTCTAATGACCAAAGTCAAGGATGCCTGCGACGCTTGCATGCCCCGAAAACGTAGCATGAACCAATTTCCACCGGTGCACTGGTGGAACGACCGGATTGCTGATCTGCGTGGAAGGTGCTTCAGCGCGAGGAGAATATCCCAAAGCAGCCGTAAGGGACCAAAATATGAGAAACTAAGTACAAGGAGTACAAGGAAACACGTCGAATACTAAACAAAGCAATAAAAGAAAGCAAGAGACAAAGCTGGATTAAGCTCATAGACGAAGTAGAAGATGACCCGTGGGGCAGGCCATATAAGGTAGTCATGAAATGCCTGAAAAGTCAACCCATGCTATCACCAACTTGTCCCGAGCTTCTAGATAGGATAGTTACGACATTGTTCCCCCAACGACTGAAAATGCACCGTCCCACAGAGTCAGAGACATTCTCCATAGAAGAAATTCCGCCGATCACAGAAGAGCAACTGATGGAAGCCTGTGGTAGGGTGGGAAACTCGAAGGCTCCAGGTCCGGATGGAATCCCAAACATCGCGCTGAAAGCAGCTATAAAAGCAGAGCCGAACCTATTCTTAGAGGTTTACAATACGTGCCTTAAAGAGGGTAACTTCCCTAGGATATGGAAACAGCAGAGACTAGTTCTTCTCCCTAAAGGAAAGAAACCACCGGATGACCCCACATCTTATCGTGCGCTCTGCATGTTGGACACAGCGGGTAAAATACTGGAACGCATTATTCATAAAAGAATTGAAGCAGCAGTCGAACCAGTACTTGCCAAAAATCAATACGGATTCCGAAAAGGTCTTTCCACGCTCGACGCGATTAATCTAGTCGTTGACACAGCTAGGGACGCCATTGCAGGGACCAGATGGAAGGAAGGTACGAAGAAGTATTGCTTAGTAGCAACTTTGGACATCAAAAGTGCCTTTAACTCTGCCAGGTGGGATTATATTGTGACTGCTCTCACTGAAACGAACGTACCAGGATATCTGAGAAAAATGGTTGAAAGTTATTTCAGTGACCGAGTCCTGAAATACTCTACGGACACCGGCACAAAGCAATACAAGATCACCGGGGGCGTACCGCAAGGCTCAGTTCTGGGTCCTCTGCTTTGGAATATCATGTATGACGGGTTGCTTAACTAGAATTGCCATTGGAAGTTAAAATTGTAGCATATGCGATGACGTGGCCGTAGTAATCGTTGCCAAACATTTGGAAGAAATAAACTTTGCCTTTGACATTACCTACGAAAAGATCAGCCAGTGGATGGATGTAGTAGGCTTAAAGTTAGCGGAGCACAAAACGGAGGCGGTACTCATTACAAGTAGGAAACAGATGGAAACCATTACCCTGCGAGTTGGAGCTCAGGAAATCACATCCCAGCCATTCCTGCGCTATCTGGGAGTAATAATCGATGCCCGACTCAACTTCAAACCGCAGGTTAAGCATGTGGAGACCAAAGTATCCATTGTCAGAGCTACACTAGTACGATTGATGCCCAACATAGAAGCAGAAAAGGAGGATGCTACTATCGTCCGTAGTGACGTCTGTCATTACGTATGGAATCCCCATCTGGACCAATGTGCTAAAAATGCAGGACTCGCGGAGAAAAATTGCCCGGGTATCTCGTCTGAGTGCCCTGAGAGTTGCCAGCGCTTTCCGTACGGTTTCTGAAGACGCAGCGTGTGTCATAGCTGGAATGCTTCCTATTGAACTGCTAGCTGATAAAAGAAAAGCCCTCTACCAGCGAAAATTATCAAGGGCACAAAACACAAAAAGCCCTGAAAAACGTAACCTTGAAGAACGGCAAAAGAGCATCCGACGATGGCAAACAAAATGGGATACCAGCACAAATGGCAGATGGACGTACCGACTTATCCCACAATTGGACGTTTGGCTGAATCGTGACCATGGGGAAGTCAATTATTATCTGACCCAGATGTTATCTGGGCATGGGTGCTTTAGGGAATATCTGTACTGATTTAAGCATGATTCTTCCCTAGAGTGTCCTGCCTGTCCCGGAGTAAGCGAAGATGCAGAGCACGTGGTATTTACATGCCCTCGTTTCGTGACAGCACTAAGTATTTGGAAGGCCGCCCTTATGGAGGAAATCAGTCCAGAATCCTTGGTAGCATGCATGCTCTCATCAGAGGCATCCTGGGAAGCAACAACCAGTTACGTGACGGGGAAGGTACAAGTCACTTACACCCCCCCTCCTCGAAGTTATGCCTAACGGCGGGACCGAGAAGGTGAGTGAGATCGATGCCAGAGGAGGTTTTTAGTCGGTAGGGATTTATTCGAGTCCGGCACAGCGCACGTAAAAAGTATTTTCCAAACCTCTGGAATAACAAAAAAAAACACTCACGCACACACACATAGACCGAGTCTCTCACCTCGCCTCAAGTGACGCCGATTTGATCACATTAGATTGAGTAAGTTGGCTCTATCGTCGCATCGAGATCGTTTACGCTTATTACCGTTTCTGCAAGTCTACACCGTGAGATAACTCAATTCGAACCAAGCACCCATTGGTAGCGCGCCGCGTCTGATCCGCTACGGATATTACAAGATCGGAAGAGAGGGCGGGGAGTGCTATGCGGAGGGGTGGGGGGAGTCGCTGCGCCTCTCGCCGTTATCACTTGTCGATGGCGCAGGATTGATATGGACTTGGCATAAGTATCGCATATCTACGCGTTAATTACACAACCGGGCAGAATGCCTTACAAATACAAAATTGAGGTGAACACTAGAGCGTAGCACTCTATAAAAACTTTTTAACAAAAAATTAAGCCGCCGAAAAACCGAAAAGCAAAAAAATAATAAACTTTCTTTATTTAACCTTAATAACTAACTTCACTTCACAAAGTAATGAAACTATATCTAAGTATATATTTTTGTAAATAGATGAGTTTTTAATTAACCTTAATAACTAAATTCTTAAACTAATATAAGTATAGTTAAATAATTTTGAGTTGGCGCCAAACAATCCATGTACAAAGGTAACTAAACTCTTTCTAATAAAAAAATAATTGTCAAAATCGGACTACTCTGTAAAAAGACATGCGTGGTCATACATAAAAAAATATACGCGTCGACTTGAGAACCTCCTTTGTTTTTTCGTCAGTTAAAAACGATGTGAGGGCCAACATCACTACTTTATTGGCAAATAAAACTCTGCATATTCAAAAACTTCAGTAACGAAGACCTCTTTCATTTCCCTCCTTGGCAATCCAAGCAAATGAGACCAAATTTATACACCACCTATAAAAAGGTAAAAACGAAAAGGCTCGTCCTCTACGTAATTACGTGGGACCGAAAATCATAGTTGGCAAAACGGGATCGACATTATAATTAGTCGACACATTATTGGTCGACATGAGCTTAGGTCGACGATGACAATTAACCGACAAGTCAATTGGTCGACATAATATAATTGATCGAAAAATAGTGGTTTACTCTACTTTATGCAATTAGTAAATAAAAATGTATATGTCGCTGCCAACTAGCTTAAGCAGCCGTTCAATTAACTGCCTAGGCGCTTTACTGAATGGCGCCATTCAATTAACGGTCTGAATGCTGTTCAGTCATTTAATTAAACGGCTACGCAAATCGCAAATAGCTTGGATCGACCTTTAATTACTTGCCTAATCATTTAATTAAAGAGTTAAAAAAAAATTACCTATTTCTGCATGCTTATAAAAAAAATACTATGAAGGCTTAATGTGGGAGCTACGCTCCGCTCCTGCATTAGCCTTCTAACCTAACCTAACCAAGTCGGATTGCGCAGCTATCACAATAAACCGATCACTAATTTTATATGAATACGCCTCTCTCTACCTCCTCGGGGATTCACAGGTGTCGACTAGTAATCGTTGTCGTTCAATTGACATTGGACCAATTGTATGTCGACTAATTATCGCTGTCGCTCAATGGGGTTTTCGACCAGTTGTAGGTCCTTTGATGAAAAGTTTGGGGTCCGGCCGAAACGAGGGAACACAACTTTGCCTACCCATTCGGGGATTAACAGGCGTGAGCATATAAATGTATGTGATATTAAGACATGAATAACCGATATGAATCAATGTAACTATTTTTTTCTAATCTTGTATGTCGAGTAGGCTGAATATGACTGATCGACATTATAAAATTTTTTCTCTAGCTTTTGCCCGCGGCTCCAACCGCGTGGTTGTCGGTTATTGCTGTAATATCGGTTATCGTTATAAATTATAGCCTACTAGCTGACCCGCCGAACTTCGTACCGCCAATATTTTTCCACCCGCGTAGCGTCAGATCCGTTCCCGCTGCACCCTCTACTATATTAAACATGTATCATACATATAAACCTTCCTCTTGAATCATTCTATCTATTAAAAAACCTGCATCAAAATCCGTTGCGTAGTTTTAAAAATTTAAGCATACAAAGGGATATAGGGACAGAGAAAGCGACTTTGTTTTATACTATATATAGTGATAGTGATAGTGATAGTAATGCGTTGTTCTGATGTATAAGCTATATTATTGTAAAGTTTCATTAAAAACCATTTAGTAGTTTTAACGTGAAAGATTAACAAACATCCATCCATACAAACTTTCGCGATTATAATATTAGTAAGATATTTTGTGTGAGTTACAAAAATCGTACTCTAGAGTAACGTTGTAGGAGCGTGCTACGTCGTAGCGCAGAGCTGCCATGTAGCCAGGAGCTACGACCTAACAAAAAAGAATATTGTCATATCTGGGGGTACGGCAGTGCCTCCGCTAAGTCGAGCAAAAGAAGAAAAAGCCATTTTCGACCCCTAATAATGGCGTTGTGGATATAACCAGAAGTCTGAATTTTCAGCAACGAAGGAGGCATTGTGTAAACTCGGAATATTTCAAACTGCAATCAATTTGAACCAGTAGTTTAAGAATTATAATGAGTTAAAGTTTCTTAATTTTATCACTTACTGACTGACTGATCATCAACATTCTACGGCACTTCTAGCAAACATAGAAGCTACAAATTTAGAATTTAGTTAGTGTTTAGAGTGTATGAATCAAGCTCAAACTAAAATATTTTTCAATTTCGGTCCAGTTTTCTAGATACATTAACTGTATAAATAACTTTAAAATCCCATGTAAATATATCGAATTGCAAAGTTACATTTGCAGTTAATTAATTAGTGTACCTGAATATATGTATCAGATTAATGGAATAATAGATGTATCAAAGGTAACTCGTAAAATGGCCATCGAAATAGACACGCACGAATGGAAGTATTAAGGAGAGTAAATTGCCCGAAATTGAATATTTACTTACTTGAGGATTAACATTAACCTGTTCAGGCTGGATGGCGAAAACCTGTGCTGCCAAAATGCGTTGCTAGAAAACCGGTGTTGTTGACTGTCACTTGTGTAAAATAAACTGTATTTCAAGTGCCACATAATATAAAATCTATAAACTGCAAAAAGCGTGGTGACTTCATTTCTACTCCACCTCATACATTATTTATTAATTTAGCACACGCAATTTATAAGCGAGACTTTAGACTAGTGCGTCATTTAATATTACTAAGTAATAACTATTGAACAAGGTACGTGCGCATTCATATGTGCGTAAAATTGTAAACAACCGACCGGAAAAGAAAAAAAGGTAGGCTACCAGGAATGAGATCCCATAAAAATAACAATACTTGTCAAAACTACCAAGTCTCGCCTCTGTTATTCTACCGTAAGTGATCCTTTTCGATATTTGGGAGATTGAGATTAGATCGAGACTGAATTTTGAACAGATTATAGTTACGAGATTATTGGCTCTCAGACGAGAGGCGTCAGGGGCGGGTGCCTCTGGAGACGACACTCGAAGGTGCTCGCGCGCCAAGAGCCTATCCACACAATGTGCTCTCGAGCACCACTCCGCGCGCATTGTCCCCTCGGCGCAGTGGCCGCCCGGGGACGCTCCACCGTTACGGCATCAAGCGACTGATCATTTCTTGTGCCAGGGGCTCTTGATATAGTTTTTATGTTACTGCTCACAGTTAGCGAGTCATGTATACAGATATGACGTACATAAAGTTCAAAGTTATTTATTTGTTGAATATGGTACAAAAAGTGATGTTTACATTATAGGGTAGGATCACATATTCTGCCGGTTCTGGCGTACAAAATTTACATTTCAATTGAATGAAATAATTATTAGATACATGCAATACAATCAAAATAAATCATGTCAGTGTTGGGGTGTCATTTAAAAATTCGTAAATACTATAATAACACTTCTCACATAGCATATCTCTTAAATTCCTTTTAAACATGTCAGTACCCAAATTTTTCCAACTATTAGGTATCTTATTGTATATTTTTGGAGCTAAGCAAAATATACTACTCCACATAAGACTTTTCTTTGCTGTTCGCATACACAGAGCATCTCTACGTCTATTGCGGTTTACCTCATCGGACAGGTGTGGAAGTAGATGAGCGTTGCATTTAACAAAAAGAGCTGTTTCATAAATATATATAGACGGAAGTGTCAGAACTCTGTATCGTTCTCTTTATGTGCTCTTTATGTGCCTAAATGAACATGGTTCTTCGATTCTTTGAAATACACAAACTGGGTGCAAGGCAACATCAAAACAAGTGATATCCAATTTTAATTGAGCAGAATCAAGCAACCGGGCGAGCTCATAACGTTCGAGACTTGTCACTCGGTAAAAATCTATCGTATAGTTTTTATTCACATTTTACGTAACCTATAACACTCGCGAGATAAATATCTTTCATATGAGAGTCTCATATGAAATATGAAATTCAATTCAATGAGTATGATTACATACTCATTGAAATCCGTTGTAAATCGGGTAAAAAGATATGTTTTATTAAGTACTGAATAATACTGTACAAAACATTAAAAAACAACGCATATTCTTACAATAAACGAGCCGCGGCCTCGTTGGCTTGCCTGCGCTGAGCTCGTTGTACCTGTGGACGGCGCTAAGATACGCGCTCACGGCGGTCGCCACTGGCACCTCGGGAGAAGTCCTATCGCGGCCGGGCCACCCGGCACCTGGCTCACGCCTCTCCCGGTGACTATGAAGCACAAGTACGCAGTGTTGTGGCTTGGTCGAATGCTCGTGGACTGATGGCAGTCGGCGCACAATGTGTTCAAATTAATTCTCGTCAAAAGTGAATCTGTGGATGAGCGTAAAGTGAAGTAGCAGAATGAAAATTGTACCTCCCTACGGGCCTCGGTGCCGCTAATGGACGGGAGGCGTGGGGGGGAGGGAGATGTCACGTCGCCTGCAGCCCTTCGCGTGTCAACTTCTTAATAGATTTAAGGTAACTCCTGGTTACGCGTTTTAGTGCTCGTCAATCAACTTGTAAGTATAAACATATACTAGCTATTTCACTTCCGGTATCATGTCACCCATAGGAACCTACCTATTGCAGGGATAACAGCCTGTATGTTATTCAATACTATAATCCAAATTGCAGCCAGATCCGTTCTGCCGTTCCAACGTGATTGAGTACCAAAGTATTCACACATCTGTTATAATACTATGGCCCGCTTACGAGCCTACTTGGTATAATCAAAAAATATTTTTTTTAAATTTGAATAGTTGTCCTCTAATGACTTTATAATTTATTTTTGACTTACTTCAAAAATAAACTTCTCAAAAGTACCATCTTTTTTGTTTTTGTACATATTTTACAACACGTTTTCAACATGAAGGCTCTATTTACATAAAGAAAGTTCAATGATCATCAATTGAAATCTATTTAAATATTGTTACGAGCGTGGGGGTCGGTTTAAATAGAAAATGCGAGGACAACCGTTGAAGACAGATTTTATTCAGTTGCACTTAACTTACAGCAAAGCGCGTACAAATTCGATAACTCTTCCTTACACAATACACAGTCACTTGTATAATCGCACTGTATCGCTTCGCACACTTTATGGCAATGATCGCTTCGAATTCTAGTCGTAGACTAACTTGAGCAGCGGCTGTTAGCTCGCCTTTTATATAAGGCGCGGCCGAGTAGCGAAAGATCGAGAAAAGACAGGTACGTTCTGAAAAAGACAGGAACTTTCTGGGAGGTTCTATTAGGTCTTGTGTCTCTTTCTATTCGTTCCATTCCTTCTAGAACAGTGACGTCAAGGCATGCTGTCTCTTTCTAGCCTGACGTCTCGTTCTATTCATTCCATTCCTTCTAGAACAGTGACGTCAAGGCATGCTGTCTCTTTCTATAGTGCCGTCTCGCTCACTCCTATGGAAATTTGGCCATATATTGAAGTGGCCAAGCGCCGGGCGTAGCACTACCCCCTTCTTAGACATGCTCGTCCCGAGCATTATTAGATCCGTAGTATCTCGCCAGTCGGTCAACATGTACAACCTTCAAGGGGCTTCGCTGGTTGCGTTGTATCCGGTATGTAACGTCATTGATCCTGGTGACAACTTTATACGGCCCTTCCCAGGTTGGAGACAACTTCGGAGATTTGCCTTTGCGACGCATCTGATTGTGTAACCATACCAACGAGCCTTCGTCGAACCCGGCTTGATGAGAGTTGCGGTCGTATCGGGTTTTCATTCTGTCGCTTGCCTGGAGCCCAGATTCACGGACGTGGGTGTGAACGTCATTTAGTCTATCGCGCAATGCACTGGCATATTCCGTGATTTCTTGCGGTGAATCTGGAGGACGTCCAGTCAGTAGATCAGCCGGTAGTCTCAGTTCTCTGCCAAAGTTTGCACTCGCAGGCGTCACCGTTGTGTTTTCATGTATCGCTGTTCTATAAGATAACAAGAACAAAGGAATATGACTATCCCAGTCCTTCTGGTGGCTCTCAACAACCTTAGCCAAATGCCTTTCCAAGGTTTGGTTAAATCTTTCAACCATTCCGTCAGACTGCGGATGATATGGGGTGGTCCTGGTTTTATGAATACCCATTATCCTACAGGTTTCTTGAAATACCTGTGATTCAAAATTCCTTCCCTGGTCACTGTGTATTTCCAGAGGAACTCCATATCGGCAAAACACTTCCGTGACTAGTCTTTCCGCGACTGTAGTTGCTTCCTGGTTAGGTATGGCAAAAGCCTCCGGCCATTTAGTAAACTAGTCCATTACTACTAGGATGTATTTGTTTCCAGACTCCGATGCAGGAAATGGCCCTGCAACATCTAATGCAATCCTTTCCCAAGGCGCTCCAACATTGTATAGCTTCAATGCTCCCCTGCTCCTTGTATGCGGCCCTTTTACCGATGCGCAGCATGTACATCTCCTACACCAATCTTCAACATCCTCACGGCAATGGATCCAATAGAATCGTTGACGAATCTTCATCAACGTCTTCTTCACACCAAGATGGCCGCCTGAAGTTCCGTCATGAAATGATCTCAAAACCTCATTAATTTTAATCTTTGGGACAACCAACTGCAGATGTGAGTCTTTCCCGTTTGCAGACTCCCATTTTCTACACAGGACTCCATTGTGTATCACGAGGCTTTTCCATTGTGCCCAGTAGCTCTTCGTAGCTGCACTCATTTGGGAGACATCACTCCATTTCGGCTTAGGTGTTCCTGTCCTTATCCAATCGAGAATAGGCTTGATGTCTCGATCCTCTTGCTGTGCTTGCTGCATGGCTTCGCTACTCCATTCATCGCTGACAGTAACAGTCCTAATCGTTCTAACCGCCACACTGTCCTTAGCTTCTTGCCTGCCACAATGGTTACGTTCCACCGGACAAGGTCTTCGAGAGAGCGCATCTACATTTCCATGCGCTTTCCCACTCCGATGCTCTCGTATTCCTGGCTTTTCAATCTGTCGCGCCGCTTGTTCTTGGCCATTACCATATTGAGTCCGTTTCGGGCAGCTAGGCCGAATATGTCCTTGTTCTTTGCAGAAATAACACCTGGGGGCGAATTTCCGACGGTACACACGTTGCTCATTTGTTGAGATCTCACGCAATCTATGTGGTCGAGGGTCATGTCGTACAGCTTCCACTTCAAGGGCGTGAGCAACAGCATCTTTAAGGGTTGCATGGTGACCCAGACGGACGGCAGCTCTCACCTCCAAGTCTCTGATCCCGTCAATAAAAGCTTGCACCAAAATGCTGTCACGAAATGACGAAGAAGCTCCTTGGTAAGCTTTTCTCACGAGCTTTTCTATTTCCAAAGCCCACTGCTGCAGAGACTCATTAAGACGCTGGTTTCTGTCCTTCAATTGGGCACGGTAGACATGTTCTAAGTGACTATCACCGTAACGTGATTCCAACGCTTCAAGAAGGCGGTC
Source organism: Eilema caniola (assembly GCA_949126895.1). Taxonomy (NCBI): domain Eukaryota; kingdom Metazoa; phylum Arthropoda; class Insecta; order Lepidoptera; family Erebidae; genus Eilema; species Eilema caniola. The sequence goes on along the minus strand of OX421471.1, from coordinate 174,332 downwards.
GTAAGTCACTTCACCTCCAAGCGCCTCTAAAACACTGAGTGCTTGGTCCCGTAACCCAATGTTAATGCTGTTTTGGCTTGCTCCTTATCCCAACCGTTCGCCTTTGCCACAGACTCGAACTGCAGTTTGTATGCAGTCCACGAGGAGGTCCCATCAAATGGCGGTACTTTGAACTTTCCGACAGCCTGTGCAGATGAAATGGTTACAGAGCCAGCTGTTCCGCAAGCTATTTTCGTCTCCAATTTTTTCACGTTTTGAGCCACAGACTGCAGCCGTTCCTCATAACTCTCAAATTTCTCATCGATGCTTCCTAATTTTTCGTCGTGGCTTTCTATTTTTACGTCGTGGCAGTCGAGCTTGTCTTGCACTGAATGAATTTCTCTTTGCCATTCTGCTTTAGACTCTTTCAAGAAGGCAAATAGATCTTCTTGTTGTTCCCGGAGCTGAACCTTTAGTTGTAAGGCCTGCTCCTCCTGTTGACGGGCCTGGTTCTCCTGTTGTTGCTGGAGCTGTGTCTTCAATTGCAGAGTCTGCTCTTCCTGGCGACGGGCCTGCTCCTCCTGTTGACGCTGGAGCTGTGCCTTCAATTGTAGAGTCTGCTCTTCCTGGCGACGGGCCTGCTCTTCTTGGCGACGGGCCTGCTCCTCCTGTTGACACTGGAGCTGTGCCTTCAATTGCAGAGTCTGCTCTTCCTGGCGACGGGCTTGCTCTGCCTGGTGACGGGCTTGCTCCTTCAATAAGGTCATAATCGCGCTTAGGTTAATTTCCGATGATGATCTTGAAGCACCCGACGACGTACTCGGAGTACCCGCAGCCTCTTCCGCGGCCTGGCTTCGGGTTTTAACTCCCTCCCTGTCGTCTCTCGGCGTTATCGGCATTTTCTATCCCACTTCTGACACCAGTTGTTACGAGCATGGGGGTCGGTTTAAATAGAAAATGCGAGGACAACTTAACTTACAGCAAAGCGCGTACTTCCTTACACAATACACAGTCACTTGTATAATCGCACTGTATCGCTTCGCACACTTTATGGCAATGATCGCTTCGAATTCTAGTCGTAGACTAACTTGAGCAGCGGCTGTTAGCTCGCCTTTTATATAAGGCGCGGCCGAGTAGCGAAAGATCGAGAAAAGACAGGTACGTTCTGAAAAAGACAGGAACTTTCTGGGAGGTTCTATTAGGTCTTGTGTCTCTTTCTATTCGTTCCATTCCTTCTAGAACAGTGACGTCAAGGCATGCTGTCTCTTTCTAGCCTGACGTCTCGTTCTATTCATTCCATTCCTTCTAGAACAGTGACGTCAAGGCATGCTGTCTCTTTCTATAGTGCCGTCTCGCTCACTCCTATGGAAATTTGGCCATATATTGAAGTGGCCAAGCGCCGGGCGTAGCAATATAAATTTCGGCACATTTGTGAAGTTGGAAGTCGAAATAATGGCAGAGTCACAAGGCGATAATGCAAATCGTTCACAAGGTGATAATGAAAATCGTAAGTCCAATAATTCGATTCCTAACTTTTCTCAGAAATCTTATCTCAGAAACCGAGAGGGTTACCCTACATGGAAGTTCAAAATGATGATGTATCTGATACATGAGGATCTCTGGCATACTATAGTCGGTTATCTGGAAAATGATACGACTCCCACTTCCATAAAAGGAAGAAATGATATTTTCACTTCTCATGCTCTTAAAATGTTACTTTACTCCCTGCATATAGGGACTAAAGTTCCTTATTAATCTCTAGGGACTAAAGTAATTTTTTTTAAATTTACTTTGATAACTCCTAAACAGCCAATCACGGTGTTTGTGAATGGGAGGATTATCACCTTTTTAGTGATTGTGTAGGTATAGAATTAACCTCAAAATGACATTTGAAAAAATCAAATATCCCATTTAATTTCGTGAACCACGAATAATGATATTAATTTAATTAATTATTATGTAAGTATTAAAGATAAGTCCATTTTATTATCCATTTCCAATTAGTTTTAAATTATTTTTCAAGTTTGAATCTGTTGGCTAAATATTATATATGCAAGCATATAAACCGTACGTCACTTAACAACAAAAAAACCGCGGGACAAATATCCTTGCAATTTGAATTTTGAATAGATTATTCGTAATAAGCTTGCGTTGTAATCACCAATTACTCACACCAATTAATTGTGCAACTTAGAAACTTTGTTATTATAAATAAATAAAAATAAATAAATATTCCACAACATTTCACACAACGCTATCTAGATCCATGGTAAGCATAGCTTTACTACCTTGTATTATGGAATCTAGAATACGGATAAACATACTTAGATATATTTTTTTGTAAATGCATACATATTATACATAGAAACACCCAGACCAATGCAAATACCCATATCCATGCATACAAATATTTGCACTGAGCGGGGATCGAACCCGCGCCTCCTGCGTAGCGACCGCGTTCACTACCGCCACGCCACGGAGGCTTTACCCCGTTATCGATATGATGAAATTAATATATTTAGGTTGAAAAAGATATTTGCATATTTTTTTTTTTTTTAATATTATAATTTTGTATTAAAAGTCGCTTTTTTTCCTCGCATTCAAAGTGAAAAGTAGAGTGTTTAACGTGGGACTAAACAACCATAATGACACTCGAACTATTAGCCACCCTCGCTTCGCTCGGGTGGCTAAAACATCTCGTGTCATTATGGCTTGTTTTAGTCCCTTGTTGAACAATCTACTATCATGCTGAAGATGCTAACAAATGGATTTCAACAATGACTGACGAGCATAATTCATTGATGAAACTTGGTACCTCGGAACTTGTGTATACACCTAAAAATAAAAAAGTTATACCATGCAAATGGGTATACAAGTTAAAAAGGGATGCCTTTGGAAATGTTACGAAACATTCCAAGGGCAAGGCTAGTAGTAAAAGGTTACAGTCAAACACAGGCTGTTGATTACTATGAAATCTTTGTGCTTGTAATTCGTCATCCTCCTTGCGAACCTTATTTGCGTTAACTGCAGAGTTGGGCCTAAAAATGAGGTACCTGGTTGTGGACACCGCATTCTTAAATTGTGAATTGCAAGAAGAAGTCTATATAGACCCAACCCATTGGCTTCGTCGAAAAAGGAAAAGAAGCCAAAGTCTGTCTTATTCGCAAATCCCTCTATGGCCTGAAACAAGCCCCGCGTGCGTGGAATAAAAAGCTCGATGAAACGTTACTAAAGATGGGTTTTATAGGAACTCCTTCTGAACCGTGCGTTTATACGAAACTATTTGGTAACGGCGAATTTGTAATATATCGGTGACATAATTGTTTTTTTTTTTAAAGATTTTATTGGCAACTGGATACAAGTCCTTAATGCCTGACATAATTGTCTTTCACAAGTGTGACAAGACATTATTTTGAAAGATTTACAACAATATTTTGAACTAAAAGATTTAGGTAATTTAAAATCTTATTTAGGTTTACAAATAAATTATGATGATAATTGTGTAAATATCTCACAGAAAAACTATATTTTATTTTTGTTAAACAAGTTTAATAAGGCAAGCTGCAAAACTGCAAATGGAGTATTTTTTTATAAAAGGCTAGAAAAAGTGACGAAAGGTGAGTCAATATGCTGCCTTTTCAGAATTAAATTAGATGCCGAGAATTAACCGCTAGATACATAATCTAGCGGTTAATTCTCGTCCTGATATTGCGTTCTTAGTGAGCTACTCAAGCCAATTTGACACTTGCTACGGAAAAATCCCCTCCTCCGAGCGATGCGCCAGTCATTTCGGCCCAACGCGAGCCGCGCTGGGTGTTAGGGCGATTGAATCGGGAGGACCTCCTGGAGGCCGCCATCGTACAGGCCTGGGCCATTGCGCCGGACAGGCCTGTCGACGTAGACGATGAAGCGGCGTGGTTCCGGGAGGCCATGACACGTGTCTGCGATGCGAGTATGCCTAGAGCTCGGGGCGTCGGGTCTACTGGTGGAATGCGGAGATCGCGAGGCCGCGTCAAGCCTGCGTGATCACGCACCGCCGGTGGGCCCGATTCCGTAGGAGGCGTACTCGTCCCGCAGACTCGGAGCCCCGATTGGCGGAGCTTCATGAGGGATACAGGGAGGCCCGGAATGCCCTCTGAGCGGAGATCAAGCGGTCAAAAGCCGCTTGTTACCGGGAGCTCCATGAGACGCTGGAGCGGTACCCATGGGGGCGGCCTTACCTTATGGTAAGAGAAAAGCTGGGCCCCTCCGCTGACCCAGGTGCTCGAGCCGGCTCTGCTCGGAGGAGTGGTGGAATCCCTGTTCCCGGCGCGAGCGGAACATGTGCCGCCGCAGATGACTCCGCCGCCTCGGTCGCCTACGGCGCCCAGTGTGGTGATTGACGACGACGTGCCCGAGGTCACTTGGGTAGAACTAGAGCTGGCGGTGCGAAGGCTTAGGGCCAAGAAAAGCACCGCCCCGGGACCCGACGGTATTCCAGGCCGCGCATGGGTCCTAGCTCTAGGGGAAGACGGCCTCGAACCCCGACTGAGAGGGTTCCTCAGCGCATGTTTGGAGCGGGGCCAGTTTCCGAAGATGTGGAGGACGGGGAAACTGGTCCTCATCCGCAAGACGGGACGCCCGGCGGACGAGCCGTCCGGGTACCGGCCCATAGTGCTGCTCGACGAGATGGGCAAACTCTTCAAAAGAGTTATTGCCAAGCGCCTCGTCGAGCATCTCTCTAGAGTGGGGCCGGACCTGGCGAATACCCAGTTTGGGTTCCGCCGGTGGCGTTCCACTGTGGATGCCATCATGCGTGTGAGGACTCTGGCGGGGGATGCGGTTGCCTGGGGCGAGGTAATGTTGGCGGTGTCCTTGGACATCTCCAACGCCTTCAACACCTTGCCCTGGAGTTGCATCAGGGAGGCACTCGTGTACCACGATGTGCCTCTCTACCTCCGCCGCATAGTCGGGGCGTACCTGACGGAGAGAGCCGACATCTACCCAAGTTCGACGGGAGTCGGTAGGCGTGAGATGTCGTGCGGTGTTCCACAGGGGTCGGTCCTGGCGCCGCTCCTGTGGAACATCGGTTACGACTGGGTGCTTCGCGGTGACTTCGCGTACGGTGCCACCGTCACGTGTTACGCGGATGACACGCTAGTGACGGTGAGCGGGGCTACGCACCGCGAAGCGACCCTGAGGGCCACGACCGCGGTTGCTCAGGTCGTCGACAGGATCCGGCGGCTGGGTCTCGAGGTGACTCTGCACAAGTCCGAGGCCATGTTCTTTCATGGCCCTCGGCGCAGGCCAGGGCCGGGAGCCTGCCTTACAGTGGGAGGCACTCCCATCGACATCAAGCCCCGGTTGAAATACCTGGGGCTCGTGCTTGACGGTCGATGGGCATCGGACAGCATTTCCGAAGTCTGCGCCCCAAGTTGTTGCTCACGGCGAATGCCTTGAGCCGGTTGTTGCCCAACTTGAAGGGCCCCGAGGCCTCCTGCAGGAGACTTTACGCGGGTCTCGTGCGGTCCATGGCCCTATACCGGTGCCCCGTGAGGGCGGACACCCTGGAAGCCAGATTCCTGCCTCTGCTCCGTACGGCGCAGAGCACGATGGCCTCCAGGGCCATCAGGGGATACCGCACGATATCCTTCGAAGCGGCGAGTCTCCTGGCCGGATCGCCACCGTGGATCCTGGAAGCGAGGGCCCTTTCGGCACTATATAAGTTCCGAAAGGAGGCGGGGATTCGATCCCGAGCCCGAGGATATTCGGGCCGAGAAATCCCGGCTCCACCAGGTCATGGTGGCCGAGTGGGAGCGACAACTTGGGCAACCACGCGCAGGGCACGCCGTAATTGCGGCGGTAAGACCCATCATGGGGGAGTGGCTAGAGAGGCAACACGGTAGCCTCTCGTACCGTCAGACGCAGATTATCACCGGGCACGGTAGCTTCGGGCGGTATCTGCATCTGATGGGTATAGAGCCAACGCCCGAGTGCCATCACTGCGACGCGAGCGTGGACTCGGGGCTGCACACGCTCACCGAGTGTCCGGCGTTTGAGACGCCGAGGCGGGAGCTTGTGGCGGCCCTGGGGATGAGAGTGCTCACGCTCTCCCCCCTGCTCGCGGCGATGGTCCGCTGCACGGATGCGTGGGCGGCCAGCGCCTCCTTCAGCGAGCAGGTCATGCTCGCGAAGGAGACAGCAGAGCGGGCGCGGCGCGATGAGCGAGAAAGGCTCGCTGACATCGCTGCACGCGCCCGAAGGCGGCTCGGGCGTCGGAGGGCGCAAACTGACCTCCGCCCCCCATGAGCGCGGGCCTGAGGGTGACGGGTGGAGCCGCCCGTCACCCTAGCAGAAGCAGGCCACGGCGGCGGCGCGCATCGTAGGGCAATGCGCGCCTCCCCACACCGGGGTTGAGTCGGGGACCGCGTGGTCCCCCCCTTCCCGAGGAGGGCCAGACCGAGAGGGATGGCCCTGGGTCAGCCGGAGTGCGAGGAATATGTCGCATGACAACCTCACCTTCGGCGGCCTAGCACTACGACCCAGAGACGACGTGCGGTTTAGTCGGTTCGAGTCCGACATAACCTCCCCCTCCGGCTCCGAAGAGGTGGGTATCGGTGGGGATTTCCCGCACGTAAAAAAAAAAAAGCTATGGAAAAAAACAACATTGCAAAGCCGCTAAGAGGATCTTACAATACCTTAACAGTACGTTAGATTACTCTTTACAGAAAGACCGGAGAACTCAATTGACTCGGATTCTGCGATGCGGACTGTGCAAACTGCACAGTTGACAGGAAGTCATACACCGGGGTTTTAGGCGCATAGTGTATATATTCAACTTAGCTGGAGGACCCGTTGCTTGGGAAGCGAAAAAGCAACCCTCTGTTGCTCTTTCTTCGACCGAAGCTGAGTATATGGCTTTGACTGCCACATGTAAGGCAGCATGTTATCTTCGACGTTTAATTTCTTAAAATAATCTCTGACAGTCAGAGTGCTTTCAATTTAGTACATAATCCAATCCATCACAACAGGACGAAGCATATAGATACGAGATACCATTTTATTAGACAGAAGGTATCTGACAACACTGTTATTTTAGATTTAATAAGTAGTGACATGTTGGCAGATGTGCTAACTAAACCTTTAGGGCCAGTTGCACATTCTAGGTGTTTTTCAAATATAGGTTTAATAAGTTAATTGAAAATGAGTAATTTGTTTATTTTCTTTTGTTTTTCTTCTATATTTTTTTAAGGGGGCGTGTTGTAATATTTTGGCCCGATTACTAGCCTACTTGGTGTAATCAAAATATATATTTATTAAATTTGAATAGATTTTTCCTTTATGTCTTTTTAATTTATTTTTGATTTTGGTACTTCAAAAATAAACTTCTCAAAAGTACCGACTTTTCTTTCTTTTGTACTACAACATCAAAACCTGAAGCTCTATCATAATTTCATTCATATCATTCGATAGTTGACCGTACTGTTGCACAGGGGTGCCGCCGGTGCCCTGTCAAGCGCTCGCCACTCGCCACTTCCCCACGAAACAGCACCTAAGTAGTGCTACCGAGTTCCAAACTCGAGTGATGGCGGCGGCCGACCTTGACACCAGGCGGCGCTCCTCGCACTTCAGCGGGAGATGTGATGACACTGTGTCACTCTCTGTCGAACGAATAGTCGTGCACTCGCGCCTGTGTAAATCTGTAGTCACATGGTGCAATGGCGAGCGCATTGCCCGCGATATGGAATTCTCAAATGATTTGGATACTTGTTACTCAAACAACTACATGAAGTTGGCTGGAAACTGGTACAGGAATAGAATTATAGTCTGAAATAACAGATAGGCTGCTTTTTATCCCTGAATTAGGTTCCCATGAGTAGCACGCACGGGGTCAGAATTAGAATTCCGTGGAGGCGGAGCTAGTGCTAGTTGCTGATATACTATTGGCGCTGATTATATACTGATTGAATGTGATTTAATTTATTTATTTATTTATTTATATTGCAAATACAGGTAAAAAGTTATTTCTTACAAAGTATCACTGTATTTCGCCATGCGATTAATAAAATAATAGTTAATATAAAAAAAAAATGTCAATAAACAATACCAAATAAATTTACTTCAATTGATCATGAATTAACTATAATGTTTAATTAAACAATAATAAAATATAAAAATCCAACCATATTTATGTCAGTTATCATTTATGTATTCTTCCACGGAATAATAACATTTCTCCCAATGAGTGTTTAATTTTGCACTTGAACTCATTAAAATCTGATATCTGTAGTATAGAATTAGGAAGCTTGTTGTACATTCTAGGGGCTCCTGGCCTTCTAGGGGCATGGCTATGCAGAATATGCTTTTGTTAAAATATGCTGTCGTGTTTGTGGGACAAGATATCTTTAAGTAATGTCTTTTGCTGTTAAGATTTTTTAAAAGTTGCATGTTTTTCCTCACAAATAACACGGTTTCCAAAATATAAATGAACGGCAAAGTTAAAATTTACAGGCTAATAAAACAGGGTCTACAGCTGTCAATACTTTTCAACCTACATATAGCTCTTATGCATTTCTTTTGAGCCCTAAAAATGTTCTCAACTTCCGTTGAGTTACCCCAAAATATGACACCGTAATTTAATATTAGGAACACATATCCGTAGTACGCTGTTATAGTAGTCGATGTACTAGCTGTTTTAGATAACATATATAAGGAGTAAGAGTGTTGATTGATTTTAGCGCATAATAATCAATTTGTGATCAATTTGTGATTAAATATTTCACAGGAATGGAACTACCCTCTGAGCCCTTCCTGCGCACAAACTAGTATAGTGCACCCGGCGTTGCCTGCTGAGGTGCATGCAAGTACAGTGCGTGTCTCCAGCGTCAAGTGCAAGGCGCGCCGCGCGGCGCCTCATGTGGGTCAGGGGCGGGTCGCCGCGGCGCCCCGCACACCCCCCGCGCCTTACGCCCCGCGGAGAGGGGGAGGGCAAGGACGAGCGCCGCCCGCAGCTTCCGCGATCTTGTCGCGACATCCCGGAAGTCAACGAAAATGAACCACAGCCGCCATACGGCGCACCCGGCAGCCGCGCCACATAGTACACACTACATACCGGCACGCGCCCGCCGCCTTACTGCGGCTTGGCCAGCATTACCTACAAATAAAACTGTTTCTACAGATTATATTCTTTTATTTGTCTTACTTGCCTGTGCGTGGCACTCACTCGCCGTCTCCCCAGTGATCATCACCATCAACTATCTGTCGATCAGAAGGTGTAAGGTCTCACCGCACTCAAATATACCTTCTAAATGATGTACCGCCAAGATAATGCTTACAACTAAGACCTGTTAAATTTATTGTGTTGACTTATATGTGTAGACACTCTTTGAAACATATTAAGACATATTAACATATTAAAGATTCCATTATTCAGAACGTACTCAGTTTCATCAAGACATGCAAAAATGAGTAATGTCGTTGCATTGTGCTACGCGCGTCTACGAACGCTACATCGGCGAAAGCGAGCACGGGCCCGTACAGCGCCCGCGCGGGAGGCCGTGTTGTGTCTCTTCCAGCTGTTCTGTCACTCACAGGTTTAATCGTACCCATAACATTAATATCGTTAAGAAACAGGCCGTAGCTTGCGGCGTCAAGTAGGCGGACGTCGTATGCTGCGCTGTGGTGCAGTGGCGCAGTGGCGGCCGCGCTCCGACCGCGCGCTGGTTGTAGTCCGAGGTCATCGCGTTGTAAAGCTTTGAGTCATACTATCAGGTCAATATCGATCCAGGATGTATGTATTTTACGATCCACGATGTAATAATTTTGAAAGATAAACAAATGTTTTCAATTCAATGAGGAGAACTACTCATTTCATCTTTGTTCTATCCTATTAGATACTATTATAGAATGTTCAGGGTGAGCGCGGTGCTCGCTGTAGGGGTTGCCTGTGGACGAACTCCGCTTTCATTTACAATTAATGCGATTAAAACCGGTTCCTTTTTAAGCGATTAAACGGTTGAGACGCGCTCTAATGGCTTGTCCATCATAGCCCCTACGACAGCGCCCAGACCCCAGACGTCCTGGCGCATTACCCGCGCCTGACGACGGTCGCTCGACGTTGCTGCGCCGGTGGCGAGCGCGGCGCGCGCTAACCGTTGTTGTTAACTATGTAGCTTGTATCACTATGTGGACTATGGCATCTTTAGGACTGTAACTCATCGGAGACAGTCGTCGTTTATACTTTTACAATGCGAGCATAGGTGCGACACGTCTGTCCTTCAGAATTATGCGAGGAAGCCCTTTTCATAATTACAAAATTCGAAAGTATTCGTCGACGACGCCTCGTACGGTCTCAGATCGCAAAACTTTTAATAGAAGTAATTAAAAAAGTTTCATAGGTGATTTAAATAAAGTAAGCAGGCACTTGCGCGCGTGCACTAGCCCGGTAGGCGTTGTGCTCGTGCTCCAAGGTACTTAAATTCAGAAGACGACGAGGTGCAACCGTCAGGCGGTGTGTGCAGTCGGCGGTCGGCAGTCGCCGGGCGGCTGACGGCGAGTGGATGGCGGCGGGTGGCGGCGGTGGCGCGCGTGAGGCGCGGAGTGGCGGAGTGGCGGCAGTCCGCGGCGCGCCCCCGCCCGAGTCACCCGCCGCCAGTTCCGCGCGCGCCATGCCCGCCGGCCCCGCCGAGTGACACGAGCGAGCCGCCCAACTGTGCCGTGCGCGACCACAACACGCTGTGTCGACAACATGAATTAACATTGGACTAGTACCCAGATACATTGCCTAAGGATTCACTCGCTTCGTTCCCATCTGGTAAATATTACTGTCTGCTACACAAATATCGGAAAATGTGTTGAAAACTCACCAATGCCGCCGTTCGCGTAACACTGGAGTGCGCAAATCGTCTGGACATGCACCTCGTGGTGTCCACCACGCCGTCGAGAAGCATGGTCGTGCCTCTGCGCTACACCACACCGTGCCCCAGGACTTGTATCGCACTGGCGTTATACTTTGAATTGGCTCCAGGGAAACTTACGATCGAATTCTAATGAATACAATGAACATAGTGATCCTTTAAAACTCTCTGAAACTACAAAATTGAGGTACTAAAATGAACTGTTTCGATGCATTTTTGCTTTACCAACGTACGGTGCAGTGCAAGTGCAGTTTGCATACCAAAATTTTCAAAACGGTGTCACTCGGAGGCAACCTTCCTAGGTTCAATGGGAGTATCTTTTCCGCAGTGTGAACATAACTAGTAATTTGTTGGTATTCACTTTAATTCTCCACCTATCGAACCAGTTGTTTCGACATAAAACGTCAAGGGATCAACATGGGAACTCTAAATAATTGTCCGTGGATGACAACTCCTTAGTTACAATTCTGTCATAAAACCTGTGTGCACCTACGAAATGATATGTGACTCGAACAAAACCAACATTCAAGGAACACAAAAATATTTTATAAATGCTCAGATGTAAGACTAGGCTAGATAATCACTCCAGTAAGAAGCAGCTGGTTGTGCAGCCCAGCCTGCCGGACCGTGTGAACCGTCGCACGAGACGAGTAGCGCCCGGCCCTCAGAGCCTCAGTGCTGCATTGACTGAGCTATTGTTCTCTTTTTGTGCATGAGAAATGCGAATTATCTCCACCCACAAATTATCCTACAACTCGTCTGCTCGTAGTCAGAAGTCTCATTCTGTGGTCCACACTTGGAATGTTTATTTATTTATCGCAAACAACAGGAGAGCACTGTATACGGTTCTTTCCGAATGTGCCAGTTTACACCGGTTAGTGCGCATTCATAAGCGAATTTGTGGAAATTAGCTTTAGTTTGGTGCCGTTATTTATGGTAGGCTTTTGCTTAGTTTTAGTGACATACACTTAATTTTAGTTTAATTAACTGCTTCATGGAGCGAATAATTATATGGGGTTACTGATAACTCGACGTATTACGGACAGATGTTAGAGGACTGAAATTGCTTCAATTTTGACTCGCTATAATATGTAGGGGCAAAAATTAATAACTTTTGAAATAATTAACTTTAAGCGTAAATAAAAAGAAATTATAAAGTGGAAACCATTTTCATTTATTTTTAAAGGTGATATGTTACTAATCTAAAATAGTAATAAAAACTTAAAAAAGAAACACTGAGCTCAAAAGTTGTGAATCATTTCATTAAAAATAATATTTAGAATTTACACCTTTCTCTCCAGTTATATGTGTGTCTGAATAGTAGGTTGTATGACAAAGGAGCAAAAGAGTATTTTAAGGCGAGGACGCTACTATGAATCACGAGTTGAACGAAGGATTCTCGAAGTGGGGCTCTCAAATCGTACACTCTATTTTTCATCCCGTTTCTATTTGAAAAATGAACTAACAAAGCAACACTTTTCTAATAGAAGGGATGAAAAAATATATTAGGGCAGTGAGCGCACAAATAACTGAAAAACCTTGTGCATTTACTCAACACCGATCTCAATGTCATCCGTTTATTATTTTACCTAAGTGGCTACGTTCTAGTACGACTTAAAAGGTTGACAATTTGAAAGTGTCCTACAAGTTTGAAATAGCTGGCGTAGTATTAATTAGTTACAACTCTTTGCTGTGTTAGAACGTTTTGCTACTACCCTTAAATCATTGGTGGAGTTACTTCAATATCGTTCGTTGCTTTTGTTTTTCGGTTCGGCACTACTGGCTGCTGAGGACAGTACTCTCCACGTGCAATGGCCTAAAAAGAGGCTAAGGGCGAACAAAACGACAATCCAATCGGCACTCGCATGTAATACAGAACATGAGGCAGCAACCACAACACTGCGGACTCTGCACAATGTTGCAACCTCAACACCAACACCAGCTGTCGTCCCCGTGTACCAGCAGTGACACATCCCCACGCATGTCATTGTATGAAGCCCGCGTGTAGAAGCGAGCAAACCAGTGGGCCCACTATCATAGCCATTTTAATGAGGTTTTATTACTCTATTTCCATCCTTTTTATAAAGGTTTCTCTGAGGAATTATTCTAAACTATATAATATATTATTAATTAGCTGTTGCCCGTGACTCCAGCCGTGACTAATTCTTGGGAACTTTTTTCAGGGATAAAATAGCCTATGTATTATTCCAGTCGAGGTATTATCTATATATTCTGCCGTTTGATCGTGATTGAGGAAAACAAAAAAAAAACAATAAACATCCTAACATCTTTACAACCTTTCACATTTACTATACTGTAGGCAGTAAACGTAGAAGTAGGAAGGATCCATACTGCGGTGTTTGTGGTTTGGTCTAGGGGACTACTTAACTGCTGCTGCTGATCGTCGCTCGGCGTCGCTCATTAAACAGAAACAGAAAAAAGTTCAAAGGAAACTAGCTGTTGTACGCGGCTCCGCCTGTGTTGATGTCAAATTAAACCAAAAACTATAGTTCTGTTGAGTCATACAAATTTACAACAAGATGAAAATTTGTGAAATCATTCAAAATATTATTATAAGCTAGCATTGCCCGCGGACTCCGTTACTTTTTTGTCCCGGCCCTTTTGTTCCGCGTAATACTTTAGGTTAAAAGTTCGGGATAAATAAAAATGATGATGCTCCCCCACAGCGCTGGACGCGCCGCAATCGCATAGATACTGCCTATTTCGCCACGCACCGGCCGGATATGGTTGATTGAACGGCTGATTAAGCTAGTTGTCGGTGACATGTACATCTCCAGAGTTGTAATATATGTTTGAATATTTTTCTATCGATCATTATAGCTTACACTGAAAATATAAAATATACATATTATATATTAATATCAGGTAGAAAGCAACCCAGCCCCTTAACTTATGCGCCAGTAAAACCTGTTTAACGGCTAGCTTTTCCATCACGGTTTCCAATTGTTGGCAATTCAGATCTGTCGTAATCGTCTGACCAGATCTTAGATAGGTGTAGTGAATGGCTCCAACGCCGATCCACCAGACATTAACCAGTACCTTTTTTTGAATCAACTTTCACTTGGAGCTGAATTTGCCTTCTTGTCCAGAGTTTAACCACTGTAATTTGCATTGCCGACTATCGTATAGGATCCATTTTTCATCACAAGTAATGATATGATTCAAAGTCCCCTCGTTATTGTGACGGTCGAGTAACGTGACGCAGCAGTCGACGCGTGTTTGTTGGTTTTCTTGACTTAGTTTACGCGGTACCCATTTGTCAACTATTTTCACTTTTTCAATTTGTTTCAAATGATTCAAAATGGTTTTATCACTCATACTGAAGCCTGCAGCTAACAATGACGTAGTTTGAGATGGATCCGCTTTCACGTTCACTTTCAAATAGGGAATTTTTTCAACTGTTTTCTTTACCAGTGGCTTCTCTGTACACACCATTAATCCTTCGAGATGTTTCTGCAGCGCTGGTGCCGCGATCAAACTCGTATTCGAAAATAATGCGATATTTTAAGTTTTCCATTGTGCACAGAACGATGTCAAAGCATAATTAAATAGCGCGAAAACAATAGTACATTGTTCATCGAGGGGAGAAAGTGACCGATTACCAACGCGGGTGTAGTTTGGTAATCGCACTTTCTACCGAGTGATACATAGTGCTTTATACTACACGTATGAGGAAAATAAAAAAAAAATTTAGTTAAAATTTATATTAAAATTATTACAATTATTGAAATTCAATGTTTTTGTGTATTCGCTGCGCTTCGGGCCTCAAACTACACCCGCGTTGGTAATTGGTCACTTTCTCCCCTCGATGAACAATGTACTAAAAGCTATGATGACATTTTGCGTGAAACAACCTTTTAGATTTTCTTTGTCCGGGAACTGCATGAAATCACAGTAAATAAAGCTATTTATAAAAAAAAGGTTTTCTTTAAATAATATTCTGCACTAAAACGATAATAATATTTATTTTAATTCACTTGCTCATAATATGCAGCAATTAGGTACATAATGATACCTATTATCAAACTGTGGTTTTTTTATTGTTATTATCTCACGAGTGGGATAATAGATTTTTTAAACATTTATTTGTTTGAGCTCAAAAGAACAAAATAATACATTAATACTATAACCTACCTATTGCTTGTTCATTTCATGCAACTTCGTATTTAAATAGAAAATTGCATTTTGTACGTGTATAATAAACAAAACTAGTGAAAGTTTATAAGCATAACTTTTGTTTCCTCTCTGTTTAAAACTAAATAAATTTACCACTTTGTATACGTAATTAACAAAAAAAAAACCCTTATTATTTTACTAAAGCCGCATACGCGATAGAAAAAGTCCGTCAGTATTAAAAAGATTCGCTATTCATTTTTACTGTTGAAATTAAAGTTATTTATTAATTAAAATGTCTACAAGTACTAGTTATGAAGAAAATGATTTATGTACACCGCCCGATATATACACATATACTGTACAACATCCGATATATGATGTGATAAATTTGAAGTCCTTAACGATATGGAATGTTTCCTATTTGAAAACAGCAAGGGCAAATATCTATTTTAATATTATATTATGAAAAAACGTCGTAAGATACACGTGTTGATTACCGTTTTCAGCTCTCTATAGACAGTTCAATATCGCCTCAGTAGCAATCACTAACTTTACATACTTGTACCATAATCTACTATATCTAAGGGTTGTGCTTATTTGAAAATCTTGTATCGCGTAAGTTCTTTGTCGGTTTTCTGTTTCAAATCATCTCATTTTATCCAATGATTGTCTGTACTATATTATTCTACAATTGTTAATTAGTTGTGCCTGTACATTGGAGATAAAGAAGTACTTGGGTTATACTCAATTAAGGATTCTGAAACTATTCTTTTTATTCTTTTGGGTGTTCGCTATTTACGCATATAAACTACTGTACGATCTTGGTTGGATTTAAATCTGCCATATGATTAACTCCTATTGAATGGGTAGAACCGGACATAGGACCAAAAGTCAGGAAAAAGTCACCACCCCGAGATCTGGTTGGGCTCCGCCAAAACTACCCATGCATTTGCTCTAGCGCATAACCTGACCTAATTGGTACACGAGGTCACTAGAACACCAAAAAGGTTGAACCATGAGCCCTCTCTGCTAGGCTTTCTGCTGACGAGTCACCCGGACCAGTACATTGTTTCGGTGAGCGCCGCTTTAGGTGAATCCGACCATTATCTGGTCCGGTCCGGGGTGTCCATTATAGCACCCCCACGACCCGTGCAGGGGAAGCGGCGTCTCTTGCACTACTCGTCAGCTGGCTGGGATGGTCTGCGTGACTATTTTGCTTCCGTCCCGTGGGTTGAACGATGCTTTGAGGGTAAGAACCATATGAGAGCGCAACTGCTGTCGCAGGCGAGATCAGTCTAAGCACGGAATACTATATCCCCTACACTGATGTCGCCGGTATCCGCAAGGACGCACCCTTGGTTCGGGCGCGAGTGCGCCGAGGCTGTTGATCATAAACGGTCTATCCTGATAATTTACCCTTGCAGTTTTCAGATACTAAACATTCCATAACGTTAAGGACTTCATATTTATCACATCATATATCGGACGTTGCACAGTATAAGTGTATATATCGGGTGGTGTACTAGTTACATAAATCGTTTTCTTCATAACTTGTACTTGTAGACATTTTAATTAAGAAATAACTATAATTTCACCAGTTAAAACAAATTGCGAAGCTTTTTGGTATTGGCGGACGATTGTCATAGAGTAAAATAATAAGGGTATTTTGTTAATCGCGTATACAAAGTGGTAAATTTATTTAGTTTCAAACAGAGAAAACAAAAGTTATGCTTATAAACTTTCACTAGTTTTGTTTATTATACACGTACAAAATGCAATTTTCTATTTAAATACAAAGTTGCATGAAATGAACAAGCAATAGGTAGGTAATAATAAAAAAAAACACTGGCCACAGACTAAAAGAATGAGGTTTCTTTTTTATTACGTGTTTAAAATAGTGAATTTACTTAAAGTTCTAAACAGAGAGAAAACAAAAGTTATATTTGAGTAAAAGTTTTGTTTATTATACACGTACAAGTTGAACTTTCTTTTTAAATACGAAGTTGTAGTAAACGAACAAGCAATTGGTAGGTATATTCATTTTTTTTTTTATCATTCTTTTTTTTTTTGAATAATGCCACGCAACCATTCAAATAAAAAAAAAGTCATTATCCTACTCGTGATTTAATAACAATCAAAAAACCACAGTTTGATAACAGATGTCATTATGTGCCTAATTGCGGTGAGATTAGAGCCATGTTCTGAGCAAATGAATTAAAAATATATAAGTTATTTCATACTAAAAGGCAATTTCATAGGTAAAGATCTAATATTGGTATATATTAATTGTACCGCTACACTGGTTGTGTTGGTCACACTCACAGAGCGGAGGCGAGGGCAGGCGAGGGCAGGCGGGTCGGCGCGGGCGCGGTAGGGCGCGATGCGCTGACGCCATGCGCGGGACATGCCGCGCCGCGCCGCGCCGCAGCACGCGGCCCTGCTGCTCGTGCTGGCGGTGGCCGCGGTGGGCGGCAACCCCGACGCCAAGCGCCTGTACGACGACCTGCTGTCCAACTACAACAAGCTGGTGCGGCCCGTGCTCAACGTCAGCGACGCGCTCACCGTGCGCATCAAGCTCAAGCTGAGCCAGCTCATCGACGTGGTGAGTGCCTCCCAGAAAAACGCCAAACGCTACTTCCGCTCCACTTGCACCGAATCCCTTCTCACGTGGTTCCTTTATGTTTCAGAACTTGAAAAACCAAATCATGACAACGAACTTATGGGTGGAGCAGGTGAGCTCACTGACTTAGTGCCGATTACTGTGCCGACCCGGCGCGCCGCTCTGACCGACTGTGACTCATTCCACCGTGCTGTCCACAGAGCTGGTACGATTACAAGCTATCCTGGGAGCCCCGCGAGTATGGCGGCGTGGAGATGCTGCACGTGCCCTCGGACCACATCTGGCGGCCGGACATCGTGCTGTACAACAAGTATGTCCCGTGCGCGTGGAATGTGGCGTTGATGGCGCGCGCTCTATAACCCTTTTGTTTTGTTAAGTGCCGACGGCAACTTCGAGGTGACGCTGGCCACGAAGGCGACGCTGAACTACACGGGGCGTGTAGAGTGGCGGCCGCCGGCCATCTACAAGTCTTCCTGCGAGATCGACGTGGAGTACTTCCCATTCGATCAGCAGACCTGTGTCATGAAGTTCGGCTCCTGGACCTACGATGGTTTCCAAGTAAGCCGATTAGAGAATATCAACGAGCTTAAAATAAAATACACTTCAAGGCTAAAATGGTAAAATGGGTTTTATTGTTTATAATTGTATGTCATTAGGTAGACCTGCGACACATCGACGAGGCGCGTGGCACCAATATTGTGGAGCTCGGCGTGGACCTTTCCGAGTTCTACACCTCCGTAGAGTGGGACATCCTCGAAGTACCTGCTGTCAGGTAGTCTCGATGATAATTTGGGTTTGTATCGCGACAGACTAACCTGGAGCGCCCGCCGTCTGCTCCACAGGAACGAGAAGTTCTACACTTGCTGCGACGAGCCGTATCTGGACATCACATTTAACATCACGATGCGCCGCAAGACGCTGTTTTACACCGTGAACCTCATCATCCCATGCATGGGTATCTCGTTCCTGACCGTGCTGGTGTTCTACCTGCCGTCGGACAGCGGGGAGAAGGTGTCGCTGTCCATCTCCATTCTGCTGTCACTCACCGTGTTTTTCTTGCTGCTGGCAGAAATTATTCCACCCACTTCACTCGTCGTACCGTTGTTGGGCAAATTTGTGCTTTTCACCATGATACTTGACACGTTCAGGTAACCGGATTTACTATTATCTTTAATTGAATCTTTTGATTTGTTTGATCCGATAGTATCTAGGGAACATTAAAGTCATCAACATCCTCCGAGCTTTGTTCCAACTCAATTAGGGTCGGCTCTTCGATGATATGCACTTTGATATTTTGAAATATTTTTGAAGATTAATTGATGGTCCCTAGAGTTCAAGGAATGAATCTTACGGCACTCCTCTAGGTGCTATCTGTAAGAATGAATTTTCCCCGAGGCTCTGTGCCCCGTATCCGCGTCTACTCGTTAATTCCTTTTCATCGTTTAAGTAAATTGTAGTGTGGCGTGTTGTGGTGTGTTGTGCAGTATCTGCGTGACAGTCGTGGTGCTGAACGTGCACTTCCGCTCGCCGCAGACGCATAGCATGGCACCATGGGTGCGCCGCGTGTTCATCCACGTGCTGCCGCGCCTGCTCGTCATGCGCCGCCCGCACCACCGCGTCGACCCGCACCGCAGCCGCTTGTGAGTCGCGCAGACAGCTACCCTATGTCGGCCGCTAGAGACCTTAATAAAATGTACAAATAATATGCTCAGCCTCCGTGGCGTAGCGCTAGAGAACGCGGCCGCTACGCAGGTAAATACTGGCTCAATGTAAATATTTGTATTCATGATTATGGGTATTTGCATTGGTCAGGTCGTACCTCGCCATCAGTCCCGGTTGTCATGCGAAAATCTATGGCAGTCGTTACGGGAAATTAGAGCCCTCTAAAATCCAACAACTGGTCTAACTGCAATGCCTTGATGTCATATTCGGTCAGGTGGCAGTCGCTTCACGGAAAACATAGAAGTTCAGCCAAATCCGCAGTTGGACTAGTAACACGGACCCCAGACTCCAAATTGAAAGCTTCGGATGTGACTATGATTAAAGCTAGGATGAAGAAGAAGTTATAAGCTTAACGATCACAGCAACAGTCCCCATCTTGCCCCAAGGAGTGGGAGGTGCACATCACACTGCCACCCCGTCCTGCTTCTGCTAGGGTGACAAGAGAGCGGGCGGGCCGAGCCGGGCCTAAAATGACAGGTGGATCTGTTAATCCTAGGCCCGGCTCGGCCCGGACCCAGGTCTTTGAGCGACCACCGACGCCCGAGTCGTCTCCGCGCATTGTGGACTATGCGGAACGGGAATGCCCTGAGTCTCCTCCAGACCCGCTCCCCCGCCTCCTTCTCGCGCCTCACTACACACGAATCGGGATTCACACTGTCTTCCGAGTCACACCTACACGGACTCCATCACGACTCTACCGACTACACTCTGACTCCCTCTGCCTCCACTTTGACTTCACTCCCACTCCACGTCCAATTAACTGCCTAATTGAAAATGAAACAGCTTATTTATGTATTTTCATACGATTTTCCTTACGGCATATTTCTACCGTAGTAATGACGTACATTCTACCTTCTTTTTAAGAAATTAATATTGTACTTTCTGATTGTGTGTAGTATAAATAATGTTTAATGCGTAACGACTTTAGCGCGGGGCTGGTAACCGGGCTGGGCGAGAGCGCGCCGTGGGACGAGGGCTCGCCGCTGGGCGTGGGCGGCACGTGCGGCGCGGCGGGCGCGTGCGACGCGGCAGACGCGGGCGCGTGCCGCGCGTGCTCCGCGTGCCGCTCGTGTCGCGCCTGCCGCCTGCACGACGCGCCGGCGCTGTGCGACGCGCTGCGGCGCTGGCACCGCTGCCCCGAGATCAACAAGGCCATCGACGGCATCAACTACATTGCCGAGCAGACGCGCAAGGAGGAGGAGTCCACCAGGGTGAGTCGAGCGTCCTCCTTCTTACCCCAGTAAAGCTTCTTCTTATCCTAGGCCCGATGCGATCCGTTTCGCAGTAAAATCAATTGAGGAATGTAATCAGTTTTGTACGTGCGCAGGTGAAGGAGGACTGGAAGTACGTGGCGATGGTGCTCGACCGGCTGTTCCTGTGGATCTTCACGCTGGCCGTGGTGGTGGGCTCGGCGGGCATCATCCTGCAGGCGCCTACGCTGTACGACGACCGCGCGCCCATCGACGTGCGCCTGTCCGAGATCGCGTACGCGACGGCCAAGCCGCGGCCGCCCCCGCCGCGCTAGAGCCGGAGCCGAGCGCGCCGGTCCACGTCGAACGGCCGGCTGAGCCGCGTCCTATGCACTTTTTTATAATTTATTTGTTACGGTGATCCAGCGACACCGCAAATGTCCGCTGTATTTTCCCGGCGTCGTGGATCGCCGCAAAATGTAATTTTACGATGTTGTAAATAATATACATACATATTATAGTTTATATGACGAAACGACACGTTCGAAAATAAGTCGAATTTCTTTTGATAGAGACGAAATAAAACGATTGTTTATACATTATTATTTCATTAATTTATCATTCCTCTTAACGGACACCCACCGTCAACCCTTCACGTCTTACCCGTGGTACTACCAGTGGTGCTACTGGTAGTACCATGGGGATTTTTTTTTTGCCCGTGGTTCTACTATCTTGTTAGGTAGTAAGTACCACGGGAGATTTTCCATTACCTCTGGTGTTAATTCGATTTACAGGCCTATTTCAATGAATGCTTATGCTTGTATAAATGAAGTGTTGTACTCTGTTTAAATATAATAGAGCGTTGTATCAAGCAATCAATTAGCCCATCGCAGTCCACCGCTGGACATAGGCCTCTCTCCCCAGCTGGATGCTGATGGACTGACGACCTGCAAAAGGTGACTGGGATACTCTGGAGGCGGAATCAGCAGTTCCGACGAAATGGAGGCCTATGAGCGGTGTATAACCTTTTTCAAATATGTACTGGTTGAAAGTGTTTAATTCACAGAATAGAAAATTTTAATTAGTAATGTTCGAATATAATTTGATGTCTTCTGTCAGTTATTATTTTACGCGTCAGAAAGTATGTGAACGGGCTTGCCTTGATGCTGCCGTACAACCGGCTTGATTGATCTTGATGTATTGATAAATGACAAATCCTTGATGATTGTAAAATATTTATTGCTTGCTAAATACACGAGTTTTACAGCGCGACTTGTTTGCGACTGACTTTATAATCATTTACAATAAGGCAATCAAATCTGCTGACGCGTTAACATGTGCGGTAATTGGACCGTACATATTCCCGGGCCAAAGAAGATGAGAGCCAAAAATGTACAAAAAATGTATTATGTTCATTTGTATCAAAGAATAGCAAAACATAAAAAAGTGTACTTGCAAATGGATATTAAACAATAAATTAATTAAACGACCGAGTTATCGAACATTTCGCTGAATTGGCACAAAACTGGACTTGTAGATCGATTCTGAAATGTTCTTGCGCGCGAGCCTGGCGCTGCCGTCGCCTCTGGCCTCGACGTGTCGTATTCACTGGCGCGCGGACGCCGCTCGAGTGCCACCACCGCAGCTCGGTCCACCATCACTCCTGGATCGCCTCATTACCATTACTTCCCTGGCGTTTTGTACATCGCCATGTATGGGTTAGTCGCCGTACCACAACTGCTATGGTGATCACCAATGCTATTCCAAAGATAATGTAGATCATAGAGTAATGGTGTATATCATGTGACGATAATATAGTCTCACGAACGGCTTCGTTGTCCTTCAATTGACGTATGGTTGCTTGTATGTTTTCGTTTGCCTCTTGAAACTGCAAATGCGATTTGTTTGATGTTTCGTACGTGGGGATGCTGATGTTAATTATATGATTTATTGGTGCAATTATAGGTGTGTATAAGTCCGGTGAAATTCGTAAGTCACTTGTATGAGGTTTATGTGGATATATTGTAAACTCTTCCGTCTTGATTAGACAGCGTTGACCTACACTTAATAGTCCGGCACCGGTCAGCTGATGTGCGGTAATCTGATCGTGACACATTGTTTGTACCTTGCACCGGTCGCAACACATGTAAATGTATGTGTTCATAATATAACTATCTTGCCATGTATTTTTACATGGTATATTATGGATTACACATTCTTGATTTTCTTGTTGACATAAATTTTTGTCACTCTTCATCAGGTATTCAGGCTTCTGGCTATGACAAACATATGCTTCTTCAACGAGACAATCCTTGATGTCGGCTTCGCTCATAGATATGAAAGTACCCTTTCTTATATTCAAGGCCACGTAATCTGCTACCGGTGATATCAAAATATTGCTGTTTCTGGAATGTTTAGGATTGCTATCAATTTGAATATTTCATATGACTCTACTGATTAACGGTATCCTTATTTCAAACAGTAGGTATTCTTCTAATAATCTGGCCTTGACATTCAAAAAATTATATATCTTGCGTATTTCTGAGTGGACGTTGTCTATTGGCAAGGTAACATTTGGCAGTTTGCTTGAAATAGTATTCAACTCAGTTATCAGTTGATTAGGTGTTACGAAATGTAAGTTGAAGCGGCCTTGATAAACATCCAGTAATGAATCCATTATAGTGTTTTGTAAGGTTTGCAAGTTGTTCAGCATATTTGTCGCTATCATAGATCCAATTGTAAAGTCGCTAAGGGCGTTACTTTCTTGAACCGTGTCTACTGCTTTGTCTAACGCTATCATATGTTAATTTATAATTTTATGCTGATGATTCATAATATTCTCAGAGCGTTTTAATAGATTATTTTCGGCTTCTATGATAGTTGTTTGATTCTTCCAGAGATTGAGTATGTGATTTTGATTTTGATGCAATAAAGCGATGTCATTTTGGTACTGTTCAGCGAAACGGTTATCTAATACTCCAAACAATGTGTTTGCGAGATATCCAATTCCATTGATCAAGCCTCGTCTCTTACGTTGCTGTGTGTCTCGCGTCGGTGACGCATCGAATTGCTGACTTTCTAACAGCTGATCGTAGTATTGCAGTTCATCGTACCCGTGACGTAGCTGGAGTACTATTGCATTACATCGAGCTTGTTCTCGCATTGATTGACATGTTATGTCGAGTGTTTGTAGGTAAGAATCGAGTGCCTTAGTTCCTTGTATAAACGGGCCCATTTCGTAGTAAATGACAAGTTTCCATTCATCCTTGATAAGTAACATTAATAATAATAAATAATAAATAAATATCCCACAACATTTCACACAACGCTATCTAGACCCATGGTAAGCATAGCTTAACTAGCTTGTGTTATGGAATCTAGAATACGGATAAACATACTTAGATACGTATTTTTTTTTTTTTTATAAATAGGACACGTCAATTTGACTTTACCTCGCCTGATGGTAAGCTGAAGGTAAAGTCTCAAGTAAGAGGGCCACCATTATATACACGTGCGATGTTAACAATGGTGGCACTCAGCTTACTCACTTAATACATACATATTATACATAGAAACACCCAGACCAATGCAAATATACATATTCATGCATACAAATATTTGCAATGAGCGGGGATCGAACCCGCGCCTCCTGCGTAGCGGCCGCGTTCTCTACCGCCACGCCACGGAGGCTGTCAAACATTATAAACCTTGATTTTCTCGAAACTGTGTTATGTTAACATGGGCCGTAGAGGTGGATAAAAATGTAAAAAGGAATAGAAATGTCACTAGCATTGACGATAAAAAACTGCTCCTGGGTTTTTTCACGTGTTGTGAACTGTATGATTGCGCTTGATTGATTCCGCTCTTTTCATACGTATCTTGGACAGATTTTTCGTGACTAATCAATTTCGATTACTTTATAATCGGTCTTTTTATATGGCCACTCTTGGTTTTTAGAAAGCCAACGCGAACAAAACCGTCTTTTCCGGGGTGTCACTCGGCCCATGACCCACTTGCCGGGGGGTAAGTTTTCTTCGTAAATGAGAACCACATCATTTAACTAGACATTTTCCTTTGGAGTTCTCCATTTCGACCTTGTTGTCAATTGGGACAGGAATTCAGAGTTCCATCTTTTCCAAATGTCTTGCATTATGTTTTGTATAAGACACCACCGCGTTCTTAAATCTTGCTCAGTAGGTATAAGTGTCAATAATGGACCACTTGTTAGAAAGTGAGATGGCGTCAGATAGTCTAAATCTTTGGGATCGTCCGTTAAGGCACACAGAGGTCTGGAGTTTAAGCAGGCTTCTATCTGGGCCAGCAGGGTGTGGAACTCCTCGTTGGTGAGCTTCTGTTCCCCTATCACTCTCTTCAGGTGGAATTTAAAGCTTTTGACCGCCGATTCCCAGAGCCCTCCCGCCGACGGATTCCCGGGGGCTATGAAGTGGAAGGTTATTTCCATGTCAGCTAACTCTTGCTGTAGCTCGTCATTGAAAGTTTGTAAAATTTCTTGATATTCTACTTGTAAAACTCTAGAAGCTCCGATGAAATTGCGTCCATTGTCACAATAAATATCGCTTGGTGTACCTCTTCGGGCGGCCATTCTGCGTAAAGCTGCGAGAAATGCTGCAGTGGTCAGGTCGGAGACCAACTCTAAGTGCACGGCCTTGGTTGCCATACATACAAAGACGCATATCCCTTTGTGGTTTTGTTACCACGACCCTTGCTGGCTTTCAAAAGCATATGCCCTGTGAAATCCACGCCTGTATGTTTGAACGGACGAGAAGGACGAACTCTGGCTTCAGGTAAGTCCCCCATTATTTGCTCCTGCCTGCTTGGTTTTTGTTTCTTGCACAATACACACTGACGTATATATTTTTTGGTTGTTCGTGTGCCACTAAGTATCCAATACATTTGCCTGGTAAATGCTAAAGTTACACGGGCCCCGCCGTGTAATGTGTGCTCGTGGGCATGGTTTATGACTAATTCTGTGAAACGATGACTTTGAGGTAATATGATAGGGTTTTTCTTTTCAGGACTGATGCAAGCGTTACGCAACCTGCCCCCAACGCGAAGAATATCATCGTTATGAAAAAATGGGTTTAAATTTATAATTTTACTGTTCTTTGAAATGCATTTTTTTTGCTTCAGGATGCATATTTCTTCCCAAAATATTTCTCCTTGAACTTGTTTTATAATCTGTTTTCGTGTTTCTCTTAACTTTGATACAGTCAGCCATGATGTGAGCTTCCTGTCCTGTTTTTTAGTCAGGAAAAAGAAAATCCTGTATACCCAGGTAAGTACTCTTATTAGTTTTGATAATGAGCTGTATTTTTCTATCATTTTCTTGACAATATTAGTGTCATCGCCCTGTATGATGACATGAACATGTTTCAAAGATTTCGCTTCTTCATTGGTCGTATAAGTACGTTTCTCTTGCACTATATTTCCAGGAGTAGATAGCCAAGACGGACCTTGCCACCATAATGTGTGTTGTGTTAGCTGGCTCATAATCAAGCCGCGGCTAGCGCAATCTGCGGGATTCTCTGAAGATTTGACATACTGCCAGCAGCCAGGTGGCATAACATCGATAATTTGACGTACTCTATTGGAGACGAACGGCTTCCAGCACTCGGGATTTCCTTGCAGCCACCCTACCACCGCCATGGAGTCAACCCACCCGTAGATCTTAATCTTCACTTCTGGTGATAACGCTTGTTTGGTTTTCATCATAACTTTCGAGAGAAGAAGGGCTCCACTCAGCTCCAAACGAGGCAAGGAAATTTCTTTATTACAGGGAACGAGTCTTGATTTTCCAGTAATAAGTTTTATTTCCGCTTGACCTGATTTTATTACTTTGCTGTAAACGACGCACGCGTACGCTCTTTGTGATGCATCGCAATAGCCGTGTAATTCGAGCTTAGTCGTGTCGTCGCAGCCTAACCATCGTGGTATTTGAATATTATTTATGTGCATAATATCGTTTTTAATTTTTTGCCACTCATGATATATATCTTTAGGGAGCTTGTCATCCCAACCCAAGTTCGTTTTCCACACTTGTTGAAGTATCAACTTGAGTTTGGTAGATAATGGAGTCAGCCACCCCAGGGGGTCGAACAACTGGGAAATGGCAGACAACAGCGATCTTTTTCTATCCCGAATGTCCTTGTTGACTTGATATTGAAAAACGAAAATATCCTTTTCAGGGCTCCAATGTAAACCAAGAGTCTTTGTAGATTCGGTTAACTTGATATTAAAATTGCCTTGCTCCTCTTGGCCATTGAGACGGGACAGTCTATATTGGGATATACGCCTGTCCTAAGTATTTAGAATATGTTTATTAATATTACTATTTCATTTCATTCATTTAGGAGCACAAAGACACGAAAAGGTCGTACTGCGTTGCAAGCATCTGGCGGTCCTGTGTTGGTTCATAGTGCAAAAAAAATAGCCAACGACTTTAAAACTATTTAAGAACAAAAGAAATGATAAAAAAAAAGGTTCTTTAGGACAAAGCGAAGACTTTGGGGTGCAGGCACGATACTTTATTGTAAGCACATGGTATTTTAAAAATATTCCGATATTATAATACTTCTAAATTTATCTTGCTTGAACGAATGCAAATATGAAACAATGATATTCATTATTGTTGGAATATATTATTAAGATGACTAAGTGGGTGGATTTGATTTAAATGCCATGATTAGGCACCATATAACTGTAGGTTCATGCGAGTTTGACCCATGGATATAAATGGCCAAAAATGCAAATAAAAAAAATACATAAAATAGAATTCTATCAAAAAAAAAATAATAATAATCAGAGCTCCGCCGAGATAAGCGCATAGTACTATAATACTTATGTAATTATATCATTAAAATGCATGACCAGCTGGTTGAATTGGTTGAACTGGTTAAATTGGTTATATTGGTTAAATTGAGTGTATACTGTTGGTATATTATTTGTAATATTATATGGTATCAATTTGCATGGTTTGATATTCTGTAGAATAAAATTAATTACGTTGCACGAAAAGCATGTTATTATTTGAATGTAATTATGAGCTTGCCAGTTAACAAAGAGATTCTGTAACCAATTATCACACTTTGTATACCATAGCGCCCGGCGGGCAGCTACCTGCTGTAAGGGTATGCGCGGCGAGGGGGTAGACCTTTGCGTGTAGATAAAAAGTGATTTCGAACGTTTCACGGGCAGTTGTGTTGGGATCACGGGTTTGGCACGTTGACTGCTTGCGTTGACATATATTTAAACTCTGCTGTTTTAAGCAAGTGTAAATAGTGACGAAGTGAGATAAGACTTTGTGCCGAGTCGTGTCTAGACACAACGCGCTCCTAAATTGATATTTAGAAGTTCCTAATTAATTTATCATACCTTCCTATCAATACCTATATTCCATTGATTTGCCGTCATTTGATAAGTTCTTATAGGTAGATTTATTGACTGTAAGTCTGGGAGTTGAGACTGGCTTCTGGAGGCAAATCGAATACCTTATCCCGATCATCTAGGATTCCGTGATCTAGTTGTAGGAAAGTCTAAAAACTAGAGCACTCCCTATTCCACGTAGCTAGTTTCAAGTTTGTTTTCCTTTACACAATTCGCAATACACACACATTTAAAATCACACACATCCATGTTCTTCTTGGTACGAGCTCATGGTCTACAGGTTACACTAGGCTTCTAGCTAGAATGCAGGTATAGACGTTCTATTGCGATAGAACCTAGGAATTCTTACGAGAATTATAGTGGTAATTGATACATTACGTTGGTGAAAAGTTAATTTGTGCGTTTATTTTGTGTTAATATAATAATTGAAATTGGGGTAATTATACGTTATAATAACGTATTATATTTTGTTATAAATAAATAAGCAGATTATTGTGCTTTTACAGTCGGGTTTTGTTTAAAATAATAGTGACAAGTGTAAACTATAATTATAATTTGATTAAAGTTAGTATATTAACAATATACCTAAATCATATACATTGATTAAATCTACTTTACTTCACAAAGTCAGTACATTGAATAAACAAAAGGCTTTGTTTATTGAGATCATTAAATTCAGCACATAGTTGCTAATGAGAGACTAATTGACATCTCCGACATATACAAGATCTCACTCATTACATCATATCAGTCAAAGCTATACTCTTTGAAACATCTGTAGGTAAATTCACTTAGCTCCTGGATCATCTGGACCAGTATTTGAGCCCAAGTTTGTAATGTGTAGTGACACTAGTTTTCCTGCTGAAGCTTATCTGAGAAATTAAGTATCCCAGTAATAACTGACGGCCAACCATTGCTGTAAAAGTTTACGATACTGTTGTTGGAATAATAACACTCATAATCATTATCATTTTACCTTCATAATTGCTTCAGTTGAATCATTAATGTCACGAGGGTAAAGGGATTCATCATTTTGTACTGGAGCTGAACGTTACCACTGAAATCTACAGTATACAATGATGTTTCAGTGGAGGTGTTGCAAACTTAATTAAATTCATTGTGACGAGTTGAAGGCGGGCTCGATCTATTGATCAGAGCTATCGATTCTTCGGAATCGATATAAATCTCGCTTTTCGGAGCTTGAGATAATCTCGCTCTTCGGAGCTTGAGATAATATTGTGTTGCAATACACAACAACAAAAAAATATATAATTGATCCGGATCACATATTATAAATCATATATGATATCTACGACAATTAAAGGCCTATAAAAATATAAATACAGCTGAAAAAGACGCCCAAAGAGGCCACACATAAAATCAAACTATCACAGACCTATATTTTGAATTCAATACTAATTCATTTGATTCCATATAAATCCACAGTTTTGTCATCATAATATATATTCCATACATCCAGTAAAGTTAAATATACCACTGAGGTGGCAAACAAGCACACAGCTCACCTGAACTGTGAAATCATAATATATATTCCATACATCCAGTAAAGTTAAATATACCACTGAGGTGGCAAACAAGCACACAGCTCACCTGAACTGTGAAATCATAATATATATTCCATACATCCAGTAAAGTTAAATATACCACTGAGGTGGCAAACAAGCACACAGCTCACCTGAACTGTGAAATCATAAAATATATTCCATATATACATTTAAGGTTAAAAGTTGGGATAGAGCATCATATTTTATATACCACTGAGGTGGCGAACAATCGATTTAAATAGACGCTCTTAGAATTTGTTATACGAATATATACATACGGTCAGGAGTCAATATTGAATGTAAATAGATTAGTGTAGTAGGTTTCGACGATAGCAATCTAGACGATCACAGCTACGTGTAGCGTAGGGCCGTAGGCCCTTAAGTTCCGTTACAGTTTTGGCGCCGCGTGACCAGAATTTCGTTTAATGTATTAAAAATTATTAATACCACGGAAAGAATTAGGCGTTACTATTTATACATCTGTCTTAGACACAGTTAAAAATTTCACATTTAAAACACAACGTAGAAAATAGATAAAAGAAATCTTCGACACCCATAACCATTGCTAGACAATAAGTACATTCAACATTCAAAATTGCATTGTTATATCATCAATTGTTCTTCAGGAAAAGGTACAGTCGTTAAAGTTTGGGATCTTTTGTTGTAAAGGGTCGGCCTTTATCTTAAAAATTGTAAGAAACTATTCTTAAGAGTATTTTTTGCCTTACACAACTATAGTTCCAAGAGTTATTTTTTTGGCTTATGCAGAAAATACAAAATTCACACGTGCAGAGCCCACAAGCAACAAAAAAGGGTCGAACTTTCGAAAGTCAGATAAAATAAACACATTAATTTGATATTTTAAAAGCTAGTATTCCACTTGAAGATTACTTAAACATTTTAGATTGGAATAACATACTTGACACACTCACTAAAGTTTTATTTTAAACCCACTTGGGAAAGAGTCGTTAATTTTGGTCAATTGGGTATTAGTGGATTTTAAATAACAAAAATATTTCAGTTGAATACTTGACAGATAAGTACCAATAGTTGATAAATAGCGATAAGCATTAGTTATTTTAAAGGTTACCTAACCTCACACTTAAAATTAAGTACCATTGAATTAGAGATTTGTTAGTTAGTTTGAATTACATAGTAAGTAGTTAAAAGTTAGAATGTCGGGACAGAATAATGGACGTCGCACGCGTAAGTCAGTTGGCCACAGTAATACAGTTCAAACAAATAAATTACTGACGGAGATTTTGAACAGGCTGACGAGATTGGAGAATGAACGCGACAGTTTTAGAAGTTCGTCCGTAACACCAAATATAAATGGGTCAGAAATTGCTACTGTTAGCGAAATAGCGAAACAAACCGTTGTCGTTCAAGTGAAGCAAAAGCTTCCTACTTTCGATGGCAATAAGATTAATAATCCCATGACCTTTTTAAGAGATTTAAAGAATTTTCTGATAGGACAAAATATTAATGAGGACCTTTCACTATTGTATGCGATTGAGTCATTGACGGGAGAAGCTAAGACGCGTATGAATATTTATAGAGATTATTGGAAGTGTTTTAAAGACTTTGAAAAGGACTTTCAGAATGTGTTTTGGAGTTCGTCAGAACAGGAAGTAGTAAAAGCTAGGTTTATGACGTCTCAATACGATAAACAGACTGGTAGTATGGAGAAATATTTTAGTGAACAGTTAGATAGAATTTATGCATTATCATTACCGTTTACAGATGCGGAAAAAGTCAATACGATTTTTAGACAATTGCCGGACCACGTGCAGGTTGCATATTTTAGTAAACAACAGCAAATGACGGTTCTCGAAGCGGTGGAATTTCTAAGACATATGGAAAGAAGTGTAAACAGTGGACAACCTGGCAGTTCACGATCGCAATATCCAATCGCTAACATACATGAAAAACCTCGAGGCACTCACGTTAATTCGAGATATAGTTCGGTACGTGTAAATACGATAAGATATAACCCAACAAATCAAAGCAGAGGTTATCATCATCAAAGTCAGTCCTATAGAGGATTTAGTAGGCGCGGTCGAGGAGAAACACGAGGTAGATCGTATCATAATATACGGGGAGGCGTTAGACCTATTGAATTCAAACCTGCGACTGAAACACAGAGTACAAGTAATGAAATTAGTATTCCACAAACCAGTAATAATAACATATAAAAAACTAACTAGAGCAGGATAGAGTAAATATCGAAACACGGCATAATTGATTTAACTGGAATTGTTAATAGAAATTTTAAATTTACATGTAGTATCTTATAAGACTGGATGTCCAATAGAACTAGGTGGTATATAGGACATATATACAGTACGCGGCATAAGAAATTAAATACACTGTTTAATAAATAGGTTGTAATCTAGATAAACATTTCGAGAGATAAACTTAGCATAGGAGGCGTAGGAACAGGTTATTAGAGGCAAGTAGTGAGGGCAAGTAGTGAGTGGTTCAAGGGATATAATTAACTTATATATAAATATTAAATTAAGCAAAAAAAAAAAAAAAAAAAAAAAATTATAGGTTAAAGTACAATTCTACTCAGCTAGTGATGTTGATGACGGAGAGAAGATAATAATGACGTAAATAGAGTTTTTCCCTATTGGCAGATCTTCGAAAGAAGACTGTTTTAAGCAAAAACAGCTTATTTCAAAGTCTGAGGAGGCGACTGAGACGGGACAGTCTATATTGGGATATACGCCTGTCCTAAGTATTTAGAATATGTTTATTAATATTACTATTTCATTTCATTCATTTAGGAGCACAAAGACACGAAAAGGTCGTACTGCGTTGCAAGCATCTGGCGGTCCTGTGTTGGTTCATAGTGCAAAAAAAATAGCCAACGACTTTAAAACTATTTAAGAACAAAAGAAATGATAAAAAAAAGGTTCTTTAGGACAAAGCGAAGACTTTGGGGTGCAGGCACGATACTTTATTGTAAGCACATGGTATTTTAAAAATATTCCGATATTATAATACTTCTAAATTTATCTTGCTTGAACGAATGCAAATATGAAACAATGATATTCATTATTGTTGGAATATATTATTAAGATGACTAAGTGGGTGGATTTGATTTAAATGCCATGATTAGGCACCATATAACTGTAGGTTCATGCGAGTTTGACCCATGGATATAAATGGCCAAAAATGCAAATAAAAAAAATACATAAAATAGAATTCTATCAAAAAAAAAAAAATAATAATCAGAGCTCCGCCGAGATAAGCGCATAGTACTATAATACTTATGTAATTATATCATTAAAATGCATGACCAGCTGGTTGAATTGGTTGAACTGGTTAAATTGGTTATATTGGTTAAATTGAGTGTATACTGTTGGTATATTATTTGTAATATTATATGGTATCAATTTGCATGGTTTGATATTCTGTAGAATAAAATTAATTACGTTGCACGAAAAGCATGTTATTATTTGAATGTAATTATGAGCTTGCCAGTTAACAAAGAGATTCTGTAACCAATTATCACACTTTGTATACCATAGCGCCCGGCGGGCAGCTACCTGCTGTAAGGGTATGCGCGGCGAGGGGGTAGACCTTTGCGTGTAGATAAAAAGTGATTTCGAACGTTTCACGGGCAGTTGTGTTGGGATCACGGGTTTGGCACGTTGACTGCTTGCGTTGACATATATTTAAACTCTGCTGTTTTAAGCAAGTGTAAATAGTGACGAAGTGAGATAAGACTTTGTGCCGAGTCGTGTCTAGACACAACGCGCTCCTAAATTGATATTTAGAAGTTCCTAATTAATTTATCATACCTTCCTATCAATACCTATATTCCATTGATTTGCCGTCATTTGATAAGTTCTTATAGGTAGATTTATTGACTGTAAGTCTGGGAGTTGAGACTGGCTTCTGGAGGCAAATCGAATACCTTATCCCGATCATCTAGGATTCCGTGATCTAGTTGTAGGAAAGTCTAAAAACTAGAGCACTCCCTATTCCACGTAGCTAGTTTCAAGTTTGTTTTCCTTTACACAATTCGCAATACACACACATTTAAAATCACACACATCCATGTTCTTCTTGGTACGAGCTCATGGTCTACAGGTTACACTAGGCTTCTAGCTAGAATGCAGGTATAGACGTTCTATTGCGATAGAACCTAGGAATTCTTACGAGAATTATAGTGGTAATTGATACATTACGTTGGTGAAAAGTTAATTTGTGCGTTTATTTTGTGTTAATATAATAATTGAAATTGGGGTAATTATACGTTATAATAACGTATTATATTTTGTTATAAATAAATAAGCAGATTATTGTGCTTTTACAGTCGGGTTTTGTTTAAAATAATAGTGACAAGTGTAAACTATAATTATAATTTGATTAAAGTTAGTATATAAACAATATACCTAAATCATATACATTGATTAAATCTACTTTACTTCACAAAGTCAGTACATTGAATAAACAAAAGGCTTTGTTTATTGAGATCATTAAATTCAGCACATAGTTGCTAATGAGAGACTAATTGACATCTCCGACATATACAAGATCTCACTCATTACATCATATCAGTCAAAGCTATACTCTTTGAAACATCTGTAGGTAAATTCACTTAGCTCCTGGATCATCTGGACCAGTATTTGAGCCCAAGTTTGTAATGTGTAGTGACACTAGTTTTCCTGCTGAAGCTTATCTGAGAAATTAAGTATCCCAGTAATAACTGACGGCCAACCATTGCTGTAAAAGTTTACGATACTGTTGTTGGAATAATAACACTCATAATCATTATCATTTTACCTTCATAATTGCTTCAGTTGAATCATTAATGTCACGAGGGTAAAGGGATTCATCATTTTGTACTGGAGCTGAACGTTACCACTGAAATCTACAGTATACAATGATGTTTCAGTGGAGGTGTTGCAAACTTAATTAAATTCATTGTGACGAGTTGAAGGCGGGCTCGATCTATTGATCAGAGCTATCGATTCTTCGGAATCGATATAAATCTCGCTTTTCGGAGCTTGAGATAATCTCGCTCTTCGGAGCTTGAGATAATATTGTGTTGCAATACACAACAACAAAAAAATATATAATTGATCCGGATCACATATTATAAATCATATATGATATCTACGACAATTAAAGGCCTATAAAAATATAAATACAGCTGAAAAAGACGCCCAAAGAGGCCACACATAAAATCAAACTATCACAGACCTATATTTTGAATTCAATACTAATTCATTTGATTCCATATAAATCCACAGTTTTGTCATCATAATATATATTCCATACATCCAGTAAAGTTAAATATACCACTGAGGTGGCAAACAAGCACACAGCTCACCTGAACTGTGAAATCATAATATATATTCCATACATCCAGTAAAGTTAAATATACCACTGAGGTGGCAAACAAGCACACAGCTCACCTGAACTGTGAAATCATAATATATATTCCATACATCCAGTAAAGTTAAATATACCACTGAGGTGGCAAACAAGCACACAGCTCACCTGAACTGTGAAATCATAAAATATATTCCATATATACATTTAAGGTTAAAAGTTGGGATAGAGCATCATATTTTATATACCACTGAGGTGGCGAACAATCGATTTAAATAGACGCTCTTAGAATTTGTTATACGAATATATACATACGGTCAGGAGTCAATATTGAATGTAAATAGATTAGTGTAGTAGGTTTCGACGATAGCAATCTA
The DNA here is from genome assembly GCA_949126895.1 of Eilema caniola. Classification (NCBI taxonomy): domain Eukaryota; kingdom Metazoa; phylum Arthropoda; class Insecta; order Lepidoptera; family Erebidae; genus Eilema; species Eilema caniola. The sequence continues at coordinate 139,094 of OX421471.1, read as the reverse complement.
GACGATCACAGCTACGTGTAGCGTAGGGCCGTAGGCCCTTAAGTTCCGTTACACCATCTCCTAATAATTCTTGGTAATTCGATTTCCATTTCCTCAAATTAAAGCCGCCTGCTGTCATAATGTTTATAAGATCTTCCTTAATTTTCAAAGCAGATTGTAGCGTTGGGACTGCCAGAAGTAAGTCGTCCATATAGAATTTATTCTCCAAGATTCGTGCGGCTTCAGGATATTCTTCTCTTTCATCACTTGCTAGTTGACGAATCATCATCATCGCGAGGTAGGGCGCGGCCTTGGTGCCGTAAGTCACTGTAGTGAGTTTATACTCTCGCAAAGGTTCTTGTGGGCTATCTCGCCATATAATTTTTTGGAGACGCTGGTCATCTTCGTGTAACCAAATGGTGCGAAACATCTTTTCACAGTCGGCCGTAAAGGCAACCTTATATTTCATACCTTCACACTTATATTTATAATAGTGTAAAAATATCTTTTTGTAAGTTCGGCCCCGTATACATGCAATCATTGAGACTTATGCCACTTGAAGTTTTTTTCCGATGCATTGAAGACTACACGTAACTTCGTAGTAGTAGAATCTCTTCGTAGCACGCAATGGTGTGGCAAGTAACTGTTGCGCTCGGATAACGTATTCTCGCAGCTTATAAGTTTCATATGACCTAAGTCTTGATATTCGTGAATGAAGGATTTGTAAGCTGTTCTGAGCTCATTGTTTTTATTTAGTTTTCGTTCTAACTGGCTAAAATGTGCAATCGCTTTGTTCTTCGATTTTCCTAATTGACCGATATTTGACTTAAGGGGCAGTCTCACTATGTGATTTCCATGTAAAGATCTTGTTGTCGTAGATTTATAGAAATTAATGCATTTATTTTTTTCAATTGAAAGAGACTGGTTCTGTGGTAAGTCTTCAATATCTCAATATTTTTGAAAATTTTGAAGGTGGTTTAGAACCACATTGCATTCGAAGGTTTGGATTTTTCCACAGAGAATCCATCCAAGGCGTGTTTCCTGGATAATCGGTGACTTGCTTCCGACTCTTTATATTCCGTCCAATATAATATTTGCATATATGTCGAGGCTCCAAATAAGATGTCAACAGGCCTGCTAAGATGGAAGTCGGGGTCCGCCAAATTTATTTCGTTTAATAGTTGCCATGCTGGTGGCTTGAATGATGCATTAGGTAAGTTTCGTGTTAAACTTTTCATAATGTAAACATCCGTAGTAAAGGCGTATTTATCAGTCATTGAATTGCAGTTGATTGTTATCATGCCGTTGCAGACGTTGTCCGTGGTGCCAACGCCCGTTACGACCCCTTTACATTTTTGACGGGGTAAACGTAAAAGTTGAGCTGCCTTTGTTGTAATTAAAGAGACTTGTGAGCCTTGGTCTATAAGCGCACGTAAGATTTGGTACTCTCCATCTGCCCTTCGTACTTGTATCAAGGCCGTTGCTAGTAAAATTTCGGGTATTTCACATTGCTGGGTCACGTGCGAGTTCTTGGTATTGCATACAACTCCCTGGCTTGAGCCCGGGTTATTTTATGCATGCTGTGACGTCATGTCGGTTGGAGTCACGTTGTTTTTCACAAATGCTGAGTGCAGCAACGTGTTGTGGCTTCCGTTGCACTCGCGGCTTCGTTTATTTGAAGTGCATGTTTTTCCACTATGCTTATGCAGACAATTCCAGCAATAACTTAATTTCGAAATCGATTGTCGCCTTTGCAATGGTGTCATTTCTAAGATTTTTTTACAAAAATAAATGCCATGTTCTGCGCTGCCACAAATTTGGCATGTTAATCTATTTCTTGAATTGGATGGTTTATTTTGTCTGTTTAATTCGGATGAGGTTGATCTTTGTTGATAATTTTCTTGTTTTTGACGGGCCGATTCCATTGTAGTGTTTGTTTTCCAAAAATTTGAGGAATTCATTCAGATTTGGTAGCTCTCTAGATTCCTTTAGCGATTCTAGGTAATCACTATGAGTTTCGGCGTCTAGCTTTTGCACTAAAAAGTAGACCAAAATCCAATCCCAAGTGTTTATATCTACGCCAAGGTTTTTAATAGCATTTAAACATTCTGTGGTAACGTCATGAAGTCGTTTTATGTGATTACCATTGACTTATTGCGTAACAGGAAGATTCATTACAGTGTTCATGTGGGTTGTAAATATTAATTTCTTGTTGTTGTACCTGTGGTTTAATATTTCCCAACAGGCAAGGTAGTTCTCAGAACTAATTTGTAAATGTTGTACCAAACGCTCCGCTTCACCCTTAAGCTTGCTTTTAAGGAACTGCATTCTTTGCGCGTTTGATAGGCTTGGGTTATTGTGTATGGCCTCGCTAAGAAGACCTTTAAATGAGACCCATTGTTGATAGTTCCCGTTAAAAACAGGAATGTCGAGCTTTGGTGTAGACTGTTCGCGATGGGAGACGGACCATAACTTGCTATTTATGGCCTTCTTGATGTCAAAGTATTTTTATTCGTGTTCAGTGAACCTGGCTTCATATTGTAGGTCAGATCCGCTTGTTTCACTATCTATCTCCCAATGAAGTAAGTCGATAGCTTTCCATCGGATCTGGAGAGATTTCAGGGTGTCTTCAAACTCCCAACGCTCTTCTATGGTATCTACGTTAATCAGAGAGACAGTTCTTGCAAACGCCTTGAAATTGCTTAATTGTCTCTTGAATATCTCGTCAAGCTTGCTGCAATTACCGGTATTAGAGGTGTGTGTGGTGGTAGCCCAGCTTAAAGCTTTCGCCTGGACCTTCAGATCTTGGGTCGTGGACGTGTCCTCAAAAGGTAAGCTCTGTACTTGCAAAGCTGCTCGGGGAGTTAATTGTTCCTCAAACACTCCTATCTTGATCGCCTTATGCTGATCAGAAGGCTTACTTTCCATTGAAGTAGTTTGCATCACAGGAGTCTGTGTCGGATGGAGAGCAATGCTAGACTTCTCAATGTAGTTCTTCGCATCCAAATAACTTTGCCTTGCTTGCTGATAATGGTCACCGACAAAATAATCATCATCAGCTTGTTAAATCCCCGAAAGTTTTGTGTGGATTAACCTGTACTTATCCCAATACTTTTCAAGAGCTTCGAGCCGTCTCTTGATTAGATCTGGAGTCCTACGGGATGCACTATCCTTCTTAAAATTAATGAGAATTTTCTTGATTTCCTCTGTTAGCAGTGATTGCTGATAAAGCAGATCATTCACACTCATCTTGATATGGCTTGATGTAAACTTGCTAGGTTAACAATATTATTCACTTGGAAACTCGCGATTCACTTACTTGCTAGATAAGGTACCTTATTTGATATAAAATATTCAGTGTGCATAAATTGAATTGAAATAAAATGACACGTGGACTTGTATTTCACAACAAAATTTCCACGTGGAAAACTTGACCTTGTTGCTTGTAACTTGCTGGTTCTTGTTAGTTTAGTGTCTAAATGTGATCCCGCTTGATATGTGCGCCTTCTCAATGCAGTCGGGGAGACCCGCTTGTGGGAGGCCGACTGAACCGATTCGCTATCACGCGCAAACCCCAAAAGATAACTAAATCTCGTTTTCGAAGGACCACAATGTACGGGCTTGCCTTGATGCTGCCGTACAACCGGCTTGATTGATCTTGATGTATTGATAAATGACAAATCCTTGATGATTGTAAAATATTTATTGCTTGCTAAATACACGAGTTTTACAGCGCGACTTGTTTGCGACTGACTTTACAATCATTTACAATAAGGCAATCAAATCTGCTGACGCGTTAACATGTGCGGTAATTGGACCGTACAGTTTGTAGCCTCTGAACGTGTCAGATGGGCTACGCACCAGCTGACCCAGCGGAGAGATGCTCGAGCTCAAAAATATCCCAGGGCGCCTTTTCGTCTGCAGAGAAAAGTGTGCGCGTGCGTATGGGAACCCCAGGGGAGACTTCAGAGAAACTACAAATTTTCTTTGAGTTTTGCACACATATATCGTCGGTATAATGGCAGAATTAAATAACTCCGATTTTGGCCAAATTGACCTTTTACCATTTTCGAGAACCCTAAAATGTGCCGCATCTTTTGGTCTAACAAACATTCCTATATCTCAATCCAATCCAAAAATAAATCCATTTTCGTGTTTCAATTGAAGAAATAGATATGTTTAATTGAACCCTAAATATTATTAGAAAAAATGACTAACTCTATAAATAAATGAACAACTGTGACTTCTGATCACTTGAGTATGAAATGAATTAGCTAAATTGAGTTGTTTAGTTCTTCCACGAACGAAAATATTCTAATGAAAGCAGGCATGTTGAAGGAAGACTAAACAATTTGAGTTATTTAATTCAGGCAGTTATGAGCATTCTTTCGTTTTTAAATAATTATTTTTATGTATTTCTCCTTCGAGAAAATATACATTTATAAGAGATTCTAATCAAAAAATGTCAATAGGTGAAATTATTGAATATTTCTATTTATCTAGTAAGCAAAGTTATCGTACAACTCAGTTGTACAAATTGGCGCGAAATAATGTAAACATCAATGAGAGCTATCGGTAAGGTGGAGTGTGGGGTCCGGGAGAGGATGAACGCGTGCCGACATGATTGAGCACATTTTAGTGCATCCAGTCCACACTATGGGTACGTATGGATTACGGTGGCCACACCCGTATCTGTGCGTGCGTCTACAGGTCTCATAGCGGTGACCTGGGCAAGGCTCAACTGTTTGAGCACCTGCAGCGGTCGGCGGACAGAGTAATTGAGCATTGCCTGCCCAAGGTTACCTGTCTGTTTATACCCATTCATGAATGTTTTGTGTGGAAATGTATGGTGGCACCCAACGATGTCTCTATTAAGTCTAAAATATTAAAGAAATTACCTTTGTTAATGTTGTAGATGAGAATGTAAGGCGATACTGCTTAGCGACGTCAGGTAGCACTTATGGGTTTACACTGAAAATCAGTTCTGTGGTGGCTAATACCCACCTCAGTATACGCTGAGTGTCTAGCCCAATTGCGGAAAAAGTGTACATATTTTTTTGTAAAATTGTAATTCAATAAGCACATTTCGATGTACCTACCACCGTGCCACGTAGTAGGGCCACGTAGGACATGACACGTTGACAATGTCATTATTGTCAATCCTGTCACGTGCATGTCACACGCCTCGCGTTATCTGCTCAGGCGGCGACCACAGACAAAGTATAAAAAAAAAAAAAAATATCTTTGCCGCAAAACCATAGAGACTAGTTTTTAGGAGAACCGTTTTGGAGTTCGGTCATGGTCGGCTTTTGAGTTGCTGCAGGTCCACCGATATTTTGGCATGGTGATTTTGTTATATATTTATTTTTCGATTCTCCTTTAATGATGTGTTCCTTTTTTTATCCGCAATAAAAATTAATTTTCTTTCTTTCTTTCTTTCAGTACCCTGCCGCGGACTTAGTATTCTTGGGTGACTTCAATGCTCACCACGTGGAGTGGCTGGGGTCTCACAGGACTGATTTTGCGGGAAGGGCTGCTCACAACTTTGCCCTGACCTATGGGTTCTCGCAACTGGTGCATTCCATCACCAGAAAACCAGATGTCGGGACCCACAGATAGTCTTTATTGGACCTTCTGCTGACTACGCGCCCAGATGAGTACTCCGTAGCTGTGGAAGCACCTCTCGGTACTTCGGACCACAGCGTCATCCGGGCGCAAGTGACTCTCGCGCGGCCAGAACCACCGCGGCCACCTCAGTGGCGGCATGTCTGGCACTATAAGTCGGCAGACTGGGACGGACTGCGAGAATTCGCCCGTGGAGGCGGCTTTGCTTCACTTCAAAGGATCCAAGCTCCTGTGCAACAGCAGTCGCTGAAACGATCCTATCAGGCATGGAATGCTATATTCCCAACCGTTGGATCGCAACAGGAGCGAGCAAACGGCCGTGGTTTAATAGGCCTTGCAGAGAAGCTAGAGACCGCAAGCAATCTGCATATAAGGCTTGGACCACGGCACTTGCCAATAAGGATCCTAACATAGTTGAAGTGAAGCGGAAATTGAATGCCGCCTCGAGGTCCAGTAAAAAAGCTACTGCCAGGGCGAAGTTTGAGTTCATCGGTGGAATTGGCGAGCGGATTACTTGTTACCCATCCGGTAGTCGAGCATTTTGGTCGCTCGCCAAAGCTGCCGAGGGAAACTTCTGCCATTCCTGCCTTCCGCCGCTGCAAAGACCCGACGGTAGCCTAGCTCATGGCGCTAAGGAGAAAGCCGATCTTTTAGGTAATCTCTTTGCGTCGAACTCGACGATGAACGACGGAAATGCCGAGCCACCTATTGTCCCCAACTGTAGTACTTTCATGTCTGAAATTAAAATCACACAACGGGTGGTTCGGCGGGAACTCAAGTCCCTGGATGTTCGGAAATCGAGTGGGCCGGATGGTATACCGGCGATGGTGCTCAGGCACTGTGCCCCCGAATTTTGCCCAGTACTTTCACGGCTTTTCGGGCTCTCTTACTCCGCGAGACAAGTCCCAGCCTCGTGGAAGACTGCATTCGTGCATCCTGTGCCTACGAAAGGCGACAGGACAGACACAGGCCTATTACTATAACCTGTGATTGTGATTAACGCACAGCTCCTGGGATACCTTGAGGGAAACGACCTACTGAGCGACCGACAGTATGGCTTTCGCCACCGTCGCTCCACACTGGTGACCTTCTTGTGTATCTCACAAACCGATGGGTGCAAGCTATCGAGAGTCGGGGCGAGGCACTAGCGGTCAGCCTCGATATAGCAAAGGCCTTTGACCGGGTCTGGCACAGAGATCTTCTTTCGAAGTTGCGAATGGATTGCCAGCTTTTTGTCCAACAGAAGTATCCAAACCGTCGTCGATGGCAGCTGCTCGGACCGCATGGACATAAACGCTGGTGTCCCACAAGGCTCCGTGTTGTCCCCGACGCTGTTTCTGCTGCATATTAATGACATGCTGATGGATCTATTCATTGCTATGCGGACGACAGTACCGGGGATAAATGTTACACGGGTCGTGCAAATATCCCTCAATTCGATGTGGAGAAGAGACGCGAACAACTTGTGTCTGAAATCGAGACTACTCTCTCGGGAGTATCCGATTGGGGTCGACTTAACCTAGTCCAATTCTGCTTTATAATGCTCAATGCTCACAGGCGATGTGGAACCTCTCAGCCTCAGAAGGGACTTTGCCTCGCTGTGTGAGTTCTATCGCCTATACAATGGCTTGTGCTCAGATGAATTGTTTGACATGATGCCCACCGCTGCATTCTATCATCGCACCACTCGCCATAGGCAGGGAATTCATCCTAACACACTGCGACCGGAAATGGTGCGCACCGTGCGTTTTGAAAGGAACTCCATCCCACGCACGCTCAATTTGTGGAATGAACTTCCCGCCGTGGTTTTCCCAAGCGACTATAATATGGGGTTATTCAAGAAGGGTATTAGAAGGTATCTACAGGGTCGGTAGCACGGTTGTGACGCCCCTAGTGTTGCAAACGGCCGCCCCTGGTGTTGCGTTTAGTTGATTTTAGAAGATTTATAATAGTTTATTACCTACAAAAAGTTGATTTGATAAACCATGGTCGTTTTTTGTGTTTAAAATTACAATTATGTTTTAATGTAAAGCAAAGTATTTTTTGTTCTAGTTGATTTTATGAGTAGAAGATTTATAATAAGTAATTTATTTGATTTTATTAGATTGCCATACCTAATTATGTTGATTTTGATTTTTGTACTTTTACGTTTATTTTTTTTTAAATAAACGATGTTTCTTCTTCCCACCCAGGTTTTTTATTTCATGTGAGATCAATAATCAGGTTGTAACGTGATATTTTTCACTGTTGCTTATTGTTTTCTAATATAGATTTCTTTGTTCCAGAGCCACCTAGAGTGTCTCACGGGAACTAGGCATAATTGTTTGGCAGTGAAACTTCTAATCTTCGATTAGGTGTGTTCTAGTTCTCACACCCGACCGGCGGATGGCGCTGGTGTCCTACAGCATATTTCAATTTTTATAATTGCACTCATATATCATTTTATTTACAATTTAACAATAATAAATAAATGGGACTTACTTTCTCAGAAATTGTGACATATTCGTGAACAAGTCATAATTATAATAAATGTTTGTCATATTTGGTCTAGTCGTGTCTGTGGCCATCAGCGGCTGATTAGTTTGCTTGTCTATGGGCCGCTAATGAGTTAGTTCGTGACCAGCAGAATTTTGAGGTTTGTTCACGAATATTCGATGGATACGGGTATAAATAGGCCTGCGCCGATCCTCAAACGAACTCCTATTTCAATCTTCGTAGCTGTCTCTGAGTAAATAAAATCTGTGTCTATTTCTCGTGATAAAATTGTTTGGTGAAAACTTCGTTCCCAGATATTCTGGTAAGTCGTATTCCTCTGTTTATTTGGACACATTACGGGCCTCTATGTATATTCACGGCTTAAGAGTGGTCTGTTTTATACAGGGTCGCTGGTCTGAGCTCGTGTGCCCTCTGAATTCGCTTTTCTCTGACATTTATCTACGGCGTGCTTCGTGGTACAACGGCTGCTGTGAGCCGTATACATCGGCGAACGGTCTACTCCGAACATCCAAGAGGCCATCCCGCAATCACCCAAGGCCAGTACACTGTCGCCGTGTACCTGTTAATGTGTAGCTGTAGTGCCAACCAGAAGTAAACGTAGTACGCTTGGTAGCCTGTACTAGAATTCACGTACCTTAAATGTGTAGCTAGTGCTATAATTCATGTGCATATGGTGTGTTCATCTGCCTATTATCTGTGCCTACTGTGTGTGTTCGTCTGCCCATACTTCTGTATTCTGTGCCTGTCTGTCTGCTTACTTATCTATCTAGATACTTCATACTTCTGTCTACTGTGCTTTCCTGTCTACATTCTAATCTCTGTAAACTTCAACACTCTACTCAAGTCTGTCTACCTACTTTCATACTTATATTTCTCTGTTTTGTGTTTTTGTGTTTGTTAATCAAATATATGTGTGTACAATCCTGATAACCAGCTGTTTTCATTGGAGCCCTAGCTACCCTGTGCACGCACCTCTCTAGCTCTGTGAAAAAGGCGCCCTGGGAAAGAGTTCTCTGCAGCAGCCCCTGAGTGAGCCGGTGAGTACCCACCTGACTAGTTCAGTGGTTACAAATTGGCTCCCAACGTAGTGGCAAGACTCTCGTACTACTCTGCGGTAGTCTCAGTCTAGAGCGTGTGCATAGGTGGTTACCTCTGATGAAAACAACCTGGGAATCCGTCTGAGACTTCCCAAGACGTTAATTGGTTGTGTTAGCAGCTGAACACGTAATTAATCTTCTTGTCTTTTTCCAGCTACCTACACCTGGGGTGGGAAAAGACACCCAAAATTCCAAATTTCAAAAAAAAAAAAACAGCTGTGATTTTGGTAAGATTTTCTGATTTTATTCGGCATACCCACTTTTTTTCTTTTTTGTTTTTTTTCTTTTTTCTTTTTTCTCCTCTTTTCTAGCCTGTTTCTAGTCTTTCTTGCAGATGTGCACATATATATTTGGACTGTAAGATAATTTTTTTTCTGTGTAATAAAACCTAATAAGATTTTCTGTGTAACTACAAACTTTATAGAAAGTGTGTAGGTACCTTGCATTTTGAAAATTAACTTGAACTTTGTTCTCATAAATGATAGAAACTTTTAATTCTAGTAGACAGCCTCTATTTGTATTAAATTATAGCAATCAATTTAAAACTTTAGTTAAATATCAAGCACCTTGTTGATATCTACTTATGAACCTCTGTTTTACATCTTGTATTTAAACCTTGTCTGTTTGACCTACATTGCCAGTTGTGTAACTGACTTTGCATTTGAGTCTAGACTTTAACTTTAGTGTATTAATAATAGACACCTGTAACTCTATTATAAATATAAATCATATAATTTAATTTGAAACCATTGTTAGATATCATACACTTTGGTGGAACTTACTTGTTATTTCTGTTTAATACTTTGTGATTGAACCCTGTCTGTGTCATCTACATTGTTACTTATTTAATTGTCGTAATTAAACTTTTACATCATGGCACAGATGCAAAAATATATTAACTATCTGAGAAAAGACGAACTCTCTAACGAGCTTGCTCACATAGGCATTTCAGTGGCACCTGATGCGACGGTGGCTGGCCTTCGGAGTGAGCTGAGGACGGCACACCGACTTGTCCGTCGGGGTAGCATCAAGCTGAAGGCGGTGGTCCCCACTGATGCAGCGGCGGAGCTTTCCATCTGTACGCCTAAGGTCTCGGAACTAAGTGAGGCCCTCCAGTCAGGTGACTTTGTTTCTGATAAAAATTGTCGCATAAGAGTAGCCTTCAGGGCGAACTATCTGCTAACTAGGCTGGCTCGTTGTGGTCTAGATTGTCCTGAACTGGCCGAACTTCGTGATAGGCTTGTGAAGATCGTCGCTGTGGCTGAACCCAGCACTGATTCTGAATCTGACGGGTCAGATGAAGGTGATGATGATTCGGGTCGTGACCGGGTAGAGTACACTTCACCTGCAGTGAGAGAGGACCGCTCGGTACGAGCTAGTTCTGGTAAATCTTGTTCCACGTCTGACAACATAGTGTATAGGGAACGTCCCGTTAACCTATGTTCTTTTAACTTGAAATATGATGGTTCCTCTTGTGTGCGCGTGTTTTTAGAGAGATTAGAAGAACTTAGATGTGCACGGGAGGTCTCTAAGTCTAAACTCCTTCTGGCTTTCTCTGACCTGTTGGACGGACCAGCTTTGTCTTGGTTCCGTACAAATAGAACTAATTTCATCTCATATGAGGACCTTATTAGTGAGCTTAGAGATACATTCGATATTCCTGACTATGATTATCGTCTCAGAAATGAGATTAGACAGCGTAGCCAATCCCGCTCTGAGTCCTTGGTTAGCTACTTATGTACAATGCAGGCTATGTTCTCAAGGTTGTCGTGTAAAATGCCCAGTGAGGAACAGCTGGACATTCTCATGCACAATATTAGACCAGACTACATGAAGGAATTGGCCTTGCATGATGTCAACTCTATTGATGATCTGAGACGTCTAGGTAAGCGTCTGGAGCTTGCGCGTACAAGGGCGGACGCTTTCCGTGAGCCTATTCTGGACAAATTTGAGATTTCGTCTGATTTACACCAGCACAAGACCAAAGGCGTGCAAAAGCCCCCTAAGCAGGTGTCTGCAGTCGAGACGCCATCTACCTCCAACGAACGCAAATGCTTCCGGTGTGGCGAAAGCGGGCACGCTGCATACAACTGCACCCAGTCGAGAGAGTTGGTGTGCTTCCGGTGCGGTCTCAAAGGAGTCAAGACACCAGACTGCTCAAAATGTACTGGTAAGTCAAAAAACGCGTAAGCCAGGGCCTTATTGTGAACTCTATACATCACTCTGTATCTGAGTCTATTTCTGATAGGGTCCTGTTTACTAAACGGGATAACGATGTAAGACCGTATCTAATTGTTAAAGTATTAAATTTAAATGTCTTAGGCCTTCTGGATTCCGGTGCCTCTTGCTCTATACTAGGAAAGGGAGCGCACCGTATCTTCTTGGAACTGGGTTTTGATCTTGAAAGTATCAACCCTTCCTTTCGCATTACAACTGCCGACAGCTCATATGTGCAATGTCTGGGTTGTATTTCTCTACCTATTGAGTATAATTCGGTTATCCGAGTTATCAAATTCTATGTTGTTCCGGGAATCACCACCTCCATGATATTTGGAGTGGATTTTTGGCAACAATTTAAGTTAGGTGATAAACTAATTTCACAAAATATTAGTCTTGATGGTTTTAGTGACAATAATCCTATCGAGTCTGTGTCTCTTAACAGTGGCCTCGAGGATTACAGCAACCTGACTACTAAACAAAGGGGTGTAATCAACGAGATCATTGAAAAGTTTGACTCCTTGAACACGGATAAGGTGGGTTTAGGTCGGACTACACTTGAGCATCATGTCATTGACACTGGTGACAGTAAGCCGATCAAACAGCGTTACTACCCGCTCTCTCCTCTCAAACAGAAAGCCCTGGAAGCCGAGTTGGACCGAATGCTAGAGATGGGAGTAGTGTCCCCGTCTCAGTCCGCATGGAATTCTCCAGTGGTCATGGTGGAGAAGGCGAACGGCGAACTCAGGTTGTGCTTGGACTCTCGCAAGCTCAACTCTGTGTCAAAAAGTGACGCCTATCCCTTACCGTACATTAATCAAATCTTGGACCATCTGAATAATGCTAAATATTTATCCTCTGTAGATCTGAGTGCGGCCTACTGGCAGATTCCGTTCGACTCTCTGCAGTCCGCCGAGAAGACTGCCTTTACAGTTCCCCGTAGGGGGCTGTTTCATTACAATACCATGTGTTTTGGACTCGTTGGAGCTGCCGCCACGATGCAGCGCCTAATGGACCGTCTGTTTGGTCCTGAGTTCGACAATAGGGTATTTGCGTTTCAGGACGACATAGTCTGTGTGTCCAGTACCTTTGAGGAGCATGTAGAGCTCTTACATAGAGTCTATCAGCGACTCAAGGATGCTGGCCTAACTATTAACATGAAAAAGTCTCTCTTTTGTCGGAGTGAACTCAAATACCTGGGGTATTATGTGGACAAACACGGCCTTCGGACTGACCCTGGTAAAGTTGAGGTTATTCTCAACTATCCTACACCTACTAACCCAAAGGAGGTTAAGAGGTTTCTGGGAATGGCCGGCTGGTATCGTCGTTTTGTCAATAATTTCTCTAAGATTAGTAAACCTCTGTGTAAACTAACGTCTAAGAATGTTAAGTTCGAATGGACACCTGAAGCGGAACAGTCCTTCAATCTTCTCAAGTCAGCTTTGGTCTCTGCCCCTATATTGAAGATGCCTAATTTTGAGTTGCCTTTCCGTATTCTCAGTGATGCGTCCGCATTTTCAGTTGCTGCTGTGCTGACACAAACTCACGATGGAGTTGAACACCCTATCGCCTACTGCAGCCGTTCTCTCAACAAGAACGAGGTGAACTACAGCACAACTGAGCGGGAACTTCTGGCCGTGATTTTCGCCTTAGAACAATTCAGACAGTACGTCGAGGGCCAGAAGTGTACAGTCGTCACGGATCACTCCTCTTTACTGTGGTTCCATAAGCTGAAAAACCCTACGGGTCGTTTAGCGCGTTGGAGCATGAGGCTAAGTCAATTCGATTTTGACATTGAACATCGGAAGGGTAAAGATCACGTTGTACCTGACGCTCTGTCTCGTATAACGATTGATTCGCTAGATGCTGCCTCCTCTAAAGACCCTTGGTATATCCACACCATGAACAGTGTGCGGAAGAACCCTAGGAAGTTGCCGAATTTTGACATTCGTGACAACCTTTTATATAGATTTTCTAAGAATAAATACTCTCTGACTTCAGATTTCGACTGGAAGTTGGTGGTACCCCAGGAGGATCGCCTGTCCCTGCTCTCTAAGTACCATGATGACACACTTAGTGCTCATGGTGGTGTTTGGAAGACACACAAAAGGTTAGCCCTAAATTATTATTGGCCCAAAATGTACGAGGACGTCAAACAATATGTCGGGAAGTGTGAAGTCTGTAAGCAGTACAAACCCGTAAACACGTCTCGTCCTGGCCTCATGGGTAGCCCGAAGCGGGTGTCGAAGCCTTTCGAAGCTATCTCTGTCGATCTACTTGGTCCCTTTCCTACTTCAAGTAATAGAAACGTGCACCTGATCGTGGTCTCCGACTATTTTAGTAAATACGTCATGTTGTGCCCTATTCGGGTTGCCACAGGCGCTGTGGTCGCGAGATTCATAGAGAAGAGTGTATTTCTTGTTCATGGAGTATGTAAAACTATTTACATGGATAATGGTCCTCAGTTCGTAAGTAAGCCTTTTAAGGATCTACTAACTAAATATAATGTACCCAATATATACTATAACCCTAGGTATCATGCCCAGACTAATCAGGCGGAAAGAGCTATTCGCAATGTTGTCCAAGCGATCTCGTGCTATGTGAAGTCACAACACAAGGCATGGGACTCGTTCTTGGTTGAAGTACAGTGCGCTCTGAACACTGCGGTTAGCGAAGCAACTCGCTTCACCCCATACTTTCTGGTGCATGGTAGGGAGTTCATAGGAGATGGAGTTCTATACAGGCAGTCAGACATTGCGTGCCACCCGGCTTCTGTCGCTGTGGACGATCCATCAGCCTTTGGTGTCAAACTGAGAGAAATACAACGCATCTACGACCAGGTGAGGAAACATTTGAACGTTGCCCACCAGCGTAATGAAAAGTATTACAACCTCAGAAAAAGGCATGTGGAGCTGAAAGTAGGACAAATCGTGTACAAACGCACGTTCTACCTGTCAAACAAAGCAAAGAACTTCACTTCCAAGTTAGCCCCTAAGTTCCTTAAATGTGTGGTAACCGCCAAGCAATCCCCTCTGGTATATAGGCTGTCAGATTTAGACGGTAAGGATCTTGGTGAGTACCATATCAAAGACATCCTGAAGTATAAGGAGGAGCCGTCTCCAGTACCTAATGTCAGCGATGTTGCCACTACATAGCACTGTTTATCTAGTCTACAAAACCAGCGCTATGTTATGCTTAATCTGTATAATATCTGTTTTCTCTCTGAGTATCTACGTGACTATAATTTGTCACATTGTAGGTTCCACCATACACCGTACCGAGTGTTTCTCTCTCATTTCGCCTCTCAATACTCCACAGCTCCTTGTAGTTGTTGGTAGTGTTGGTGTATCTGCAGCGAATAAAGGGAACATTCATTTTCTTTGTAGGACATTTGACTCTAGCTATGTAACCTAACCATTGCGCAAGTCAGTGTATAATTAGGTGTGTGCGAGGAATGTTCTTTAGTTTTGTAATTATAGTTGTCAGTTTGGGTTTGAAGTACCCAGCTGTTTATCTATATCTATTGTAAGCATTTTCTGTTTTCTTTGTTGTGTATTTCCAGCGTATCGTGTCCGCAGGAAATACTATTAAGGGGGGGGTGGTGTAACGTGATATTTTTCACTGTTGCTTATTGTTTTCTAATATAGATTTCTTTGTTCCAGAGCCACCTAGAGTGTCTCACGGGAACTAGGCATAATTGTTTGGCAGTGAAACTTCTAATCTTCGATTAGGTGTGTTCTAGTTCTCACACCCGACCGGCGGATGGCGCTGGTGTCCTACAGCATATTTCAATTTTTATAATTGCACTCATATATCATTTTATTTACAATTTAACAATAATAAATAAATGGGACTTACTTTCTCAGAAATTGTGACATATTCGTGAACAAGTCATAATTATAATAAATGTTTGTCATATTTGGTCTAGTCGTGTCTGTGGCCATCAGCGGCTGATTAGTTTGCTTGTCTATGGGCCGCTAATGAGTTAGTTCGTGACCAGCAGAATTTTGAGGTTTGTTCACGAATATTCGATGGATACGGGTATAAATAGGCCTGCGCCGATCCTCAAACGAACTCCTATTTCAATCTTCGTAGCTGTCTCTGAGTAAATAAAATCTGTGTCTATTTCTCGTGATAAAATTGTTTGGTGAAAACTTCGTTCCCAGATATTCTGGTAAGTCGTATTCCTCTGTTTATTTGGACACATTACGGGCCTCTATGTATATTCACGGCTTAAGAGTGGTCTGTTTTATACAGGGTCGCTGGTCTGAGCTCGTGTGCCCTCTGAATTCGCTTTTCTCTGACATTTATCTACGGCGTGCTTCGTGGTACAACGGCTGCTGTGAGCCGTATACATCGGCGAACGGTCTACTCCGAACATCCAAGAGGCCATCCCGCAATCACCCAAGGCCAGTACACTGTCGCCGTGTACCTGTTAATGTGTAGCTGTAGTGCCAACCAGAAGTAAACGTAGTACGCTTGGTAGCCTGTACTAGAATTCACGTACCTTAAATGTGTAGCTAGTGCTATAATTCATGTGCATATGGTGTGTTCATCTGCCTATTATCTGTGCCTACTGTGTGTGTTCGTCTGCCCATACTTCTGTATTCTGTGCCTGTCTGTCTGCTTACTTATCTATCTAGATACTTCATACTTCTGTCTACTGTGCTTTCCTGTCTACATTCTAATCTCTGTAAACTTCAACACTCTACTCAAGTCTGTCTACCTACTTTCATACTTATATTTCTCTGTTTTGTGTTTTTGTGTTTGTTAATCAAATATATGTGTGTACAATCCTGATAACCAGCTGTTTTCATTGGAGCCCTAGCTACCCTGTGCACGCACCTCTCTAGCTCTGTGAAAAAGGCGCCCTGGGAAAGAGTTCTCTGCAGCAGCCCCTGAGTGAGCCGGTGAGTACCCACCTGACTAGTTCAGTGGTTACAAGGTGATAAAATTAAACAAATTAACTTTCACTAAGAATGCCTAACTTTCATGTTTAAATATTTCATTAGGTTCAGAACTCGACAAGTGAACTTGTTGACCCAATTTCATGTATTCACATCCATCTTATGTGTGAGAAAACTGAATAACTACCATAAAGAATTAGCTAACTACGGTATGTTTGCAACATCTTGGTGTGGCAAAATTGGATAACTTGGTTTTTGTTTTTTTTTTTTTTTTGGTTCATGGAAGAAATTAGTTTGATTAAGCATTGAATCGACAGCAAACATGCTTATAACATATAAAATTGCCGACGGTAAAATTGTTCTCCATTTGTTAATGATGTTTAAAAAAGTGCCAAAAAAACAGTAAATCGCGATTATCTCGAAACTTAAAATATTGAGTTATTTAGTTCTGCCATTATACCCACGATATATATATTTGGTAATTGCCCGTTTACACAGGATACACAGAGTAAGAAACTTATAAAACTATAGTAGATCACAAATCTCAGCTTACAATCCCGAGTATGATCATATCATCACCGTCTGCAGCACAGTAGCATAGAAGCCAGCCCGAGATGGCTGGGGGACGTCCTATACAATAGGGGCTATCGACGGGCTACCAGGAGAGGCAAAAGCAGTAATAAATTGGAATACGTGACCCTTGATCCGATCGTCGGCCTGCGTGTAGTCCAGGAGCGCCTTTCACCACGCTCTCGGACAGCCAAGGCGCTGCACCTGCAGGAGCCCTCCGGTTTCGCAACCAATGGAAAAAGGGTACAGCAATGGTCGACGTCGAGGTGATCTTAGTATATGGGGTCTTCTTGAGCCGTATCTGGAGCCCTATGAACGAATTAACACTCAGAATCGTCTAAAATTGTAGAGGATTGGTAACAAAGACAAAAATAAAATTACTTACCACGAATGTGGGTAAAACTCAGATACACTGATTCTAATTGCAGAGTAACAATGAATAGTATAACGACAGATAAGTCACCAAAAGTAATGAGTCCAGTGCGTCTCGTAACATCGATCCTGGCTTATATAGCCACTGGATTAGAAGTTTCGTGAAGCCATCCATTCCTTTTTTTTTTACTTAATGAGCTTAATGATCAACAACCATCCTCATTACCGTGATTCGATCACCAAAGTGAATAATACAAAGCAGGTGGCAACGCCACCCCGCGAACACTATGCGAACTAGCATAATCGATCTTAACATCAGCAACTCACTACGAGAAGTCCGCACTGACGTAGCACTAGATGGCGCTACCGACAGATAATATTTCTAAAAAATCTTAGAACAAAAATTCTGTTACACCACCCCCTCCCTCAGAGTATTCCCTGCATAGTATGCGCAGGGAATATCATCGACAGGATCTAAACTGAGAGATGGCAAAGAAATTTCGTAACCCGCGATGACCACACTAGTTGTGAGCATCACGAAGTCCAAACAAAACAAAAACTAACCTTTCCAACAACAAAAAAACAATCAAAGTCAAAATACTAAACCTAACACCATAGAAGTGTTACCCTGTTAACTAACCTGATTACTGTATGCTTCTCAAATAAGTGAATAACATAGAGTGAGTAGGCGTAGGGTGAACCGAGATCGCTCGACGCGAAGTGGACAATCTCACGATCGGCCGAGCGACACAGAAAAGGCACCGACAGAAGAAGGAGAAGGAGCAGAAGGTTGTTCCTCCTCACTATACAGGGTGTATTTTTGAAACGGGGCAGTAAGGGCAAGTACCTTAACCGTTGCAGTTACAGCAAAACGTTCTTAAAAGACCTTCCCTAACTTTTTGGGACATTTTGAACTGCATTCACAGATTTTGTAAAAAACTTACAGTTAGCAAAAAAAATGCAAAAAGTTCAAAATTTTTTTGTTTATGCCAATCGATTCTATTTCATGTGGGGATCAAAAAACTCTATGGGACCATTTTAGCTTTCAGTACTAGAAAAGACAGAAATCGCCAAAGACCTTTCCCATACATTTCGTACGGAAATATGATAAATCAACTCGAAACTCATAGGTCAGGTAAAACTTTGAACTTTTTTAAATAAAAAAAATCATTTAAACATTTAAGAAATTGGTTTATGAAATAAATTGCTCAAAATGATTTCCATTTTCACGAATACATAAGTCTATCCTTTTTTCACTAAACGAATGGCGGCTAATAATGTTCTGGGATGAATATTACGTAAAATGGTCATTAATGCATCCTTGAGCTCTTGAACACTGGCGTACGTCGTCTTATACACCTCGTTTTTCACGAAGCCCCAAAAAAAAAATCAAGTGGTGTTAGATCGGGGCTACGAGGTGGCCACTGTGTTGGACCATGTGTACCTATCCACTGTGTACCGAATAGGCGGCTCAAATTGGAACGTGAAAGGTGACTGTTATGTGGCGGAGCACCATCTTGTTGAAAATGAACTTTTCGCAATTCCGACAGGGGCCATTCGTCCATCTCGTTTTCAAGATGGTGTAAAATGACTTCATTATACATGGCAGAATTCAGTTTCCCTTCATAAAATTCCACCATTATGACTCGATTGGACATTATACCACACCAACAGTTGAATGAGAAGCGAACCTGATTATGACTTGCCGTAACTCTTAGTGGATTTTCTTTGGACCAATAGTGGTGATTTTTTCTGTTGTACATACCGTTATTGGAAAAATTCGTTTCGTCTGACCACAGTATGTAATTTAAAAATTCATGATCTCTGCTTATTTTTCCTCTTAGCCATCTGCAAAAAGTAAGCCTTCGAACATCATCACCCGGATGTAACACTTGAACTATGCGCCCATATCGATAGCACTTGTAGCCGTATTTCTTCCATATCTTTATCACAAGGGAGTGGGATACACCTACTTCAAGGGCGACTTGCCTGGACGATACCTCTGGATATGCTTCGACATAAGTTAGAACCGCAATCTCCGTGTCCATGTCCACACGAGGCTGCCGCTTTCTTTTGAAAGAACCCTGCAATTCCAGGTTTTTCAAAAGATTTGTAATAACCTTTCTTGTTGGCACATGCCGCAACGGATACTTATTGCGGTACCACACTAATGCAGCTCCCGCATTTCGATTATTGACAAAATACGCTTCTAATAAGTCAATTTTTTCACGATTAGAAGACATTTTAGCGAAAATCCTTAATTAATAACTCATACGAAGTTTCTCAGCTGAAACTAAGAATAACACACAGATTTTCGAATCAAATTCGAAATTTGAGGGTAAAAATTCTTTTTATTTACTTTACAGTCAATTCTACCCACTTCCTGGCCATAACAAAAAGTTAGACCATCGTAGAAATTTGTTTCTGTTGCCGAAATGTATGGGAAACTTTTTTTGGCGATTTCTGTCTTTCCTAGTACTGAAAGCTAAAATGGTCTCATAGAGTTTTTTGATCCCCACATGAAAGAGAAACGATTGGCATAAAAAAAAATTTTTGGACTTTTTGCATATTTTTTTGCCAGCTGTAAGTTTTTTACAAAATCTGTGAATGCAGTTCAAAATATGTCAAAAAGTTAGGGAAGATCTAAGAACGTTTTGCTGTAACTGCAACGGTTAAGGTACTTGCCCTTACTGCCCCGTTTCAAAAATACACCCTGTATTTCAAAATATCCTTAATGTGATATATTCCCAGATCTTTACCATCCAAATCCGACAGTTCATAGACTAAAGGCGAGCGTTTGGCGGTTACAATGCATTTCATAAATTTAGGCGCCAACTTCGCCGTAAAGTTCTTTGCCTTGTTAGACAAATAGAACGTTCTTTTGTAAACAATCTGTCCCACTTTCAATTCCACATGCCTTTTTCTGAGGTTGTAGTGTTTTTCGTTACGCCGGTGAGCAACATCTAAGTGTTTTCTCAACTGGTCGTAGATACGATTTAGTTCCTTCAACCTCTCGCCAAAGGACACTGGACTGTCAATGGAGACAGAGTCAGGAGGGCAAGGAATCTCTTCCTGCCTATAAAGAACACCATCACCTATGAATTCCCTACCGTGAACAAGAAAATACGGACTGAAATGAGTAGCTTCGCTTACAGCTGTGTTTAGAGCACACTGGACTTCCACGAGATTCTCGTCCCATTTCTTGTGGTGTGACTTCACATAGCAAGAAATTCCCTGAACCACGTTGCGAATGGCTCGTTCTGCTTGATTGGTCTGCGCGTGATATCTGGGATTATAAAAGATGTTGGGCACATTGTACTTAACTAGTAAGTCCTTAAACTGTTTGCTAATAAATTGTGGACCATTATCCATGTAAATAGTTTTACATACCCCGTGTACTAGAAAAACATTCCTTTCTATGAATCTCGCGACTGCAACGCCTGTAGCTATCCGTATAGGACACAACATGACATATTTGCTAAAATAGTCCGAGACTACAATCAAATGAACGTTTCCCTTGCTGGAAGTAAGAAATGGACCCAGTAAGTCACAAGAGATGGCCTCAAAAGGTCTAGACACCGTTTAGGATTACCCATTAGGCCCGGACGAGATGTGTTCACAGGTTTGTACTGCTTACAAATGTCGCATTTGTCAACATATTCCTTAACGCTCTCGTACATCTTAGGCCAATAATAGTGGAGAGCCAGGCGTTTATGGGTCTTCCATACGCCACCATGGGCACTGAGTATGTCGTCATGGTACTTGGTGAGCAGAGGTAACCTGTCTTCCATCGGCACCACCAGCTTCCAATCAAAATCAGAGGTCAGAGAATATTTATTTTTTGATAATCTGAATAAACAGTTATTACGAATGTCAAAGTTAGGAAAATGCCTAGGGTTCTTCTTCACACTGTTCAGGGTGTGGAGATACCAAGAGTCTTTAGTAACGTTGGTGTCTATTGCGTTAATCTGAATTCGTGACAGAGCATCAGGTACCACATGGTCCTTACCCTTTCGATGCTCTATATCGAAGTCAAACTGGCTCAACCTCATGCTCCAGCGCGCTAGACGACCTGTCGGATTCTTTAGCTTGTGGAACCACAGTAGCGAGGCGTGGTCCGTAACGACGGTGCACTTCTGTCCTTCCACGTACTGCCTGAACTGTTCCAAGGCAAAGATCACAGCAAGGAGTTCTCGCTCAGTGGTACTGTAGTTGACTTCATTTTTGTTGAGTGAACGACTACAATACGCGACAGGGTGCTCCACTCCCTCATGTGTCTGCGTCAGTACAGCAGCCACAGAGAAGGATGACGCGTCACTGAGAATCCTAAAAGGTAATGAGTAGTCAGACATTTTTAAAATAGGAGCGGTGACCAAAGCGGCTTTCAGTAGATTGAAAGACTCTTCAGCTTCACGCGACCACTCGAAGGCTACATTCTTAGAAGTTAATTTACATAAGGGTTTACTAATCTTAGAAAAATTGTTCACGAAACGCCGATACCACCCAGCCATGCCCAGGAATCTTTTCACCTCCTTGGCATTAGAAGGTGTGGGATAGTTGAGGATGACATCGACTTTACTTGGGTCAGTCCGCAGGCCATGCTTGTCAACATAGTACCCGAGGTACTTCAATTCGCTACGACAGAAATGCGATTTTTGCATGTTGATCGTTAGGCCCGCATCCTTAAGGCGCTGATAGACTCTATTTAAGAGGTCCACATGCTCCTCAACGGTGCTGGCCACAACGATTATGTCGTCCTGAAAGGAAAACACTCGGTTATCGAACTCTGGGCCAAATAGACGGTCCATGAGGCGTTGCATCGAGGCGGAAGCTCCTATAAGTCCAAAGCACATCACTTTGTAGTGAAAAAGACCTCGCCTTGGGACAGTGAAGGCGGTCTTCTCGGCGGATTGGAGCGAATCAAAAGGAATCTGCCAATATGCCGCACTTAAGTCAATGGAAGTCAAATATTTTGCATTATTGAGATGGTCTAAGATTTGGTTGATATAAGGTAACGGATACGCATCGCTCTTAGATACAGAATTGAGCTTTCGAGAATCAAGGCACAATCTCAGGTCACCGTTCGCTTTCTCCACCATCACCACTGGTGAGTTCCACGCGGACTGAGACGGGGTCACTACTCCCATCTCCAGCATCCGGTCTAGTTCCTCTTCCAGGGCTTTCTGCTTCAGGGGAGAGAGCGGATAGTACCGTTGCTTGATTGGCTTGCTGTCGCCTGTGTCTATGACATGATGCGCCAGAGATGTTCGACCTAAACCCACCTTGTCCGTGTTGATAGTATCAAATTTCTCAATAATGCTGTTAATCACCCGCTTCTGATCGGCGGTTAAATTGTTGTAATCCTCTAGACCGCTGTTAAGAGACAGAGACTCTACTGGATTACAGTCGCTAAAGTTGAAAAGATTGATATTCTGAGATATCAATCTATCCCCTAATTGAAATTGTTGCCAGAAGTCTACTCCAAATATCATTGCAGTAGTGATCTCTGGAACAACATAAAACTTAATAACTCTGACAGCAGAATTATATTCAATAGGCAGAGAAATACAGCCCAGACATGGCAAATAGGAGCCGTCTGCTGTAGTTAAACTAAAGTTAGGGCTGATGCTTTCAAGCTCAAACCCTAATTCCAAAAAAGTGTGGTGCGCTCCCTTACCCAGCACTGAGCAAGCTGCACCCGAATCAAGCAAACCTAGAACATTTAAGTTCCGGATCCTAACAACTAAATACGGTCTTATATCATTATCCCGTTTGGTAAACAGGACCCTATCAGAGAAGGCATCAGACAGAGAGGCTCGCTCTGAACCGAGTGGTGATCTTCTAATAAGGCCCTGACTTACTCGTTTTTTGGTTTGGTATTACATTTCGGACACTCAGGTGATTTGACTCCTTTTTGTCCACACCGGAAACACACCAAATCCCTCGACTGTGTACAGCCGTATGCAGTGTGGCCGCCTTCACCACAGCGGAAGCATCTGCGTTCGCTTGAGGTCGTTGGGCTGGCCACGGCAGAGACCTGCTGGGAAGTTTTTTGTACACTTTTGTTTTTAATATGGTGTAAATCCGAGGTGATCCCAAACTTATCTAAAGCTGGTTCATGGAATGCCTCAGCCCTAGCACGAGCAAGTTCTAGGCACTTCCCTAATCGCTTCAGATCGCTTATCGAGTTTACCTCGTGAAGGGCCAATTCCTTCATATAATCGGGCCTAATATTATGCATCAGAATGTCCAGTTGTTCCTCACTGGGCATTTTGCACGATAATCTAGAGAACATGGCCTGCATCGTAGAGATGTAGTTGCCTAATGTTTCAGATCGGGCCTGTGTACGCTGCCTAATTTCATTTCGGAGGCGATAATCGTAGTCGGGAAGGTCGAAAGTCTCTCTCAGCTCCTCTAACATACGAGGTAAAGTTATACCTGTTGGTGCGGAACCAAGATAAGGCTGGACCATCCAATAGGTCAGAGAAAGCTGTGAGGACCTTATCCTTAGTGACTTCCCGAGCACACCTAAGCTCTTCCAGTCTCTCAATGAAGACACGTACACAAGAAGAGCCATCATATTTTATATTAAAAGTGTAACCTATGTTGTCGCGATGTATAGGTTCGGTCTCTTTCTCCGACCCATCAGAGTCAGAATCGGTATCTGATTCTGCCACCGATAGAATCTTGACTAAACGGTTACGAATACCTAACAGTTCCGGACAGTCTAAACCACACCTACCTAACCTAGTGAGAAGGTAGTTTGCCCTCAAAGCAACCCTAGTACGACAATTTTTATTTGAAACGAAGTCACCTGAAGAGAGGACCTCTTCCAGTTCGAAGACTTTAGGCTCACAGATAGCCAACTCAGAAGCGGCAACGGCAGGTACAGCGGCGATGGCCTTAATGCTGCCACGCCGGACAAGCCGCAGCGCAGTACGCAGCTCACTCCGCAGGCCGACAACCGTGGCATCCAGATCCGCTGAAACCCCCATGGCGGACAGTTCATTAAAAAGTTCATCCTTTTTAAGGTAGTTAATGCACTTCTATAATTGGGCCATAGTCGTTCAAGATTTAAATTCAGTTATAAACACTTAACCGTAGTGGAGATACAACCCACTTCAGGTTTACAAATTAATAATACAGACTAAATAAAAATTTTACAGAGGCTTTTAAAATCAATTAAAAAATTTAACAAACAAGTCACTATGTACACTTCCTCTAGATCACAATTTGTGAGGTAGCTACAAAAAAAATCTAATATTTTAGAATAGAGAAACAGTATCAACTAATTAAAAAAATTTCTTTGTCCAAGGATTAGGACACCTGGTATACTTTCTCTAGCTTAACAATTTGTGAGATAGTTACAAGTTCTAATATTTTATAACTGAGAAACAAATTCAAACAATTAAAAATTCTTTGTCCAACATTTAGGACATCAGGTATACTTTCTTTAGATAAACAATTTGTGAGGTAGTTACAAGTTCTAGTATTTTATAACTGAGAAACAAATTCAAACAATTAAAAATTCTTTGTCCAACATTTAGGACATCAGGTATACTTTCTTTAGATAAACAATTTGTGAGGTAGTTACAAAAAAAATCTAGTATTTTATATGTTGCCGTTCTTACTTGATTTTGGGCAGGTTATAGAGAATTACACAGACTGATATCTTCAGATCACTGGCTCAGTAACCCAATGAAATGAATTCAAGATTTGAAATTACAGTTTAAATTACAAAAGTTTTCTTGACAAATTGATAGTAAGTAGGTATTCAGCAAATTTGTTAACTACAGATCTACTGCAAGGCTATGCAGTGCGAAGCAGCTATATATATAAGATAACGACAATTATACAGGTATATACCCAAATCCACCAATGCTACATACGTGAACTGTCTAGACTAAATTTACGCTAGTGGGTAACGAATCAGTTCCATCCACCGTCCACTCGATTGTTCTAAATTATGTATGTTACAATGGACAATGGAAGGTACATGAAACTAAAAATGTTAATTACAAGAAGATCACACCAGATATATATGTATGCACAACTTCACGCTAAGGACCTCAGAGGGACAGACAGAAGCAACTAAAAAAAACAAAAAAAGAAAAAATGGTTTTGCCAAAAATATGTCACCAAACTTACCGAAAAATATGCAGTTATAATTTGGGATTTTGAATTTTGTCTCAATGATTTTTCTTGCCTCAGGGATGATGGTACGTTAGGCTGAAAAATACAAAGAGGGTAAATATTACATGCGTAACTGCAACCGCACAACCAATTGACGTCCTGGGTCGTATCGTACGGAAGCTAGCGTTTTCTCCAAAGCGACCCCCCACAGACTCCCACACACAGCGCACCCACAGAGAACAGAGTTAGCCCTTAAAGTTGGTCGCCAATTTGTAGCCTCTGAACGTGTCAGATGGGCTACGCACCAGCTGACCCAGCGGAGAGATGCTCGAGCTCAAAAATATCCCAGGGCGCCTTTTCGTCAGCAGAGAAAATTGTGCGCGTGCGTATGGGAACCCCAGGGGAGACTTCAGAGAAACTACAAATTTTCTTTGAGTTTTGCACACATATAATATATATTTGGTAATTGCCCGTTTACACAGGATACACAGAGTAAGAAACTTATAAAACTATAGTAGATCACAAATCTCAGCTTACAATCCCGAGTATGATCATATCATCACCGTCTGCAGCACAGTAGCATAGAAGCCAGCCCGAGATGGCTGGGGGACGTCCTATACAATAGGGGCAATCGACGGGCTACCAGGAGAGGCAAAAGCAGTAATAAATTGGAATACGTGACCCTTGATCCGATCGTCGGCCTGCGTGTAGTCCAGGAGCGAATTTCACCACGCACGGACAGCCAAGGCGCTGCACCTGCAGGAGCCCTCCGGTTTCGCAACCAATGGAAAAA
This sequence comes from Eilema caniola, assembly GCA_949126895.1. Classification (NCBI taxonomy): domain Eukaryota; kingdom Metazoa; phylum Arthropoda; class Insecta; order Lepidoptera; family Erebidae; genus Eilema; species Eilema caniola. Next base: position 112,905 of record OX421471.1, on the reverse strand, counting down.
GGGTACAGCAATGGTCGACGTCGAGGTGATCTTAGTATATGGAGTCTTCTTGAGCCGTATCTGGAGCCCTATGAACGAATTAACACTCAGAATCGTCTAAAATTGTAGAGAATCGGTAACAAAGACAAAAATAAAATTACTTACCACGAATGTGGGTAAAACTCAGATACACTGATTCTAATTGCAGAGTAACAATGAATAGTATAACGACAGATAAGTCACCAAAAGTAATGAGTCCAGTGCGTCTCGTAACATCGATCCTGGCTTATATAGCCACTGGATTAGAAGTTTCGCGAAGCCATCCATTCCTTTTTTTTTTTACTTAATGAGCTTAATGATCAACAACCATCCTCATTACCGTGAATCGATCACCAAAGTGAATAATACAAAGCAGGTGGCAACGCCACCCCGCGAACACTATGCGAACTAGCATAATCGATCTTAACATCAGCAACTCACTACGAGAAGTCCGCACTGACGGAGCACTAGATGGCGCTACCGACAGATAATATTTCTAAAAAATCTTAGTACAAAAATTCTGTTACAAGTTTGATTTCCATGCAAGTGCTTTTTGTAGCGTAATAAACGGGGATAAAAAAGTTTAAAGGTTTTTTGGGATAATTATCTATTTCATGAAGCGTTTACTGTACGGAAAAGCCAGTCTTTATAATTTTACCATGCGTGATGCGTTACATTCAGAAGGTATCTTTATAAAAGGGGGTACCGTGCTCTTATGTGGAGATTATCAATATTATAAATTGAAAGCATACACAGATAATACAAATATTTGGGGATACTCATCGTTTATAAAACGAAAATTATATCAGTCAAGGTAAGTATTGGAGTACCTGGTTGCAAATGAAACATAAATGAAAAATAATAACATAAATAATAATGATAAAAAACATGGATGAAAGAAAAAATGACGGAAGTAAGTGTATTCGACAAACGCCATAGAAACAATAAATGTCGCACTAGCGTGCATTCGAATTAGGCACACAGTAGGCGGTGTGCTGGCCTTTGGCTTGCGCTGTGCAGTCAAGGGGACGCTCGCGGCAGACTCCCTACCCTACAGCTGCTAGCGGCGAATCTCTCGCTGTACACCCAGCTCGTGTTGGCCGCGCACTTGCGTGTGAGATTCAGAATGTTGCACGATATCGTGGAGATCTCTGAGGACTCTCAAAGCTCCAACTTAGGACCCTGAGTGAAACAGACAACAAATGAGTTGTGAACAACACTACAGGCCCAGATCGAGTCCTCTTAACGAGAGAAATAAAAACTTACCAGATTGTCTGTCTGTCTGTCTGTCTGTCTGTCTGTCTGTCTGTCTGTCTGTCTGTCTGTCTGTCTGTCTGTCTGTCTGTCTGTCTGTCTGTCTGTCTGTCTGTCTGTCTGTCTGTCTGTCTGTCTGTCTGTCTGTCTGTCTGTCTGTCTGTCTGTCTGTCTGTCTGTCTGTCTGTCTGTCTGTCTGTCTGTCTGTCTGTCTGTCTGTCTGTCTGTCTGTCTGTCTGTCTGTCTGTCTGTCTGTCTGTCTGTCTGTCTGTCTGTCTGTCTGTCTGTCTGTCTGTCTGTCTGTCTGTCTGTCTGTCTGTCTGTCTGTCTGTCTGTCTGTCTGTCTGTCTGTCTGTCTGTCTGTCTGTCTGTCTGTCTGTCTGTCTGTCTGTCTGTCTGTCTGTCTGTCTGTCTGTCTGTCTGTCTGTCTGTCTGTCTGTCTGTCTGTCTGTCTGTCTGTCTGTCTGTCTGTCTGTCTGTCTGTCTGTCTGTCTGTCTGTCTGTCTGTCTGTCTGTCTGTCTGTCTGTCTGTCTGTCTGTCTGTCTGTCTGTCTGTCTGTCTGTCTGTCTGTCTGTCTGTCTGTCTGTCTGTCTGTCTGTCTGTCTGTCTGTCTGTCTGTCTGTCTGTCTGTCTGTCTGTCTGTCTGTCTGTCTGTCTGTCTGTCTGTCTGTCTGTCTGTCTGTCTGTCTGTCTGTCTGTCTGTCTGTCTGTCTGTCTGTCTGTCTGTCTGTCTGTCTGTCTGTCTGTCTGTCTGTCTGTCTGTCTGTCTGTCTGTCTGTCTGTCTGTCTGTCTGTCTGTCTGTCTGTCTGTCTGTCTGTCTGTCTGTCTGTCTGTCTGTCTGTCTGTCTGTCTGTCTGTCTGTCTGTCTGTCTGTCTGTCTGTCTGTCTGTCTGTCTGTCTGTCTGTCTGTCTGTCTGTCTGTCTGTCTGTCTGTCTGTCTGTCTGTCTGTCTGTCTGTCTGTCTGTCTGTCTGTCTGTCTGTCTGTCTGTCTGTCTGTCTGTCTGTCTGTCTGTCTGTCTGTCTGTCTGTCTGTCTGTCTGTCTGTCTGTCTGTCTGTCTGTCTGTCTGTCTGTCTGTCTGTCTGTCTGTCTGTCTGTCTGTCTGTCTGTCTGTCTGTCTGTCTGTCTGTCTGTCTGTCTGTCTGTCTGTCTGTCTGTCTGTCTGTCTGTCTGTCTGTCTGTCTGTCTGTCTGTCTGTCTGTCTGTCTGTCTGTCTGTCTGTCTGTCTGTCTGTCTGTCTGTCTGTCTGTCTGTCTGTCTGTCTGTCTGTCTGTCTGTCTGTCTGTCTGTCTGTCTGTCTGTCTGTCTGTCTGTCTGTCTGTCTGTCTGTCTGTCTGTCTGTCTGTCTGTCTGTCTGTCTGTCTGTCTGTCTGTCTGTCTGTCTGTCTGTCTGTCTGTCTGTCTGTCTGTCTGTCTGTCTGTCTGTCTGTCTGTCTGTCTGTCTGTCTGTCTGTCTGTCTGTCTGTCTGTCTGTCTGTCTGTCTGTCTGTCTGTCTGTCTGTCTGTCTGTCTGTCTGTCTGTCTGTCTGTCTGTCTGTCTGTCTGTCTGTCTGTCTGTCTGTCTGTCTGTCTGTCTGTCTGTCTGTCTGTCTGTCTGTCTGTCTGTCTGTCTGTCTGTCTGTCTGTCTGTCTGTCTGTCTGTCTGTCTGTCTGTCTGTCTGTCTGTCTGTCTGTCTGTCTGTCTGTCTGTCTGTCTGTCTGTCTGTCTGTCTGTCTGTCTGTCTGTCTGTCTGTCTGTCTGTCTGTCTGTCTGTCTGTCTGTCTGTCTGTCTGTCTGTCTGTCTGTCTGTCTGTCTGTCTGTCTGTCTGTCTGTCTGTCTGTCTGTCTGTCTGTCTGTCTGTCTGTCTGTCTGTCTGTCTGTCTGTCTGTCTGTCTGTCTGTCTGTCTGTCTGTCTGTCTGTCTGTCTGTCTGTCTGTCTGTCTGTCTGTCTGTCTGTCTGTCTGTCTGTCTGTCTGTCTGTCTGTCTGTCTGTCTGTCTGTCTGTCTGTCTGTCTGTCTGTCTGTCTGTCTGTCTGTCTGTCTGTCTGTCTGTCAGTCTGTCTGTCTGTCTGTCTGTCTGTCTGTCAGTCTGTCAGTCAGTCAGTCAGTCAGTCAGTCAGTCAGTCAGTCAGTCAGTCAGTCAGTCAGTCAGTCAGTCAGTCAGTCAGTCAGTCAGTCAGTCAGTCAGTCAGTCAGTCAGTCAGTCAGTCAGTCAGTCAGTCAGTCAGTCAGTCAGTCAGTCAGTCAGTCAGTCAGTCAGTCAGTCAGTCAGTCAGTCAGTCAGTCAGTCAGTCAGTCAGTCAGTCAGTCAGTCAGTCAGTCAGTCAGTCAGTCAGTCAGTCAGTCAGTCAGTCAGTCAGTCAGTCAGTCAGTCAGTCAGTCAGTCAGTCAGTCAGTCAGTCAGTCAGTCAGTCAGTCAGTCAGTCAGTCAGTCAGTCAGTCAGTCAGTCAGTCAGTCAGTCAGTCAGTCAGTCAGGTTTTTTTTTTTTTTTTTTTTTTACGTGGTGGAATGCATTTACGCACTTCGCTCACCCCCCGCGGGGGCAGGGGGCTCGCTTTGTGTGGGACTCCTGGCCGAGGCCAGACTACCCACTAAACCACCACGGTGTTCCTCCTTCGCCCAATCCGAGCCGCGGGATAGAATGCTCACCGCGACTCGGCTAGGGATGCCCGCCCTATTTAACGGGCCCTCCTCTTGAGGACCCACCATCCCAGCTATCGGGCCGAGATGGTGGGGCCTGTCCTCCACTTAAGAATGCGCCCCAGGAACACGGAGGGGCGCATTCCGCCACATCAGCATAAGGGCAGCGGGTCCCCCGACCCGCCACCCGTGGCCACTCTCATTCGGGGACGCGGGCGAATTGTGCTCGCCGGCGTCCCCTCGCCGGCGGCCTGCGGGGCGGAAGAGTGAGCCCCGCTCGCTCCCGTTCCCGCAGCGCCTCTCTCTTTGCCGCCATCACCTCGCTGGCGAACGAGGCGACGGCGGCCCAGCACTGTTCGCTGCCGGCCATAGCTGTAACTACGGCCGACAGCGACAGGTCAGCACCTATGGTGCTCGTGAGGGCCGTCCGTTGTCCGTCCCACGCCTCACACACGGCCAAGGTGTGGTGTGCCGTGTCGGGGTCGCCGCTGGTGCAGTTTCGGCACCGGGGCTCCGATTCCACACCCACCACCTCCCACAGGTACTTGGCGAAACAGCCATGACCTGTGAGGAGTTGAGTGAGGTGGTACGTTGGAGCCCCATGACCCCTCTCTACCCACTCTCGCAGGACGGGCCGAACGGCCCCCACGAGCAGTGCACTGTTACGTGTAGTGGCCAACCTTTCAGCCCACTTCCGGAAGAGGTCGTCGCGCGCCTCCTGTCTCCAGCGATCGATCTCTTCCGGAGCAGGCCTGCCACCCGCAACGCGCCGCATCAGGGCGCCCTCCTCATAGACCCTCTTCAGGACGCCGGCCTCGAGATCCCAGGGGATACTGCCCGCAATCAAGCACGCCGCCTCATAAGAGACGGTGTGGTACGCTCGTGCGGCCCTCTGCGCGATGGCGCGCTGCGGCCGCCGCAGCAGCACAATATTGGCTGGGCAGAGGGCTTCCGCCCAGATGGGCGCCCCGTAGAGCGCCTTGGAACGCACCACTCCGTCGTAGAGACGGCGGCAGGCAGACCCCGGTCCTCCGCTGTTGGGCAGCAAACGCGAGAGCATTCCAGCAAATGCTAGCAACTTCGGTGCCAGCCGCTGGAAATGCTCTGCGAACCTCCACCGACTGTCGAGAGTGAGCCCGAGATACTTCAGGCTGCTCCCGACAGTGATGGAGGTGCCACCCACCACTATAGACTGGTCTCGAGGCGGCGCCCGCCGAGGCCCATGGAAGAACAGGGCCTCGGACTTTTCGAGGGCTACCCTCAACCCGAGCGCCCCGATGCGGCGCACGACATGCGCGACGCCCGCCGTAGCCAGAACGGCGGCATCGCGGAACGTGGGGGCCCGCGCGGTAACCAGGGTGTCGTCGGCGTAACAAAGAACACCGACTCCCCGAAGATAAGCACCGCGCAGGACCCAATCATAACCTATGTTCCACAGGAGCGGCCCTAGGACCGACCCCTGTGGAACGCCACATTGCATATTTCGGCGGACCACTCCGTTTTGGGCCGGGTAGATGATGACCCGGTCCACGAAGTAGTCCGCAAGGACGCGCCTCCGCAATGGTCTTCCAGGGGAGGGTGTTGAAGGCGTTGGCTATATCCAGCGATACAGCCAACAACACCTCACCCCCGGCGACCCCTTCATCAACGCTGTCCCTCAGCCGGGATATGGCATCGAGAGTCGACCTCCCGCGACGGAAGCCGAACTGGCCATCACTTAAATTGGGCCCCGCCCCCTCAAGGTGACCGACGAGACGCGCAGCAAGCACCCGCTCAAACAGCTTGCACATCTCGTCGAGCAGAACGATGGGGCGGTAGGCCGACGGCGACTCGGCTGGGCGCCCGTGCTTCTTTAGAAGCACGAGCTTGCCGGTCTTCCATCGTCGCGGGACCCTCCCCGACGCCAAACACTCCGACATGAGGGACAGCGTCTCTCCCTCTAGTGCCGGCATGACGGTGGCAATAACCTTCCCAGGAATGCCGTCCGGGCCCGGGGCACGATTCCTGGACTTGAGTGCCAGGATCGCAACCCCTAATTCGGCCTCGGACACGGCAGGTATTGCCTCTTCGTCTGCCGGCACCCGGCTTGGTGCTGCCATCCGCGGTGGGACCCACTCTTCCCTCGCAGGGAAGAGGGAACTGACCACTCGGTCCAGGAGGTTGGACTCGAGAGTTCTGGTGAGGGGAGGCGCCCAGGGCCGGAGTTTCTGACTCACGACCTTGTACGGGCGCCCCCACGGGTCTTGGTCGAGACTTTCGAGCCACTCCCTCCAGGACTCCTCCTTGGCGGCTTTAATCGCCGAGCTAAGCACCTCACGGGCGGCCCTGTACGCGGCGTGCAGCTGCTCTTCTCGGGCGAGGTCTCTCACGGCCCGCCTTCGACTGCGGGTGTACTGCCTCTGGGCTGCGTAGCTTGCGGTACGCAGCCCGGCTAGGTGGGGACGCCACCAGTACACCTGCTTCCGGGGCGGGACAGGCCTCGCCCTCTGCATCGCCGCATCGCAGACGCGAGTTAGCGCTCCTGCGAGCCTCTCGCATCTCGCGTCCACGTCCAGGCCGCTCTCATGAGCAGCCCATCGCTCGACGATAGCCACCTCTCTGGCCAGCTCCCTGTCCAGGGTTCCTAGTCGCCACCGCGGACCCTCCCCCACCAAGGGGCGGTTCAGTTCCACACGAGCCGACGAGGCGGCGGGGACGACGTCGAACCGGATGTACCGATGATCCGACGCGGTCTCCACCCCCCCGACGACCCGCCAGTTGTCGATTCGTCGCGCCAGGTCAGAACTGGCGAACGACAAATCGACAATCGAGCTCCCCTGGGGCCGCACACAGGTTTGAACCACCCCTTGGTTCAGCAGCACCAAGCCTTGGGACACCGCCCACTCAACCAACAGCTCCCCCCGAGCGTCGGTCGCCGGAGATCCCCACGCCCGAGAGTGAGCGTTGAAATCCCCGGCCACCACAGCCGGGGTGGGGCGCACTTCCGCCAGCAGAGCCCCGACCTCCAAGAGCAACTGCTCAAATTGGGCGAGACTTCTGCTAGGGGGACAGTACACCCCAATCACTGCAGCGCCGCCCAGCACGACGAGTACGCACTCGCGGCCCCTCCGCACTCTGTCGAAGGGTGGGGCAGATCGCTGGGCGACGACAGCCACCAAGCCGCACAGGTCGCCAGCCCAATTTGGGCTGTCGCGAACATAGTACGGATCGGAGACTATTGCCACTGTCGTCTGCCACTGCGCCATGGATTGGGCCAGAAGGTCCTGGGCCGCGGCGCAGTGGTTGACGTTGGCCTGCAGGATGGAGATAGGATGTGCCATTATGGTTGGGCGGTGTCCATCTCCTCCTCCTCATTTTGCTGCTGGGCGGGGGCTGTTGTGCCTGCAGCTTCACCTTTTCTAGGGGCTGCCTTCTTACGGAAGGCGGCCCTGCACTCGCCGGATCCGAGCCTGTGACCGGACGCCACCCCCTCCGCCGCACAGACGGGGCACCTGGGCTCGGCGGAGCAGGTGGCCGACTTGTGGCCCGCCTGCCCGCAGCGGAAACAGAGCGCACTGCGGTCAACGCCCGCAGTGCAATTTGCCCCGTAGTGCCCCGGCCCCAGACATCGGAAGCACCGCGCCGGTCTTGGCTCCAGTGTGGTCAGCCTGACGACTGACCATCCGACGAGTACTCGACGGCCATCCGTAAGTTTTCTGGCCGCTTCGATGGGGCACCGCAACCAAGCAGTGCCCTGGCGGCCAGGTGGGCGTTGGATGTCGCCCACCTTTATGGCCTCGGCAGAGCAGCCCCCCACAGCCGCCAGCGATGCCGCCACAGCTTGTTTTGAGGCCGTGTCGCTCAAACCAGAGATGCGTAGCTCCACGCATCTCTCTGGCCTAGCGACCCGGGCCTCCTGCAGCACCTCTCTTAATTTAGCGGCGAGGACGTCAGCCTTATGGGCTCTGTCCTCGCCAGCCACCTCAAGGATGCGAGCCCCGGTGGTTGCAGGTCGCATCCGGAGGCCGTCTATACCCAGAGCCTTCAGGTCAATGACCCCTTCGGCCCGGGACAGAACGTCCCCGTACGTGATGCCCTTCTCCTGCGCGCCCGGCAGCAGCGTGATCGTGATTGCTGCTGTTTGCGGGGCGCGCAGCTTGCGAGACTTCCGGGCACCACGCTTACGCTTCCCGGCTGGCGCCGCTGGAACGGCGGTGGTCGGGGCAGCTGCTGGTCGAGCTGGTGCTGGCTTCGCCACTTTTGGCCGCGCCGCCACCTGGCTCCATGTGGCAGGGGCAGGGGCAGGGGCAGGGGCAGGCGGGGGCGCCAATGAGGACGTTGGTATGGTCTGGCGGACAGCTTCGGCCTCTTTGGCTGCGGCCGTCTTCCTCTTCGCCTTCTTCCTCCCCTTCTTCTCCCTCCCAGGCCCATTAGGGCCAGCTGGCCCGTGGGCAGAGACGGAAGGAGGCGACGGAGGAAGAGGCGGAAGCTCAGATGTGAGACGCACCGGTGACCGAGCCGCGGATCGCTTGTCCGCCCCAAGAGGCGGGCGGATGCGGGTCTCGGGCAGCAGCCGGTCCGCAATCCCCGCGAGCCGCGCGTCGATCATGAACCCGATCTCGTCGCGGCTCATCGGGGCCGGCGCAGACTGCGCCTGCTGCTGCCAGGCCCGCATTTCGGCCCGGACAGCGGCCAGCTCGGCCTGGAGCTTGGCCACCTCCTCAGACTCCGTGCGGGAACGGAGCACGCGGACGTTCTCCATAATGGTGGAGCACGCGAGCCTCAGGTCCCGCACGTATTGCCCCTTCAAGTTGGAACTCTTCGTGGCGATTGTTTGTACCGTCCCCACCGCTGCCTCAATACCGCCGCTGAGCTGCTCCGCACTGAGCGACTCTGGGGCTACCAATGCCTCTCCCGCTTGGGGCTGTCGGCTGGGCCCCGGCGTCGGGCTATGGGTCTCCCTTAGGTAGGGAGCCCTCTGCCGCTGCCGCTGTAAGTTATCGGCCAGCTCCTTCAGGGCTTGGAGCTCGATCTCCCGCTCCGAGGCCGCCTGAAGATCGGCTTTGGCTTGCGCCAAGCCGGCGTACTCGCCCGTGGTGGTTGGGCGACCGCGGGGCTTCTTAGTTGTATCCGCGGTATCCACGGTCTCCGCCTCTGATATCCGCTTCCGCCATAGTCTTCCAGGGGAAGACGAACGCGAACTTCCAGGGCTTGGACTCGCAATTGTGGTCAGATCTAAGCGATCTAAAACCACCCTTGCCTCGGTGAGAGAGCCGAGAGGCCTCGCGGCCTCCGTCTCGATCTCCATCTCCTCCTTACTGTTCTCCTCTGCGTTTTTTTTATTATTTTGGTTTAGGTTAGGCATCTTTTAGACTTATCCCACGAGTAGAAACGAAATGATTACACTCCCCGGGTGACGTTCATTCCGGGGAGCGGGGTACATACTGTGGAGGTCCCCCGGTATCCACAGGTTTTAAGCGACTTCGCTGTCGGGTTTTATAGACTTTTCCTTGTCGCGGGCCGGCCAATTAAGGCAAGCCCCACGTTCTCCGAGATCACGACTTCCCGAGTGTGGCTAGCACTCGGGTCGTTGAAGATCACCCGGAGGCTACGTGACGCGGGAGGGCAGCCAACCCTCCCAACTCCGACGGTGGCACGAATGCCTGTCAACCCCCGCGCGAGCAGTGGGCCGACCCGTCCCTGGACCCTAGGGATCCCAGCGTCTCTCCCCTGTCTCCTCTGAGAGCAGAGGGGCACTGGGAGCGACGATTCGGACTCCTCCACGCGGGCCTTGCAGGCCCGCCATCCCACGACCCCCTCGTGCAATGGGGTCAACTAGCCCTCAAAAGGGCTTGCCGGGTTATTGGTCAACGACTAGCAGAGCTCCTGCTCCTTGGAGTCGGAGTCTATTAGCCGCAGTCCAGGGTGCACCAGCCCCCTCGCTTGCGCTCCCCAGGACCGCGGTCCAGAGGGAGAAGAAACGAAGGAGCCCACGTGGAGGTTACCCGACCAGCACCCCTCAGTCAGTCAGGTTAGGTTAGGTTAGGTTAGGTTAGGTTAGGTTAGGTTGGGGTGCCAATGTCGGAGAACCTCCTCGTGTGCTCGCCCTCCCATCTGGGCGAGCCGGTGCACCCTGGGCAACACTGGGAACGACTTTACCAGTGGCTAATGCTCCGACACACAGGGGGGGAATCACGGTCCTGACCCGGCGTGGACAGGCGTGAGACGGCCACTCCTTGGACTTCTCGTTTATAGAAGCCCATTATGGAGTGGCCTGGGGCATACCGTACCTGAGCTCCCGCTCGGTACGGGGGCCCCCTTCACGGGGGCTGTATTAGGCAGTCTTCAGGCTGCCGAAGCCGGAACCCTGGCGCAAGTCAGAACCGGTGGGCACTGCCACGTGGCGGTGTCTGCGAGGAAGGACACCTCTATAAAAGAACCACTCGGTTGGAGCCTCCCGGCGTAGGCATTTCGCTGAAACCAGGAGGCGGGCCCGGTGTCTTCCCGACACCGTGGTGAGTTGTGTTGGCCGGATGGGTGCGCCTGTTCGGTCGTTCGGCGTCGGCCCGCAGCTCCGTTGTATCGGAGCTGTGGCGCCGCGATGGTGGTGTTCGGCTGAGTGGGCTTGCTCGCTCAGCCGTCCGGTGCAGTCCCGCCGGCGTTTGGCCGAGTGTGCGGGACCAAAGTGGAAGACAACCACGGTAAAAAACAAAACTACAACAAAACGTCATGAAAAAGGTGAACCTTAAAACTACACACCAGGAGGGTACCGGTCGCTCCGCGATCGGAGAATCCCTCCATGGCGGGGAGTCAGCACACACTCAGGTGTGTGATGACTCACCGCCATGCAGTCCCATCGTATCTGGTGGGGACACAGGACACCTCAACGCGACAGGACCGGGGAGCAGACCCAGCGCTCCCAAAACAGCGCCGAGTGCGTACACCGGTACGCGGAGCCGGCGCTCGCGAACGTTTTTTCGTTCGCCGGGCTCAGCAGGTGCCCAGGAGACGACCGAGGCGTCGCCTTTGGCGACGAGAGCCGGTCGCTCTCAGTCGAGGTCGCCGTCCCCGACAAGGACGAGCACAGCGAAGGCAGAGGAGACCGAGTCGTCGCCTTTGGCGACGAGTGCCGGTCTGCCGCCGTCGAGGTCGCCGTCCGTCACGAGGACGGCCAAGAAGAAGGGGGATGTGACGCCCGCCACCACACCCCGGGGTAGGAGACCCGTGGTGGTCCTCAAGCGTTTATTTATACGCTCGATGAACCCCAGCTCCACCCGCGATTCATCGGAGGCTGAGGACGACGTGATGGTGCAGGAGGACCGGGGGAATCAAACATTCTTCCGAGCGAGCCTTGGCACCCCCACCGGGGAGGACGTCGCCACACCTCCGGTGTTTCCACAAGCTCCGCAGAGTCTGCGAAAGAAAGTGGTGGGAAGCCGGAACCCGCCAGGAAGCCCGTGAGCAAAAGGGGCAGGGGTCGCCCCCCTACCACGGGCCGGTACGTCGGCCTCGCAGCTGCGCAGGCCGAGCTGAACGCGCAGAGGCGCCTGGCCCTGGACCTCGACGCGGAGGAGGAGCTTGCGGCCAAGGCAGCGGCCATCCGCCGCCGTCCTCCGTCGGAGGGCAAGCCGAGGGCGGAGAACTACTCCTGCCCGGCGGAGTCAACGCGCACAGCACCGAGCGCGATCCTGTGCCAGTGGGCTAAGGAGGGCCTGGACGCCCTCGGCATGGTCGGGGCAAGGTCGAAGAACCTGAAGGGTACATATGTACGCGTCATCAATGACGCGTCGTGTACCCTTCAGGCAGTCTTCGACGAGCTGAGACGGCGGACGGCCTCGGAGGAGACGCTGCTGCTGGAGAAGGAGGTCGGCAGGCAAGCGGCTCTGCTGGAGCGGCAGACTCGCCAGCTGGAGGAGCAGGCTGCCGAGATTAAGCAGCAGGCCCTGGAATTAACACAGCTGAGGGCGGAGATTGCGGCCTTGAGCAGGCCGGCGGCAGTGGCGCAGGCTGCTCCAGCTTGCCCCAGGGAGGCACCATCGCTCAAGGAGGAGGTGATGCGGGCGGTGAGGTTGGTCGTCGGCGAATTGGTGGCCGACCGGATCGCCCCAATCGAGGCCAGACTCGGCCGGGAAACCGCGTCCAGCGTCGCCCCCTCCGATCCTGTGTCGCCTCCTCCGCGGACGGATCCAGGCCAGTCCGTAGCTCCACCACCAACTGCTTCGACGTCGCATGCGCCTCTGCCCGGCTTGGATGTCCCCAAATCCAAGGGGAAGAAGAAGCCGGGCAGAAGCAAGAAGGGGAAGGCCGCTGCCGTCCCTGCAGCCGCTCCTGCAGCCGCTCCTGCAGCCGCTCCTGCAGCCGTCCGTGCAGCCCCTGAGTCCCGACCAGTTCCGCCGCCACCAGTCCCCACGGAGGAACCGTGGAGTGTGGTGGCGGCGAGGAGGAAGAGAAAGAAGAAGGAGAAGGCCGCCAAGGCGACCCCGGCTTCCACCCGGCCTCCTCCTCCTCCTACTCCACGCAGAGGGAAGCCCTCCGCTGCTCCCCAGAGCAAGCCCGGCGCCAACCTGCGTCCCCCGACGACGGCGGCTGTAGTTCTTACGCTACGGCCAGCGGCCGCCGAAGGGGGCGCTAGCTACGAGGCGCTCATCAAGGCAGCCAAGGCCTCCATAAAGCTGGCCCAGCTGGGGATCACGGAGGGCGTGAAGATCAAGACGGCCGCCACCGGAGCCCGCCTCCTAGAGATCGGAGGCGAGGATAGGGAGGCGAGGGCGGACCGCCTAGCAGCGAAGCTGCGAGAGGTCCTCCCTGCGGAGACGGTAACGGTCTCCAGGCCTGTGAGGTGTGCAGAACTGCGCATCTCCGGGCTGGATGACTCCGTCTCCGCGGCAGAGGTGGCGGCCAGCGTGGAGTCCGCCGGCGGGTGCCCCGAGGGTACGGCCAGACCCGGCTCTTTACACCGGGACTGGCGAGGCCTCGGGGTAGTGTTTGTGAAGTGCCCGGTGGCCGCGGCCAAGAAATTGGCTGCGACCGGGAGGCTTCTGGTGGGGTGGTCGGCGGCTCAAGTGAAGCTCGTCGACCCCAAGCCCCTTCGGTGCTACCGGTGCCTCCACACCGGGCACATAAAGGCCAAGTGCACCTCGGACGTAGACCGCAGCGACTACTGCTACCGCTGCGGCGCGCCGGGGCACCTAATGGCCCAGTGCACTGCCGCCTTGCGCTGCGCTTTGTGCGAGGCGGCAGACAAGCCGGCGGATCACCGGCTTGGGAGTGCAGCGTGCACCACTCCCAAGCCGAAGAAGAAAAAGAAGAAAAGGAAGAAGCCTCAAAAGGCAAAGCCCTCGGAGTCGGGGCAGAAGGCTGGCGGCGGCGTCATAGCCCCGCCTAGGCCCGATCCACCGTCACCGAGGCCTGTAGAGGTAGCGCCGATGGTCACAGATTAGTGGGACTATCGGCGTCCTCCAGGCGAACCTAAACCACTGCGCCGCCGCTCAGGACCTTTACATCCAGAGCATGGCGCAGTGGCAGACCGGGGTAGGCATAATCACCGAGCCCTACCGACCTATCCCGCCCGATTCGCATTGGGCGGTTGACCGGGAGGGCTTGGTGGCTCTGGTCTCGCGCGCGGCTGCCGGTGCGCCCCCCTTATTGAGGATCAAGAGGGGGCGCTGTTGCGTGGCGGCCGCCGTGGGTTCGTTGACGGTGGTCGGAGCGTACTGCTCTCCGAATCGGAGCCTGTCCTGTTTCGAGCGTACCCTGGAGGAGCTGGGAACGCTCGTGCGACAGGCTCACCCTTCACCCGTGCTCGTGGCTGGCGATTTCAACGCCAAGTCCACGGCATGGGGATCCCCCGCTACTTGTCCGCGGGGGGAGGCACTGGAAGATTGGTTGGTCTCGTCCGGGTTGATTCTGCTCAACCGGGGGACCGTCGACACGTGGGCGCGGCAACAGAGCGGGTCTATCGTGGACCTCACGTTCGCGTCCCCCGCTCTGGTGCCCCGTGTCCAAGGCTGGGAAGTCCTGGAGGGGGCGGAGACGTTATCGGACCACCGATACATTCGGTTCCGAATCTCCCCCCTTCCGGTTGCCCCGAACAGCCTGGGTGGTCCTCCGCGTGGGGAGGACAACCCGAGATGGGCCCTAAGGCGGCTGAACCGCGAGGGTCTCGCGGAGGCCGCCTTGGTCCAAAGTTGGATTCCAGTGCCGGAGGGTCCGGTGGATGTGGATGAGGAAGCCGATTGGCTCAACGCGGCCATGACGCAGGTGTGCGACGCTAGCATGCCTCGCGTCGGGCCCCCCTCTCCACATCGTAAGGTGTATTGGTGGTCGCCCCAGCTAGCGCAGCTTCGTGCTGCGTGCGTGGCGGCGCGCCGCAGGTACACCCGAAGCCGGCGAAGACGACGTCGCGACGGAGCCCTGGAGACTCGGCTGTACGACGCGTACAGGGAGGCGAGAGCCGCCCTGCGCGCGGAAATCGCCGAGTCCAAGAAAAGGGCTTGGGAGGCAATGCTGGAGTCGATCGACCGCGACCCGTGGGGGAGGCCGTATAGGACGGTGCGTCAAAAGCTCCGTCCCTGGGCCCCACCGGTGACGCAATCGCTCCAGCCTGCGCTCGTGGAACAGATAGTAGCAGCTCTGTTCCCCGACCGGGGAGAGTTCTCTCCCCCTCCCATGGTCGGCGAAGATGTCGCGGAGAGCAGTAGAGGACTTGTGCACGCGGAGGAAACAGCATCGCCCGAGGTCACTCCCGGGCATCTGAGGGCGGCGGTTGCAAGGCTCAAGGCCAAGAACACCGCCCCAGGGCCCGACGGTATTCCCGGTCGGGCCTGGGCATTGGCTCTGCCCGATGCCTTAGAAGAGAGAGTGGCACGGCTGTTTACCTCCTGCCTGGAACAGGGCAAGTTTCCCCGCAGGTGGAAGGTGGGGAAACTTGTCCTCATCAAGAAGGAGGGACGACCGGCGGATTCGCCTTCGGCCTATCGGCCCATCGTGTTGCTCGACGATATCGGGAAGGTGTTCGAGCGTGTGCTCGCCCACCGTATCGTCGAGCACCTGGACGGTCCCGGGCCGGGTCTCTGCGATGTCCAGTATGGTTTCCGCAGAGCCCGGTCGACGGTGGACGCGATCCGCCGGGTGCAGTCCCTAGTGAAGGACGCGGCTTCGGGGAACGGGGTGGTATTGGCGGTGAGTATAGACATCGCCAATGCTTTTAACACCCTCCCCTGGAGCTGCATCCATGAGGCGCTGCGCTACCATCGTGTGCCGGACTGCCTGCGGAGGGTAGTTCTGTCCTACCTCTCCCAACGGGCAGTCACCTATCCGACACAGGATGGTGGCGCCGCTCTGAGAGCAATGTCGTGCGGCGTTCCGCAGGGCTCCGTTTTAGGACCCCTGCTGTGGAACGTCGGCTATGACTGGGTGCTGCGCGGTGCGACTCTTCGGGGGGTCAGCGTAACGTGTTACGCTGACGATACCCTCGTCACCGCGCAGGGGGATACCTACAGGGAGGCGGCTCTCAGAGCAACAGCCGGAGTGGCCCACTTCGTGAGGCGAATCCGCCTTATTGGGTTGGATGTCGCCTTGCAGAAGTCCGAGGCGGTTTGTTTTTCTTCCCCTCGGTCGGCGCCGCCGGCTGGAGCGCACATTGTGGTGGGCGGAGTGTCGATCGGCATACGAGGGGCGATGCGTTATTTGGGCATCGTCCTCGATAGCCGATGGCGCTTCCGGGAGCACTTCCAGGGACTCGCGCCCCGACTCGTGGGTGCTGCGAGGGCGCTTGGTCGTTTGCTCCCAAATCTCGGTGGGCCCTCGGGCGGCTGCCGACGCCTTTACACGTCGGTGGTTCGCTCGATGGCACTATACGGGGCGCCCATATGGGTAGAGGCCCTCGACGCCGAAAATATCGCGCTGCTGCGACGGGCGCAGCGGGCGATGGCGTTGAGGGTCGTGAGAGGGTACGGCACGGTCTCGCTCGAGGCCGCGTGCGTGCTCGCAGGAACTCCACCATGGGACCTGGAGGCCGAGGTGTTGGCGGAAATTTTCTGCCGGACCTCTGAGGCCAGGGCCCGGGGAGTCGGCCCGCCGCCGAGGGAGGTCGCGTGCTGGAGGGAGGACCTCCGGGGCGATCTTCTTAGGCGGTGGTCCGAGCGGTTGGAAGAGCCTCGCGCCGGTGTTCTGACCATCGACGCGATCCGACCCATCCTGCAGGAGTGGGTCGACAGGCGGCACGGGGCGGTCACCTTTCGCCTGGCGCAGATGCTCACCGGACACGGTTGTTTCGGTGAGTATCTGTTCCGGGTGGCCAAGAGGGAGCCGTCTCCGGTGTGCCACAGCTGCGGCCACCCCGAGGACACAGCCACGCACACGCTGGCGGAGTGCCCGGGGTGGAGCCGTCAACGCGCAGCTCTTGTTGACGTAGTCGGCGCCGACCTAACGCTCTCGACCATCATCCAGGCGATGGTCGACAGTGAGGCGGCGTGGACGGCGATGATCACGTTCAGCGAGGACGTGATCTCGCTCAAGGAGGAGGCGGAGCGGATCAGGGAACTGGATCCTCTCGCTGATCCGATCCGCCGCAGGCGAGTCGGGCGAAGGCGGGCCGCGACGCTCCATCGCGGCCTTCCTCCTTGACGGGGACTCACGGCCCGCGGTACCAGGACTACCGCCGGCCGTGCAACGCCAGGTCCCCCCCCAGGTCGGTAGTGTCGTGTCTGCACACTGTACCTAGTAGGATGTCGTCCCCCCTACCCATAGGACGACACCACTGAAGGAAGCCCCTCCCGCTCTTTACACGGGAGGTGTGGCTGACCGCTGCGGGTGTTGTGGTTGTTGTGACCTTGTTCCCACGACACCCGCCCACTAGAAGCGGAGAAAGAGGACACCCCGGTTAGGTTTAGTCGGAGTCGGACATAACCCGCGTGCGTCCTGGCACGCGGGTATCCATAACGGATTCCCCCGGGTTAAAAAAAAAAAAAAAAAAAAAAAAAAAAAAAAAGGTTAGGTTAGGTTAGGTTAGGTTTTTTTTTTTTTTTTTTTTTTTTTTTTTTTTTTTTTTTACCTCAGACTTCTCCTCATCCTCAGTCCGAGCCTATTCTTCACAATTTTATTAACTCTAGTCTGCTAATTATTTACTATGACCCTCACAGGGTTCCTTCATCTTTAACTATTTCCTAATTATGTCACACAATCATTTCGTTTCTTTCATACCAGTTCTCGCACTTTTTCCTCTCGTACTTTCATACAACCTTTCATTCTCTGTGGGGAGTGGGGGCATCTGGGTGTGTGTGTACCTACCTGGGCCTGAATCTACATTCTCTTTATTTGAAGTTTATAGAACCAAGAAGGATATACAATTCTTACAGAATACAATTTCTATTACTATTCTTAATTCAAACTAACTTATTTACTTTATTTCTAATTTGACGACAATTATTTTTTTATTCTAAAGGCTTAACTTTTCCAACAATAATTTCGAAAAACTTAAAATTAAATATTAAAATAATTTTTACTAATTTAAAGACTACAATTTACTCTGCACTACAATTGATTTATTTGAGCTACATACATCACTTACCTAGAGCATCATACAATTCCACTGCATCAACCTTCAGTCTGATATTTCTATGAAATAGCTATGTGAGGTTGATCATGTTCTATTTCTATCATTTACTCTCTTTATGACCTTTCCGCAATACTCTAGGAAGTGCTGCCTGTAGCTCCTTTGTAACAAAATTGGAAGATTTTCAACATTAACTTTTAATTTAATTCGGCATTCCAGATTGTACCGGTCCCTCGCGAAGATAGGACACTCCGTGATTATGTGAGCGACAGTTTCTTCAACGCCTGGCTCGCAGGCGCATGATGGGTCCTCCTTACACTTGAAACGAGCCAAGTATCCGGAGAACCCACCATGCCCTGTTAACAGCTGTGTAGTGGTGCCGGCTATCTCCATCTTGCGGACTATGCTGTATGCAGCCACCGCACAGGGGAAGAAAAGCCTGGTACCAGAAGCAGTCGTACCCGTTTTATAACGCTCGTTCCATTTGTCAAGAGTGATCTGTCGCAGACCACGCTTGACAAAAGAAACGGGACACAGGTCATAGTTCGGCCTCGTCTTCGACCTCAAAGCCGCCTCCTTAGCGAGCTGGTCTGCTCGCTCATTCCCCTCCAACCCTATATGGGCCTTGATCCAGAACAGGGATATTTCCTTGTTCTGGACCAAGCCCCGTTTGATGTTCGCTCGGGCTTCAACAGCCAATGGGTGGAGGGTGTGCGGGTTGATGACCGTTTGGAGTGCGGCTTTGCTGTCGCTGAGGATGCCGAACGTCGTGGCCGCGCCGCGCTTGACGACCTCACTGGTCGCTTTGCACAGAGCCAGGAGTTCGGCCTGGTAGACGGTACAGTGCGGCGAGAGAGCAAGCTTGAGGGTCTTTATTTCGGTGTCGCTATCCCAAATGGATAGCGCAGCACCGACCCGACCCTCGATCTTGCTCCCGTCCGTAAAAATGCGCACTTGGATGGTGTTGGTGCGCTGGTATTGTTCCTCGTCTACCAGGCTGGTGAAGTCCAGGCTCGTGTGCTCCACGGGGTGAGGTGCCTCCATTGCCGGAGCCATTCGTTCGACCTCTCTGTCTCCCAACCATGACTGGGACACTCCTCTCTTGGCCTCGTAAAGCGAGGCCACCTCACGAACTCTGAGGTCCAGAGGGAGCATCCCAGCCAGGACTAGTGCCGAGTGCAGAGAGACCGTCCGATAACTCCTGCAAAGCTTTTGCGCGAACCCGCGCTGCACCACGTTTAACTGCTTCTGGATACCAAGCTTCTCGACCGCAGGACACCAACTGCTGGCTGCATACAGCACCGTGGGTTCCACAGCGGCGGTGTAGATGGTCCGAATCACTTCGGGATGTAATCCCCAACTGATCCGGGCCATCCGCGCCAACTTGTGGTAGATGGAGATAGCCTTTTTGCATTGGTTTGTCACGTGAGTGTTGAATGTGAGCCCGTGGTCGATGGTGAGCCCCAGGATTTTGATCTCTTTGGACATGCCAATGTCTATCCCGCCCATGCTGAGGCGTGGTTCATCGTACTTAAGCCTCCGCGTGATTACCATCGCACAAGTTTTGTGCGGTGCGAATTTCAGCTTCATTCCGATGCCCCACTCCCGCACATGCTCGAGAGAGGCATTGGCTTGTCTCTCGATCTCCAAGGCGCTATCACCATCGAACACGAGCACCACATCATCCGCGAAAGCCTGCACGCGGGCCGCCCCACCCTCAAGCTGACGTAGCAAGGGATCTAACAAAAGGTTCCACAGTAAGGGTCCGCCAATCGAACCTTGGACGCATCCTTTCTCCGTAGGGCGTCTGCACTCCTCGCCCGCATACCTTACCCTTACCCACCTGTCGCTAAGGTAGCTGCTGATAACCCGTCTCAAATTCGCCGGACACCTTTCCTCTGCCAGTCGTACCTTAATTGCCGGCCACCAGGCGCTATCGAAGGCGCCCTCTATGTCCAGGGACACCATAAGGACTATCCTCTTATCATCAAGTTTCGCCCTTATGTGACCCATGAGGTCATAGAGGGCGTCTTCGGTACTTTTCTGGGGCATAAAGCCGTACTGGCGAGTACTCATCCTGGGCAGTAAATAGAAGTTGAGACGTGCTACCAGCATCCTCTCATACACCTTTCCCAGAACCGGTAACAGACCAATAGGTCTGTACGATTTGGGAACGGTGTACGAGTCCTTGCCAGACTTCCTCAGTGCCACCACCACGGCCTCCTTCCATATCTTAGGAAAGTAACCGTGGTGAAGGCACCGATTCAGCAGCTTCAGGAAGAATAAGGGGTCGGCCCCAATGGCATGGGTGCAGATGTCCGACGTAAAGCCGTCCGCCCCCGGAGCTTTCTTGGGGTTAAATTTCCGAAGGGCACCGAAGAGTTCACCCACTGTAAAAGGTGGGTCATCATCATGATGACCCTCATCTCCATCCAAACTCCTGGCCTTTTCCCTCACTCTTCGATGCCCCCCGTCGTCCTCCCCCTCCCGATCTTCAGGGTAAAAGGTTCGGGCGAGCAACTCGACCGAACCCTTTGCGTCCAGGTAGGAACCATTGGCGGAAAGCAGAGTGTCCTCTTCCCTTACTGTGGCCCTACCTATCACCCGGTAGATTCCCTCCCACACTCCCTCCATGTCCTGCTTTCCGCAGAAGTCCTTCCAACTCTCGACCTGCGCCTTTCTTACTTCACTTTCATACGTCTCCTTTCGTTCGAGGTACTGAGCTATAACGAACTGCCTGCGGATCGGTGCGGCATTCCTGATCCGACGCTTGTAGGTGACCATTAGCCTCTTGAGGCCAGCGAGTCTTTCCGACCACCACGGCGCAGTGATCAACCCCACCGGCTTTTTGGCTGGGATGCTCTCACGGCACGCGCTCCCGACAGCTCCCGTATATGCTTCAGCCAAGGCATCCAGTTCGCTGGGATGCCTTGTTTCGCCTATCGCGATATTCGAGAGCTGCCGAGCCACGCTGGTCCTGAAAGCATCCCAGTTGGCCCTCCGGGTGTTGTAGGTTCGAGTCGTGCGCTGTATATTTGTGCCGCTCGCTTTAACCATGTTGAGGTTGAACACTAGGCCGTTATGGTCTGAGCTCGGGCATAGGCTTGTGTCAACCCTCCAAGCGTCGATCCAGGCGAACACGTTGTCCGTGCAGGTCGTTATGTCTACAAAGCTCTGGTACCTCTGTCCACCCCTCACATAGTCGAAAGTTGGAGTACCTCCACTGTTCAGGACATGGAGGTCCATTTCAGCGAGTACCCCACTCAATAACTTGCCTCTGTCGTCTTCGGTTGGATGACCCCACCAGGTGCTATGTGCATTTGCGTCCCCCCCAAGAACAATAAGCCGGGAACCTAGGCTCCGTCTCACCTCTTTGAGCCGCTCCAAGTAGGGAGCCAACAGCGTTGGCTTCGGTTCGAAATAAAAGGATACCAGCGTGATCTCCCAGGCACTGGTCCGGATCCCCACCACCATGATGTTGTCGGTGGTGAGTTGCGGGTACTGTATGACATCCAACTTAGGGTCGAAGACGGCAATAGCCGCCTTCACAGTCCCTCCTCCTTGCCCAGTGTGCTGGAAGACCCTTACGCCCTGGTATGCCTTCATTCTCCCGGTATTGCCAATGTATGGCTCCTGTATTAGAGCGGCTGTGGCCTTGCGCCTCGAGGCTTCTAGAATGAAGGTGTCGGTTGCCAGCTTATTCCTCTGGAGGTTAACCTGCAGCATCCTGTGTGGGGTCAAGTTCCTTGGAACCACATTAGCACTGGTATTGAGTGGTGGTCCTCGCTATCACGGTTAGGTTAGGTTAGGTTAGGTTAGGTTGGGGTGCCAATGTCGGA
The DNA here is from genome assembly GCA_949126895.1 of Eilema caniola. NCBI lineage: Eukaryota > Metazoa > Arthropoda > Insecta > Lepidoptera > Erebidae > Eilema > Eilema caniola. The sequence goes on along the minus strand of OX421471.1, from coordinate 91,636 downwards.
GAACCTCCTCGTGTGCTCGCCCTCCCATCTGGGCGAGCCGGTGCACCCTGGGCAACACTGGGAACGACTTTACCAGTGGCTAATGCTCCGACACAGGGGGGGAATCACGGTCCTGACCCGGCGTGGACAGGCGTGAGACGGCCACTCCTTGGACTTCTCGTTTATAGAAGCCCATTATGGAGTGGCCTGGGGCATACCGTACCTGAGCTCCCGCTCGGTACGGGGGCCCCCTTCACGGGGGCTGTATTAGGCAGTCTTCAGGCTGCCGAAGCCGGAACCCTGGCGCAAGTCAGAACCGGTGGGCACTGCCACGGGGCGGTGTCTGCGAGGAAGGACACCTCTATAAAAGAACCACTCGGTTGGAGCCTCCTGGCGTAGGCATCTCGCTGAAACCAGGAGGCGGGCCCGGTGTCTTCCCGACACCGCGGTGAGTCGTGTTGGCCGGATGGGTGCGCCTGCTCGGTCGTTCGGCGTCGGCCCGCAGCTCCGTTGTATCGGAGCTGTGGCGCCGTGATGGTGGTGTTGTTCGGCTGAGTGAGCTTGCTCGCCCGGCCGTCCGGCGCAGTCCCGCCGGCGTTTGGCCGAGTGTGCGGGACCAAAGTGGAAGACAACCACGTTAAAAAACAAAATAACAACAAAAATCAACATGAAAAAGGTGAACCTAGAAACTATACACCAGGAGGGTACCGGTCGCCCCGCGATCGGAGAATCCCTCCATGGCGGGGAGTCAGCACACACTCAGGTGTGTGATGACTCACCGCCATGCTGTCCCGTCGTATCTGGTGGGGACACAGGCCACCTAAGTGTAGAAGAACCGGGGAGCAGACCCAGCGCTCCCAGTACAGCAGCGTCGAGTGCGTACAGTGGTACGCGGAGCCGGCGCTCGCGAACGTTTTATCGTTCGCCGGGCTCAGCAGGTGCCCAGGAGACGACCGAGGCGTCGCCTTTGGCGACGAGAGCCGGTCGCTCTCAGTCGAGGTCGCCGTCCCCGACAAGGACGAGCATAGTCAGTGGGGGATCGAAGGCAGAGGAGACCGAGGCGTCGCCTCCGGCGACGAGTGCCGGTCTCCCGCCGTCGAGGTCGCCGTCCCTCACGAGGACGGCCAAGAAGGGGGATGTGATGCCCGCAACCACACCCCGTGGCAGGAGACCCGTGGTGGTCCTGAAGCGGTTATTTATACGCTCAATGAACCCCAGCTCCACCCGGGATTCTTCGGAGGCCGAGGAGGACGTCATGGTGCAGGAGGACCGGGGGAACCAAACCTTCTTCCGAGCGAGCCTCGGCACCCCCACCAGAGAGAACGTCGACACTCCTCCGGTGTTCCAACGTAAGCGGCAGGCGTCCACGTCGCCCCCAGACTCCACAAGTTCCCCAGGGTCTGCAGCGGAAAGTGGTGGCAAGAAGACGGAACCTGCGAGAAAGCCCGTGAGCAAAAGGGGCAGGGGTCGCCCCCCTACCACGGGTCGGTATGTCGGCCTTGCAGCGGCGCAGGCCGAGTTGAACGCGCAGAGGCGCCTGGCGCTGGACCTCGACGCGGAGGAGGAGGTTGCGGCCAGGACAGCGGCCATCCGCCGCCGTCCTCCGTCGGAGAGCAAGCCGAGGGCCGAGGGCTACTCCTGCCCGGTGGAGTCAGCGCGGACAGCGCCGAGCGCAACTCTCTGCCAGTGGGCTAGGGAGGGGCTGGACGCCCTCGGCATGGTCGGTTCGAAGTCGAAGAACCTGAAGGGAACTTATGTACGCGTCATTAACGACGCGTCGTATACCCTTCAGGCAGTCTTCGACGAGCTCAGGCGGAGAACGGCGTCGGAGGAGACACAACTGCTGGAGAGGGAGGTCGGCAGGCAAGCGGCTCAGCTGGAGCTGCAGACTCGAAAGCTGGAAGAGCAGGCTGCAGAGATAAAACAGCAAGCTCTCCAGCTAACGGAGCTGAGGGCTGAGATAGCGGCCTTGAGGCGGCCGGCGGCAGTGGCGCCGCCTGCTCCTATCGGCCCCGTGGAAGCGGGGGGGTCATCGCTCAAGGAGGAGGTGATGCGTGCGGTGAGGCTGGTCGTCGGCGAATTGGTGGCCGACCGGATTGCCCCAATTGAGGCCAGGCTTGGCCGGGAGACCGGACCCAGCGTCGCCCCCTCCGATCCTGCGTTGCCTTCTCCGCGGATGGCCCCAGGTCAGTCCACGGAGGCAGTGGTGGCTCCACCACCACCGGTTTCGACGTCGCCTGCGCCTCTGCCCGGCTTGGATGTCCCCAAATCCAAGGGGAAGAAGAAGTCGGGCAGAGGCAAGAAGGGGAAGGCCGCTGCCGCTCCTGCAGCCGCTCCTGCGGCCGCTCCTGCAGCTGCAGCCCCTGAGTCTCGTCCAGCTCCGCCACCACCAGTCCCCACGGAGGAACCGTGGAATGTGGTGGCGGCAAAGAAGAAGAAGGAGAAGAAGAAGGGGAAGGCCGCCAAGGCGACCCCGGCTTCCACCCGGCGGCCCCCTCCTCCTCCTCCTACTCCACGCCGAGGGAAGCCCTCCGCTGCTCCCCAGAGCAAGCCCGGCGCCAACCTGCGTCCCCCGTCGACGGCGGCTGTAGTTCTCACGCTACGGCCAGCTGCCGCCGAGGGGGGCGCTAGCTATGAGGCGCTCATAAGAGCGGCAAAGGCCTCAATTAAGTTGGCCCAACTGGGGATCACGGAGGGCGTGAAGATCAAGACGGCCGCCACCGGAGCCCGCCTCCTCGAGATCGGAGGCGAGGATCGAGAGGCGAGGGCGGACCGCCTAGCAGCAAGGCTGCGAGAGGTCCTCCCTGCGGAGGCGGTAACGGTCTCCAGGCCTGTGAGGTGTGCAGAACTGCGCATCTCCGGGCTGGATGACTCCGTCTCCGCGGCAGAGGTGGCGGCCAGCGTGGAGTCCGCCGGCGGGTGCCCCGAGGGTACGGCCAGACCCGGCTCTTTACACCGGGACTGGCGAGGCCTCGGGGTTGTGTTTGTTAAGTGCCCGGTGGCCGCGGCCAAGAAATTGGCTGCGGCCGGGAGGCTACTGGTGGGGTGGTCGGCGGCTCAAGTGAAGCTCGTCGACCCCAAGCCCCTTCGGTGCTACCGGTGCCTCCACACCGGGCACACGAAGGCCAAGTGCACCTCGGACGTAGACCGCAGCGACTACTGCTACCGCTGCGGCGCGCCGGGGCACCTAATGGCCCAGTGCACTGCCGCCTTGCGCTGCGCTTTGTGCGAGGCGGCAGACAAGCCGGCGGATCACCGGCTTGGGAGTGCAGCGTGCACCACTCCCAAGCCGAAGAAGAAGAGAAAGAAGAAGCCTCAAAAGGCAAAGCCCGTGGAGTCGGGGCAGAAGGCTGGCGGTGGCGTCATAGCCCCGTCTAGGCCCGATCCACCGTCCCCAAGGCCTGTAGAGGTAGCGCCGATGGTCACCGATTAGTGGGACTATCGGCGTGCTCCAGGCGAACCTAAACCACTGCGCCGCCGCTCAGGACCTTTACATCCAGAGCATGGCGCAGTGGCAGACCGGAGTAGGGATAATCACCGAGCCCTACCGACCTATCCCGCCCGATTCGCATTGGGCGGTTGACCGGGAGGGCTTGGTGGCTCTGGTCTCGCGCGCGGCTGCCGGTGCGCCCCCTTTATTGAGGATCAGGAGGGGGCGCTGTTGCGTGGCGGCCGCCGTGGGTTCGGTGACGGTGGTCGGAGCGTACTGCTCTCCGAATCGGAGCCTGTCTTGTTTCGAGCGTACCCTGGAGGAGCTGGGAACGCTCGTGCGACAGGCTCACCCTTCACCCGTGCTCGTGGCTGGCGACTTCAACGCCAAGTCCACGGCATGGGGATCCCCCGCTACTTGTCCGCGGGGGGAGGCACTGGAAGATTGGTTGGTCTCGTCCGGGTTGATTCTGCTCAACCGGGGGACCGTCGACACGCGGGTGCGGCAACAGAGCGGGTCTATCGTGGACCTCACGTTCGCGTCCCCCGCTCTGGTGCCCCGTGTCCAAGGCTGGGAAGTCCTGGAGGGGGTCGAGACGTTATCGGACCACCGATACATTCGGTTCCGAATCTCCCCCCTTCCGGTTGCCCCGAACAGCCTGGGTGGTCCTCCGCGTGGGGAGGACAACCCGAGATGGGCCCTAAGGCGGCTGAACCGCGAGCGTCTCGCGGAGGCCGCCTTGGTCCAAAGTTGGATTCCAGTGCCGGAGGGTCCGGCGGATGTGGATGAGGAAGCCGATTGGCTCAACGCGGCCATGACGCAGGTGTGCGACGCTAGTATGCCTCGCGTCGGGCCCCCCTCTCCACATCGTAAGGTGTATTGGTGGTCGCCCCAGCTAGCGCAGCTCCGTGCTGCGTGCGTGGCGGCGCGTCGCAAGTACACCCGAAGCCGGCGAAGACGACGTCGCGACGAAGCCCTGGAGACTCGGCTGTACGACGCGTACAGGGAGGCGAGAGCCGCCCTGCGCGCGGAAATCGCCGAGTCCAAGAAAAGGGCTTGGGAGGCAATGCTGGAGTCGATCGACCGCGACCCGTGGGGGAGGCCGTATAGGACGGTGCGTCAAAAGCTGTGGTGGGCGGAGTGTCCATCGGCATACGACGGATGATGCGTTATTTGGGCATCGTCCTCGATAGCCGATGGCGCTTCCGGGAGCACTTCCAGGGACTCGCGCCCCGACTCGTGGGTGCTGCGAGGGCGCTTGGTTGTCTGCTCCCGAATCTCGGTGGGCCCTCGGGCGGCTGCCGACGCCTTTACACGTCGGTGGTTCGCTCGATGGCACTATACGGGGCGCCCATATGGGTAGAGGCCCTCGACGCCGAAAATATCGCGCTGCTGCGACGGGCGCAGCGGACGATGGCGTTGAGGGTCGTGAGAGGGTACGGCACGGTCTCGCTCGAGGCCGCGTGCGTGCTCGCAGGAACTCCACCATGGGACCTGGAGGCCGAGGTGTTGGCGGAAGTTTTCTGCCGGACCTCTGAGGCCAGGGCCCGGGGAGTCGGCCCGCCGCCGAGGGAGGTCGCGTGCTGGAGGGAGGACCTCCGGGGCGATCTTCTTAGGCGGTGGTCCGAGCGGTTGGAAGAGCCTCGCGCCGGTGTTCTGACCATCGACGCGATCCGACCCATCCTGCAGGAGTGGGTCGACAGGCGGCACGGGGCGGTCACCTTTCGCCTGGCGCAGATGCTCACCGGACACGGTTGTTTCGGTGAGTATCTGTTCCGGGTGGCCAAGAGGGAGCCGTCTCCGGTGTGCCACAGCTGCGGCCACCCCGAGGACACAGCCACGCACACGCTGGCGGAGTGCCCGGGGTGGAGCCGTCAACGCGCAGCTCTTGTCGACGTAGTCGGCGCCGACCTAACGCTCTCGACCATCATCCAGGCGATGGTCGACAGCGAGGCGGCGTGGACGGCGATGATCACGTTCAGCGAGGACGTGATCTCGCTCAAGGAGGAGGCGGAGCGGATCAGGGAACTGGATCCTCTCGCTGATCCGATCCGTCGCAGGCGAGTCGGGCGAAGGCGGGCCGCGACGCTCCATCGCGGCCTTCCTCCTTGACGGGGACTCACGGCCCGCGGTACCAGGACTACCGCCGGCTGTGCAACGCCAGGTCCCCCAGGTCGGTAGTGTCGTGTCTGCACACTGTACCTAGTAGGATGTCGTCCCCCCCTACCCATAGGGCGACACCACTGAAGGAAGCCCCTCCCGCTCTTTACACGGGAGGTGTGGCTGACCGCTGCGGGTGTTGTGGTTGTTGTGACCTTGTTCCCACGACACCCGCCCACTAGAAGCGGAGAAAGAGGACACCCCGGTTAGGTTTAGTCCGTGCGAGTCGGACATAACCCGCGTGCGTCCTGGCACGCGGGTATCCATAACGGATTCCCCCGGGTTAAAAAAAAAAAAAAAAAAAAAAAAAGGTTAGGTTAGGTTAGGTTAGGTTAGGTTAGGTCGATATGCCGAAACCCTCGAGGGACGCCTCCGGGCGCTTCCTAAAAAAAGGCCCTTCTGAGGGCCAACCCCAAACGGCCCTTGTCAGGGCCAACCCTGATGACGCTTCAGCGTCAGAGGCTGGCCGCGCACCATCTGCGGCCAGCCCGCGTTGTGAGGAGGAGCCCCTACCGGACTCCGACAGGGATGACCTGGTGTTGGAGCTGTCAGACCGACAGACCCAGAAGCGGGCTCGGAGCTCGGAGGCCAAGGGCAAGCCCAAAAAGAAGCCCAAGGCTAGCTCCAGCCACGACACGGGCTTGCTAGACGCCCAACGCCAGCTTAACCTGGCCAACAGGGCGACGCTCCAACTGGAGCTGGAGGAGCAGGTCGCCGCCAAGGAGGAGCAAGCACGCGTCCGTAGGTCTAAGGCGGGCTACGGTGCGTCAACCGTCCTGTATGCGGACCACTCCTTGGCGGAACTCGAAAAGATAGCTCAGGAGGACCAAGAGGGGATTGTCGAAGTCGCCTCGAGGTCCTCAAACCTGAAGGGCACCTTCCAGAAGGCCCTCAAATGCCGGGCCGCAAGTATGTTCGGCATCGTCCGTGAGTTGGTGCAGCGCACGGCCACGGACGAGATACAGCAACTGCAGGCGAGGACCGATCGCCTGCAGAAGGAGGTCAGCGAGCTTCACAATAAGCTCGCTGAAGCCACGGCGCAGCCTGTCCAGGCCTCGCCAGCAGCGGTGGGGGTGGACCTCTCCTCCTCCGTCCTCGAGAACACCATCCGCAAGGTGGTAATGGAGGAGAGGGCCTTCACAAGGGCCTGCTTCGCGGGCATCGAGGATCGCCTCCTGCCCGAGAAGCGCATCCGGCCACCACTTGCGGCGGACGGGGCCGCCCAGGCTCCTCCCCCGACCCCAAAGCCCTCAAAAGGCAAGGGAAAGGGAAAGACGTCGCCCACGGCACAGGTGACTCCGGTCGCGGTCGCCGAAACATCTGAGAGGGAAGACGCCTTCCTCCCCTCCACCACCCAATCCAAAGATTCCTGGACTGAAGTGGTCAGGAGGAAGAAGCGAGGCGCCAATAAGGCAGCGTCGGCCGTCGCTCCTGCAAACGCCCCTTCCGGCCCGTCCAAAGTGACGGGCAAAGGAGGGGGGCAGAAATCGGCCCCCAAGCCTGCTGGGAGGAAACTTGTTCCGCCCAAAACCGCGGCCGTGGTGGTGACGCTCACTGCAGAGGCCGTGGAAAAGGGGGAGACATACGAGTCCGTATTGAAGCGGGCTCGTAACAGTGCCAACCTTGATACGTTGCAGGTAGGCCCAGTGACGTGCCGCCGGACCCAAACTGGGGCTCGGCTGTTTGAGTTCCCGGGGGCTCAAGGCGGCACCAACGCGGACCTCTTCGCAGCCAAGCTGCGAGAGGTCATCGCGGACGCGGTGACGGTAGCCAGGCCGGTGAAGTCGGCGTCCTTGGAGGTGGCCGGTCTTGATGACTCGGTCACCAAAGAGGAGGTGGTGGCGGCGGTCGCAGCTGCGGGAGGCTGCGATGCGGCAGCATTGAAGGGTGGGGCCATAAGGCCCGGACGCGGTGGCCTGGGCGTTATCCGGCTGGAGTGCCCAGTAGCCGCGGCAAAGGCCGTCCTTCTCAAGAGGCGGCTCCCCGTGGGTTTTAGTGTGGCGGTGGTCCGGGCACTTGAGGTCCAGCCATTTCGCTGCTTCAAGTGCTTCGGACTTGGGCACACCAGAGCTCTGTGCCCGTCGAAAGTCGACAGGTCGGAGCTCTGCTGCCGCTGCGGGGAGACGGGGCACAAGGCCGAAGCCTGCAGCGTTGCCTCGCCGCGCTGTGCCGTGTGTGCCGCCAGCGGCTGCCCGGCCGGCCACGTGATGGGGGGGAGGAAGTGCAATCCTCCCGCAAGAAAGGGCCAAGCGCAGGTGCCAAGCCGGCCTGCAGCTGTGGCCGCCGCTAATGAGGTCGTCGAGACCTCAACGCCACCGGCTGAGGAAGGAAATGCGATGGACCACTAATGGGGGTGGTCCATCGCATTTTACAGGCGAACACCAACCAATGCAGAGCGGCTCAGGATTTGCTGGTGCAGGTCATGGCCGAGTGGTTGGTGGACGTGGCGGTTGTAGGCGAGCCCTATTCAGTCCCTGGCCGTTGGCTAGGGGACGGGGACGGCTTGGTGGCGCTCGTGGCGCGGTCTTCCACGGACTCCCCTCCCCTCTCGCTCTTGGAGAGGGGACCGGGATACGTGGCCGCCGCGTGGGGGGAAATAGCCTTTGTAGGCGTATATTTCTCCCCAAACCGCCCACTGTCTGAGTTCGAGGATTTCTTACAAGTCCTCGCCGCAGTGGTCGGCAGGTTGGCGCCGCGTCAGGTCTCCGTTCTGGGAGACCTGAACGCTAAGTCGGTGGTTTGGGGTAACCCCGCCACCGACGAGCGCGGGCGGGCGCTGGAACTCTGGGCGGCCTCCTCCGGTCTCTCCCTCTTGAACAGGGGGAGAATTCAGACGTGCGTGCGACGGCTGGGTGGATCAATTGTGGACGTCACCTTTGCCTCCCCCGCACTAGCCGCACGCGTGGAGAATTGGCGGGTGGACATGGTGGAGACTTTCTCGGACCACCGTTACGTGCTGTTCGAGATCTCCACCGAGGGCCCCCAGAGAGTGGCCCGCCTGGGCCAATCCCCATTCCCACGGTGGGCCCTCGTCCACCTGGACAGGGATGTGGCCAAAGAGGCGGCTTTCGTCCAGGACTGGCTTTCGCCTGCCATGGATGTCCCAGACGTAGACGCTGCCGCGACCCAGCTACGCGGGTCGTTGACCGAGGTATGCAATTCAAGTATGCCTCGGTCTCGTCGTCCGCCTCCCAAACGCGCCGTCCACTGGTGGTCGGTGGAGTTGGCGAGGCTTCGAGCTGCCTGCGTGGCGGCCCGGCGGGAGTACGCCAGGAGCCGGCGGCGGCGAACACGCGACCAGGCTAACGAGGACCGCCTCTACAACCTGTACGTAGAGGCAAAGAAGGTCCTCAAGTCCGCGATGTTCGCCGCGCAGGACTCGGCGCGAGCCGAGCTGCTGGAGGGCCTCGACAGAGACCCTTTCGGGAGGCCTTATAAGGTGGCGCGGAACAAACTGCGCCCCTTTGGCCCCCCGGTGTCGGAGACCCTCGAGCCGACGTTGCTGGACGGGGTGGTCCGGTCCCTGTTTCCCAGCAGGGCCAATTTCACCCCGCCAGCAATGGACCCTCCAGCAGGTGGGCCCGCTGTGGAGGAGGATCAGGAGGAGGACGAGGAGGCTCCTCTCCTCACGGAGGCGGAACTCCGCACGGAGACACTTCGCCTCCGTGCGAAGAAGACGGCCCCTGGGCCGGACGGCGTGCCCGCGAGGGTGGTGGCAATAGCCGCCACCGAAATGGCGGAACGGTTTCGGGTCCTCTTTGACGCGTGTTTCGCGTCGAGGAGGTTCCCGAAACCATGGAAGGAGGGGCGGCTATGCCTCCTCCGAAAGGAAGGGCGTCCAGCGGATTCCCCCTCGGCATACCGACCCATCGTTTTGCTCGATGAGGTCGGTAAGATGTTCGAGGGGATAGTAGCCGCTCGGCTGAACGAACATCTGCGGGTGGTCGGGCCGGACCTGTCGGACGCTCAGTTCGGTTTCCGCACTGAGCGTTCCACGGTGGACGCCCTGGCCCTGTTGAAGGGCCGCGTGAAGGAGGCCGTTGAGGCTGGGGACGGAGTGTTGGCTGTGTCGTTTGACATAGCCAACGCGTTCAACTCCGTTCCCCACTCAACTATACTCGAGGCACTCCGTTTCCATGGAGTGCCTCGGTACCTGAGGGGCCTACTGGCCAGCTACTTGGAGGATCGAACAGTCCTCCTCGTAGATAAAGCTGGCCAGCTACGGCGATACAGCGTCGAGTCCGGTGTTCCGCAGGGATCAGTCTTAGGACCACTTCTGTGGAACATCGGATTCGACTGGCTGCTGAGGGGAGCCCTCCTCCGTGGCACGAGTGTCATCTGCTATGCGGATGACACTCTGCTCACTGCCCGGGGAGGGAACTTTAGGGAGGCGGCCAGTCTGGCCTCGGCGGGCGGATCCCTGGTCGCGGGGAGGATCCGTCGCCTAGGACTAACAGTGGCGCTGCACAAAACCGAGGCCGTGTTCTTCCACGGGCCTCGGCAGCGCCCCCCACCACCTGACGCCCACATCTTTGTGGAGGGCGTCAGGGTAGAGGTAAAGGCCCAGATGAAATATCTGGGCCTTACGCTGGACAGCAGGTGGCACTTCAGCCCGCACTTCAGCGGGCTGTCGTCGCGCCTGCTGAAGGCGGCGAAGGCCCTCTCATGGCTCATGCCAAACTTGGGAGGGCCAAGTGGGCGGTGCCGGCGTTTGTACGCCGGCATTTTGAAGAGTATGGCTCTGTACGGGGCGCCCATCTGGGCAGACTCCCTCCAAAGGAGGGAGAATGCCACAGCACTCCGGGCGCCTCAAAGGGCCATCGCCCAGAGAGTGTCGCGAAGCTACCGGTCGGTAAGCTTCGCGGCGGCGTGCGCTCTGGCGGGCACCCCCCCTTGGGAGCTCGAGGCGTGGGTGCTCGCCAGAGTGTACGAATGGACGGCGGGGCGTAGGGCGCTCGGGGAGCGCCCCGCCCCTGAGGAGAGGGAGGCCGTTCGGCGAGAGGCGAGGGAGGCCATCGTCCATCACTGGACGGTGGACCTCACCGCCGCATATTTTGGCCGCCGAACTTTGGACGCGCTCGGGCCTGTCTTGAAGGACTGGCTCGAGCGACCAAGTGGTTTCCTCTCTTTCCGGCTGGTGCAGGTGCTGTCCGGACACGGCTGTTTTGGATCGTACCTGCACCGGATCGGGAGAGAGGGGAGCCCGTCGTGCCACGACTGTGGCGCGGCGGAGGACACGGCGCAGCACACCCTAGAGGTTTGCGCGTCGTGGTCCGAGCGGCGCCGCAGTCTTGTCGCGGTGGTCGGGCCGGACCTTTCGCTCCCCAGCTTGGTAAGGGCCATGCTGGGGAGCGAGGAGGCGTGGGCAGCGGTCGCCTCCTTCTGTGAAGACGTAATGTCACAGAAGGAGGTGGCGGAGCGCGCGCGGGAGGACGATCCTCTCGCGCCGCAACTCCGCCGACGAAGGAGGGGCAGGAGAGGGCGGGCACGCGGCCGCCCTCCCTCCCCCCGGTGATGAGCAGCGGGTGACAGGCGCGGGGGCGCCCTCACCCGCATTGCACTGCCCATCACCCCGCCGTACGAGGATGACCGGGCACTCACGGCCATCCTCGAGCCCTTCCCCGCGCTCGGGAGGGGCGTGAAGGGCCCGCCGCGATTAGGCGGGCAATCGCCGGAGGGGGACTGGACGTAAAGGCTCTGCCAGTTTCCCAGACCCCCTCCAAGAAAGGCGATGCGGGAGTGCCGCTGGGTCGTTTAGTGGGTATACCGGGAATCTATTCCCGGGGAGTCCCACATATCCCTCTCGTCCCCCGACGGGAGGGAATGCGTAACGCATTTTTCCCAGCGAAAAAAAAAAAAAAAAAAAAAGGTTAGGTTGGGGTGCCAATGTCGGAGAACCTCCTCGTGTGCTCGCCCTTCCACCTGGGCGAGCCGGTGCACCCTGGGCAACACTGGGAACGACTTTACCAGTGGCTAATGCTCCGACACAGGGGGGAAATCACGGTCCTGACCCGGCGTGGACAGGCGTGAGACGGCCACTCCTTGGACTTCTCGTTTATAGAAGCCCATTATGGAGTGGCCCGGGGCATACCGTACCTGAGCTCCCGCTCGGTACGGGGGCCCCCTTCACGGGGGCTGTATTAGGCAGTCTTCAGGCTGCCGAAGCCGGAACCCTGGCGCAAGTCAGAACCGGTGGGCACTGCCACGTGGCGGTGTCTGCGAGGAAGGACACCTCTATAAAAGAACCACTCGGTTGGAGCCTCCTGGCGCAGGCATTTCGCTGAAACCAGGAGGTGGGCCCGGTGTCTTCCCGACACCGTGGTGAGTCGTGTTGGCCGGATGGGTGCGCCTGTTCGGTCGTTCGGCGTCGGCCCGCAGCTCCGTTGTATCGGAGCTGTGGCGCCGCGATGGTGGTGTTCGGCTGAGTGGGCTTGCTCGCTCAGCCGTCCGGTGTTATCCCGCCGGCGTTTGGCCGAGTGTGCGGGACCAAAGTGGAAGACAACCACGTTAAAAAACAAACAACGAACACAACAACAAAATGGTAAAAAAGGTGAACCCGAAAACTATACACCAGGAGGGTACCGGTCGCCCCGCGATCGGAGAATCCCTCCATGGCGGGGAGTCAGCACACACTCAGGTGTGTGATGACTCACCGCCATGCTGTCCCATCGTATCTGGTGGGGACACAGGCCACCTAAGCGTCCAAGAACTGGGGAGCAGACCCAGCGCTCCCAGAACAGCGTCGAGTGCGTACGGCGGTACGCGGAGCCGGCGCTCGCGAACGTTTTATCGTTCGCCGGGCTCAGCAGGTGCCCAGGAGGAGACCGAGGCGTCGCCTTTGGCGACGAGAGCCGGTCGTCCTCAGTCGAGGTCGCCGTCCCCGACAGGGACGAGCACACACAGTGTGGGCATGCCGTCGCAGCCAACGACGGCAAAGGAGACCGAGGCGTCGCCTTCGGCGACGAGTGCCGGTCTTCCGCCATCGAGGTCGCCGTCCCTGACGAGGACGACCAAGAAGGGGGATGCGACAGCCTCAGTCAGCGCCACAACCACACCCCGTGGCAGGAGACCCGTGGTGGTGCTGAAGAGGCTCTTCGTACACTCGATGTACCCCAGCTCCACCCGGGAATCATCGGAGGCTGAGGAGGACGTCATGGTGCAGGAGGACCGGGGGAACCAGACGTTCTTCCGAGCGAGTCTTGGCACCCCGACCGGGGAGAACGTCGCCACTCCCCCGGTGTTCCAGCGGAAGCGCCAGGCGTCGACGTCGCCCCCAGATACCACGAGCTCCGCAGAGTCTGTGGCGGGAAGCTGTGGCAAGCCAGACCCAGCCAGAAAGCCCGTGAGCAAAAGGGGCAGGGGTCGCCCCCCTACAACGGGCCGGTACGTCGGCCTTGCGGCGGCGCAGGCCGAGCTCAACGCGCAGAGGCGCCTGGCCCTGGACCTCGACGCGGAAGAGGAGGTTGCGGCCAAGACAGCGGCCATTCGCCGCCGTCCTCCGTCGGAGGGCAAGCCGAGGGCGGAGGATTACACCTGCCCGGCGGTGTCAGCGCGGACAGCACCGAGCGTGACCCTATGCCAGTGGGCTAGGGAGGGGCTGGACGCCCTCGGCATGGTCGGGGCTAAGTCGAAGAACCTGAAGGGTACATATGTACGCGTCATCAATGACGCGTCGTGTACCCTTCAGGCAGTCTTCGACGAGCTAAAACGGAGAACGGCCTCGGAGGAGACGCTGCTGCTGGAGAAGGAGGTCGGCAGGCAAGCGGCTCAGCTGGAGCTGCAGACCCGTAAGCTGGAGGAGCAGGCTGCGGAGATCAAGCAGCAAGCTCTCCAGCTTAGGGGTGGATTCGCATTGGGCGGTTGACCGGGAGGGCTTGGTGGCTCTGGTCTCGCGCGCGGCTGCCGGTGCGCCCCCTTTATTGAGGATCAGGAGGGGGCGCTGTTGCGTGGCGGCCGCCGTGGGTTCGGTGACGGTGGTCGGAGTGTACTGCTCTCCGAATCGGAGCCTGTCTTGGTTCGAGCGTCTCCTGGAGGAGCTGGGAACGCTCGTGCGACAGGCTCACCCTTCACCCGTGCTCGTGGCTGGCGATTTCAACGCCAAGTCCACGGCATGGGGATCCCCCGCTACTTGTCCGCGGGGGGAGGCACTGGAAGATTGGTTGGTCTCGTCCGGGTTGATTCTGCTCAACCGGGGGACCGTCGACACGTGGGCGCGGCCACAGAGCGGGTCTATCGTGGACCTCACGTTCGCGTCCCCCGCTCTGGTGCCCCGTGTCCAAGGCTGGGAAGTCCTGGAGGGGGCGGAGACGTTATCGGACCACCGATACATTCGGTTCCGAATCTCCCCCCTTCCGGTTGCCCCGAACAGCCTGGGTGGTCCTCCGCGTGGGGAGGACAACCCGAGATGGGCCCTAAGGCGGCTGAACCGCGAGCGTCTCGCGGAGGCCGCCTTGGTCCAAAGTTGGATTCCAGTGCCGGAGGGTCCGGCGGATGTGGATGAGGAAGCCGATTGGCTCAACGCGGCCATGACGCAGGTGTGCGACGCTAGCATGCCTCGCGTCGGGCCCCCCTCTCCACATCGTAAGGTGTACTGGTGGTCGCCCCAGCTAGCGCAGCTCCGTGCTGCGTGCGTGGCGGCGCGCCGCAAGTACACCCGAAGCCGGCGAAGACGACGTCGCGACGAAGCCCTGGAGACTCGGCTGTACGACGCGTACAGGGAGGCGAGAGCCGCCCTGCGCGTGGAAATCGCCGAGTCCAAGAAAAGGGCTTGGGAGGCAATGCTGGAGTCGATCGACCGCGACCCGTGGGGGAGGCCGTATCGGATGGTGCGTCATAAGCTCCGTCCCTGGGCCCCCCCGGTGACGCAATCGCTCCAGCCTGCGCTCGTGGAACAGATAGTAGCAGCTCTGTTCCCCGACCGGGGAGAGTTCGCTCCCCCTCCCATGGTCGGCGACGATGTCGCGGAGAGCAGTAGAGGACTTGTGCACGCGGAGGAAGCAGCATCGCCCGAGGTCACTCCCGGGCATCTGAGGGCGGCGGTCGCAAGGCTCAAGGCCAAGAACACCGCCCCAGGGCCCGACGGTATTCCCGGTCGGGCCTGGGCATTGGCTCTGCCCGATGCCTTAGAAGAGAGAGTGGCACGGCTGCTTACCTCCTGCCTGGAACAGGGCAAGTTTCCCCGCAGGTGGAAGGTGGGGAAACTTGTCCTCATCAAGAAGGAGGGACGACCGGCGGATTCGCCTTCGGCCTATCGGCCCATCGTGTTGCTCGACGATATCGGGAAGGTGTTCGAGCGTGTGCTCGCCCACCGTATCGTCGAGCACCTGGACGGTCCCGGGCCGGGTCTCTGCGATGTCCAGTATGGTTTCCGCAGAGCCCGGTCGACGGTGGACGCGATCCGCCGGGTGCAGTCCCTAGTGAAGGACGCGGCTTCGGGGAACGGGGTGGTATTGGCGGTGAGTTTAGACATCGCCAATGCTTTTAACACCCTCCCCTGGAGCTGCATCCATGAGGCGCTGCGCTACCATCGTGTGCCGGACTGCCTGCGGAGGGTAGTTCTGTCCTACCTCTCCCAACGGGCAGTCACCTATCCGACACAGGATGGTGGCGCCGCTCTGAGAGCAATGTCGTGCGGCGTTCCGCAGGGCTCCGTTTTAGGACCCCTGCTGTGGAACGTCGGCTACGACTGGGTGCTGCGCGGTGCGACTCTTCGGGGGGTCAGCGTAACGTGTTACGCTGACGATACCCTCGTCACCGCGCAGGGGGATACCTATAGGGAGGCGGCTCTCAGAGCAACAGCCGGAGTGGCCCACTTCGTGAGGCGAATCCGCCTTATTGGGTTGGAGGTCGCCTTGCAGAAGTCCGAGGCGGTTTGTTTTTCTTCCCCTCGGTCGGCGCCGCCGGCTGGAGCGCACATTGTGGTGGGCGGAGTATCGATCGGCATACGAAAGACGATGCGTTATTTGGGCATCGTCCTCGATAGCCGATGGTGCTTCCGGGAGCACTTCCAGGGACTCGCGCCCCGACTCGTGGGTGCTGCGAGGGCGCTTGGTCGTCTGCTCCCGAATCTCGGTGGGCCCTCGGGCGGCTGCCGACGCCTTTACACGTCGGTGGTTCGCTCGATGGCACTATACGGGGCGCCCATATGGGTAGAGGCCCTCGACGCCGAAAATATCGCGCTGCTGCGACGGGCGCAGCGGGCGATGGCGTTGAAGGTCGTGAGAGGGTACGGCACGGTCTCGCTCGAGGCCGCGTGCGTGCTCGCAGGAACTCCACCATGGGACCTGGAGGCCGAGGTGTTGGCGGAAGTATTCTGCCAGAACCGGGGAGCAGTTCCGCTCCCAGAACAGCGTCGAGTGCGTATAGCAGTACGCGGAGCCGGCGGTCGCGAACATTCTATCGTTCGCCGGGCTCAGCAGGTGCCCAAGAGACGACCGAGGCGTCGCCTTTGGCGACGAGAGCCGGTCGTTCTCAGTCGAGGTCGCCGTCCCCGACAAGGACGAGCACAGTCAGTGAGGGAACGAAGGCAGAGGAGACCGAGGCGTCGCCTTTGGCGACGAGTGCCGGTCTCCCGCCGTCGAGGTCGCCGTCCCTCACGAGGACGGCTAAGAAGGGGGATGTGATGCCCGCTACCACACCCCGTGGCAGGAGACCCGTCGTGGTCCTTAAGAGGCTTTTTATACGCTCAACGAACCCCAGCTCCACCCGGGATTCATCGGAGGCTGAGGACGACGTAATGGTGCAGGAGGACCGGGGGAACCAAACGTTCTTCCGAGCGAGCCTCGGCACCCCCACCGGGGAGAACGTCGCCACACCTCCGGTGTTCCAGCGTAAGCGGCAGGCATCGCCGACGCCCCCAGAGACCACAAGTTCCGCGGACTCTGTGGCGGAAAGTGGTGAGACGCTGAAGCTGTCTAGGAAGCCCGTGAGCAAAAGGGGCAGGGGTCGCCCCCCTACCACGGGCCGGTATGTCGGCCTCGCAGCTGCGCAGGCCGAGTTGAACGCTCAGAGGCGCCTGGCCCTGGACCTCGACGCTGAGGAGGAGCTTGCGGCCAAGACAGCGGCCATCCGCCGCCGTCCTCCGTCAGAGGGCAAGCCGAGGGTGGAGGGCTACTCCTGCCCGGCGGAGTCAGCGCGAACAGCACCGAGCGCGACCCTATGCCAGTGGGCTAGGGAGGGGCTGGACGCCCTCGGCATGGTCGGGGCGAGGTCGAAGAACCTGAAGGGTACATATGTACGCGTCATCAATGACGCGTCGTGTACCCTTCAGGCAGTCTTCGATGAGCTAAGACGGAGAACGGCCTCAGAGGAGACGCAGCTGCTGGAGAGGGAGGTTTCCAGGCAAGCGGCTCAGCTGGAGCTGCAGACCCGGAAGCTGGAGGAGCAGGCTGCGGAGATCAAGCAGCAAGCTCTCCAGCTGATGGAGTTGAGGGCGGAGATTGCGGCCCTCAGCCGGCCGGCGCCGGTGGCGCAAGCTGCTACAACTCCCTCCACGGAAGCAGGTGATGCGACGTCGCTCAAGGAGGAGGTGATGCGTGCGGTGAGGCTGGTTGTCGGCGAACTGGTGGCTGAGCGGATCGCCCCAATCGAGGCCAGACTCGGCCGGGACACCGCATCCAACGTCGCCCCCTCCGATCCTGTGTTGCCTGCTCCGCGGACGGCCCCAGGTCTGTCCAAGGAGGCAGTGGTGGCTCCACCACCACTGGTTTCGACGTCGCCTGCGCCTCTGCCCGGCTTGGATGTCCCCAAATCCAGGGGGAAGAAGAAGTCGGGCAGAGGCAAGAAAGGGAAGGCCGCTGCCGCTCCTGCAGCCGCTCCTGCAGCCGCTCCTGCTGCCGCTCCTGCAGCCCTGGAGTCCCGACCAGCTCCGCCACCACCAGTCCCCACGGAGGAACCGTGGAATGTGGTGGCGGCAAAGAAGAAGAAGGAGAAGAAGAAGGGGAAGGCCGCCAAGGCGACCCCGGCTTCCACCCGGCGGCCTCCTCCTCCTCCTCCTACTCCACGCCGAGGGAAGCCCTCCGCTGCTCCCCAGAGCAAGCCCGGCGCCAACCTGCGTCCCCCGACGACGGCGGCTGTAGTTCTTACGCTACGGCCAGCGGCCGCCGAAGGGGGCGCCAGTTACGAGGCGCTTATAAAGGCTGCGAAGGCCTCAATCAAGTTGGCCCAGCTGGGGATCACGGAGGGCGTGAAGATTAAGACGGCCGCCACCGGAGCCCGCCTCCTCGAGATCGGAGGCGAGGATCGAGAGGCGAGGGCGGACCGTTTAGCAGCAAGGCTGCGAGAGGTCCTCCCTGCGGAGACGGTAACGGTCTCCAGGCCTGTGAGGTGTGCAGAACTGCGCATCTCCGGGCTGGATGACTCCGTCTCCGCGGCAGAGGTGGCGGCCAGCGTGGAGTCCGCCGGCGGGTGCCCCGAGGGTACGGCCAGACCCGGCTCTTTACACCGGGACTGGCGAGGCCTCGGGGTAGTGTTCGTCAAGTGCCCGGTGGCCGCGGCCAAGAAATTGGCTGCGACCGGGAGGCTACTGGTGGGGTGGTCGGCGGCTCAAGTGAAGCTCGTCGACCCCAAGCCCCTTCGGTGTTACCGGTGCCTCCACACCGGGCACACGAAGGCCAAATGTACCTCGGACGTAGACCGTAGCGACTACTGCTACCGCTGCGGCGCGCCGGGGCACCTAATGGCCCAGTGCTCTGCCGCCTTGCGCTGCGCTTTGTGCGAGGCGGCAGACAAGCCGGCGGATCACCGGCTTGGGAGTGCAGCGTGCACCACTCCCAAGCCGAAGAAAAAGAAGAAGAAGAAGAAGAAGCCTCAAAAGGCAAAGCCCGTGGAGTCGGGGCAGAAGGCTGGCGGTGGCGTCATAGCCCCGTCTAGGCCCGATCCACCGTCCCCAAGGCCTGTAGAGGTAGCGCCGATGGTCACCGATTAGTGGGACTATCGGCGTGCTCCAGGCGAACCTAAACCACTGCGCCGCCGCTCAGGACCTTTACATCCAGAGCATGGCGCAGTGGCAGACCGGAGTAGGGATAATCACCGAGCCCTACCGACCTATCCCGCCCGATTCGCATTGGGCGGTTGACCGGGAGGGCTTGGTGGCTCTGGTCTCGCGCGCGGCTGCCGGTGCGCCCCCTTTATTGAGGATCAGGAGGGGGCGCTGTTGCGTGGCGGCCGCCGTGGGTTCGGTGACGGTGGTCGGAGTGTACTGCTCTCCGAATCGGAGCCTGTCTTGGTTCGAGCGTCTCCTGGAGGAGCTGGGAACGCTCGTGCGACAGGCTCACCCTTCACCCGTGCTCGTGGCTGGCGATTTCAACGCCAAGTCCACGGCATGGGGATCCCCCGCTACTTGTCCGCGGGGGGAGGCACTGGAAGATTGGTTGGTCTCGTCCGGGTTGATTCTGCTCAACCGGGGGACCGTCGACACGTGGGCGCGGCAACAGAGCGGGTCTATCGTGGACCTCACGTTCGCGTCCCCCGCTCTGGTGCCCCGTGTCCAAGGCTGGGAAGTCCTGGAGGGGGCGGAGACGTTATCGGACCACCGATACATTCGGTTCCGAATCTCCCCCCTTCCGGTTGCCCCGAACAGCCTGGGTGGTCCTCCGCGTGGGGAGGACAACCCGAGATGGGCCCTAAGGCGGCTGAACCGCGAGCGTCTCGCGGAGGCCGCCTTGGTCCAAAGTTGGATTCCAGTGCCGGAGGGTCCGGTGGATGTGGATGAGGAAGCCGATTGGCTCAACGCGGCCATGACGCAGGTGTGCGACGCTAGCATGCCTCGCGTCGGGCCCCCCTCTCCACATCGTAAGGTGTATTGGTGGTCGCCCCAGCTAGCGCAGCTCCGTGCTGCGTGCGTGGCGGCGCGCCGCAGGTACACCCGAAGCCGGCGAAGACGACGTCGCGACGAAGCCCTGGAGACTCGGCTGTACGACGCGTACAGGGAGGCGAGAGCCGCCCTGCGCGCGGAAATCGCCGAGTCCAAGAAAAGGGCTTGGGAGGCAATGCTGGAGTCGATCGACCGCGACCCGTGGGGGAGGCCGTATAGGACGGTGCGTCACAAGCTCCGTCCCTGGGCCCCCCCGGTGACGCAATCGCTCCAGCCTGCGCTCGCGGAACAGATAGTAGCAGCTCTGTTCCCCGACCGGGGAGAGTTCGCTCCCCCTCCCATGGTCGGCGACGATGTCGCGGAGAGCAGTAGAGGACTTGTGCACGCGGAGGAAGCAGCATCGCCCGAGGTCACTCCCGGGCATCTGAGGGCGGCGGTCGCAAGGCTCAAGGCCAAGAACACCGCCCCAGGGCCCGACGGTATTCCCGGTCGGGCCTGGGCATTGGCTCTGCCCGATGCCTTAGAAGAGAGAGTGGCACGGCTGCTTACCTCCTGCCTGGAACAGGGCAAGTTTCCCCGCAGGTGGAAGGTGGGGAAACTTGTCCTCATCAAGAAGGAGGGACGACCGGCGGATTCGCCTTCGGCCTATCGGCCCATCGTGTTGCTCGACGATATCGGGAAGGTGTTCGAGCGTGTGCTCGCCCACCGTATCGTCGAGCACCTGGACGGTCCCGGGCCGGGTCTCTGCGATGTCCAGTATGGTTTCCGCAGAGCCCGGTCGACGGTGGACGCGATCCGCCGGGTGCAGTCCCTAGTGAAGGACGCGGCTTCGGGGACCGGGGTGGTATTGGCGGTGAGTTTAGACATCGCCAATGCTTTTAACACCCTCCCCTGGAGCTGCATCCATGAGGCGCTGCGCTACCATCGTGTGCCGGACTGCCTGCGGAGGGTAGTTCTGTCCTACCTCTCCCAACGGGCAGTCACCTATCCGACACAGGAGGGTGGCGCCGCTCTGAGAGCAATGTCGTGCGGCGTTCCGCAGGGCTCCGTTCTAGGACCCCTGCTGTGGAACGTCGGCTATGACTGGGTGCTGCGCGGTGCGACTCTTCGGGGGGTCAGCGTAACGTGTTACGCTGACGATACCCTCGTCACCGCGCAGGGGGATACCTACAGGGAGGCGGCTCTCAGAGCAACAGCCGGAGTGGCCCACTTCGTGAGGCGAATCCGCCTTATTGGGTTGGATGTCGCCTTGCAGAAGTCCGAGGCGGTTTGTTTTTCTTCCCCTCGGTCGGCGCCGCCGGCTGGAGCGCACATTGTGGTGGGCGGAGTGTCGATCGGCATACGAGGGGCGATGCGTTATTTGGGCATCGTCCTCGATAGCCGATGGCGCTTCCGGGAGCACTTCCAGGGACTCGCGCCCCGACTCGTGGGTGCTGCGAGGGCGCTTGGTCGTTTGCTCCCGAATCTCGGTGGGCCCTCGGGCGGCTGCCGACGCCTTTACACGTCGGTGGTTCGCTCGATGGCACTATACGGGGCGCCCATATGGGTAGAGGCCCTCGACGCCGAAAATATCGCGCTGCTGCGACGGGCGCAGCGGGCGATGGCGTTGAGGGTCGTGAGAGGGTACGGCACGGTCTCGCTCGAGGCCGCGTGCGTGCTCGCAGGAACTCCACCATGGGACCTGGAGGCCGAGGTGTTGGCGGAAGTTTTCTGCCGGACCTCTGAGGCCAGGGCCCGGGGAGTCGGCCCGCCGCCGAGGGAGGTCGCGTGCTGGAGGGAGGACCTCCGGGGCGATCTTCTTAGGCGGTGGTCCGAGCGGTTGGAAGAGCCTCGCGCCGGTGTTCTGACCATCGACGCGATCCGACCCATCCTGCAGGAGTGGGTCGACAGGCGGCACGGGGCGGTCACCTTTCGCCTGGCGCAGATGCTCACCGGACACGGTTGTTTCGGTGAGTATCTGTTCCGGGTGGCCAAGAGGGAGCCGTCTCCGGTGTGCCACAGCTGCGGCCACCCCGAGGACACAGCCACGCACACGCTGGCGGAGTGCCCGGGGTGGAGCCGTCAACGCGCAGCTCTTGTCGACGTGGTCGGCGCCGACCTAACGCTCTCGACCATCATCCAGGCGATGGTCGACAGTGAGGCGGCGTGGACGGCGATGATCACGTTCAGCGAGGACGTGATCTCGCTCAAGGAGGAGGCGGAGCGGATCAGGGAACTGGATCCTCTCGCTGATCCGATCCGTCGCAGGCGAGTCGGGCGAAGGCGGGCCGCGACGCTCCATCGCGGCCTTCCTCCTTGACGGGGACTCACGGCCCGCGGTACCAGGACTACCGCCGGCTGTGCAACGCCAGGTCCCCCCCAGGTCGGTAGTGTCGTGTCTGCACACTGTACCTAGTAGGATGGCGTCCCCCCTACCCATAGGGCGACACCACTGAAGGAAGCCCCTCCCGATTTACACGGGAGGTGTGGCTGACCGCTGCGGGTGTTGTGGTTGTTGTGACCTTGTTCCCACGACACCCGCCCACTAGAAGCGGAGAAAGAGGACACCCCGGTTAGGTTTAGTCCGTGCGAGTCGGACATAACCCGCGTGCGTCCTGGCACGCGGGTATCCATAACGGATTCCCCCGGGTTAAAAAAAAAAAAAAAAAAAAAAAAAAAAAAAAAAAAAAGGTTAGGTTAGGTTAGGTTAGGTTTTTTTTTTTTTTTTTTTTTTTTTTTTTTTTTTTTTTTTACGTGGTGGAATGCATTTACGCACTTCGCTCACCCCCCGCGGGGGCAGGGGGCTCGCTTTGTGTGGGACTCCTGGCCGAGGCCTGACTACCCACTAATCCACCACGGTGTTCCTCCTTCGCCCAATCCGAGCCGCGGGATAGAATGCTCACCGCGACTCGGCTGGGGACGCCCGCCCTATTTAGCGGGCCCTCCTCTCGAGGCCCACCATCCCGGCCATCGGGCCGAGAAGGTGGGACCTGTCCTCCTCTTAAGAATGCGCCCCAGGAACACGGAGGGGCGCATTCCGCCACATCAGCATAAGGGCAGCGGGTCCCCCGACCCGCCACCCGTGGCCACTCTCATTCGGGGACGCGGGCGAATTGTGCTCGCCGGCGTCCCCTCGCCGGCGGCCTGCGGGGCGGAAGAGTGAGCCCCGCTCGCTCCCGTTCCCGCAGCGCCTCTCTCTTTGCCGCCATCACCTCGCTGGCAAACGAGGCGACGGCGGCCCAACATTGTTCGCTGCCGGCCATAGCTGGAACTACGGCCGACAGCGAAAGGTTAGCACCTAGTGTGCTCGTGAGGGCCGTCCGTTGTCCGTCCCACGCCTCACACACGGCCAGGGTGTGATGTGCCGTGTCGGGGTCGCCGCTAGTGCAGTTTCGGCACCGGGGCTCCGATTCCACGCCCACCACCTCCCACAGGTACTTGGCGAAGCAGCCATGACCTGTGAGAAGTTGAGTGAGGTGGTACGTTGGAGCCCCATGACCCCTCTCCACCCATTCACGCAGGACGGGCCGAACGGCCCCCACGAGCAGCGCACTGCTACGTGTCGTGTCCAACCTTTCGGCCCACTTCCGGAAGAGATCGTCGCGTGCCTCCTGTCTCCAGCGATCGATCTCTTCCGGAGCAGGCCTACCACCCGCAACGCGCCGCATCAGGGCGCCCTCCTCATAGACCCTCTTCAGGACGCCGGCCTCGAGATCCCAGGGGATACTGCCCGCAATCAGGCACGCCGCCTCATAAGAGACGGTGTGGTACGCTCGTGCAGCCCTCTGCGCGATGGCGCGCTGCGGTCGCCGCAGCAGCGCAACATTTGCTGGGCAGAGGGCTTCCGCCCAGATGGGCGCCCCGTAGAGCGCCTTGGAACGCACCACTCCGTCGTAGAGACGGCGGCAGGCAGACCCCGGTCCTCCGCTGTTGGGCAGCAAACGCGAGAGCATTCCAGCAAATGCTAGCAACTTCGGTGCCAGCCGCTGGAAATGCTCTGCGAACCTCCACCGACTGTCGAGAGTGAGCCCGAGATACTTCAGGCTGCTCCCGACAGTGATGGAGGTGCCACCCACCACTATAGTCTGGTCTTGAGGCGGCGCCCGCCGAGGCCCATGGAAGAACAGGGCCTCGGACTTTTCGAGGGCCACCCTCAACCCGAGCGCCCCGATGCGGCGCACGACATGCGCGACGCCCGCCGTAGCCAGAACGGCGGCATCGCGGAACGTGGGGGCCCGCGCGGTAACCAGGGTGTCGTCGGCGTAACAAAGTACACCGACTCCCCGAAGATAAGCACCGCGCAGGACCCAATCATAACCTATGTTCCACAGGAGCGGCCCTAGGACCGACCCCTGTGGAACGCCACACCGCATATTTCGGCGGACCACTCCGTTTTGGGCCGGGTAGATGATGACCCGGTCCACGAAGTAGTCCGCAAGGACGCGCCTGAGGTACCACGGCACATTGTGATACCTCAGCGCCTCCGCAATGGTCTCCCAGGGGAGGGTGTTGAAGGCGTTGGCTATATCCAGCGATACAGCCAACAACACCCCACCCCCGGCGACCGCTTCATCAACGCTGTCCCTCAGCCGGGATATGGCGTCGAGAGTCGACCTCCCGCGACGGAAGCCGAACTGGCCATCACTTAAATTGGGCCCCGCCCCCTCAAGGTGACCGACGAGACGCGCAGCAAGCACCCGCTCAAACAGCTTGCACATCTCGTCGAGCAGAACGATGGGGCGGTAGGCCGACGGCGACTCGGTTGGGCGCCCGTGCTTCTTTAGAAGCACGAGCTTGCCGGTCTTCCATCGTCGCGGGACCCTCCCCGACGCCAAACACTCCGACATGAGGGACAGCGTCTCTCCCTCTAGTGCCGGCATGACGGTGGCAATAACCTTCCCAGGTATGCCGTCCGGGCCCGGGGCACGATTCCTGGACTTGAGTGCCAGGATCGCAACCCCTAATTCGGCCTCGGACACGGGAGGTATCACCTCTTCGTCTGCCGGCAGCCGGCTTGGTGCTGCCATCCGCGGTGGGACCCACTCTTCCCTCGCAGGGAAGAGGGAACTGACCACTCGGTCCAGGAGGTTGGACTCGAGAGTTCTGGTGAGGGGAGGCGCCCAGGGCCGGAGTTTCTGACTCACGACCTTGTACGGGCGCCCCCACGGGTCTCGGTCGAGACTCTCGAGCCACTCCCTCCAGGACTCCTCCTTGGCGGCTTTAATCGCCGAGCTAAGGGCCTCACGAGCGGCCCTGTACGCGGCGTGCAGCTGCTCTTCTCGGGCGAGGTCTCTCACGGCCCGCCTTCGACTGCGGGTGTACTGCCTCTGGGCTGCGTAGCTTGCGGTACGCAGCCCGGCTAGGTGGGGACGCCACCAGTACACCTGCTTCCGGGGCGGTACAGGCCTCGCCCTCTGCATCGCCGCATCGCAGAC
This sequence comes from Eilema caniola, assembly GCA_949126895.1. Lineage (NCBI taxonomy): Eukaryota > Metazoa > Arthropoda > Insecta > Lepidoptera > Erebidae > Eilema > Eilema caniola. The sequence goes on along the minus strand of OX421471.1, from coordinate 66,840 downwards.
GCGAGTTAGCGCTCCTGCGAGCCTCTCGCATCTCGCGTCCACGTCCAGGCCGCTCTCATGAGCAGCCCATCGCTCGACGATAGCCGCCTCTTTGGCCAGCTCCCTGTCCAGGGTTCCTAGTCGCCACCGCGGACCCTCCCCCACCAAGGGGCGGTTCAGTTCCACACGAGCCGACGAGGCGGCGGGGACGACGTCGAACCGGATGTACCGATGATCCGACGCGGTCTCCACCCCCTCGACTACCCGCCAGTTGTCGATTCGTCGCGCCAGGTCAGAACTGGCGAACGACAAATCGACAATCGAGCTCCCCTGGGGCCGCACACAGGTTTGAACCGCCCCTTGGTTCAGCAGCACCAAGCCTTGGGACACCGCCCACTCAACCAACAGCTCCCCCCGAGTGTCGGTCGCCGGAGATCCCCACGCCCGAGAGTGAGCGTTGAAATCCCCGGCCACCACAGCCGGGGTGGGGCGCACTTCCGCCAGCAGAGCCCCGACCTCCAAGAGCAACTGCTCAAATTGGGCGAGACTTCTGCTAGGGGGACAGTACACCCCAATCACTGCAGCGCCGCCCAGAACGACGAGTACGCACTCGCGGCCCCTCCGCACTCTGTCGAAGGGTGGGGCAGATCGCTGGGCGACGATAGCCACCAAGCCGCACAGGTCGCCAGCCCAATTTGGGCTGTCACGAACGTGGTACGGATCGGCGACTATTGCCATTGTCGTCTGCCACTGCGCCATGGATTGGGCCAGAAGGTCCTGGGCCGCGACGCAGTGGTTGACGTTGGCCTGCAGGATGGAGATATGGTGAGCCATTATTGTTGGGCGGTATCCATTTCCTCCTCATTTTGCTGCTGGGCGGGGGCTGTTGTGCCTGAGGTTAGGTTAGGTTAGGTTAGGTTAGGTTAGGTTAGGTTAGGTTGGGGCACGCCCCAAGAGCTTTCCAGTACGTCCCCGTCGTGTGCCCTGGACCCCGACGTGACCACCGTAACGGAGTGGCACGTTGGGTGACCAAATCTGGAAAAGCGAGTCTTGCGGCAAGCAGTACTTACTGTTTTTTGGTGTCCTCTGACCGCATCGGCACTGTCCTTTTAAGGACGATGTCTGATGCTGGCGGAGAAGTTGCGTCGTGCCGGGACCAAGCTCCCGAGCGACAGGCGCGTGAGCGCGAGGAGGAGACAGGGTTGTCGAGCCGGGACCAAGTTCCCGTAGGACAGACCCGTCGGTGCTCCGTGAGGCTGTCAAGGTTGACGAGGCCCTCGACACCAACGCCTTCCATGGCAGATTCCGACATGGATGTCGGTGCGATATCGTCGCGCGAAAGCAGCGCTGCTCGGAAGAGACAGCGCGGCGAGAAGGAGAAGTCACCGCGCGCAAAACGTCCGGCCACTGAGAAGCCGAACCTCCAGTCGGAGATATTCCAATTTTCGGGCTCGGTGGAAGGGTCGCGATCGTCTTCCGTGGTGTCGCGATCCTCTAGGAGGACCACAGTGGACCCTGCGTGGGAAAAACTGCCCGCCGATGAGTTGGCGGCTAAGGTCCGACGAAATATGGACATTGTGTTGGACGTCGCCAACAAATCAAAAAATTTAAAGGGTGGATACATAAAGGCCCTCAAGGATGCGGCATTCGATGCCATCGATGCCGTAGCTGTGCTTGAGGGTCGTAACGTGAATGACGAGGTGGCAACCCTTCGGGCAGAGGTGGAGAGGCTCCGGATTGAGGTCCGTTTCCTCCGGGAGGAGAAGGCAGCGGCAAAACCAGCCGCTGTGGCTCCACTGGAGGAGATGTCGCGGGCCATTATGGACCGCGTGCTGACCGCGGTGGACGCAAGGTGGGCGGGCTTGGAGTCTAGACTCCTGCCGGAGCCTCGCCTCCGCCCACCCCTAGCGTCGGACGCCAGGCGCAAGATCGACCCAAGGCCCGGTCCATCGCCACTTTCGAGGCCAACACCACCGGCTCCCTTGAAGCCTACGCCACCGCCCCCTCCCTTGTCGAAGGGGAAAGGAAAGGGGAAGAGGAGCACCCCGAAGGAGAGCGAGCCGATGCCGCCGCCGCCTGCACCGTCGTCGGACGAAGAGTGGACGACGGTAGCCAAGAGGCTAAAGAAAAAGAAGCCTGGAGCGCCGGCTGCTGTCCAAGAGGCCAGCACGTCGGCCCGGGCTGCAGCTTCCTCTGCAGCCTCTTCTTCTAAGAAGAAGAGGCGAACACGTAAGAGGAAAGGACCGCGTACGCCCCACTCTTCGGCAGTAGTAATAACGCTACTGCCGGAGGCCGCAGGAAAGGGCGCCACGTACGCGGAGGTCATGCGGGGGTTGAAGTCGCAGATTGATCTGCAAGACCTCAACATCCCCCGCATGAATTTCAAGAGGGCGCAGACCGGTGCCACCATTTTGGAAGTGGCCGGTGACTCCAGCGGGGAGAAGGCTGACATGCTGGCGGCGCGTCTCCGAGAGGTGCTCGGCTCCGAGACGGCGAACGTGTCCAGGCCGGTCAAGCGCACAGACTTGCGCATTACCGGTCTGGACGACTCTGTCACTAGGGAGGAGGTGGCTGACGCAGTCGCGCGCCGCGGCGGCTGCCCTCCCTTGAACGTCAAGGTCGGGGAGATTCGGCGGTCGTTGTGGGGAAGTGGCACGGTGGCGGTGAGCTGCCCCGTGGAAGCGGCCAAAAAGGTGGCCGCTGGTCGCCTATTAGTGGGCTGGGTCTCTGCTCAAGTAACTTTACTTGAGCGGAGACCTATGAGGTGCTTCCGGTGCCTGATGTCAGGACACGTCAGGTCACAGTGCACCTCACAGGATGACCGCGGTGAAATTTGCTACCGCTGCGGTCGTCCTGGCCACAAAGCCGCGGCATGCTCGGCCGACCCCCACTGCGTTATCTGCGCAGCAATGGGTGGCGGTCCGAGCAACCATATTCTAGGCGGCAAAGCATGCCGCGAGACAAAGCCCAGAAAGGGTAAAAAGGCGGCCGGAAGGACCCCGGCTGCCCCAGTCCCCGTGGCAGCGACGCCCCCGCAAGGGCGAGAGGAAGCGATGGAACCGTAATGGACGGTATTCCCCATCGCTTCCTCCAGGCGAATCTAAACCACTCCGCACGAGCGCAGGACCTCCTCCTGCAGTCCATGGCGGAGTGGTCCATTGATGTGGCGATCGTTTCCGACCCGTACTTTGTCCCTCCTCACGGTCAGTGGCTGGGGGACACCGTCGGGTCGGTTTGTGTTATCGCGTCTGGGACACAGCGAGTGGCACCCCCCTCCCTCATTTCCAGGGGGAGGGGCTTCGTGGCCTGCGGATGGGGGAGGTACATCATCATTGCGGTGTACTTCCCTCCCAGCATGAGACTGGCCGAGTTCGAGACGGCGCTGGATGTGGTGGGTGCCCTGCTGGGGCAAATCTCACCCCGTCTGGCGGTGGTCGCCGGGGACTTCAATGCCAAATCCACGGCTTGGGGTTCCCCCGCGGCCGACGAGCGCGGCCGGTTGCTGGAGGAGTGGGCCACGACGACCGGCCTTACGGTCAGTAACCGTGGGTCGGTCGACACGTTTGTGTCACAGCAGGGGAGGTCCATCGTGGACATCACGTTCACGACCCCTGCCGTCGCACAGGCCGTCCGGGACTGGCGAGTCCTGGAAGACGTGGAGAATCTGACGGATCATCGTTACATCCGTTACGATGTCTCCACGGGCCTGCACGTGGCGAGTCCCAGACGCGAGGGGCCGTCCGCCAAGAGGTGGGTCCTGGGGCGTATAGACCGGGAGGCGTTGGAGCTGGCGTCGATCGTCCATTCGTGGGCGAATCCTCCGGCGGAAGTAGGAGTCGAGGAGGAGGCCGAATGGTTCGGGAGCGCTGCGTCGCAAATCTGCGACGCGTGCATGCCTCGGGCCAAGCCCCGACTCCCCAACCGGAAGGTGTACTGGTGGACGCCAGAGATCGCTGAACTGCGATCTCGGTGCGTCGCGAAACGTCGCCGGTACACCCGGTACCGCCGCAGGGCGCGGCGGGTGCCGGAGGAAGAGGCGCAGCTCTACGCCGACTATAGGTCCTGCGCTCAGTCCCTCGGGGTGGCTATAGGAGACGCAAAGGAAGCTTCGAGAGCGTCTCTGTTAGCCACTCTCGACCGGGACCCCTGGGGGCGGCCCTACAAAACGGTCAGGGCTAAGCTCCGCCCTTGGGCACCTCCGATCACGGAGTGCCTGGAGCCGAGAGTGCTGGGGGAGGTTATCTCCTCCCTATTTCCACAGAGGGAGGAAGGGTTCGTTCCCCCGGTGATGGCTCCGGCGCGCAGTGAGGAGGTCGTGTTGGAGGTGCCGCGGGTCACAACGGCGGAGCTGGCCGTGGCCGTCAGGCGGGCCCAGGAGAAAGGGGTGAAGGCTCCTGGACCCGATGGAGTTCCCGGACGCGTTTTGGTGGTCGCGCTCCGGGAGCTCGAGGAGCGGTTCTGCGGGCTAATGAGTGCCTGCCTACAAACCGGACAATACCCAGTCCGGTGGAAAACGGGTAGGCTCGTCCTTATCCAGAAGGAGGGACGGCCCGCGGAATCGCCCTCGGCGTACCGACCGATAGTGTTGCTGGACGAGGCGGGCAAGCTCTTTGAGAGAGTGTTGTTCGCTCGCATCGTCCGGCACCTCGAGGATGGAGGTCGCGGCCTGTCCGACTACCAATATGGTTTTCGGCCACGTCGTTCGACCGTCGACGCCGTCCTTCGAGTGAAGGCGCTGGCGCGAGAGGAGATCCGCAAGGGCGGGGTGCTATTGGCGGTGTCACTGGATATCGCCAATGCTTTCAATACCCTGCCCTGGGAGTGCATACGGGAGGCGCTCAAATACCATGACGTGCCTCCCTACCTGCGTAGGATCGTCGGCGCCTACCTATCGGAGCGGTACGTGGAGTACCCAGGTCAGGATGGCAGCCTTCACAGGTGGGCCATGTGCCGCGGTGTTCCGCAGGGGTCAGTGCTGGGGCCCCTCTTGTGGAACATCGGGTACGACTGGGTACTCCGAGGAGCTCGCCTCCCGGGCGCCAACGTGACCTGCTACGCAGACGACACGTTGGTTACTGCCCGGGGGGCGACCTATGGAGACGCCGCGCGCCTTGCCACTGCGTCGGTGGCAATGGTCGTGCGGCGAATAACGATGTTGGGACTCGGGGTGGCGCTCAACAAGTCGGAGGCCATTTGTTTCCATGGCCCTCGGCGAGCGCCACCGGCGGACTCCCACATCGTAGTGAGTGGCACCCGGATCGAGGTCAAGTCTGAAATGAGGTACCTCGGGTTTGTCCTCGATCCACGATGGAGCTTCCGCGCTCATTTCGACCGCCTGGTCCCCCGTCTGCTCGGCGCAGCCGCCGCCCTTCGGCGGCTGATGCCGAACCTAGGGGGACCCCAGACGAGCAGCCGCCTCCTTTATATGGGAGTCGTACGATCGATGGCCCTGTATGGGGCCCCTGTGTGGATCGACGCCCTGACGGCACACAACGTCACCCTCTTGCGACGTCCGCAGAGGGTGATGGCCGTCGGGGCGATTAGAGGTTACTGCGGCATCTCATTCGAGGCGGCTTGCGTTATGGCGGGCTCCCCTCCGTGGGAGCTGGAGGCCGGTGTCCTCGCGTCAGTGTATCATTGGCGCGAGGAGGGCCGGAGCCGGGGCGAATTCCCGGCACCTTCGGAGGTGGGAGAGCGGAGGCTTCAAGCGAGACGGTCCATGCTCCTGGAGTGGGAGCGGCGGCTGGCCAATCCCACGGCTGGCAGAAGGACCGTCGAGGCGATCCGTCCGGTCCTCAGAGACTGGATGGATAGATCGCGGGGGTCGGTAACGTTCCGGATGGCGCAGGTCCTCTCGGGGCACGGATGCTTCGGGAGGTACCTGTACCGGCTGGGACGAGAGCCGACCAGAGGGTGCCACCACTGTGGAGGCGATGATGACACGGCGCAGCACACCCTAGAGGAGTGCCCCGCGTGGGCTGGGGAGCGCCGTGCTCTCATCGCCGAAGTGGGGACGGACCTCTCGCTGCCGACCGTAGTTCTGTCTATGGTCAGCGGCGATGAGGCGTGGGCGGCGGTTCAGACCTTCTGCGAGACGGTTATCTCGCAGAAGGAGGCGGCGGAAAGGGAGAGGGAATGTGACCCGCTTTCCCTCCCGCAGCGCCGCAAACGAGCCGGGGCCCGGAGGAGGCGGTACCACCAACTCCTCCCCCCCTAACCGGGCCGGGGCAGTAGACGCGGGGGCGTCTGCTGCCCTTACATAGGCCTCGAGGTTGAAGGCGCACGTCGTGTCGCGTGTGCCTTGCCTAGGCGGGCGGCAGAAGGACTCCTCTTCTGCCGCACCAGAGATGGGCCTGCCACCGTTGAGTGGTGGGCGACCCACACGGCGATGGCGGAAGATGTTGTTCCCGCCATCGTCGAAATGTGGTAATGACGGACACCGTGGTGGTTTAGTGGGTAGTCTGGCCGTCTTTAGAGGCCAGGAGTCCTACACGAAGCTCTCCCCCTACCCCCGTGGGGGGGGAGCGAAGTGCCTAAACGCATTCCACCACGTAAAAAAAAAAAAAAAAAAAAAAAAAAGGTTAGGTTAGGTTAGGTTAGGTTAGGTTAGGTTGGGGTGGGGTGGGGTGCCAATGTCGGAGAACCTCCTCGTGTGCTCGCCCTTCCATCTGGGCGAGCCGGTGCACCCTGGGCAACACTGGGAACGACTTTACCAGTGGCTAATGCTCCGACACACAGGGGGGAAATCACGGTCCTGACCCGGCGTGGACAGGCGTGAGACGGCCACTCCTTGGACTTCTCGTTTATAGAAGCCCATTATGGAGTGGCCTGGGGCATACCGTACCTGAGCTCCCGCTCGGTACGGGGGCCCCCTTCATGGGGGCTGTATTAGGCAGTCTTCAGGCTGCCGAAGCCGGAACCCTGGCGCAAGTCAGAACCGGTGGGCACTGCCACGTGGCGGTGTCTGCGAGGAAGGACACCTCTATAAAAGAACCACTCGGTTGGAGCCTCCTGGCGTAGGCATCCCGCTGAAACCAGGAGGCGGGCCCGGTGTCTTCCCGACACCGTGGTGAGTCGGGTTGGCCGGATGGGTGCGCCTGTTCGGTCGTTCGGCGTCGGCCCGCAGCTCCGTTGTATCGGAGCTGTGGCGCCGCGATGGTGGTGTTCGGCTGAGTGGGCTTGCTCGCTCAGCCGTCCGGTGTAGTCCCGCCGGCGCTTGGCCGAGTGTGCGGGACCAAAGTGGAAGACAACCACGTTAAAAAACAAAATATATAAACAAAACATGAAAAAGGTGAACCTCATAACAACACACCAGGAGGGTACCGGTCGCCCCGCGACCGGAGAATCCCTCCATTGCGGGGAGTCAGCACACACTCAGGTGTGTGATGACTCACCGCAATGCAGTCCCGTCGTATCTGGTGGGGACACAGGCCACCGAGATGTATCAGAACCGGGGAGCAGTTCCGCTCCCAGAACAGCGTCGAGTGCGTACAGCAGTACGCGGAGCCGGCGCTCGCGAACTTTCTATCGTTCGCCGGGCTCAGCAGGTGCCCAGGAGACGACCGAGGCGTCGCCTTTGGCGACGAGAGCCGGTCGTTCTCAGTCGAGGTCGCCGTCCCCGATAAGGACGAGCACAGCCAGTGTGGGAACGAAGGCAGAGGAGACCGAGGCGTCGCCTTTGGCGACGAGTGCCGGTCTCCCGCCGTCGAGGTCGCCGTCCCTCACGAGGTCGGCCAAGAAAGGGGATGTGATGCCCGCAACCACACCCCGTGGCAGGAGACCTGTGGTGGTCTTGAAAAGGCTTCTTATACGCCCATTGAATCCCAGCTCCACCCGGGATTCTTCGGAGGCCGAGGAGGACGTTATGGTGCAGGAGGACCGGGGGAACCAAACGTTCTTCCGAGCGAGCCTCGGCACCCCCACCGGGGAGAACGTTGACACTCCTCCGGTGTTCCAACGGAAGCGGCAGGCGTCGCCGACGCCCCCGGAGACCACAAGTTCCGCGGACTCTGCGGCGGAAAGTGGTGAGATGCTGGAGCTGCCCAGAAAGCCCGTGAGCAAAAGGGGCAGGGGTCGCCCCCCTACCACGGGCCGGTACGTCGGCCTCGCAGCTGCGCAGGCCGAGTTGAACGCTCAGAGGCGCCTGGCCCTGGACCTCGACGCTGAGGAGGAGCTCGCGGCCAAGACAGCGGCCATCCGCCGCCGTCCTCCGTCAGAGGGCAAGCCGAGGGTGGAGGGCTACTCCTGCCCGGCGGAGTCAGCGCGGACAGCACCGAGCGCGACCCTATGCCAGTGGGCTAGGGAGGGGCTGGACGCCCTCGGCATGGTCGGGGCGAGGTCGAAGAACCTGAAGGGTACATATGTACGCGTCATCAATGATGCGTCGTGTACCCTTCAGGCAGTCTTCGACGAGCTAAGACGGAGAACGGCCTCGGAGGAGACGCAGCTGCTGGAGAGGGAGGTCTCCCGGCAAGCGACTCAGCTGGAGCTGCAGACCCGGAAGCTGGAGGAGCAGGCTGCGGAGATCAAGCAGCAAGCTCTCCAGCTGATGGAGTTGAGGGCGGAGATTGCGGCCCTGAGCCGGCCGGCGCCGCTGGCCCAGACTGCTACAACTCCCTCCATGGAAGCAGGTGATGCGACGTCGCTCAAGGAGGAGGTGATGCGAGCGGTGAGGCTGGTCGTCGGCGAATTGGTGGCCGAGCGGATCGCCCCATTCGAGGCCAGACTCGGCCGGGAAACCGCATCCAACGTCGCCCCCTCCGATCCCGGGTTACCTGCTCCGCGGACGGCCCCTGGTCTGTCCATGGAGGCAGTGGTGGCTCCGCCACCGGCTACGACGTCGCCTGCGCCTCTGCCCGGCTTGGAAGTCCCCAAATCCAGGGGGAAGAAGAAGTCGGGCAGAGGCAAGAAGGGGAAGGCCGCTGCCGCTCCTGCGGCCGCTCCTGCAGCCGATTCTGCAGCCGCTCCTGCAGCCGCTCCTGCTGCCGCTCCTGCAGCCCTGGAGTCCCGACCAGTTCCGCCACCACCAGTCCCCACGGAGGAACCGTGGAATGTGGTGGCGGCAAAGAAGAAGAAGGAGAAGAAGAAGGGGAAGGCCGCCAAGGCGACCCCGGCTTCCACCCGGCGGCCTCCTCCTCCTCCTCCTACTCCACGCCGAGGGAAGCCCTCCGCTGCTCCCCAGAGCAAGCCCGGCGCCAACCTGCGTCCCCCGACGACGGCGGCTGTAGTTCTTACGCTACGGCCAGCGGCCGCCGAAGGGGGCGCCAGTTACGAGGCGCTTATAAAGGCTGCGAAGGCCTCAATCAAGTTGGCCCAGCTGGGGATCACGGAGGGCGTGAAGATTAAGACGGCCGCCACCGGAGCCCGCCTCCTCGAGATCGGAGGCGAGGATCGAGAGGCGAGGGCGGACCGTTTAGCAGCAAGGCTGCGAGAGGTCCTCCCTGCGGAGACGGTAACGGTCTCCAGGCCTGTGAGGTGTGCAGAACTGCGCATCTCTGGGCTGGATGACTCCGTCTCCGCGGCTGAGGTGGCGGCCAGCGTGGAGTCCGCCGGCGGGTGCCCCGAGGGTACGGCCAGACCCGGCTCTTTACACCGGGACTGGCGAGGCCTCGGGGTTGTGTTTGTGAAGTGCCCGGTGGCCGCGGCCAAGAAATTGGCTACGGCCGGGAGGCTTCTGGTGGGGTGGTCGGCGGCTCAAGTGAAGCTCGTCGACCCCAAGCCCCTTCGGTGCTACCGGTGCCTCCACACCGGGCACACAAAGGCCAAGTGTACCTCGGACGTAGACCGCAGCGACTACTGCTACCGCTGCGGCGCGCCGGGGCACCTAATGGCCCAGTGCACTGCCGCCTTGCGCTGCGCTTTGTGCGAGGCGGCAGACAAACCGGCGGATCACCGGCTTGGGAGTGCAGCGTGCACCACTCCCAAGCCGAAGAAGAAAAAGAAGAAGCAGCGGAAGAAGCCTCAAAAGGCAAAGCCCTCGGAGTCGGGGCAGAAGGCTGGCGGCGGCGTCACAGCCCCGCCTAGGCCCGATCCACCGTCACCAAGGCCTGTAGAGGCAGCGCCGATGGTCACAGATTAGTGGGACTATCGGCGTGCTCCAGGCGAACCTAAACCACTGCGCCGCCGCTCAGGACCTTTACATCCAGAGCATGGCGCAGTGGCAGACCGGGGTAGGCATAATCACCGAGCCCTACCGACCTATCCCGCCCGATTCGCATTGGGCGGTTGACCGGGAGGGCTTGGTGGCTCTGGTCTCGCGCGCGGCTGCCGGTGCGCCCCCCTTATTGAGGATCAGGAGGGGGCGCTGTTACGTGGCGGCCGCCGTGGGTTCGGTGACGGTGGTCGGAGTGTACTGCTCTCCGAATCGGAGCCTGTCTTGGTTCGAGCGTCTCCTGGAGGAGCTGGGAACGCTCGTGCGACAGGCTCACCCTTCACCCGTGCTCGTGGCTGGCGATTTCAACGCCAAGTCCACGGCATGGGGATCCCCCGCTACTTGTCCGCGGGGGGAGGCACTGGAAGATTGGTTGGTCTCGTCCGGGTTGATTCTGCTCAACCGGGGGACCGTCGACACGTGGGCGCGGCAACAGAGCGGGTCTATCGTGGACCTCACGTTCGCGTCCCCCGCTCTGGTGCCCCGTGTCCAAGGCTGGGAAGTCCTGGAGGGGGCGGAGACGTTATCGGACCACCGATATATTCGGTTCCGAATCTCCCCCCTTCCGGTTGCCCCGAACAGCCTGGGTGGTCCTCCGCGTGGGGAGGACAACCCGAGATGGGCCATAAGGCGGCTGAACCGCGAGCGTCTCGCGGAGGCCGCCTTGGTCCAAAGCTGGATTCCAGTGCCGGAGGGTCCGGCGGATGTGGATGAGGAAGCCGATTGGCTCAACGCGGCCATGACGCAGGTGTGCGACGCTAGCATGCCTCGCGTCGGGCCCCCCTCTCCACATCGTAAGGTGTATTGGTGGTCGCCCCAGCTAGCGCAGCTCCGTGCTGCGTGCGTGGCGGCGCGCCGCAAGTACACCCGAAGCCGGCGAAGACGACGTCGCGACGAAGCCCTGGAGACTCGGCTGTACGAGAAATCGCCGAGTCCAAGAAAAGGGCTTGGGAGGCAATGCTGGAGTCGATCGACCGCGACCCGTGGGGGAGGCCGTATAGGACGGTGCGTCAAAAGCTCCGTCCCTGGGCCCCCCCGGTGACGCAATCGCTCCAGCCTGCGCTCGTGGAACAGATAGTAGCAGCTCTGTTCCCCGACCGGGGAGAGTTCACTCCCCCTCCCATGGTCGGCGACGATGTCGCGGAGAGCAGTAGAGGGCTTGTGCACGCGGAGGAAACAGCATCGCCCGAGGTCACTCCCGGGCATCTGAGGGCGGCGGTTGCAAGGCTCAAGGCCAAAAACACCGCCCCAGGGCCCGACGGTATTCCCGGTCGGGCCTGGGCATTGGCTCTGCCCGATGCCTTAGAAGAGAGAGTGGCACGGCTGTTTACCTCCTGCCTGGAACAGGGCAAGTTTCCCCGCAGGTGGAAGGTGGGGAAACTTGTCCTCATCAAGAAGGAGGGACGACCGGCGGAATCGCCTTCGGCCTATCGGCCCATCGTGTTGCTCGACGATATCGGGAAGGTGTTCGAGCGTGTGCTCGCCCACCGTATCGTCGAGCACCTGGACGGTCCCGGGCCGGGTCTCTGCGATGTCCAGTATGGTTTCCGCAGAGCCCGGTCGACGGTGGACGCGATCCGCCGGGTGCAGTCCCTAGTGAAGGACGCGGCTTCGGGGACCGGGGTGGTATTGGCGGTGAGTTTAGACATCGCCAATGCTTTTAACACCCTCCCCTGGAGCTGCATCCATGAGGCGCTGCGCTACCATCGTGTGCCGGACTGCCTGCGGAGGGTAGTTCTGTCCTACCTCTCCCAACGGGCAGTCACCTATCCGACACAGGATGGTGGCGCCGCTCTGAGAGCAATGTCGTGCGGCGTTCCGCAGGGCTCCGTTCTAGGACCCCTGCTGTGGAACGTCGGCTATGACTGGGTGCTGCGCGGTGCGACTCTTCGGGGGGTCAGCGTAACGTGTTACGCTGACGATACCCTCGTCACCGCGCAGGGGGATACCTACAGGGAGGCGGCTCTCAGAGCAACAGCCGGAGTGGCCCACTTCGTGAGGCGAATCCGCCTTATTGGGTTGGATGTCGCCTTGCAGAAGTCCGAGGCGGTTTGTTTTTCTTCCCCTCGGTCGGCGCCGCCGGCTGGAGCGCACATTGTGGTGGGCGGAGTGTCGATCGGCATACGAGGGGCGATGCGTTATTTGGGCATCGTCCTCGATAGCCGATGGCGCTTCCGGGAGCACTTCCAGGGACTCGCGCCCCGACTCGTGGGTGCTGCGAGGGCGCTTGGTCGTTTGCTCCCGAATCTCGGTGGGCCCTCGGGCGGCTGCCGACGCCTTTACACGTCGGTGGTTCGCTCGATGGCACTATACGGGGCGCCCATATGGGTAGAGGCCCTCGACGCCGAAAATATCGCGCTGCTGCGACGGGCGCAGCGGGCGATGGCGTTGAGGGTCGCGAGAGGGTACGGCACGGTCTCGCTCGAGGCCGCGTGCGTGCTCGCAGGAACTCCACCATGGGACTCCGGGGCGATCTTCTTAGGCGGTGGTCCGAGCGGTTGGAAGAGCCTCGCGCCGGTGTTCTGACCATCGACGCGATCCGACCCATCCTGCAGGAGTGGGTCGACAGGCGGCACGGGGCGGTCACCTTTCGCCTGGCCGGGATGGACTCACGGCCCGCGGTACCAGGACTACCGCCGGCCGTGCAACGCCAGGTCCCCCCAGGTCGGTAGTGTCGTGTCTGCACACTGTACCTAGTAGGATGTCGTCCCCCCCCTACCCATAGGGCGACACCACTGAAGGAAGCCCCTCCCGCTCTTTACACGGGAGGTGTGGCTGACCGCTGCGGGTGTTGTGGTTGTTGTGACCTTGTTCCCACGACACCCGCCCACTAGAAGCGGAGAAAGAGGACACCCCGGTTAGGTTTAGTCCGTGCGAGTCGGACATAACGTATCCATAACGGATTCCCCCGGGTTAAAAAAAAAAAAAAAAAAAAAAAAAAGGTTGGGGTGGGGTGCCAATGTCGGAGAACCTCCTCGTGTGCTCGCCCTCCCATCTGGGCGAGCCGGTGCACCCTGGGCAACACTGGGAACGACTTTACCAGTGGCTAATGCTCCGACACAGGGGGGAAATCACGGTCCTGACCCGGCGTGGACAGGCGTGAGACGGCCACTCCTTGGACTTCTCGTTTATAGAAGCCCATTATGGAGTGGCCTGGGGCATACCGTACCTGAGCTCCCGCTCGGTACGGGGGCCCCCTTCACGGGGGCTGTATTAAGCAGTCTTCAGGCTGCCGAAGCCGGAACCCTGGCGCAAGTCAGAACCGGTGGGCACTGCCACGTGGCGGTGTCTGCGAGGAAGGACACCTCTATAAAAGAACCACTCGGTTGGAGCCTCCTGGCGTAGGCATCTCGCTGAAACCAGGAGGCGGGCCCGGTGTCTTCCCGACACCGTGGCGGGGAGTCAGCACACACTCAGGTGTGTGATGACTCACCGCCATGCTGTCCCGTCGTATCTGGTGGGGACACAGGCCACCTAAGTGTAGAAGAACCGGGGAGCAGACCCAGCGCTCCCAGTACAGCAGCGTCGAGTGCGTACAGTGGTACGCGGAGCCGGCGCTCGCGAACGTTTTATCGTTCGCCGGGCTCAGCAGGTGCCCAGGAGACGACCGAGGCGTCGCCGTCGCTCACGAGGACGGCCAAGAAGGGGGATGTGATGCCCGCAACCACACCCCGTGGCAGGAGACCCGTGGTGGTCCTGAAGCGGTTATTTATACGCTCAATGAACCCCAGCTCCACCCGGGATTCTTCGGAGGCCGAGGAGGACGTCATGGTGCAGGAGGACCGGGGGAACCAAACCTTCTTCCGAGCGAGCCTCGGCACCCCCACCGGGGAGAACGTCGACACTCCTCCGGTGTTCCAACGTAAGCGGCAGGCGTCCACGTCGCCCCCAGACTCCACAAGTTCCCCAGGGTCTGCAGCGGAAAGTGGTGGCAAGAAGACGGAACCCGCGAGAAAGCCCGTGAGCAAAAGGGGCAGGGGTCGCCCCCCTACCACGGGTCGGTATGTCGGCCTTGCAGCGGCGCAGGCCGAGTTGAACGCGCAGAGGCGCCTGGCGCTGGACCTCGACGCGGAGGAGGAGGTTGCGGCCAGGACAGCGGCCATCCGCCGCCGTCCTCCGTCGGAGAGCAAGCCGAGGGCCGAGGGCTACTCCTGCCCGGTGGAGTCAGCGCGGACAGCGCCGAGCGCAACTCTCTGCCAGTGGGCTAGGGAGGGGCTGGACGCCCTCGGCATGGTCGGTTCGAAGTCGAAGAACCTGAAGGGAACTTATGTACGCGTCATTAACGACGCGTCGTATACCCTTCAGGCAGTCTTCGACGAGCTCAGGCGGAGAACGGCGTCGGAGGAGACACAACTGCTGGAGAGGGAGGTCGGCAGGCAAGCGGCTCAGCTGGAGCTGCAGACTCGAAAGCTGGAAGAGCAGGCTGCAGAGATAAAACAGCAAGCTCTCCAGCTAACGGAGCTGAGGGCTGAGATAGCGGCCTTGAGGCGGCCGGCGGCAGTGGCGCCGCCTGCTCCTATCGGCCCCGTGGAAGCGGGGGGGTCATCGCTCAAGGAGGAGGTGATGCGTGCGGTGAGGCTGGTCGTCGGCGAATTGGTGGCCGACCGGATTGCCCCAATTGAGGCCAGGCTTGGCCGGGAGACCGGATCCAGCGTCGCCCCCTCCGATCCTGCGTTGCCTTCTCCGCGGATGGCCCCAGGTCAGTCCACGGAGGCAGTGGTGGCTCCACCACCACCGGTTTCGACGTCGCCTGCGCCTCTGCCCGGCTTGGATGTCCCCAAATCCAAGGGGAAGAAGAAGTCGGGCAGAGGCAAGAAGGGGAAGGCCGCTGCCGCTCCTGCAGCCGCTCCTGCGGCCGCTCCTGCAGCTGCAGCCCCTGAGTCTCGTCCAGCTCCGCCACCACCAGTCCCCACGGAGGAACCGTGGAATGTGGTGGCGGCAAAGAAGAAGAAGGAGAAGAAGAAGGGGAAGGCCGCCAAGGCGACCCCGGCTTCCACCCGGCGGCCTCCTCCTCCTCCTCCTACTCCACGCCGAGGGAAGCCCTCCGCTGCTCCCCAGAGCAAGCCTGGCGCCAACCTGCGTCCCCCGTCGACGGCGGCTGTAGTTCTCACGCTACGGCCAGCTGCCGCCGAGGGGGGCGCTAGCTATGAGGCGCTCATAAGAGCGCCAAAGGCCTCAATTAAGTTGGCCCAACTGGGGATCACGGAGGGCGTGAAGATTAAGACGGCCGCCACCGGAGCCCGCCTCCTCGAGATCGGAGGCGAGGATCGAGAGGCGAGGGCGGACCGTCTAGCGGCTAAGCTGCGAGAGGTCCTCCCTGCGGAGACGGTAACGGTCTCCAGGCCTGTGAGGTGTGCAGAACTGCGCATCTCCGGGCTGGATGACTCCGTCTCCGCGGCTGAGGTGGCGGCCAGCGTGGAGTCCGCCGGCGGGTGCCCCGAGGGTACGGCCAGACCCGGCTCTTTACACCGGGACTGGCGAGGCCTCGGGGTTGTGTTTGTGAAGTGCCCGGTGGCCGCGGCCAAGAAATTGGCTACAGCCGGGAGGCTTCTGGTGGGGTGGTCGGCGGCTCAAGTGAAGCTCGTCGACCCCAAGCCCCTTCGGTGCTACCGGTGCCTCCACACCGGGCACACAAAGGCCAAGTGTACCTCGGACGTAGACCGCAGCGACTACTGCTACCGCTGCGGCGCGCCGGGGCACCTAATGGCCCAGTGCACTGCCGCCTTGCGCTGCGCTTTGTGCGAGGCGGCAGACAAGCCGGCGGATCACCGGCTTGGGAGTGCAGCGTGCACCACTCCCAAGCCGAAGAAGAAAAAGAAGAAGCAGCGGAAGAAGCCTCAAAAGGCAAAGCCCTCGGAGTCGGGGCAGAAGGCTGGCGGCGGCGTCACAGCCCCGCCTAGGCCCGATCCACCGTCACCAAGGCCTGTAGAGGCAGCGCCGATGGTCACAGATTAGTGGGACTATCGGCGTGCTCCAGGCGAACCTAAACCACTGCGCCGCCGCTCAGGACCTTTACATCCAGAGCATGGCGCAGTGGCAGACCGGGGTAGGCATAATCACCGAGCCCTACCGACCTATCCCGCCCGATTCGCATTGGGCGGTTGACCGGGAGGGCTTGGTGGCTCTGGTCTCGCGCGCGGCTGCCGGTGCGCCCCCCTTATTGAGGATCAGGAGGGGGCGCTGTTGCGTGGCGGCCGCCGTGGGTTCGGTGACGGTGGTCGGAGTGTACTGCTCTCCGAATCGGAGCCTGTCTTGGTTCGAGCGTCTCCTGGAGGAGCTGGGAACGCTCGTGCGACAGGCTCACCCTTCACCCGTGCTCGTGGCTGGCGATTTCAACGCCAAGTCCACGGCATGGGGATCCCCCGCTACTTGTCCGCGGGGGGAGGCACTGGAAGATTGGTTGGTCTCGTCCGGGTTGATTCTGCTCAACCGGGGGACCGTCGACACGTGGGCGCGGCAACAGAGCGGGTCTATCGTGGACCTCACGTTCGCGTCCCCCGCTCTGGTGCCCCGTGTCCAAGGCTGGGAAGTCCTGGAGGGGGCGGAGACGTTATCGGACCACCGATACATTCGGTTCCGAATCTCCCCCCTTCCGGTTGCCCCGAACAGCCTGGGTGGTCCTCCGCGTGGGGAGGACAACCCGAGATGGGCCCTAAGGCGGCTGAACCGCGAGCGTCTCGCGGAGGCCGCCTTGGTCCAAAGTTGGATTCCAGTGCCGGAGGGTCCGGCGGATGTGGATGAGGAAGCCGATTGGCTCAACGCGGCCATGACGCAGGTGTGCGACGCTAGCATGCCTCGCGTCGGGCCCCCCTCTCCACATCGTAAGGTGTACTGGTGGTCGCCCCAGCTAGCGCAGCTCCGTGCTGCGTGCGTGGCGGCGCGCCGCAAGTACACCCGAAGCCGGCGAAGACGACGTCGCGACGAAGCCCTGGAGACTCGGCTGTACGACGCATACAGGGAGGCGAGAGCCGCCCTGCGCGCGGAAATCGCCGAGTCCAAGAAAAGGGCTTGGGAGGCAATGCTGGAGTCGATCGACCGCGACCCGTGGGGGAGGCCGTATAGGACGGTGCGTCAAAAGCTCCGTCCCTGGGCCCCCCCGGTGACGCAATCGCTCCAGCCTGCGCTCGTGGAGCAGATAGTAGCAGCTCTGTTCCCCGACCGGGGAGAGTTCACTCCCCCTCCCATGGTCGGCGACGATGTCGCGGAGAGCAGTAGAGGACTTGTGCACGCGGAGGAAACAGCATCGCCCGCGGTCACTCCCGGGCATCTGAGGGCGGCGGTTGCAAGGCTCAAGGCCAAAAACACCGCCCCAGGGCCCGACGGTATTCCCGGTCGGGCCTGGGCATTGGCTCTGCCCGATGCCTTAGAAGAGAGAGTGGCACGGCTGTTTACCTCCTGCCTGGAACAGGGCAAGTTTCCCCGCAGGTGGAAGGTGGGGAAGCTTGTCCTCATCACGAAGGAGGGACGACCGGCGGATTCGCCTTCGGCCTATCGGCCCATCGTGTTGCTCGACGATATCGGGAAGGTGTTCGAGCGTGTGCTCGCCCACCGTATCGTCGAGCACCTGGACGGTCCCGGGCCGGGTCTCTGCGATGTCCAGTATGGTTTCCGCAGAGCCCGGTCGACGGTGGACGCGATCCGCCGGGTGCAGTCCCTAGTGAAGGACGCGGCTTCGGGGACCGGGGTGGTATTGGCGGTGAGTTTAGACATCGCCAATGCTTTTAACACCCTCCCCTGGAGCTGCATCCATGAGGCGCTGCGCTACCATCGTGTGCCGGACTGCCTGCGGAGGGTAGTTCTGTCCTACCTCTCCCAACGGGCAGTCACCTATCCGACACAGGATGGTGGCGCCGCTCTGAGAGCAATGTCGTGCGGCGTTCCGCAGGGCTCCGTTTTAGGACCCCTGCTGTGGAACGTCGGCTATGACTGGGTGCTGCGCGGTGGATTGCGGGGAGTCAGCACACACTCAGGTGTGTGATGACTCGCCGCAATGCAGTCCCGTCGTATCTGGTGGGGACACAAGCCACCTAGGTTCGAGTGAACCGGGGAGCAGACCCAGCGCTCCCAAAACAGCGTCGAGTGCGTACACCGGTACGCGGAGCCGGCGCTCGCGAACGTTTTTCCGTTCGCCGGGCTCATCAGGTGCCCAAGAGAAGACCGAGGCGTCGCCTTTGGCGACGAGAGCCGGTCGTTCTCAGTCGAGGTCGCCGTCCCCGACAAGGACGAGCACAGCCAGTGGGGGAACGAAGGCAGAGGAGACCGAGGCGTCGCCTTTGGCGACGAGTGCCGGTCTCCCGCCGTCGAGGTCGCCGTCCCTCACGAGGACGGCCAAGAAGGGGGATGCGACAGCCGCAGTCAGCGCCACAACCACACCCCGTGGCAGGAAACCCGTGGTGGTGCTGAAGCGGCTGTTTATACGCCCAATGCATCCCAGCTCCACCCGGGATTCATCGGACGGAGCTGAGGACGACGACGTCATGGTGCAGGAGGACCGGGGGAACCAGACGTTCTTCCGAGCGAGTCTCGGCACCCCGACCGGAGAGAACGTCGCCACTCCCCCGGTGTTCCAGCGGAAGCGGCAGGCGTCGCCGACGCCCCCAGAGACCACAAGTTCCGCGGACTCTGCGGCGGAAAGTGGCGGGATGCTGGAGCTGCCCAGAAAGCCCGTGAGTAAAAGGGGCAGGGGTCGCCCCCCTACCACGGGTCGGTATGTCGGCCTTGCGGCGGCGCAGGCCGAGCTCAACGCGCAGAGGCGCCTGGCCCTGGACCTCGACGCGGAGGAGGAGGTTGCGGCCAAGACAGCGGCCATCCGGCGCCGTCCTCCGTCGGAGAGCAAGCCGAGGGCCGAGGGCTACTCCTGCCCGGCGGAGTCAGCACGGACAGCGCCAAGCGCGACCCTCTGCCAGTGGGCTAGGGAGGGGCTGGACGCCCTCGGCATGGTCGGGAAAAGGTCGAAGAACCTGAAGGGAACTTATGTACGCGTCATTAATGACGCGTCGTATACCCTTCAGGCAGTCTTCGACGAGCTCAGGCGGAGAACGGCCTCCGAGGAGACGCTGCTTCTAGAAAAGGAGGTTGGCAGGCAAGCGGCCCAGCTGGAGCTGCAGACCCGGAAGCTGGAGGAGCAGGCTGCGGAGATCAAGCAGCAAGCCCTCCAGCTAACGGAGCTGAGAGCGGAGATAGCGGCCTTGAGGCGGCCGGCGCCGGTGGCGCAGGCTGCTCCAACTCCCTCCATGGAGGCAGGGGGACCGTCGCTCAAGGAGGAGGTGATGTGGGCGGTGAGGCTGGTCGTCGGCGAATTGGTGGCCGACCGGATCGCCCCAATCGAGGCCAGACTCGGCCGGGAAACCGCTCCCAATGTCGCCCCCTCCGACCCTGTGTTGCCTGCTTCGCGGACGGCCTCAGGTCTGTCCATGGAGGCAGCGGTGGCTCCACCACCGGCGTCGACGTCGCCTGCGCCTCTGCCCGGCTTGGATGTCCCCAAATCCAAGGGGAAGAAGAAGTCGGGCAGAGCCAAGAAGGGGAAGGCCGCTGCTGTTCCCGCAGCCGCTCCTGCAGCCGTGCCTGCGGCCCCTGAGTCGCAACCTGTCCCGCCGCCACCAGTCCCCACGGAGGAACCGTGGAACGTGGTGGCGGCAAAGAAGAAGAAGGAGAAGAAGAAGGGGAAGGCCGCCAAGGCGACCCCGGCTTCCACCCGGCGGCCTCCTCCTCCTCCTCCTACTCCACGCCGAGGGAAGCCCTCCGCTGCTCCCCAGAGCAAGCCCGGCGCCAACCTGCGTCCCCCGACGACGGCGGCTGTAGTTCTCACGCTACGGCCAGCGGCCGTTGAAGGGGGCGCTAGCTACGAGGCGCTAATAAAGGCCGCAAAGGCCTCTATTAAGTTGGCCCAGCTGGGGATCACGGAGGGCGTCAAAATCAAGACGGCCGCCACCGGAGCCCGCCTCCTCGAGATCGGAGGCGAGGATAGAGAGGCGAGGGCGGACCGCCTAGCGGCAAAGCTGCGAGAGGTCCTCCCTGCGGAGACGGTAACGGTCTCCAGGCCTGTGAGGTGTGCAGAACTGCGCATCTCCGGGCTGGATGACTCCGTCTCCGCGGCTGAGGTGGCGGCCAGCGTGGAGTCCGCCGGCGGGTGCCCCGAGGGTACGGCCAGACCCGGCTCTTTACACCGGGACTGGCGAGGCCTCGGGGTAGTATTCGTCAAGTGCCCGGTGGCCGCGGCCAAGAAATTGGCTGCGACCGGGAGGCTACTGGTGGGGTGGTCGGCGGCTCAGGTAAAGCTCGTCGACCCCAAGCCCCTTCGGTGTTACCGGTGCCTCCACACCGGGCACACGAAGGCCAAGTGCACCTCGGACGTGGACCGCAGCGACTACTGCTACCGCTGCGGCGCGCCGGGGCACCTAATGGCCCAGTGCTCTGCCGCCTTGCGCTGCGCTTTGTGCGAGGCGGCAGACAAGCCGGCGGATCACCGGCTTGGGAGTGCAGCGTGCACCACTCCCAAGCCGACGAAGAAGAAAAAGAAGAAGCAGCGCAAGAAGCCTCAAAAGGCAAAGCCCGTGGAGTCGGGGCAGAAGGCTGGCGGCGGCGTCATAGCCCCGTCTAGGCCCGATCCACCGTCCCCAAGGCCTGTAGAGGTAGCGCCGATGGTCACCGATTAGTGGGACTATCGGCGTGCTCCAGGCGAACCTAAACCACTGCGCCGCCGCTCAGGACCTTTACATCCAGAGCATGGCGCAGTGGCAGACCGGAGTAGGGATAATCACCGAGCCCTACCGACCTATCCCGCCCGATTCGCATTGGGCGGTTGACCGGGAGGGCTTGGTGGCTCTGGTCTCGCGCGCGGCTGTCGGTGCGCCCCCCCTATTGAGGATCAGGAGGGGGCGCTGTTGCGTGGCGGCCGCCGTGGGTTCGGTGACGGTGGTCGGAGCGTACTGCTCTCCGAATCGGAGCCTGTCTTGGTTCGAGCGTCTCCTAGAGGAGCTGGGAACGCTCGTGCGACAGGCTCACCCTTCACCCGTGCTCGTGGCTGGCGATTTCAACGCCAAGTCCACGGCATGGGGATCCCCCGCTACTTGTCCGCGGGGGGAGGCACTGGAAGATTGGTTGGTCTCGTCCGGGTTGATTCTGCTCAACCGGGGGACCGTCGACACGTGGGCGCGGCAACAGAGCGGGTCTATCGTGGACCTCACGTTCGCGTCCCCCGCTCTGGTGCCCCGTGTCCAAGGCTGGGTAGTCCTGGCGGGGGCGGAGACGTTATCGGACCACCGATACATTCGGTTCCGAATCTCACCCCTTCCGGTTGCCCCGAACAGCCTGGGTGGTCCTCCGCGTGGGGAGGACAACCCGAGATGGGCCCTAAGGCGGCTGAACCGCGAGCGTCTCGCGGAGGCCGCCTTGGTCCAAAGTTGGATTCCAGTGCCGGAGGGTCCGGTGGATGTGGATGAGGAAGCCGATTGGCTCAACGCGGCCATGACGCAGGTGTGCGACGCTAGCATGCCTCGCGTCGGGCCCCCCTCTCCACATCGTAAGGTGTATTGGTGGTCGCCCCAGCTAGCGCAGCTCCGTGCTGCGTGCGTGGCGGCGCGCCGCAGGTACACCCGAAGCCGGCGAAGACGACGTCGCGACGGAGCCCTGGAGACTCGGCTGTACGACGCGTACAGGGAGGCGAGAGCCGCCCTGCGCGCGGAAATCGCCGAGTCCAAGAAAAGGGCTTGGGAGGCAATGCTGGAGTCGATCGACCGCGACCCGTGGGGGAGGCCGTATAGGACGGTGCGTCATAAGCTCCGTCCCTGGGCCCCCCCGGTGACGCAATCGCTCCAGCCTGCGCTCGTGGAACAGATAGTAGCAGCTCTGTTCCCCGACCGGGGAGAGTTCGCTCCCCCTCCCATGGTCGGCGACGTCGCGGAGAGCAGTAGAGGACTTGTGCACGCGGAGGAAACAGCATCGCCCGAGGTCACTCCCGGGCATCTGAGGGCGGCGGTTTCAAGGCTCAAGGCCAAGAACACCGCCCCAGGGCCCGACGGTATTCCCGGTCGGGCCTGGGCATTGGCTCTGCCCGATGCCTTAGAAGAGAGAGTGGCACGGCTGTTGACCTCCTGCCTGGAACAGGGCAAGTTTCCCCGCAGGTGGAAGGTGGGGAAACTTGTCCTCATCAAGAAGGAGGGACGACCGGCGGATTCGCCTTCGGCCTATCGGCCCATCGTGTTGCTCGACGATATCGGGAAGGTGTTCGAGCGTGTGCTCGCCCACCGTATCGTCGAGCACCTGGACGGTCCCGGGCCGGGTCTCTGCGATGTCCAGTATGGTTTCCGCAGAGCCCGGTCGACGGTGGACGCGATCCGCCGGGTGCAGTCCCTAGTGAAGGACGCGGCTTCGGGGACCGGGGTGGTATTGGCGGTGAGTTTAGACATCGCCAATGCTTTTAACACCCTCCCCTGGAGCTGCATCCATGAGGCGCTGCGCTACCATCGTGTGCCGGACTGCCTGCGGAGGGTAGTTCTGTCCTACCTCTCCCAACGGGCAGTCACCTATCCGACACAGGATGGTGGCGCCGCTCTGAGAGCAATGTCGTGCGGCGTTCCGCAGGGCTCCGTTTTAGGACCCCTGCTGTGGAACGTCGGCTATGACTGGGTGCTGCGCGGTGCGACTCTTCGGGGGGTCAGCGTAACGTGTTACGCTGACGATACCCTCGTCACCGCGCAGGGGGATACCTACAGGGAGGCGGCTCTCAGAGCAACAGCCGGAGTGGCCCACTTCGTGAGGCGAATCCGCCTTATTGGGTTGGATGTCGCCTTGCAGAAGTCCGAGGCGGTTTGTTTTTCTTCCCCTCGGTCGGCGCCGCCGGCTGGAGCGCACATTGTGGTGGGCGGAGTATCGATCGGCATACGAAAGACGATGCGTTATTTGGGCATCGTCCTCGATAGCCGATGGTGCTTCCGGGAGCACTTCCAGGGACTCGCGCCCCGACTCGTGGGTGCTGCGAGGGCGCTTGGTTGTCTGCTCCCGAATCTCGGTGGGCCCTCGGGCAGCTGCCGACGCCTTTACACGTCGGTGGTTCGCTCGATGGCACTATACGGGGCGCCCATATGGGTAGAGGCCCTCGACGCCGAAAATATCGTGCTGCTGCGACGGGCGCAGCGGACGATGGCGTTGAGGGTCGTGAGAGGGTACGGCACGGTCTCGCTCGAGGCCGCGTGCGTGCTCGCAGGAACTCCACCATGGGACCTGGAGGCCGAGGTGTTGGCGGAAGTTTTCTGCCGGACCTCTGAGGCCAGGGCCCGGGGAGTCGGCCCGCCGCCGAGGGAGGTCGCGTGCTGGAGGGAGGACCTCCGGGGCGATCTTCTTAGGCGGTGGTCCGAGCGGTTGGAAGAGCCTCGCGCCGGTGTTCTGACCATCGACGCGATCCGACCCATCCTGCAGGAGTGGGTCGACAGGCGGCACGGGGCGGTCACCTTTCGCCTGGCGCAGATGCTCACCGGACACGGTTGTTTCGGTGAGTATCTGTTCCGGGTGGCCAAGAGGGAGCCGTCTCCGGTGTGCCACAGCTGCGGCCACCCCGAGGACACAGCCACGCACACGCTGGCGGAGTGCCCGGGGTGGAGCCGTCAACGCGCAGCTCTTGTCGACGTAGTCGGCGCCGACCTAACGCTCTCGACCATCATCCAGGCGATGGTCGACAGTGAGGCGGCGTGGACGGCGATGATCACGTTCAGCGAGGACGTGATCTCGCTCAAGGAGGAGGCGGAGCGGATCAGGGAACTGGATCCTCTCGCTGATCCGATCCGTCGCAGGCGAGTCGGGCGAAGGCGGGCCGCGACGCTCCATCGCGGCCTTCCTCCTTGACGGGGACTCACAGCCCGCGGTACCAGGACTACCGCCGGCTGTGCAACGCCAGGTCCCCCAGGTCGGTAGTGTCGTGTCTGCACACTGTACCTAGTAGGATGTCGTCCCCCCTACCCATAGGACGACACCACTGAAGGAAGCCCCTCCCGCTCTTTACACGGGAGGTGTGGCTGACCGCTGCGGGTGTTGTGGTTGTTGTGACCTTGTTCCCACGACACCCGCCCACTAGAAGCGGAGAAAGAGGACACCCCGGTTAGGTTTAGTCCGTGCGAGTCGGACATAACCCGCGTGCTGTCCTGGCACGCGGGTATCCATAACGGATTCCCCCGGGTTAAAAAAAAAAAAAAAAAAAAAAAAAAAAGGTTAGGTTAGGTTAGGTTAGGTTAGGTTGGGGTAGGCCGTATAGGACGGTGCGTCAAAAGCTCCGTCCCTGGGCCCCCCCGGTGACGCAATCGCTCCAGCCTGCGGTCGTGGAACAGATAGTAGCAGCTCTGTTCCCCGACCGGGGAGAGTTCGCTCCCCCTCCCATGGTCGGCGACGATGTCGCGGAGAGCAGTAGAGGACTTGTGCACGCGGAGGAAACAGCATCGCCCGAGGTCACTCCCGGGCATCTGAGGGCGGCGGTTGCAAGGCTCAAGGCCAAAAACACCGCCCCAGGGCCCGACGGTATTCCCGGTCGGGCCTGGGCATTGGCTCTGCCCGATGCCTTAGAAGAGAGAGTGGCACGGCTGTTTACCTCCTGCCTAGAACAGGGCAAGTTTCCCCGCAGGTGGAAGGTGGGGAAACTTGTCCTCATCAAGAAGGAGGGACGACCGGCGGATTCGCCTTCGGCCTATCGGCCCATCGTGTTGCTCGACGATATCGGGAAGGTGTTCGAGCGTGTGCTCGCCCACCGTATCGTCGAGCACCTGGACGGTCCCGGGCCGGGTCTCTGCGATGTCCAGTATGGTTTCCGCAGAGCCCGGTCGACGGTGGACGCGATCCGCCGGGTGCAGTCCCTAGTGAAGGACGCGGCTTCGGGGAACGGGGTGGTATTGGCGGTGAGTATAGACATCGCCAATGCTTTTAACACCCTCCCCTGGAGCTGCATCCATGAGGCGCTGCGCTACCATCGTGTGCCGGACTGCCTGCGGAGGGTAGTTCTGTCCTACCTCTCCCAACGGGCAGTCACCTATCCGACACAGGATGGTGGCGCCGCTCTGAGAGCAATGTCGTGCGGCGTTCCGCAGGGCTCCGTTTTAGGACCCCTGCTGTGGAACGTCGGCTATGACTGGGTGCTGCGCGGTGCGACTCTTCGGGGGGTCAGCGTAACGTGTTACGCTGACGATACCCTCGTCACCGCGCAGGGGGATACCTATAGGGAGGCGGCTCTCAGAGCAACAGCCGGAGTGGCCCACTTCGTGAGGCGAATCCGCCTTATTGGGTTGGATGTCGCCTTGCAGAAGTCCGAGGCGGTTTGTTTTTCTTCCCCTCGGTCGGCGCCGCCGGCTGGAGCGCACATTGTGGTGGGCGGAGTGTCCATCGGCATACGAAAGACGATGCGTTATTTGGGCATCGTCCTCGATAGCCGATGGTGCTTCCGGGAGCACTTCCAGGGACTCGCGCCCCGACTCGTGGGTGCTGCGAGGGCGCTTGGTCGTCTGCTCCCGAATCTCGGTGGGCCCTCGGGCGGCTGCCGACGCCTTTACACGTCGGTGGTTCGCTCGATGGCACTATACGGGGCGCCCATATGGGTAGAGGCCCTCGACGCCGAAAATATCGCGCTGCTGCGACGGGCGCAGCGGGCGATGGCGTTGAAGGTCGTGAGAGGGTACGGCACGGTCTCGCTCGAGGCCGCGTGCGTGCTCGCAGGAACTCCACCATGGGACCTGGAGGCCGAGGTGTTGGCGGAAGTTTTCTGCCGGACCTCTGAGGCCAGGGCCCGGGGAGTCGGCCCGCCGCCGAGGGAGGTCGCGTGCTGGAGGGAGGACCTCCGGGGCGATCTTCTTAGGCGGTGGTCCGAGCGGTTGGAAGAGCCTCGCGCCGGTGTTCTGACCATCGACGCGATCCGACCCATCCTGCAGGAGTGGGTCGACAGGCGGCACGGGGCGGTCACCTTTCGCCTGGCGCAGATGCTCACCGGACACGGTTGTTTCGGTGAGTATCTGTTCCGGGTGGCCAAGAGGGAGCCGTCTCCGGTGTGCCACAGCTGCGGCCACCCCGAGGACACAGCCACGCACACGCTGGCGGAGTGCCCGGGGTGGAGCCGTCAACGCGCAGCTCTTGTCGACGTAGTCGGCGCCGACCTAACGCTCTCGACCATCATCCAGGCGATGGTCGACAGTGAGGCGGCGTGGACGGCGATGATCACGTTCAGCGAGGACGTGATCTCGCTCAAGGAGGAGGCGGAGCGGATCAGGGAACTGGATCCTCTCGCTGATCCGATCCGCCGCAGGCGAGTCGGGCGAAGGCGGGCCGCGACGCTCCATCGCGGCCTTCCTCCTTGACGGGGACTCACGGCCCGCGGTACCAGGACTACCGCCGGCCGTGCAACGCCAGGTCCCCCCAGGTCGGTAGTGTCGTGTCTGCACACTGTACCTAGTAGGATGTCGTCCCCCCTACCCATAGGGCGACACCACTGAAGGAAGCCCCTCCCGCTCTTTACACGGGAGGTGTGGCTGACCGCTGCGGGTGTTGTGGTTGTTGTGACCTTGTTCCCACGACACCCGCCCACTAGAAGCGGAGAAAGAGGACACCCCGGTTAGGTTTAGTCCGTGCGAGTCGGACATAACCCGCGTGCGTCCTGGCACGCGGGTATCCATAACGGATTCCCCCGGGTTAAAAAAAAAAAAAAAAAAAAGGTTAGGTTGGGGTGCCAATGTCGGAGAACCTCCTCGTGTGCTCGCCCTTCCATCTGGGCGAGCCGGTGCACCCTGGGCAACACTGGGAACGACTTTACCAGTGGCTAATGCTCCGACACAGGGGGGAAATCACGGTCCTGACCCGGCGTGGACAGGCGTGAGACGGCCACTCCTTGGACTTCTCGTTTATAGAAGCCCATTATGGAGTGGCCTGGGGCATACCGTACCTGAGCTCCCGCTCGGTACGGGGGCCCCCTTCACGGGGGCTGTATTAGGCAGTCTTCAGGCTGCCGAAGCCGGAACCCTGGCGCAAGCCAGAACCGGTGGGCACTGCCACGTGGCGGTGTCTGCGAGGAAGGACACCTCTATAAAAGAACCACTCGGTTGGAGCCTCCTGGCGTAGGCATTTCGCTGAAACCAGGAGGCGGGCCCGGTGTCTTCCCGACACCGCGGTGAGTCGTGTTGGCCGGATGGGTGCGCCTGTTCGGTCGTTCGGCGTCGGCCCGCAGCTCCGTTGTATCGGAGCTGTGGCGCCGGGATGGTGGTTGTTCGGCTGAGTGAGCTTGCTCGCTCGGCCGTCCGGTGCAGTCCCGCCGGCGTTTGGCCGAGTGTGCGGGACCAAAGTGGAAGACAACCACGTTAAAAAACAAAATCACGACAAATCAAAATGAAAAAGGTGAACTTGAAAACTTCACACCAGGAGGGTACCGGTCGCCCCGCGACCGGAGAATCCCTCCATGGCGGGGAGTCAGCACACACCCAGGTGTGTGATGACTCACCGTCATGCAGTCCCATCGTATCTGGTGGGGACACAGGCCACCTAAATGCGACACAACCGGGGAGCAGACCCAGCGCTCCCAGAACAGCAGCGTCGAGTGCGTACAGTGGTACGCGGAGCCGGCGCTCGCGAACGTTTTATCGTTCGCCGGGCTCAGAAGGTGCCCAGGAGGAGACCGAGGCGTCGCCTTCGGCGACGAGAGCCGGTCGCTCTCAATCGAGGTCGCCGTCCCCGAAAAGGACGAGCCCAGACAGTGCGGGCATGCCATCGCCAACGAAGGCAAAGGAGACCGAGGCGTCGCCTTTGGCGACGAGTGCCGGTCTCCCGCCGTCGAGGTCGCCGTCCCTCACGAGGACGGCCAAGAAGGGGGATGCGACAGCCGCAGTCAGCGCCACAACCACACCCCGTGGCAGGAGACCCGTGGTGGTGCTGAAGCGGCTGTTTATACGCCCAATGCATCCCAGCTCCACCCGGGATTCATCGGACGGAGCTGAGGACGACGACGTCATGGTGCAGGAGGACCGGGGGAACCAGACGTTCTTCCGAGCGAGTCTCGGCACCCCGACCGGAGAGAACGTCGCCACGCCCCCGGTGTTCCAGCGGAAGCGGCAGGCGTCGACGTCGCCCCCAGACACCACTAGTTCCGCACAGTCTGCGGCGGAAAGTGGTGGGAAGCCGGGATCCGCACGAAGGCCCGTGAGCAAAAGGGGCAGGGGTCGCCCCCCTACCACGGGTCGGTACGTCGGCCTTGCGGCGGCGCAGGCCGAGCTAA
Organism: Eilema caniola; assembly: GCA_949126895.1. NCBI lineage: Eukaryota > Metazoa > Arthropoda > Insecta > Lepidoptera > Erebidae > Eilema > Eilema caniola. Next base: position 38,482 of record OX421471.1, on the reverse strand, counting down.
ACGCGCAGAGGCGCCTGGCCCTGGACCTCGACGCGGAGGAGGAGGTTGCGGCCAAGACAGCGGCCATCCGCCGCCGTCCTCCGTCGGAGAGCAAGCCGAGGGCCGAGGGCTACTCCTGCCCGGCGGAGTCAGCGCGAACAGCGCCGAGCGCGACTCTCTGCCAGTGGGCCAGGGAGGGGCTGGACGCCCTCGGCATGGTCGGGAAAAGGTCGAAGAACCTGAAGGGAACTTATGTACGCGTCATTAACGACGCGTCGTACACCCTTCAGGCAGTCTTCGACGAGCTCAGGCGGAGAACGGCGTCGGAGGAGACGCAGCTGCTGGAGAAGGAGGTCAGCAGGCAAGCGGCTCAGCTGGAGCTGCAGACCCGTAAGCTGGAGGAGCAGGCTGCGGAGATCAAGCAGCAAGCCCTCCAGCTTACGGAGCTGAGGGCGGAGATTGCGGCCTTGAGCCGGCCGGCGGCAGTGGCGCCGCCTGCTCCAACTTGCCCCATGGAGGCACCATCGCTGAAGGAGGAGGTGATGCGTGCGGTGAGGCTGGTCGTCGGCGAACTGGTGGCCGACCGGATTGCCCCAATCGAGGCCAGACTCGGCCGGGAAACCGCATCCAGCGTCGCCCCCTCCGATCCTGTGTTGCCTGCTCCGCGGACGGCCCCAGGTCTGTCCATGGAGGCAGTGGTGGCTCCGCCACCGGCTACGACGTCGCCTGCGCCTCTGCCCGGCTTGGATGTCCCCAAATCCAGGGGGAAGAAGAAGCCGGGCAGAGGCAAGAAGGGGAAGGCCGCTGCCGTCCCTTCAGCCGCTCCTGCAGCCGCTCCTGCGGCCGCTCCAGCAGCCCCGGAGTCCCGATCAGTTCCGCCACCACCAGTCCCCACGGAGGTACCGTGGAGTGTGGTGGCGGCCAAGAAAAAAGGAACGAGGAAGGGGAAGGCCGCTAAGGCGACCCCGGCTTCCACCAGGCATCCTCCTCCTCCTCCTACTCCACGCCGAAGAAAGCCCTCCGCTGCTCCCCAGAGCAAGCCCGGCGCCAACCTGCGTCCCCCGACGACGGCGGCTGTAGTTCTCACGCTACGGCCAGCGGCCGTTGAAGGGGGCGCTAGCTACGAGGCGCTAATAAAGGCCGCAAAGGCCTCTATTAAGTTGGCCCAGCTGGGGATCACGGAGGGCGTCAAAATCAAGACGGCCGCCACCGGAGCCCGCCTCCTCGAGATCGGAGGCGAGGATAGAGAGGCGAGGGCGGACCGCCTAGCGGCAAGGCTGCGAGAGGTCCTCCCTGCGGAGACGGTAACGGTCTCCAGGCCTGTGAGGTGTGCAGAACTGCGCATCTCCGGGCTGGATGACTCCGTCTCCGCGGCAGAGGTGGCGGCCAGCGTGGAGTCCGCCGGCGGGTGCCCCGAGGGTACTGCCAGACCCGGCTCTTTACACCGGGACTGGCGAGGCCTCGGGGTAGTATTTGTGAAGTGCCCGGTGGCCGCGGCCAAGAAATTGGCTGCGACCGGGAGGCTTCTGGTGGGGTGGTCGGCGGCTCAAGTGAAGCTCGTCGACCCCAAGCCCCTTCGGTGCTACCGGTGCCTCCACACCGGGCACATAAAGGCCAAGTGCACCTCGGACGTAGACCGCAGCGACTACTGCTACCGCTGCGGCGCGCCGGGGCACCTAATGGCCCAGTGCACTGCCGCCTTGCGCTGCGCTTTGTGCGAGGCGGCAGACAAGCCGGCGGATCACCGGCTTGGGAGTGCAGCGTGCACCACTCCCAAGCCGAAGAAGAAAAAGAAGAAAAGGAAGAAGCCTCAAAAGGCAAAGCCCTCGGAGTCGGGGCAGAAGGCTGGCGGCGGCGTCATAGCCCCGCCTAGGCCCGATCCACCGTCACCGAGGCCTGTAGAGGTAGCGCCGATGGTCACAGATTAGTGGGACTATCGGCGTCCTCCAGGCGAACCTAAACCACTGCGCCGCCGCTCAGGACCTTTACATCCAGAGCATGGCGCAGTGGCAGACCGGGGTAGGCATAATCACCGAGCCCTACCGACCTATCCCGCCCGATTCGCATTGGGCGGTTGACCGGGAGGGCTTGGTGGCTCTGGTCTCGCGCGCGGCTGCCGGTGCGCCCCCCTTATTGAGGATCAAGAGGGGGCGCTGTTGCGTGGCGGCCGCCGTGGGTTCGTTGACGGTGGTCGGAGCGTACTGCTCTCCGAATCGGAGCCTGTCCTGTTTCGAGCGTACCCTGGAGGAGCTGGGAACGCTCGTGCGACAGGCTCACCCTTCACCCGTGCTCGTGGCTGGCGATTTCAACGCCAAATCCACGGCATGGGGATCCCCCGCTACTTGTCCGCGGGGGGAGGTACTGGAAGATTGGTTGGTCTCGTCCGGGTTGATTCTGCTCAACCGGGGGACCGTCGACACGTGGGCGCGGCAACAGAGCGGGTCTATCGTGGACCTCACGTTCGCGTCCCCCGCTCTGGTGCCCCGTGTCCAAGGCTGGGAAGTCCTGGAGGGGGTCGAGACGTTAGCGGACCACCGATATATTCGGTTCCGAATCTCCCCCCTTCCGGTTGCCCCGAACAGCCTGGGTGGTCCTCCGCGTGGGGAGGACAACCCGAGATGGGCCCTAAGGCGGCTGAACCGCGAGCGTCTCGCGGAGGCCGCCTTGGTCCAAAGTTGGATTCCAGTGCCGGAGGGTCCGGTGGATGTGGATGAGGAAGCCGATTGGCTCAACGCGGCCATGACGCAGGTGTGCGACGCCAGCATGCCTCGCGTCGGGCCCCCCTCTCCACATCGTAAGGTGTACTGGTGGTCGCCCCAGCTAGCGCAGCTCCGTGCTGCGTGCGTGGCGGCGCGCCGCAAGTACACCCGAAGCCGGCGAAGACGACGTCGCGACGAAGCCCTGGAGACTCGGCTGTACGACGCGTACAGGGAGGCGAGAGCCTCCCTGCGCGCGGAAATCGCCGAGTCCAAGAAAAGGGCTTGGGAGGCAATGCTGGAGTCGATCGACCGCGACCCGTGGGGGAGGCCGTATAGGACGGTGCGTCAAAAGCTCCGCCCCTGGGCCCCCCCGGTGACGCAATCGCTCCAGCCTGCGCTCGTGGAACAGATAGTAGCAGCTCTGTTCCCCGACCGGGGAGAGTTCTCTCCCCCTCCCATGGTCGGCGACGATGTCGCGGAGAGCAGTAGAGGACTTGTGCACGCGGAGGAAACAGCATCGCCCGAGGTCACTCCCGGGCATCTGAGGGCGGCGGTTGCAAGGCTCAAGGCCAAGAACACCGCCCCAGGGCCCGACGGTATTCCCGGTCGGGCCTGGGCATTGGCTCTGCCCGATGCCTTAGAAGAGAGAGTGGCACGGCTGTTTACCTCCTGCCTGGAACAGGGCAAGTTTCCCCGCAGGTGGAAGGTGGGGAAACTTGTCCTCATCAAGAAGGAGGGACGACCGGCGGATTCGCCTTCGGCCTATCGGCCCATCGTGTTGCTCGACGATATCGGGAAGGTGTTCGAGCGTGTGCTCGCCCACCGTATCGTCGAGCACCTGGACGGTCCCGGGCCGGGTCTCTGCGATGTCCAGTATGGTTTCCGCAGAGCCCGGTCGACGGTGGACGCGATCCGCCGGGTGCAGTCCCTAGTGAAGGACGCGGCTTCGGGGAACGGGGTGGTATTGGCGGTGAGTATAGACATCGCCAATGCTTTTAACACCCTCCCCTGGAGCTGCATCCATGAGGCGCTGCGCTACCATCGTGTGCCGGACTGCCTGCGGAGGGTAGTTCTGTCCTACCTCTCCCAACGGGCAGTCACCTATCCGACACAGGATGGTGGCGCCGCTCTGAGAGCAATGTCGTGCGGCGTTCCGCAGGGCTCCGTTCTAGGACCCCTGCTGTGGAACGTCGGATACGACTGGGTGCTGCGCGGTGCGACTCTTCGGGGGGTCAGCGTAACGTGTTACGCTGACGATACCCTCGTCACCGCGCAGGGGGATACCTATAGGGAGGCGGCTCTCAGAGCAACAGCCGGAGTGGCCCACTTCGTGAGGCGAATCCGCCTTATTGGGTTGGATGTCGCCTTGCAGAAGTCCGAGGCGGTTTGTTTTTCTTCCCCTCGGTTGGCGCCGCCGGCTGGAGCGCACATTGTGGTGGGCGGAGTGTCGATCGGCATACGAGGGGCGATGCGTTATTTGGGCATCGTCCTCGATAGCCGATGGCGCTTCCGGGAGCACTTCCAGGGACTCGCGCCCCGACTCGTGGGTGCTGCGAGGGCGCTTGGTCGTTTGCTCCCGAATCTCGGTGGGCCCTCGGGCGGCTGCCGACGCCTTTACACGTCGGTGGTTCGCTCGATGGCACTATACGGGGCGCCCATATGGGTAGAGGCCCTCGACGCCGAAAATATCGCGCTGCTGCGACGGGCGCAGCGGGCGATGGCGTTGAGGGTCGTGAGAGGGTACGGCACGGTCTCGCTCGAGGCCGCGTGCGTGCTCGCAGGAACTCCACCATGGGACCTGGAGGCCGAGGTGTTGGCGGAAGTTTTCTGCCGGACCTCTGAGGCCAGGGCCCGGGGAGTCGGCCCGCCGCCGAGGGAGGTCGCGTGCTGGAGGGAGGACCTCCGGGGCGATCTTCTTAGGCGGTGGTCCGAGCGGTTGGAAGAGCCTCGCGCCGGTGTTCTGACCATCGACGCGATCCGACCCATCCTGCAGGAGTGGGTCGACAGGCGGCACGGGGCGGTCACCTTTCGCCTGGCGCAGATGCTCACCGGACACGGATGTTTCGGTGAGTATCTGTTCCGGGTGGCTAAGAGGGAGCCGTCTCCGGTGTGCCACAGCTGCGGCCACCCCGAGGACACAGCCACGCACACGCTGGCGGAGTGCCCGGGGTGGAGCCGTCAACGCGCAGCTCTTGTCGACGTAGTCGGCGCCGACCTAACGCTCTCGACCATCATCCAGGCGATGGTCGACAGTGAGGCGGCATGGACGGCGATGATCACGTTCAGCGAGGACGTGATCTCGCTCAAGGAGGAGGCGGAGCGGATCAGGGAACTGGATCCTCTCGCTGATCCGATCCGTCGCAGGCGAGTCGGGCGAAGGCGGGCCGCGACGCTCCATCGCGGCCTTCCTCCTTGACGGGGACTCACGGCCCGCGGTACCAGGACTACCGCCGGCCGTGCAACGCCCCCCCAGGTCGGTAGTGTCGTGTCTGCACACTGTACCTAGTAGGATGTCGTCCCCCCTACCCATAGGACGACACCACTGAAGGAAGCCCCTCCCGCTCTTTACACGGGAGGTGTGGCTGACCGCTGCGGGTGTTGTGGTTGTTGTGACCTTGTTCCCACGACACCCGCCCACTAGAAGCGGAGAAAGAGGACACCCCGGTTAGGTTTAGTCCGTGCGAGTCGGACATAACCCGCGTGCGTCCTGGCACGCGGGTATCCATAACGGATTCCCCCGGGTTAAAAAAAAAAAAAAAAAAAAAGGTTAGGTTAGGTTAGGTTTTTTTTTTTTTTTTTTTTTTTGTAGGTCGTGTGCCTAGTGGGCCTACCTGTCCACCCGCAGTGGGGTGGCCCGCGAAAGCTGGGACCTATGCTAATGTTCCCTTACAGAATAAAGGTCATTTGAGTTCTAGTCTGCTGTGTTGCGAAAATAATGTACAGATCCCCTATTAGGGGTTGCTTTATTTATTTCAATAACATAAATGTGGATTACATTACTTGTCTTTAATACTATATTACAAGCTAATTTCAGTCAACATAAAATACAGAAACGATTATAATAATTAAAACAGATTAAAATAGAATTAAAAATACAATTGAATAACATTAAATTAAAAAAAAAAAAAAATGCAATATAAAATATACAATTAAAATACAATAGTGTTAATAATATACAGTTAAAACTTATCAATTAATATCACAGCTAATTAATAAAAACAATAAAATTTAACAACATTAATATAGTACAATTAAAATAGACAATAAATAGTTAAAAATCCACAAAAAATTTAAAGGTTAAAATTGAAGTTGTTGCTACTAAAAATACTGTACCCTGCCTGGAGTACTGCACCCTCTCCGAACGACGTATTTGTTGGTGACGTGCTGGAACCGCCGTATGCTGGCAGCGCAGCGCGCTTATCATACGGCGTCCAACACGTCACCCGTCCTTGTTCCTTTCTATACAATTTCTTACTATATGGGTGCAGTACTCCAGGAACTGCTCCCTAAACGAATTATCCTTAAAAATCTCTTGCAACACCCCTGCCTTTAATTCCTTCCCTATCCTCATCTCTAGATTGTACCTGGCTACCCCATTCGCAGGGCAGTCGAACAGGAGGTGCGAGACCGTTTCGTCCTCAGTCGGACTACAGATGCACGATGGGTTCGCCCTGCACTTGAATCTGTACAAGTACGAGGCGAACGCACCGTGCCCCGTGAGGACCTGCGTGGTCTCATATGTGAGCTGCCTTTTCAGGGCAAACTTGTACGCGGTGAACACATCAGGGAAGAACATTTTCGTGCCGCTGGCTACCGTCCCGGACTGATAGCGCCGGTTCCACTCGTCAAGCGCCCGGTTTCGGATCATGCGCTTGACGAATGAGACCGGCACCCTGTCGTAAACAGGTCGGACCTTGGACCGGAGCGCCGCGACTTTCGCCAGCTCGTCGGCCCTCTCGTTCCCCGCTAGGCCTGCGTGAGCCTTGACCCAGTACAGAGAAACCTCTCTGCCTTGGGTCAATGCTTCACGCAGGTTCGCCCTGGCTTCAATCGCCAGGGGATGCGGGGAATGGCTGTTGACAACAGTCTCGAGGGCCGAACGAGAGTCGCTTAAAATGGCAGAAGCTCCTCGGTGCTTAACTGCAAGCCCCGTGGCCTTGCATATGGCCAACAGTTCCGCCTGGTAGACAGTGCAGTACGGCGACAGGGCAAGCTTGACGGCTTTGGTTTCGGTGTCGCCATTCCATATAGAAATGGCGGCACCCACCTTGCCGTCAATCTTGCTCCCGTCAGTATAGTACCGCACTGCACTGTCTACCTGCTCGACCTCTTCAGCGGTCGAGAGGCAATGGAACTGCAGGCTCATATGGTCGGCCGGATGGGGCCTGTCCCGGAACGGTGTCGGTGTCTCTATTTGCCGATCCGCTAGATCTGGCAGGTCAGCCCCCCGTCGGCACTCGTACAGGGCGGCATTCTCCCTAATACGAATGTCGAGGGGGAGCAGCCCGGCCAGAGCTAGGGCGGCGTTTAGAGACACTGTCCGGTAAGCCCGGCAGAGCTTCTGCGCGAACCCGCGTTGCACGGCCTCCAACCTCTTCCGCGTTCCGACCTTGTTAGTGGACGGCGCCCGGTTAGGTTAGGTTAGGTTAGGTTAGGTTAGGTTAGGTTAGGTTAGGTTAGGTTGCCAAAGCAAAGGGGTCAGGACGAGCTGCGGAGCAGACGGCGGGTCCCTCCCACCAGGAGACACCGGTGATGCTGGAAGGCTGGACGACAGTGGTGAAGCGGGCAAAGACCAAAAAGTCTGCGCCAGCCCCCACTGTCTCCAAGGCTCCGATGAAGAAGCCTTCAATACCAAGGCTGCCAAAGTCCTTGGCGGTGGTCGTCGCCCTGAAGCCAGAGGCAGTGGCGGAGGGCTTAACTTACGGGGAGGCCATCGCTAAGGCCAAACAGTCCGTCAGCTTGCATGAGCTGGGAATTGGCTCGACCAAATTCCGGACGGGGATAACGGGGGCTCGAATCATCGAGCTCCCTAAGGAGGTCTCTGCCGCCCAGGCGGATAGCCTCGCGGCCAGGATCGGTCAAGCTCTTGGGGATGCCGCCAAGGTGACACGCCCCAGGAAAATGGCCAACGTCCGGATATCCGGCCTGGACGACTCGGCGACACCGGAGGAAATCCGCTTGGCGCTGGCTGAAAAAACCGGAGTCTCCCCGGAGGAATTTAAGGTCGGGCTAATTACCCTCGGGTACACTGGGGTGGGCTCTACGATTATTGCCTGCCCCATCGAAACCATTGGCAAGCTGGCGGAAGCAGGTCGGCTCTGTGTGGGCTGGAGCGCTGCCTCCATTAGGGTCCTGGAGCAGCGTCCAATGCGGTGCCACCGGTGCTACGGCATTGGACACCCGCAGCAACTATGCCCCTCCAGCAAAGACCGCAGCGGAGTATGTTTTCGCTGCGGAGAAGAGGGGCATATCTCCAGGGACTGCGCAGGCCCAATTTGCTGCGCGGTGTGCAAGGACCGGGGCCTGGCATCGGGTCACCGCATGGGGGGCGCAAACTGCAACCCACCTCCAACCAAGGGCCGCCCGCTACAATGGGCAGCAACCCGCCGTTCCCAGGCCACGTCGGCCGCCCCTGTAGAAACGCCTATGGAAACCAACAATGCCAGTTAGGCCCATAGGCAAATTTCTACAGGGGAACGTGAACCTCTCGGTCGCAGCACAGGACCTCTTGTGCCAGACTGCGGCCGAGTGGAACATAGACGTAGCTGTGATTTCGGAGCCAAACTCTGTGCCCCGGACCCACAAGTGGGCCGGGTCGGTGGATGGCTCCGCAGCTATTTACTTCCCCGGCGTGGCCTCCACTCACTCCGTTGTGGAGAGAGGAGCGGGCTTTGTGGCAGCTCGATGGGGAGGAGTAGTGGTGATTTCCACATACTTCTCCCCAAACCGCAGCCGGGCCGACTTCGAGTCGTTCCTGGTTGCGGTGGAAGGCGTCATTCTTCGGGTGGCCCCCATTCCGGTGCTGGTGGCTGGGGACCTCAACGCGTGGTCTTGCGCTTGGGGTTCTACCAGGACCAGCGTCCGCGGTGGTGTTCTGGAGTCCTGGGTTCTGTCCTTGGGACTCCAGATTCTCAATAGAGGCACCACCCCAACCTGCGTCCGGCCGCAAGGCACGTCCAGAGTGGACGTGACCTTTGCCGCCCCATCACTTGCCGCCCGTATCAGGGACTGGCGGGTGATGGAAGAAGCGGTGACCCTATCGGACCACAGGTACGTCCGATATGAGGTCTCCCCGGCATCCTCCGGGACTCCTATTCAGCTGAGTCCCGGCACACCTTTCCCGAGGTATGCACTCACCCGCCTTCGGCCTGATGTGGCGGAGGAGGCAGCGATGGTGAGAGCGTGGGCCGAGGTGCCCGACACCATCGCTGAGGATGCCGACGGCATGGCGGACCTTTTCGCGGACGACATTAAGGTTGTCTGCGACGCCGCCATGCCGAGGACGCAGGCCTGCCCCCGAAACAGGGGGCAGGTATACTGGTGGACGCAGGAACTGTCCAACCTGCGTTCCACCAGCATGGGGGCCAGACGCGCCTACCAGCGTTACCGTAGGCGCGCCCGAGGAGCGCCCGGGGTAGAGGAATCTCTATACCGGGCGTACCAGGACGCCAACAGGGCCCTGCGGACGGCAATCTGCAGGGCCAAGGAGGATGCCTGGGACCAGTTCCTAGGCATCCTCGACAACGACCCCTGGGGCAGGCCGTACAGGACGATTAGGGGGAAGTTCTCTACTCCAGCTTCCCCCACCTCCTGTATGGAGCCTGGGCTGCTGCGGAGGGTGCTGGGGACGCTGTTCCCCAACCCTGGACCGTTTGCACCTCCGCGCATGCCAGCCGCTGAGCTCGTTTCGGGGGAGCGGGTCGACGGCCCTCCAGTGTCGGACGCTGAGTTCGACACAATCCGGTTGAGACTCCGGCGCAAACGCAAGGCGCCGGGGCCGGATGGGGCCCCCTCCAAGGTGATGGCTATCGCCTTGGGGCCCCTGGAGGACCGGTACCGCGCAGTGCTCAACACCTGCATTGCGATGGCCCGCTTCCCCAGACGATGGAGAGTAGGGCGGCTCTGCCTACTCCGTAAGGAGAGCCGTCCAGCGGATGCCCCAGAGGGCTACCGACCGGTGGTGTTGCTGGATGAGGCGGGGAAGGCTTTCGAGAAGATTCTCGCCTCCCGCATCATCCAGCACCTGGAGGGCAGGGGTCCGGACCTGGCAGAGTGCCAGTACGGATTCCGCACCGGTCGGTCCACGATAGACGCGGTGAGCCGCCTCAAGAGGTGGACTGAGGTGGCTACGGCCAGGGGGGAGGTGGTGATCGCGGTGTCCTTGGACATCGCGAACGCATTCAACACCATCCCCCACGAGTGCATCACGGAGGCACTCAAGTATCATCGAGTGCCTTCGTACCTCCGTGCCATCGTCGGGGACTACCTGCAGGACAGGATGGTCCTCTACGAGAGCCCGGAGGGCCGCGTCGAGTCGTGGAGAGTGGCGGCAGGAGTGCCCCAGGGGTCCGTATTAGGCCCTCTACTATGGAACCTGGGGTACAATTGGGTTCTGCGGGGTTTGATGCCGCCGCGCATGGATGTCATCTGCTTTGCGGATGACACGCTGGTCGCGGCGGCAGCGAATGGTTGGGACGAGGCGGTCCACCTTGCGTCGTTCGGCACCTCCTTGGTCGTCCAGCGCATCCGCCTCCTGGGTCTGGAAGTGGCCCTCAACAAGACGAGGGCCATCTCCTTCCATGCCCCCCGACGTGCAGCCCCGCTGGGGCTTGAAGTCCGAGTGGTGGGGGTCCAAATCCCAGTCGAGGAACACGCGAAGTACCTCGGCCTCACATTGGACCCCCGGTGGAGCTTCGAGGAGCACTTTAAGCTCCTCGCTCCCCGGCTGTGCGCCGCCGCAGCCGGCCTCGGACGGCTCCTTCCCAATGTGGGAGGGCCCAACGCCAGGTGCCGTCGGCTGTATCACGGGGTGATACGGTCGATGGCACTATACGGAGCACCGGTGTGGGCCGAGTGCCTCACAACCCGCACGCGAGCCCTCTTGCGCAGGCCGCAAAGGGTGATCGCGACCCGAGCCGTGCGGGCATACCGCACGGTGAGTCACGGGGCGGCCTGCGTACTAGCGGCCACGCCTCCTCTGGACGTCGATGCACTTGTGCTTGCGGAGGTGTATCGGCACAGAGTCGAGGCGCGTCAACGGGGTGAAAGGCCTGCTCTGGAAGACATAGAGCAGGCCCGAACTGAGGCGCAGAGAGAGGCCCTGCACCGGTGGGAAGAGGCGCTCGCCAATCCGACCGCTGGGCACCGGACGATAGCGGCACTCCGTCCGGTGTTAGAGGAGTGGGTGGGGCGCCAGAGAGGCGGCCTGACCTTCCGATTGGTGCAGATTTTGACCGGACACGGTTGCTTCGGTCACTATCTGCACCGGGTTGCCAGAAGGGAGGAGACGCCGCAGTGTCATCACTGCGGCGACCCTGACGACACTGCCGATCACACCTTGTTGGTGTGTCCGGCGTGGGAAAATGAGCGCCGCGAACTCACTGCGGCGCTCGGTGGGGGAAGCCTCTCGCTTCCAAGTATGGTCGAAGCCATGCTTGGCAGCGATGAGGCGTGGGAGGCTGCCGCCGACTTCGCCGAGACAGTAATCTCGGCGAAGGAGGCCGCGGAGAGGGCGCGGGAGGAGGACGCTCTAGCCGCTCCTCTCCGGCGTAGACGTACGGGTAGGAGGAGACGGGTGAACCCGTAAACGCCCGTCTTCGTCGACCTGGAGGTTCGACCAGCCTGCGTCAAGTGGCACTGACGCAGGCATTGCACCTGGTCACCACGTCTGGGGATTATCTCGGCTCTCCCGGATAATCCCCCATTGGCGCAGTAGCCCGGCATAGGCCGGGCGGCCCGGCGGTGTTTTGGTGAATTGCTTTGCAGGCCCCAAATCACCTCCACTAAGGGCAGGAAGGGAAGCCGGGGAGTTTTAGTGGGTATTCCCAGTGCCAACACCATCAGGCGCTGGGCGACCCCCACACAAACCCCACTGTCGAGCCAGGGCAGTGGGCAGTCCGTAAGCGGATCTCTCCCCGTAAAAAAAAAAAAAAAAAAAAAAAAAGGTTAGGTTAGGTTAGGTTAGGTTAGGTTAGGTTAGGTTAGGTTAGGTTAGGTTAGGTTAGGTTAGGTTAGGTTAGGTTAGGTTGGGGTGGGGTGCCAATGTCGGAGAACCTCCTCGTGTGCTCGCCCTTCCATCTGGGCGAGCCGGTGCACCCTGGGCAACACTGGGAACGACTTTACCAGTGGCTAATGCTCCGACACACAGGGGGGGAAATCACGGTCCTGACCCGGCGTGGACAGGCGTGAAACGGCCACTCCTTGGACTTCTCGTTTATAGAAGCCCATTATGGAGTGGCCTGGGGCATACCGTACCTGAGCTCCCGCTCGGTACGGGGGCCCCCTTCACGGGGGCTGTATTAGGCAGTCTTCAGGCTGCCGAAGCCGGAACCCTGGCGCAAGTCAGAACCGGTGGGCACTGCCACGTGGCGGTGTCTGCGAGGAAGGACACCTCTATAAAAGAACCACTCGGTGGGAGCCTCCTGGCGTAGGCATTTCGCTGAAACCAGGAGGCGGGCCCGGTGTCTTCCCGACACCGTGGTGAGTCGTGTTGGCCGGATGGGTGCGCCTGTTCGGTCGTTCGGCGTCGGCCCGCAGCTCCGTTGTATCGGAGCTGTGGCGCCGCGATGGTGGTGTTCGGCTGAGTGGGCTTGCTCGCTCAGCCGTCCGGTGTAGTCCCGCCGGCGTTTGGCCGAGTGTGCGGGACCAATGTGGAGACAACCACGTTAAAAAACAAAATAACCAAAAAACACAAAATGAAAAAGGTGAACTTGCCAACATTACACCAGGAGGGTACCGGTCGCTCCGCGACCGGAGAATCCCTCCATTGCGGGGAGTCAGCACACACTCAGGTGTGTGATGACTCGCCGCAATGCAGTCCCGTCGTATCTGGTGGGGACACAAGCCACCTAGGTTCGAGTGGACCGGGGAGCAGACCCAGCGCTCCCAAAACAGCGTCGAGTGCGTACACCGGTACGCGGAGCCGGCGCTCGCGAACGTTCTTCCGTTCGCCGGGCTCATCAGGTGCCCAAGAGAAGACCGAGGCGTCGCCTTTGGCGACGAGAGCCGGTCGTTCTCAGTCGAGGTCGCCGTCCCCGACAAGGACGAGCACAGCCAGTGGGGGAACGAAGGCAGAGGAGACCGAGGCGTCGCCTTTGGCGACGAGTGCCGGTCTCCCGCCGTCGAGGTCGCCGTCCCTCACGAGGACGGCCAAGAAGGGGGATGCGACAGCCGCAGTCAGCGCCACAACCACACCCCGTGGCAGGAAACCCGTGGTGGTGCTGAAGCGGCTGTTTATACGCCCAATGCATCCCAGCTCCACCCGGGATTCATCGGACGGAGCTGAGGACGACGACGTCATGGTGCAGGAGGACCGGGGGAACCAGACGTTCTTCCGAGCGAGTCTCGGCACCCCGACCGGAGAGAACGTCGCCACTCCCCCGGTGTTCCAGCGGAAGCGGCAGGCGTCGCCGACGCCCCCAGAGACCACAAGTTCCGCGGACTCTGCGGCGGAAAGTGGCGGGATGCTGGAGCTGCCCAGAAAGCCCGTGAGTAAAAGGGGCAGGGGTCGCCCCCCTACCACGGGTCGGTATGTCGGCCTTGCGGCGGCGCAGGCCGAGCTCAACGCGCAGAGGCGCCTGGCCCTGGACCTCGACGCGGAGGAGGAGGTTGCGGCCAAGACAGCGGCCATCCGGCGCCGTCCTCCGTCGGAGAGCAAGCCGAGGGCCGAGGGCTACTCCTGCCCGGCGGAGTCAGCGCGGACAGCGCCAAGCGCGACCCTCTGCCAGTGGGCTAGGGAGGGGCTGGACGCCCTCGGCATGGTCAAGGCGAGGTCGAAGAACCTGAAGGGTACATATGTACGCGTCATCAATGACGCGTCGTGTACCCTTCAGGCAGTCTTTGACGAGCTCAGGCGGAGAACGGCCTCGGAGGAGACGCTGCTGCTGGAGAAGGAGGTCGGCAGGCAAGCGGCTAAACTGGAGCTGCAGACACGTAAGCTGGAGGAGCAGGCTGCCGAGTTAAAGCAGCAGGCTCTCGAACTAATACAGCTGCGGGCGGAGATTGCGGCCTTGAGCCGGCCGGCGGCAGTGGCGCCGCCTGCTCCAACATGCCCCATGGAAGCAGGGGGGTCCTCGCTTAAGGAGGAGGTTATGCGGGCGGTGAGGCTGGTCGTCGGCGAGTTGGTGTCCGACCGAATCGCACCGATCGAGGCCAGACTTGGCCGAGAGACCCGACCTAGTGTCGCCCCCTCCGAACCTGTCTTGTTTTCTCCGCGGACGGCCCCCGGCCAGTCCATGGAGGCAGTGGTGGCTCCACCACCACCGGTTTCTACGTCGCCTGCGCCTCTGCCCGGCTTGGATGTCCCCAAATCCAAGGGGAAGAAGAAGTCGGGCAGAGGCAAGAAGGGGAAGGCCGCTGCTGTTCCCGCAGCTGCCCCTGCGGCCGCTCCTGCAACCCCGGAGCCCCGACCAGCCCCGCCACCACCAGTCCCTACGGAGGAACCGTGGAATGTGGTGGCGGCAAAGAAGAAGAAGGAGAAGAAGAAGGAGAAGGCCGCCAAGGCGACCCCGGCTTCCACCCGGCGGCCTCCTCCTCCTCCTCCTACTCCACGCCGAGGGAAGCCCTCCGCTGCTCCCCAGAGCAAGCCCGGCGCCAACCTGCGCCCCCCGTCGACGGCGGCTGTAGTTCTCACGCTACGGCCGGCTGCCGCCGAGGGGGGTGCTACCTACGAGGCGCTCATTAAGACGGCCAAGGCCTCCATCAAGTTGGCCCAGCTGGGGATCACGGAGGGCGTGAAGATCAAGACGGCCGCCACCGGAGCCCGCCTCCTCGAGATCGGAGGCGAGGATCGAGAGGCGAGGGCGGACCGTCTAGCAGCAAGGCTGCGAGAGGTCCTCCCTGCGGAGACGGTAACGGTCTCCAGGCCTGTGAGGTGTGCAGAATTGCGCATCTCCGGGCTGGACGACTCCGTCTCCGCGGCAGAGGTGGCGGCCAGCGTGGAGTCCGCCGGCGGATGCCCCGAGGGTACGGCCAGACCCGGCTCTTTACACCGGGACTGGCGAGGCCTCGGGGTTGTGTTTGTCAAGTGCCCGGTGGCCGCGGCCAAGAAATTGGCTGCGACCGGGAGGCTACTGGTGGGGTGGTCGGCGGCTCAAGTGAAGCTCGTCGACCCCAAGCCCCTTCGGTGCTACCGGTGCCTCCACACCGGGCACACGAAGGCCAAGTGCACCTCGGACGTAGACCGCAGCGACTACTGCTACCGCTGCGGCGCGCCGGGGCACCTAATGGCCCAGTGCACTGCCGCCTTGCGCTGCGCTTTGTGCGAGGCGGCAGACAAGCCGGCGGATCACCGGCTTGGGAGTGCAGCGTGCACCACTCCCAAGCCGAAGAAGAAGAAAAGAAAGAAGAAGCCTCAAAAGGCAAAGCCCGTGGTGTCGGGGCAGAAGGCTGGCGGCGGCGTCATAGCCCCGTCTAGGCCCGATCCACCGTCCCCAAGGCCTGTAGAGGTAGCGCCGATGGTCACAGATTAGTGGGACTATCGGCGTCCTCCAGGCGAACCTAAACCACTGCGCCGCCGCTCAGGACCTTTACATCCAGAGCATGGCGCAGTGGCAGACCGGGGTAGGCATAATCACCGAGCCCTACCGACCTATCCCGCCCGATTCGCATTGGGCGGTTGACCGGGAGGGCTTGGTGGCTCTGGTCTCGCGCGCGGCTGCCGGTGCGCCCCCCTTATTGAGGATCAAGAGGGGGCGCTGTTGCGTGGCGGCCGCCGTGGGTTCGTTGACGGTGGTCGGAGCGTACTGCTCTCCGAATCGGAGCCTGTCCTGTTTCGAGCGTACCCTGGAGGAGCTGGGAACGCTCGTGCGACAGGCTCACCCTTCACCCGTGCTCGTGGCTGGCGACTTCAACGCCAAGTCCACGGCATGGGGATCCCCCGCTACTTGTCCGCGGGGGGAGGCACTGGAAGATTGGTTGGTCTCGTCCGGGTTGATTCTGCTCAACCGGGGGACCGTCGACACGCGGGTGCGGCAACAGAGCGGGTCTATCGTGGACCTCACGTTCGCGTCCCCCGCTCTGGTGCCCCGTGTCCAAGGCTGGGAAGTCCTGGAGGGGGTCGAGACGTTATCGGACCACCGATACATTCGGTTCCGAATCTCCCCCCTTCCGGTTGCCCCGAACAGCCTGGGTGGTCCTCCGCGTGGGGAGGACAACCCGAGATGGGCCCTAAGGCGGCTGAACCGCGAGCGTCTCGCGGAGGCCGCCTTGGTCCAAAGTTGGATTCCAGTGCCGGAGGGTCCGGCGGATGTGGATGAGGAAGCCGATTGGCTCAACGCGGCCATGACGCAGGTGTGCGACGCTAGTATGCCTCGCGTCGGGCCCCCCTCTCCACATCGTAAGGTGTATTGGTGGTCGCCCCAGCTAGCGCAGCTCCGTGCTGCGTGCGTGGCGGCGCGCCGCAAGTACACCCGAAGCCGGCGAAGACGACGTCGCGACGAAGCCCTGGAGACTCGGCTGTACGACGCGTACAGGGAGGCGAGAGCCGCCCTGCGCGCGGAAATCGCCGAGTCCAAGAAAAGGGCTTGGGAGGCAATGCTGGAGTCGATCGACCGCGACCCGTGGGGGAGGCCGTATAGGACGGTGCGTCAAAAGCTCCGTCCCTGGGCCCCCCCGGTGACGCAATCGCTCCAGCCTGCGGCCGTGGAACAGATAGTAGCAGCTCTGTTCCCCGACCGGGGAGAGTTCGCTCCCCCTCCCATGGTCGGCGACGATGTCGCGGAGAGCAGTAGAGGACTTGTGCACGCGGAGGAAACAGCATCGCCCGAGGTCACTCCCGGGCATCTGAGGGCGGCGGTTGCAAGGCTCAAGGCCAAAAACACCGCCCCAGGGCCCGACGGTATTCCCGGTCGGGCCTGGGCATTGGCTCTGCCCGATGCCTTAGAAGAGAGAGTGGCACGGCTGTTTACCTCCTGCCTGGAACAGGGCAAGTTTCCCCGCAGGTGGAAGGTGGGGAAACTTGTCCTCATCAAGAAGGAGGGACGACCGGCGGATTCGCCTTCGGCCTATCGGCCCATCGTGTTGCTCGACGATATCGGGAAGGTGTTCGAGCGTGTGCTCGCCCACCGTATCGTCGAGCACCTGGACGGTCCCGGGCCGGGTCTCTGCGATGTCCAGTATGGTTTCCGCAGAGCCCGGTCGACGGTGGACGCGATCCGCCGGGTGCAGTCCCTAGTGAAGGACGCGGCTTCGGGGAACGGGGTGGTATTGGCGGTGAGTATAGACATCGCCAATGCTTTTAACACCCTCCCCTGGAGCTGCATCCATGAGGCGCTGCGCTACCATCGTGTGCCGGACTGCCTGCGGAGGGTAGTTCTGTCCTACCTCTCCCAACGGGCAGTCACCTATCCGACACAGGATGGTGGCGCCGCTCTGAGAGCAATGTCGTGCGGCGTTCCGCAGGGCTCCGTTTTAGGACCCCTGCTGTGGAACGTCGGCTATGACTGGGTGCTGCGCGGTGCGACTCTTCGGGGGGTCAGCGTAACGTGTTACGCTGACGATACCCTCGTCACCGCGCAGGGGGATACCTATAGGGAGGCGGCTCTCAGAGCAACAGCCGGAGTGGCCCACTTCGTGAGGCGAATCCGCCTTATTGGGTTGGATGTCGCCTTGCAGAAGTCCGAGGCGGTTTGTTTTTCTTCCCCTCGGTCGGCGCCGCCGGCTGGAGCGCACATTGTGGTGGGCGGAGTGTCCATCGGCATACGAAAGACGATGCGTTATTTGGGCATCGTCCTCGATAGCCGATGGTGCTTCCGGGAGCACTTCCAGGGACTCGCGCCCCGACTCGTGGGTGCTGCGAGGGCGCTTGGTCGTCTGCTCCCGAATCTCGGTGGGCCCTCGGGCGGCTGCCGACGCCTTTACACGTCGGTGGTTCGCTCGATGGCACTATACGGGGCGCCCATATGGGTAGAGGCCCTCGACGCCGAAAATATCGCGCTGCTGCGACGGGCGCAGCGGGCGATGGCGTTGAAGGTTGTGAGAGGGTACGGCACGGTCTCGCTCGAGGCCGCGTGCGTGCTCGCAGGAACTCCACCATGGGACCTGGAGGCCGAGGTGTTGGCGGAAGTTTTCTGCCGGACCTCTGAGGCCAGGGCCCGGGGAGTCGGCCCGCCGCCGAGGGAGGTCGCGTGCTGGAGGGAGGACCTCCGGGGCGATCTTCTTAGGCGGTGGTCCGAGCGGTTGGAAGAGCCTCGCGCCGGTGTTCTGACCATCGACGCGATCCGACCCATCCTGCAGGAGTGGGTCGACAGGCGGCACGGGGCGGTCACCTTTCGCCTGGCGCAGATGCTCACCGGACACGGTTGTTTCGGTGAGTATCTGTTCCGGGTGGCCAAGAGGGAGCCGTCTCCGGTGTGCCACAGCTGCGGCCACCCCGTGGACACAGCCACGCACACGCTGGCGGAGTGCCCGGGGTGGAGCCGTCAACGCGCAGCTCTTGTCGACGTAGTCGGCGCCGACCTAACGCTCTCGACCATCATCCAGGCGATGGTCGACAGTGAGGCGGCGTGGACGGCGATGATCACGTTCAGCGAGGACGTGATCTCGCTCAAGGAGGAGGCGGAGCGGATCAGGGAACTGGATCCTCTCGCTGATCCGATCCGCCGCAGGCGAGTCGGGCGAAGGCGGGCCGCGACGCTCCATCGCGGCCTTCCTCCTTGACGGGGACTCACGGCCCGCGGTACCAGGACTACCGCCGGCTGTGCAACGCCAGGTCCCCCCAGGTCGGTAGTGTCGTGTCTGCACACTGTACCTAGTAGGATGTCGTCCCCCCTACCCATAGGACGACACCACTGAAGGAAGCCCCTCCCGCTCTTTACACGGGAGGTGTGGCTGACCGCTGCGGGTGTTGTGGTTGTTGTGACCTTGTTCCCACGACACCCGCCCACTAGAAGCGGAGAAAGAGGACACCCCGGTTAGGTTTAGTCCGTGCGAGTCGGACATAACCCGCGTGCGTCCTGGCACGCGGGTATCCATAACGGATTCCCCCGGGTTAAAAAAAAAAAAAAAAAAAAAAAAAAAAAAAAAGGTTAGGTTGGGGTGCCAATGTCGGAGAACCTCCTCGTGTGCTCGCCCTTCCATCTGGGCGAGCCGGTGCACCCTGGGCAACACTGGGAACGACTTTACCAGTGGCTAATGCTCCGACACACAGGGGGGGAAATCACGGTCCTGACCCGGCGTGGACAGGCGTGAGACGGCCACTCCTTGGACTTCTCGTTTATAGAAGCCCATTATGGAGTGGCCTGGGGCATACCGTACCTGAGCTCCCGCTCGGTACGGGGGCCCCCTTCACGGGGGCTGTATTAGGCAGTCTTCAGGCTGCCGAAGCCGGAACCCTGGCGCAAGTCAGAACCGGTGGGCACTGCCACGTGGCGGTGTCTGCGAGGAAGGACACCTCTATAAAAAAACCACTCGGTTGGAGCCTCCCGGCGTAGGCATTTCGCTGAAACCAGGAGGCGGGCCCGGTGTCTTCCCGACACCGTGGTGAGTCGTGTTGGCCGGATGGGTGCGCCTGTTCGGTCGTTCGGCGTCGGCCCGCAGCTCCGTTGCATCGGAGCTGTGGCGCCGTGATGGCGGTGTTCGGCTGAGTGGGCTTTGCCCGCTCGGCCGTCCGGTGTCGTCCCGCCGGCGTTTGGCCGAGTGTGCGGGACCAAAGTGGAAGACAACCACGTTAAAAAACAAAATAAAACAACAAAAAACAACAAAAAACATGAAAAAGGTGAACCTTACAACAACACACCAGGAGGGTACCGGTCGCCCCGCGACCGGAGAATCCCTCCATGGCGGGGAGTCATCACACATTCAGGTGTGTGATGACTCAACGCCATGCAGTCCCGACGTATCTGGTGGGGACACAGGCCACCGAAATGTACCAGAACCGGGGAGCAGTTCCGCTCCCAGAACGTCGAGTGCGTACAGCAGTACGCGGAGCCGGCGCTCGCGAACGTTCTATCGTTCGCCGGGCTCAGCAGGTGCCCAGGAGACGACCGAGGCGTCGCCTTTGGCGACGAGAGCCGGTCGTTCTCAGTCGAGGTCGCCGTCCCCGACAAGGACGAGCATAGTCAGTGGGGGATCGAAGGCAGAGGAGACCGAGGCGTCGCCTCTGGCGACGAGTGCCGGTCTCCCGCCGTCGAGGTCGCCGTCCCTCACTAGGACGGCCAAGAAGAGTGTGACGCCCGCAACCACACCCCGTGGCAGGAGACCCGTGGTGGTCCTGAAGCGGCTGTTCATACGCCCGACGAACGCCAGCTCTACCCGGGATCCAGTGGAGGCTGGGGACGACGTCATGGTGCAGGAGGACCGGGGGAACCAGACGTTCTTCCGAGCGAGCCTCGGCACCCCCACCGGGGAGAACGTCGCCACTCCTCCGGTGTTCCAGCGGAAGCGGCTGGCATCGACGTCGCCCCCGGACACCACAAGTTCCGCAGACTCTGCGGCTGAAAGTGGTGAGAAGCCGAAACCCACCAGAAAGCCCGGGAGTAAAAGGGGCAGGGGTCGCCCCCCTACCACGGGCCGGTATGTCGGCCTCGCAGCTGCGCAGGCCGAGCTCAACGCGCAGAGGCGCCTGGCCCTGGACCTCGACGCGGAAGAGGAGGTTGCGGCCAAGACAGCGGCCATCCGCCGCCGTCCCCCGTCGGAGGGCAAGCCGAGGGCGGAAGGCTACTCCTGTCCGGCGGAGTCAGCCCGGACAGCGCCGAGCGCAACCCTATGCCAGTGGGCTAGGGAGGGGCTGGACGCCCTTGGCATGGTCGGAGCGAGGTCAAAGAACCTGAAGGGAACATACGTACGCGTCATTAATGACGCGTCGTATACCCTTCAGGCAGTCTTTGACGAGCTCAGGCGGAGGACGGCCTCGGAGGAGACGCTGCTGCTCGAAAAGGAGGTTAGCAGGCAAGCGGCCCGGCTGGAGCTGCAGACACGGAAGCTGGAGGAGCAGGCTGCGGAGATCAGGCAGCAAGCTCTCCAGCTAACGGAGTTGAGGGCGGAGATTGCGGCCTTGAGCCGGCCGGCGGCAGTGGCGCCGCCTGCTCCGACTTACCCCATGGAAGCGGGGGGGTCATCGCTCAAGGAGGAGGTGATGCGTGCAGTGAGGCTGGTCGTCGGCGAATTGGTGGCCGACCGGATCGCGCCAATTGAGGCCAGGCTTGGCCGGGAGACCCGACCCAATGTCGCCCCCACCGATCCTGCGTTGCCTTCTCCGCGGATGGCCCCACGCCAGTCCATGGAGGCAGCGGTGGCTCCACCACCGGTGTCGACGTCGCCTGCGCCTCTGCCCGGCTTGGATGTCCCCAAATCCAGGGGGAAGAAGAAGTCGGGCAGAGGCAAGAAGGGGAAGGCCGTTGCCGTCCCTGCAGCTGCTCCTGCAGCCGCTCCCGCGGCCGCTCCTGCAGCCCCTGAGTCTCGTCCAGCTCCGCCACCACCAGTCCCCACGGAGGAACCGTGGAGTGTGGTGGCGGCTAAGAAGAAGAAGGAGAAGAAGAAGGGGAAGGCCGCCAAGGCGACCCCGGCTTCCACCCGGCGGCCTCCTCCTCCTCCTCCTACTCCACGCCGAGGAAAGCCCTCCGCTGCTCCCCAGAGCAAGCCCGGCGCCAATCTGCGTCCCCCGTCGACGGCGGCTGTAGTTCTCACGCTACGGCCGGCTGCCGCCGAGGGGGGCGCTAGCTACGAGGCGCTCATTAAAGCTGCCAAGGCCTCCATCAAGTTGGCCCAGCTGGGGATCACGGAGGGCGTGAAGATCAAGACGGCCGCCACCGGAGCCCGCCTCCTCGAGATCGGAGGCGAGGATCGAGAGGCGAGGGCGGACCGCCTAGCAGCAAGGCTGCGAGAGGTCCTCCCTGCGGAGACGGTAACGGTCTCCAGGCCTGTGAGGTGTGCAGAACTGCGCATCTCCGGGCTGGATGACTCCGTCTCCGCGGCAGAGGTGGCGGCCAGCGTGGAGTCCGCCGGCGGGTGCCCCGAGGGTACTGCCAGACCCGGCTCTTTACACCGGGACTGGCGAGGCCTCGGGGTAGTATTTGTTAAGTGCCCGGTGGCCGCGGCCAAGAAATTGGCTGCGGCCGGGAGGCTACTGGTGGGGTGGTCGGCGGCTCAAGTGAAGCTCGTCGACCCCAAGCCCCTTCGGTGTTACCGGTGCCTCCACACCGGGCACACGAAGGCCAAGTGCCCCTCGGACGTAGACCGCAGCGACTACTGCTACCGCTGCGGCGCGCCGGGGCACCTTATGGCCCATTGCACTGCCGCCTTGCGCTGCGCTCTGTGCGAGGCGGCAGACAAGCCGGCGGATCACCGGCTTGGGAGTGCAGCGTGCACTACTCCCAAGCCGAAGAAGAAGAAGAAGAGAAAGAAGAAGCCTCAAAAGGCAAAGCCCGTGGTGTCGGGGCAGAAGGCTGGCGGCGGCGTCATAGCCCCGTCTAGGCCCGATCCACCGTCCCCAAGGCCTGTAGAGGTAGCGCCGATGGTCACCGATTAGTGGGACTATCGGCGTGCTCCAGGCGAACCTAAACCACTGCGCCGCCGCTCAGGACCTTTACATCCAGAGCATGGCGCAGTGGCAGACCGGAGTAGGGATAATCACCGAGCCCTACCGACCTATCCCGCCCGATTCGCATTGGGCGGTTGACCGGGAGGGCTTGGTGGCTCTGGTCTCGCGCGCGGCTGCTGGTGCGCCCCCCTTATTGAGGATCAGGAGGGGGCGCTGTTGCGTGGCAGCCGCCGTGGGTTCGGTGACGGTGGTCGGAGCGTACTGCTCTCCGAATCGGAGCCTGTCTTGTTTCGAGCGTACCCTGGAGGAGCTGGGAACGCTCGTGCGACAGGCTCACCCTTCACCCGTGCTCGTGGCTGGCGATTTCAACGCCAAGTCCACGGCATGGGGATCCCCCGCTACTTGTCCGCGGGGGGAGGCACTGGAAGATTGGTTGGTCTCGTCCGGGTTGATTCTGCTC
This sequence comes from Eilema caniola, assembly GCA_949126895.1. Classification (NCBI taxonomy): domain Eukaryota; kingdom Metazoa; phylum Arthropoda; class Insecta; order Lepidoptera; family Erebidae; genus Eilema; species Eilema caniola. Next base: position 15,648 of record OX421471.1, on the reverse strand, counting down.
AACCGGGGGACCGTCGACACGCGGGTGCGGCAACAGAGCGGGTCTATCGTGGACCTCACGTTCGCGTCCCCCGCTCTGGTGCCCCGTGTCCAAGGCTGGGAAGTCCTGGAGGGGGTCGAGACGTTATCGGACCACCGATACATTCGGTTCCGAATCTCCCCCCTCCCGGTTGCCCCGAACAGCCTGGGTGGTCCTCCGCGTGGGGAGGACAACCCGAGATGGGCCCTAAGGCGGCTGAACCGCGAGCGTCTCGCGGAGGCCGCCTTGGTCCAAAGTTGGATTCCAGTGCCGGAGGGTCCGGTGGATGTGGATGAGGAAGCCGATTGGCTCAACGCGGCCATGACGCAGGTGTGCGACGCTAGCATGCTTCGCGTCGGGCCCCCCTCTCCACATCGTAAGGTGTATTGGTGGTCGCCCCAGCTAGCGCACCTCCGTGCTGCGTGCGTGGCGGCGCGCCGCAGGTACACCCGAAGCCGGCGAAGACGACGTCGCGACGGAGCCCTGGAGACTCGGCTGTACGACGCGTACAGGGAGGCGAGAGCCGCCCTGCGCGCGGAAATCGCCGAGTCCAAGAAAAGGGCTTGGGAGGCAATGCTGGAGTCGATCGACCGCGACCCGTGGGGGAGGCCGTATAGGACGGTGCGTCAAAAGCTCCGTCCCTGGGCCCCACCGGTGACGCAATCGCTCCAGCCTGCGCTCGTGGAACAGATAGTAGCAGCTCTGTTCCCCGACCGGGGAGAGTTCTCTCCCCCTCCCATGGTCGGCGAAGATGTCGCGGAGAGCAGTAGAGGACTTGTGCACGCGGAGGAAACAGCATCGCCCGAGGTCACTCCCGGGCATCTGAGGGCGGCGGTTGCAAGGCTCAAGGCCAAGAACACCGCCCCAGGGCCCGACGGTATTCCCGGTCGGGCCTGGGCATTGGCTCTGCCCGATGCCTTAGAAGAGAGAGTGGCACGGCTGTTTACCTCCTGCCTGGAACAGGGCAAGTTTCCCCGCAGGTGGAAGGTGGGGAAACTTGTCCTCATCAAGAAGGAGGGACGACCGGCGGATTCGCCTTCGGCCTATCGGCCCATCGTGTTGCTCGACGATATCGGGAAGGTGTTCGAGCGTGTGCTCGCCCACCGTATCGTCGAGCACCTGGACGGTCCCGGGCCGGGTCTCTGCGATGTCCAGTATGGTTTCCGCAGAGCCCGGTCGACGGTGGACGCGATCCGCCGGGTGCAGTCCCTAGTGAAGGACGCGGCTTCGGGGAACGGGGTGGTATTGGCGGTGAGTATAGACATCGCCAATGCTTTTAACACCCTCCCCTGGAGCTGCATCCATGAGGCGCTGCGCTACCATCGTGTGCCGGACTGCCTGCGGAGGGTAGTTCTGTCCTACCTCTCCCAACGGGCAGTCACCTATCCGACACAGGATGGTGGCGCCGCTCTGAGAGCAATGTCGTGCGGCGTTCCGCAGGGCTCCGTTTTAGGACCCCTGCTGTGGAACGTCGGCTATGACTGGGTGCTGCGCGGTGCGATTCTTCGGGGGGTCAGCGTAACGTGTTACGCTGACGATACCCTCGTCACCGCGCAGGGGGATACCTATAGGGAGGCGGCTCTCAGAGCAACAGCCGGAGTGGCCCACTTCGTGAGGCGAATCCGCCTTATTGGGTTGGATGTCGCCTTGCAGAAGTCCGAGGCGGTTTGTTTTTCTTCCCCTCGGTCGGCGCCGCCGGCTGGAGCGCACATTGTGGTGGGCGGAGTGTCCATCGGCATACGAAAGACGATGCGTTATTTGGGCATCGTCCTCGATAGCCGATGGTGCTTCCGGGAGCACTTCCAGGGACTCGCGCCCCGACTCGTGGGTGCTGCGAGGGCGCTTGGTCGTCTGCTCCCGAATCTCGGTGGGCCCTCGGGCGGCTGCCGACGCCTTTACACGTCGGTGGTTCGCTCGATGGCACTATACGGGGCGCCCATATGGGTAGAGGCCCTCGACGCCGAAAATATCGCGCTGCTGCGACGGGCGCAGCGGGCGATGGCGTTGAAGGTCGTGAGAGGGTACGGCACGGTCTCGCTCGAGGCCGCGTGCGTGCTCGCAGGAACTCCACCATGGGACCTGGAGGCCGAGGTGTTGGCGGAAGTTTTCTGCCGGACCTCTGAGGCCAGGGCCCGGGGAGTCGGCCCGCCGCCGAGGGAGGTCGCGTGCTGGAGGGAGGACCTCCGGGGCGATCTTCTTAGGCGGTGGTCCGAGCGGTTGGAAGAGCCTCGCGCCGGTGTTCTGACCATCGACGCGATCCGACCCATCCTGCAGGAGTGGGTCGACAGGCGGCACGGGGCGGTCACCTTTCGCCTGGCGCAGATGCTCACCGGACACGGTTGCTTCGGTGAGTATCTGTTCCGGGTGGCCAAGAGGGAGCCGTCTCCGGTGTGCCACAGCTGCGGCCACCCCGAGGACACAGCCACGCACACGCTGGCGGAGTGCCCGGGGTGGAGTCGTCAACGCGCAGCTCTTGTCGACGTAGTCGGCGCCGACCTAACGCTCTCGACCATCATCCAGGCGATGGTCGACAGTGAGGCGGCGTGGACGGCGATGATCACGTTCAGCGAGGACGTGATCTCGCTCAAGGAGGAGGCGGAGCGGATCAGGGAACTAGATCCTCTCGCTGATCCGATCCGTCGCAGGCGAGTCGGGCGAAGGCGGGCCGCGACGCTCCATCGCGGCCTTCCTCCTTGACGGGGACTCACGGCCCGCGGTATCAGGACTACCGCCGGCTGTGCAACGCCAGGTCCCCCAGGTCGGTAGTGTCGTGTCTGCACACTGTACCTAGTAGGATGTCGTCCCCCCTACCCATAGGGCGACACCACTGAAGGAAGCCCCTCCCGCTCTTTACACGGGAGGGCGGCTGACCGCTGCGGGTGTTGTGGTTGTTGTGACCTTGTTCCCACGACACCCGCCCACTAGAAGCGGAGAAAGAGGACACCCCGGTTAGGTTTAGTCCGTGCGAGTCGGACATAACCCGCGTGCGTCCTGGCACGCGGGTATCCATAACGGATTCCCCCGGGTTAAAAAAAAAAAAAAAAAAAAAAAAAAAAAAAAAAAAAAAAAAAAAAAAAGGTTAGGTTAGGTTAGGTTATCCTCTCGCTGATCCGATCCGTCGCAGGCGAGTCGGGCGAAGGCGGGCCGCGACGCTCCATCGCGGCCTTCCTCCTTGACGGGGACTCACGGCCCGCGGTACCAGGACTACCGCCGGCTGTGCAACGCCAGGTCCCCCAGGTCGGTAGTGTCGTGTCTGCACACTGTACCTAGTAGGATGTCGTCCCCCCTACCCATAGGGCGACACCACTGAAGGAAGCCCCTCCCGCTCTTTACACGGGAGGCGTGGCTGACCGCTGCGGGTGTTGTGGTTGTTGTGACCTTGTTCCCACGACACCCGCCCACTAGAAGCGGAGAAAGAGGACACCCCGGTTAGGTTTAGTCCGTGCGAGTCGGACATAACCCGCGTGCGTCCTGGCACGCGGGTATCCATAACGGATTCCCCCGGGTTAAAAAAAAAAAAAAAAAAAAAAAAAAAAAGGTTAGGTTAGGTTAGGTTAGGTTAGGTTAGGTTAGGTTAGGTTAGGTTAGGTTAGGTTAGGTTAGGTTAGGTTAGGTTAGGTTGGGGTGCCAATGTCGGAGAACCTCCTCGTGTGCTCGCCCTTCCATCTGGGCGAGCCGGTGCACCCTGGGCAACACTGGGAACGACTTTACCAGTGGCTAATGCTCCGACACACAGGGGGGAAATCACGGTCCTGACCCGGCGTGGACAGGCGTGAGACGGCCACTCCTTGGACTTCTCGTTTATAGAAGCCCATTATGGAGTGGCCTGGGGCATACCGTACCTGAGCTCCCGCTCGGTACGGGGGCCCCCTTCACGGGGGCTGTATTAGGCAGTCTTCTGGCTGCCGAAGCCGGAACCCTGGCGCAAGTCAGAACCGGTGGGCACTGCCACGTGGCGGTGTCTGCGAGGAAGGACACCTCTATAAAAGAACCACTCGGTTGGAGCCTTCTGGCGTAGGCATTTCGCTGAAACCAGGAGGCGGGCCCGGTGTCTTCCCGACACCGTGGTGAGTCGTGTTGGCCGGATGGGTGCGCCTGTTCGGTCGTTCGGCGTCGGCCCGCAGCTCCGTTGTATCGGAGCTGTGGCGCCGCGATGGTGGTGTTCGGCTGGGTGGGCTTGCTCGCTCAGCCGTCCGGTGTTGTCCCGCCGGCGTTTGGCCGAGTGTGCGGGACCAAAGTGGAAGACAACCACGTTAAAAAACAAACAAACAACATGAAAAAGGTGAACCGTAAAACAACACACCAGGAGGGTACCGGTCGCTCCGCGATCGGAGAATCCCTCCATGGCGAGGAGTCAGCACACACTCAGGTGTGTGATGACTCAACGCCATGCAGTCCCGACGTATCTGGTGGGGACACAGGCCACCGAAATGCATCAGAACCGGGGAGCAGTTCCGCTCCCAGAACAGCGTCGAGTGCGTATAGCAGTACGCGGAGCCGGCGCTCGCGAACATTCTATCGTTCGCCGGGCTCAGCAGGTGCCCAAGAGACGACCGAGGCGTCGCCTTTGGCGACGAGAGCCGGTCGTTCTCAGTCGAGGTCGCCGTCCCCGACAAGGACGAGCACATTCAGTGAGGGAACGAAGGCAGAGGAGACCGAGGCGTCGCCTTTGGCGACGAGTGCCGGTCTCCCGCCGTCGAGGTCGCCGTCCCTCACGAGGACAGCCAAGAAGGGGGATGTGATGCCCGCTACCACACCCCGTGGCAGGAGGCCCGTCGTGGTCCTTAAGAGGCTTTTTATACGCTCAACGAACCCCAGCTCCACCCGGGATTCATCGGAGGCTGAGGACGACGTAATGGTGCAGGAGGACCGGGGGAACCAAACGTTCTTCCGAGCGAGCCTCGGCACCCCCACCGGGGAGAACGTCGCCACACCTCCGGTGTTCCAGCGTAAGCGGCAGGCATCGCCGACGCCTCCAGAGACCACAAGTTCCGCGGACTCTGTGGCGGAAAGTGGTGAGACGCTGAAGCTGTCTAGGAAGCCCGTGAGCAAAAGGGGCAGGGGTCGCCCCCCTACCACGGGCCGGTATGTCGGCCTCGCAGCTGCGCAGGCCGAGTTGAACGCTCAGAGGCGCCTGGCCCTGGACCTCGACGCTGAGGAGGAGCTTGCGGCCAAGACAGCGGCCATCCGCCGCCGTCCTCCGTCAGAGGGCAAGCCGAGGGTGGAGGGCTACTCCTGCCCGGCGGAGTCAGCGCGGACAGCACCGAGCGCGACTCTATGCCAGTGGGCTAGGGAGGGGCTGGACGCCCTCGGCATGGTCGGTGCGAGGTCCAAGAACCTGAAGGGTACATATGTACGCGTCATCAATGACGCGTCGTGTACCCTTCAGGCAGTCTTCGAGGAGCTCAGGCGGAGAACGGCCTCGGAGGAGTCGCAGCTACTGGAGAAGGAGGTTGGCAGACAAGCGGCTCTGCTGGAGCTGCAGACCCGAAAGCTGGAGGAGCAGGCTGCGGAGATAAGGCAGCAAGCTCTCCAGCTGATAGAGTTGAGGGCGGAGATCGCGGCCTTGAGCCGGCCGGCGGCGGTGGCGCAGGCTGCTCCAACTCTCGCCGTGGAAGCAGGAGGGCCATCGCTGAAGGAGGAGGTGATGCGCGCCGTGAAATTGGTCGTCGGCGAATTGGTGGCCGACCGGATCGCCCCAATTGAGGCCAGACTCGGCCGAGAGACCGGACCCAGGGTCGCCTCCTCCGATCCCGCATCGATCTCTCCGCGGACGGCCCCCGGCCAGCCCATGGAGGCAGTGGTGGCTCCACCGCCGCCACCGGCTTCGACGTCGCCTGCGCCTCTGCCCGGCTTGGATGTCCCCAAATCCAGGGGGAAGAAGAAGTCGGGCAGAGGCAAGAAGGCGAAGGCCGCTACCGTCCCTGCAGCCGCTCCTGCGGCCGCTCCTGCGCCCGCTCCTGCAGCTCCAGAGTCCCGACCAGTTCCGCCACCACCAGTCCCCACGGAGGAACCGTGGAGTGTGGTGGCGGCCAAGAAGAAGAAAGGAACGAGGAAGGGGAAGGCCGCCAAGGCGACCCCGGCTTCCACCCGGCGGCCCCCTCCTCCTCCTCCCACTCCACGCCGTGGAAAGCCCTCCGTTGCTCCCCAGAGCAAGCCCGGCGCCAACCTGCGTCCCCCGTCGACGGCGGCTGTAGTTCTCACGCTACGGCCGGCTGCCGCCGAGGGGGGCGCTAGCTACGAGGCGCTCTTAAGAGCGGCAAAGGCCTCCATCAAGTTGGCCCAGCTGGGGATCACGGAGGGCGTGAAGATCAAGACGGCCGCCACCGGAGCCCGCCTCCTCGAGATCGGAGGCGAGGATCGAGAGGCGAGGGCGGACCGTCTAGCAGCAAAGCTGCGAGAGGTCCTCCCTGCGGAGACGGTAACGGTCTCCAGGCCTGTGAGGTGTGCAGAACTGCGCATCTCCGGGCTGGATGACTCCGTCTCCGCGGCAGAGGTGGCGGCCAGCGTGGAGTCCGCCGGCGGGTGCCCCGAGGGTACGGCCAGACCCGGCTCTTTACACCGGGACTGGCGAGGCCTCGGGGTAGTGTTTGTAAAGTGCCCGGTGGCCGCGGCCAAGAAATTGGCTACGGCCGGGAGGCTTCTGGTGGGGTGGTCGGCGGCTCAAGTGAAGCTCGTCGACCCCAAGCCCCTTCGGTGCTACCGGTGCCTCCACACCGGGCACACAAAGGCCAAATGTACCTCGGACGTAGACCGCAGCGACTACTGCTACCGCTGCGGCGCGCCGGGGCACCTAATGGCCCAGTGCACTGCCGCCTTGCGCTGCGCTTTGTGCGAGGCGGCAGACAAGCCGGCGGATCACCGGCTTGGGAGTGCAGCGTGCACCACTCCCAAGCCGAAGAAGAAAAAGAAGAAGCAGCGGAAGAAGCCTCAAAAGGCAAAGCCCTCGGAGTCGGGGCAGAAGGCTGGCGGCGGCGTCATAGCCCCGCCTAGGCCCGATCCACCGTCACCAAGGCCTGTAGAGGCAGCGCCGATGGTCACAGATTAGTGGGACTATCGGCGTGCTCCAGGCGAACCTAAACCACTGCGCCGCCGCTCAGGACCTTTACATCCAGAGCATGGCGCAGTGGCAGACCGGGGTAGGCATAATCACCGAGCCCTACCGACCTATCCCGCCCGATTCGCATTGGGCGGTTGACCGGGAGGGCTTGGTGGCTCTGGTCTCGCGCGCGGCTGCCGGTGCGCCCCCCTTATTGAGGATCAGGAGGGGGCGCTGTTACGTGGCGGCCGCCGTGGGTTCGGTGACGGTGGTCGGAGTGTACTGCTCTCCGAATCGGAGCCTGTCTTGGTTCGAGCGTCTCCTGGAGGAGCTGGGAACGCTCGTGCGACAGGCTCACCCTTCACCCGTGCTCGTGGCTGGCGATTTCAACGCCAAGTCCACGGCATGGGGATCCCCCGCTACTTGTCCGCGGGGGGAGGCACTGGAAGATTGGTTGGTCTCGTCCGGGTTGATTCTGCTCAACCGGGGGACCGTCGACACGTGGGCGCGGCAACAGAGCGGGTCTATCGTGGACCTCACGTTCGCGTCCCCCGCTCTGGTGCCCCGTGTCCAAGGCTGGGAAGTCCTGGAGGGGGCGGAGACGTTATCGGACCACCGATACATTCGGTTCCGAATCTCCCCCCTTCCGGTTGCCCCGAACAGCCTGGGTGGTCCTCCGCGTGGGGAGGACAACCCGAGATGGGCCCTAAGGCGGCTGAACCGCGAGCGACTCGCGGAGGCCGCCTTGGTCCAAAGTTGGATTCCAGTGCCGGAGGGTCCGGTGGATGTGGATGAGGAAGCCGATTGGCTCAACGCGGCCATGACGCAGGTGTGCGACGCTAGCATGCCTCGCGTCGGGCCCCCCTCTCCACATCGTAAGGTGTACTGGTGGTCGCCCCAGCTAGCGCAGCTCCGTGCTGCGTGCGTGGCGGCGCGCCGCAAGTACACCCGAAGCCGGCGAAGACGACGTCGCGACGAAGCCCTGGAGACTCGGCTGTACGACGCGTACAGGGAGGCGAGAGCCGCCCTGCGCGCGGAAATCGCCGAGTCCAAGAAAAGGGCTTGGGAGGCAATGCTGGAGTCGATCGACCGCGACCCGTGGGGGAGGCCGTATAGGACGGTGCGTCAAAAGCTCCGTCCCTGGGCCCCCCCGGTGACGCAATCGCTCCAGCCTGCGCTCGTGGAACAGATAGTAGCAGCTCTGTTCCCCGACCGGGGAGAGTTCGCTCCCCCTCCCATGGTCGGCGACGATGTCGCGGAGAGCAGTAGAGGACTTGTGCACGCGGAGGAAACAGCATCGCCCGAGGTCACTCCCGGGCATCTGAGGGCGGCGGTTGCAAGGCTCAAGGCCAAGAACACCGCCCCAGGGCCCGACGGTATTCCCGGTCGGGCCTGGGCATTGGCTCTGCCCGATGCCTTAGAAGAGAGAGTGGCACGGCTGTTTACCTCCTGCCTGGAACAGGGCAAGTTTCCCCGCAGGTGGAAGGTGGGGAAACTTGTCCTCATCAAGAAGGAGGGACGACCGGCGGATTCGCCTTCGGCCTATCGGCCCATCGTGTTGCTCGACGATATCGGGAAGGTGTTCGAGCGTGTGCTCGCCCACCGTATCGTCGAGCACCTGGACGGTCCCGGGCCGGGTCTCTGCGATGTCCAGTATGGTTTCCGCAGAGCCCGGTCGACGGTGGACGCGATCCGCCGGGTGCAGTCCCTAGTGAAGGACGCGGCTTCGGGGAACGGGGTGGTATTGGCGGTGAGTATAGACATCGCCAATGCTTTTAACACCCTCCCCTGGAGCTGCATCCATGAGGCGCTGCGCTACCATCGTGTGCCGGACTGCCTGCGGAGGGTAGTTCTGTCCTACCTCTCCCAACGGGCAGTCACCTATCCGACACAGGATGGTGGCGCCGCTCTGAGAGCAATGTCGTGCGGCGTTCCGCAGGGCTCCGTTTTAGGACCCCTGCTGTGGAACGTCGGCTATGACTGGGTGCTGCGCGGTGCGACTCTTCGGGGGGTCAGCGTAACGTGCTACGCTGACGATACCCTCGTCACCGCGCAGGGGGATACCTACAGGGAGGCGGCTCTCAGAGCAACAGCCGGAGTGGCCCACTTCGTGAGGCGAATCCGCCTTATTGGGTTGGAGGTCGCCTTGCAGAAGTCCGAGGCGGTTTGTTTTTCTTCCCCTCGGTCGGCGCCGCCGGCTGGAGCGCACATTGTGGTGGGCGGAGTGTCGATCGGCATACGAGGGGCGATGCGTTATTTGGGCATCGTCCTCGATAGCCGATGGCGCTTCCGGGAGCACTTCCAGGGACTCGCGCCCCGACTCGCGGGTGCTGCGAGGGCGCTTGGTCGTTTGCTCCCGAATCTCGGTGGGCCCTCGGGCGGCTGCCGACGCCTTTACACGTCGGTGGTTCGCTCGATGGCACTATACGGGGCGCCCATATGGGTAGAGGCCCTCGACGCCGAAAATATCGCGCTGCTGCGACGGGCGCAGCGGGCGATGGCGTTGAGGGTCGCGAGAGGGTACGGCACGGTCTCGCTCGAGGCCGCGTGCGTGCTCGCAGGAACTCCACCATGGGACCTGGAGGCCGAGGTGTTGGCGGAAGTTTTCTGCCGGACCTCTGAGGCCAGGGCCCGGGGAGTCGGCCCGCCGCCGAGGGAGGTCGCGTGCTGGAGGGAGGACCTCCGGGGCGATCTTCTTAGGCGGTGGTCCGAGCGGTTGGAAGAGCCTCGCGCCGGTGTTCTGACCATCGACGCGATCCGACCCATCCTGCAGGAGTGGGTCGACAGGCGGCACGGGGCGGTCACCTTTCGCCTGGCGCAGATGCTCACCGGACACGGTTGTTTCGGTGAGTATCTGTTCCGGGTGGCCAAGAGGGAGCCGTCTCCGGTGTGCCACAGCTGCGGCCACCCCGAGGACACAGCCACGCATACGCTGGCGGAGTGCCCGGGGTGGAGTCGTCAACGCGCAGCTCTTGTCGACGTAGTCGGCGCCGACCTAACGCTCTCGACCATCATCCAGGCGATGGTCGACAGTGAGGCGGCGTGGACGGCGATGATCACGTTCAGCGAGGACGTGATCTCGCTCAAGGAGGAGGCGGAGCGGATCAGGGAACTAGATCCTCTCGCTGATCCGATCCGTCGCAGGCGAGTCGGGCGAAGGCGGGCCGCGACGCTCCATCGCGGCCTTCCTCCTTGACGGGGACTCACGGCCCGCGGTACCAGGACTACCGCCGGCCGTGCAACGCCAGGTCCCCCCCAGGTCGGTAGTGTCGTGTCTGCACACTGTACCTAGTAGGATGTCGTCCCCCCTACCCATAGGACGACACCACTGAAGGAAGCCCCTCCCGCTCTTTACACGGGAGGTGTGGCTGACCGCTGCGGGTGTTGTGGTTGTTGTGACCTTGTTCCCACGACACCCGCCCACTAGAAGCGGAGAAAGAGGACACCCCGGTTAGGTTTAGTCCGTGCGAGTCGGACATAACCCGCGTGCGTCCTGGCACGCGGGTATCCATAACGGATTCCCCCGGGTTAAAAAAAAAAAAAAAAAAAAAAAAAGGTTAGGTTAGGTTAGGTTAGGTTAGGTTAGGTTAG